>JAIWYR010000022.1:0-600000 GCA_022818075.1 Armillaria altimontana
TGACCGTATTAAGCCCTACAATCTTGGGGTTAGTACTGTTGTTCAAGTTCTCTGTGGCCGTCAACTGTGGTACCTTTTCGGCGTCGTGTGGGCGACGGGTATATTAGTGCACTGAAGGACTGGAATCCTGATCTTATCACGGACGGAAAAGGATGGAATACCACTTTAGTAGTCCTCGAGCCTGGTAATGCCCTGTATGTTCTTCCTGTGATATATTTTGACACCTGCTGATAACAAGTTAAGGTATATTCAACCGGAAACTCTCCATGCTGTAGTAACCCTTGAACACTCCATTGTCCGCGGCCAACAATTTTACACGGCAGTAACGTTGTCGAAAACTGTCTCTGGATGGGTCGGGACTTGTATGCGAGGAGTCAACGTCAATGAACGTGTTTACGCACAACTGCGGGGCATCATTCTTCGTCTCATGGTTTATTATAACCGCGCTCTTCTTAACAGTGAGTTTATTAATTGAATACCATTGTGCTTCACTTATTTTGTGCTTATAGCCAATGATCCTGGTATTCCTGACATACAGACGGGTGAAGGCCTTTTTGACATCGTTGCGTTAGGCAACTTATGACTATTCCTCTCCGCCTTGGAGAACTTCACTCGCTTGAAACCGTCTGAGGCCAGCTCCGCACTCCGTGAATCAAGAAATGCGTACTGCGACCTAATAGACCAATTGCGAGAGAAATACTCTCTCATACTTCTCTCCTACACAAAATCCACTCACACGTATGTGGAGCTCTGTCACCACCCGCTGGTGTCTCATGACATCGCTGACTTTGCGAAGAGCTCTGCTATTTACTTTGGGCGTTCTTTAATCTTGTCTGCTAGAAAGGCTACAGGTTGGAGACAGCCTGACATTACGCGCTTCGAAGAAATGTGAAGAGCTGTGTAGATTTCTTTTTTTCGACAGATTTGACAGATGACTTGTTGAATGCAAGTGTTGACAGGCAGGACAGGAGCTTGCATTTCAATCACCAGATCCTTGTCTGGCCCAAAAGTGAACCACTTAGTAGGTGGTTTCCGTCACAAGTATGCTCTATATTTATTTCTCTTCGTGCAGATGTCCCAACTGTCAACAAATGGGCAGATGATATTCTCCGGGAATCACAAGGCATTACGGAAGGTCTAGAGTGAAATATACCTATTTAGTACTTCGGCCTATGTAACGTGTATTCGAGCGCTGTGAATTTGACTGCTGGCCTTCCTCTTTGACTACAACTGGCTTCGGGCTGCAGACAGGTGGCGTTCGAGAAAATTCATGAGGTATCATTACGTGTTTCTAAGTCGGAGAACAATAACAACAAAAAAGTCACAATCGGAAGATGGCAAATGGTGTCAAGCACCTGGACGCTTTGGTGGAAGAGAAGAATCACTACGGCAATGGCTCCACATACACCCTGGAGTTTTCTTGGAGCTTATCTTGAAGCGTAACGCTGATTGGTCAATCATAATATGATCAGCTCCAGGAGAGCGCACCGGTCTTATGTTTTCATTGCCGCAGTGAATACATAGCGTACTTCTGATAATTACTGTTTCACACGGTCCTCTTCTAGAAGCTCGACAGCATGATGACTCAGTGAATCATGTGACAATAGCTGGGGAGCTCGACAGCTTGAGGACACGGCGAATCATGTGATAGTACCTGTAGAGGTTACGTCACCACTCATTCGGTTCGGCCAGTGATGTGCAATGCAGCTTTCCGAACTGCATCGCCCCAGATTAATTTTTCCGATCAAACCCACGTCTTGCATGTTTTCATTAGGGTGAGACTTGCAAAGGATACCGACCCCAGCGTTAATTGGACCAAGGCGATCTAGGGGAGCGAACTGATTTGGTGTCTTGGCTACACCCTACAGTTATGCTACCGCGCTGTGTAATTTGTTTGGAAGGGATGTTCGAACAACGTCTAGGTAGTTATTGGATAACTCGAACCCTACGTCAAGTGTACCATGTTAGTTCCTCTGCTGATTGGGGGGTTTATTAGCTGCAGGAATTCAGTGGAATCAAATCCGAAGTTTTTCAGGTAGGTTTAATAATTCCTGAAGCTGTTAATAACATATTGTTTAATATTGGGCTGCGAGCGGCTTATTTATTCACCAGATTATCAGTTGAAAATGTAGAACGGCTTAGATATTATCTCAATCGATCTCGTCTATGTCCCTCTCAGGTCCCTCGGTATTACTAACAAGCCTCGATGCTGTTGGCGACTCGACCAATGCTGCAAAGACCGCTGCAGTGCCTGCCTCCGAGGCTGATATAGGAAGAACTCTCTTCAGACATGAAGCATCAAGATTGATGTCTGGATCAAGTTCGAGCGTGTCTGGCGTATTGTCAACATCAACATCGATTATCATATCTTCGTCCTCATCTTCAGAGTCAATCATATCCACGAGACGCATGGTTTCTGATGCTTCCTCCGATCCTGCTACTGTACCTGTGGTCGGTCTCTTCTTGTTTAGATCATCTTGCATGTTGCGGAACTTGACGGTAGGTTTTGCCTTTGATTTTCCACCTTCCCTCTGTGAAAACTCGTCAATAAATATGTACCTTCTACCAGCTAAAACTCACTTGGTGGATGCCGTACCACTGCCCAACCTGTATCATATTGATGAGAGTACTAACCTTCTGGTTACTCCGCAGTGGGGAGTTGAACCAAGTGACCTTCGATTCGGTACGTTCATCTGACATTGACTATAGTTTTGCGCCATAAAGATCTTCTCTGTACCGGTTAATTCAATACCAGAGTTGCGTAGTCAAAATGGAACACAGTATAACTGACGGCAAGTGTCCGAGCCTTTGGATGCATTGCCAGGTCTTCCCACCGTTCTAACACTGTTTCGATCCAACAGGGTCGGTGAACGGATATATTCGCCACGAGAGTATGCGAGCAGGTGGGGTGAAAACGCTTCAGCAATAACCTTTACGGATTTGGCCTGCTGAACAAGTCGTCCAATACCAGCGCTGGATGGTCGACGCCCATAGGCCTCAACCTCATTACGAAGTATGACTTTCAATTCTTTCTTGACACGCTTGTATGCTCTCGGACATGGCGCCATATCAGCTTCAGCATTCGTCGCACCGGGAATTGTTATGTTAGGACCTGAAGTTACGGAGATAAGCTTGTTAAAGTCTAAGTAAACGATACTGATGGCGTAAGAGTAGAATAACTCACGTGGATCAAGGTAAGGTAAGCAGCGATGAAGTACATATCGTCAGGAGACTCGTCAATGAGCGCCTCAAGAAGATGTGAATGATCTTCTTGGCCAATTCTTGTTCTTGTTCGATGCCTGTATCTTCAGGACGAGAGAAAATGTCCCTTAGCTCCACGGCAATTGCCAGCCAAAACATGTAGACATCAGCGGCATTTGTCTGTGCCGCTTCTAACGCCCAAAGAGAACAAGCAAGAGGGCCAATTATAGTGGAATGCTGCTTCAGGGCTAACTGGAATTTCAGGTTAGCCCGTCGCCCACTGAACGCCGTGACATCCTTATTCTGCGAATTCATAAGAACGTCGCCAATAAATGTATGGTGCCAAGAACCTACCTTGATCTTGATGATCTTGTCAAAAATCAAGTCTCGGATGAAGGGGACGCAGCGTTCAAGGGACACACACACGCTGTAGTGAGTTGCGAAGCGTGTTTTACCGATTTTGATCAGGCCTTTCTGTGATTTCTTCCTCAAGCCGTCGCTGTTCAAGCTGCGTCATCGAGTACGTCAAACGACTGAAGTGCTTTAGTATCTTTAAGAAAGAAGGTTCATCGTCTGAATGTAAACGTGAGTACAATGCACACAAGATACAACGAATCATGGCAAATACTTTTTGAAACTCGGGAAGCTTCGATATCTCTTTGATCGTGTTATGGAGATAGTGGTAACAATCAGGCAAAGTGAGAATAGCGATGAGAGTCTCCTTCGCAAGGGACTTTCCTTTCTTCGTGTTTCCCGTGCTGTCTGAGCAAAGACCGGAGAAGTTATCTTCACCGATCTCGCGACGCTCTAGTTCAAGATTAGGAGAAGAATACGCCACGGGAGAAATAAAGGATACACACCAAGAATGAGAATGACGTCTCGTACCCATTCGGCGGTGTGGTATTCATCGGAGCCTTCATATTCGCCATAGAAGTAACTGGTGATCTTTGGTGGTAACGTGCGTGGTGTAGACAGACTGCGGCTTTCGCGTGCTATTTCCATCGAAGGTAAGTGTCAGGTTCCGTTCTCGTTCTTTTTTTAGGATTCCTTTGACTTTGTCGGGTACTCTCTGGGCTTCCTGCGGAATGTACTTCCTTTTGAATGTATCCAAGGGTGTCCATTTGTACTTCGGATTCGTTACTGCCATGAAGTCCTTCCACTAATCAGTATCGAGAAGGTTAGGTACAAGTCCACAAACACAGATCAGTTTCATGATACAGAAATCGATCTTTGGTCGAAGCTGCTCGCGTCCAGTGTTCGTGATGTCAAGCGAAGGCTTTGGCTGGTTGCTGGTGGATTGGTTCGGTTTTGTGAAAGACGGTAACAATGCTGAAGTCGTTCCAGGAGTGGGGGATTGGGCAGCAGATCCATCTGCAGCGGCAGCCGTTTCGAGTTGAGCACCAAGCAATGAGGAGGCGGACTGTTCGCTTGCGAAATTACGCAGCTCCTGGCTGAGATGCTTACACTCGTTTGCATGCCTGAGCACCCAGTCTTCTTGAGTAATACCCGCGTGAAGGAAGGAGCATGCTTCGGCTACACAGCCAAACATACTAGGCTTCTTGTCAGCAATGAGGTACTTGACACTCAAGCACCCAATTGCCATCGACGTGGGTCTACCTTTCCGTCCTGAAGATTCTTTGGGGGGAACGACAAGCGTAAGTCTGTCAAACCTCTTTCCGAGTTTACACTTCTATGGTAAAGAGTTATAACAAAGCGGGAAGCGGGAATTTTCTCAACGCGAACCTTTGTCATAAGATCATCCCCATCATCGGATTCTTCGGCTTGCTTCTGCTTATTGGAACTACTTTCAACGGGTAAATCTGGGAGCTGAACCAGACATTAAATATGCTCGCATGAGCGAAAGAAAGCAGTATCTACCAGTTCGTTATGAGCGATAGACTTTCACACAGCCAGCAGATATATCCTCTACCCATTTGACCAAGATTTCTTTGGGATTGCCATCTTTATCCTTGTATTGCTTGCTTTAAAGAGACATAATTTACGACCGTCTCAAATGATTGTCCATACTTCGTCGCTACCTCTCGGCGCCGCTCATTTTCTTGCTGCTACCTACCCTGATGACTACTCGGGAGATTGGAAGACGAGGCAGTCATAGTAGGAGGTCGGGAGTGATGATTATTGATTGCCATCACTCGCCGCAAGCTTCGCGATCACGTGGTATTCACACAGGCTATTCTTCTTCTTCTTATTCTCGTCACGGTAATCACCTCACAAATGTGTGGTTTTGTCATAAAGAAGATCCAGCAAGATCCAGGCAAGGTTGTACACGCCTCGGCACCCGGCGGGCACTTGTATTTGAAATCCAGTTGGAACTTGTTGCACACGACAGTGTATGTTAAATTCTAGGTTGGATGTAATCTACAATACAATTTTCCATGGGTAGGGAACTATAATACAGTTTTCTCTATGGGTGTGATAAACACTTAAATAGTCTAAGTGAGTGTGTTTCGACGTAAATTAAATATATATGATAGGGGGAGATTTCTTTCTGGGAGGTATCGTAGAGTATTGGATCAGGTCGTAAGGGTCTATGCTACAGAATACGGTACAACTATCTACAAATGAGGGTCAGGTCATGAAGACGTCAAGAAATAAAGTGCTGCTGCAAGAAAGAATGACCGTTAAGCACATCTACAATTTTCTAGCAACGTCAGAGGATGAAAAAACAACGAAAACGGAATTACTCGCCTTTAAACATGATAAGTTCCGACTTTCGTGAGGAAATAATGCATGACAGTGTTATCGATGTAGTGGTTACATGTGTGGTGGTCCACTGCGTTCCCGATGCGGCAATGCATAGCCCAGACCCTCACCCCGTGACTAAACCCGCGTATCGTCCGGTGATCATCCGAGCCGTGTTCCGATTGCCTGATCGAGAAGTTAAGCCCCAAAAAAGCCCTAAACGAAATGACCGCCATAGTGTAATGACGTACAGGAGCGCCCACCGACGCGGCATATACCCCAGACGCCTCAAAATGAGTTGCTTGCCTTGCCTAACACATCTGGCCACCTCCCGCGCCAAAATCCTACGTTGTTCTGGAGTCAAGTCTTGGCCGTGTCTGCTGTTGATGAGGACTGTGATTTTCATAGCGAAAGAAGGGGCGGGAGGGCGGTAATTGGGCTCAGAATAGCAGTGGGGAGGGAGGGGGGCGCTGGCAGATATCGATCAGTGATCAAGATCGTTAAGCGCCCAATCGATCAGGGACTTAGGGGCCAGGGACAGGATCAAACCGGTTTGATTGCCGGCCACATGGCCAAAAATCAATAAAATAGTCACCAGCCGTGATCGTGACTCATGTGTTGCCGCGTGCACCAGGGGAACATCGGACCGTATTCCGATCGGGTAGGGGCGATGTTGTAGACTGCGCATATATGAGGAAGAATCGTGGCTGCAACGAATACCCCGTCGCATGTGAGATGTTGTTACTACTCACAGGATGCGTGTGAGACGGCGGATGGGATTGGAGATGTGCATGCACACGCGTATACCGTTGTGCATGTATTCATGGCCACGATTGTGCGGGGTATAGGACCTCCACACGCAACGACGTGCTGCTTGCTGCTTGCTTGCTTGCTTGCTTGCTTGCTCATCCTCGCTCATCCTCCTCGCTCGCTCGTCTCGCCTTCAGAGGAGGGTGTATCATGTGGCCGTGTGCCCAGTGCGCGTGCTAGTGTAGTTGAGCAGGACTCACGGGTGTGCATGTAAGTGCCACGTGGAGTGGATGCAGCACCGTATGTGAGGGGTCCTACACCCCCGAAACATAGCGTCTCCGCTGCATGCACAGGAGTGATACGAAGTAGACAAGGTAAGGTAAGGTAAGGTAAGGTAAGGTAAGGTAAGGTAAGGTAAGGTAAGGTAGACGACTCATGTACAGTGTTATTCCCTTGCACGCCTCGTCTCACTGCCTTCGCATACCTTACCTTACCTTGCAGTCGAGCTCGACATCTCAGACCTCCCCTCCATGTGGGGGTGTACGACCGCTATTGTTGACGCTCCCTCGTCCTCCTCGCTCATCTCGTCGTGGTTTCTAACCCTAGACCACAAGTTTAAACTGCAGTCTAGGAGTTCTGATCTGGCCACTATAGTGAACTGCCCATCAATGAACTCTACAGGTATGATCACATGATTCACCGAGTCCTCGAGCTGTAGAGCTCTACAGCCATCGTTACATGATTTGCTGAGTCATCACGCTGTCGAGCTACTATAATAGGAACATGTAAAAGAAAACAGTGATTATTACAAAGGCCGTGTATTCATTCTTCTCTTGCACCAAAGTGTTCAGGTGCTTGCTTGCTTTGTTCTACAACTGATGTTCAGAGGAGGGTGTATCATGCGGCCGTGTGCCCGGTGCGCGTGCTAGTGTAGTTGAGCAGTACTCACGCATGTGCATGTACGTGTCACGTGGAGTCGATGCAGCACTGCATGTGAGGGGTCCTACACCCCCGAAATGTAGCGTCTTCACCGCATGCACAGGAGTGATACGAGGTAACGTAGACGAGGTAGACGACTCGTGTACAGTGTTATTCCCTCATCTCGCTCGTTCGCTTGCTCTTGCATCATGCGGCGGTTCCGTGCCTGTGTTGTGCAGGAACGTCCACACACGTGCACGCAAGCATCACGTGGAGTGCATGCAGCACAGTACGTGAGGGGTCCTACACCCCCGAAACACGGCGTCTCCACTGCATGCACATGAGTGAGTGAGTGATACGAGGTGGACGAGGTAGACGTGTGCAGTGTTACTCCCTTACTCCCTTACTTACTCCCTTACTTCCTTACTTCCTTGCATGCCTCGCCTCACTGAGCTCGACACCTCCCCTCCATGCGGGAGTGTACGACCGCCATTGTTCAGGCTCCTTCGTGCATCGTGTGGCAGTGTCCCCCCGTCCCTGTGGTGCAGGAACGTCCATACATGTGCATGCAAACATCACGTGGATTGGATGCAGCACAGTACATGAGGGGTACTACACCCCCGTAACACGGCGTCTCCACTACTGTGACTACATGTACAGGACTGATACGAGGTAGACGAGGTAAGGTAGACAATGCATGTATAGTGTTACTCCCTTGCACGCCTCGCTTCGCTTCACCGTCTTCACACGCCGTGTAGTCAAGCTTGACACCTCCCCTCCATGCGGGGGTGTACGACCACTATTGTTGATGCTCCCTCGTCCTCCTCGCTCGCTCGTCTCACCATCATTTCTAACCCTAGACTGTGGTGTTAACCCAAGTCTAGGGTGCTATGATTTGGCTGACCTCGCAATAGAGTAAGCGAGCGAGCGAGCGAGCGCGCTAAGGGAGACAACATAAAGGTCATGCACTGCTATTCATAGTAAAAAATGACAGAACCGGGGCTCGAACGGGAAACCTCCGCAAAAAGTGCCATTTGGGCTCTCGAGTGGTATGTACCACGGTGTATCCAATACACTACGATGGCACATGGACAGTGGCGACAGGAACTTTCTTTATTGGAACGTTTCTTTCTTTTCTTTTCTTTCCTTTCTTTCTTCTTATTGGAGCGTTTCTTTTCTTCTTTTCTTTTCTTCTTCTTCTTAGAGGAGCTTGCATGAGTCGGTCACGCAAAGTCATGTCAAGAAGAAAGAAATGAGAAATGAAAGAAAGAGCATCGCGTGGAGTGAGCACAGCACAGTACATGGGATGTCCTACACCCCCAAAACACGGCGTCTCCACTGCATGCACATGAGTGAGTGATACGAGGTGGACAAAGCTGTCGAGCTCTACAAAGCATCGTTACGTGATTGCTGAGTCATCACGCTGTCGAGCTACTACAAAAGGACAGTGTAAAACAAAACAGTGAGCACTCATAATTAGCAGGCCGTAAGCAAGCAAGCAGACCGTAATTGTATTGTTCTCTTGCACGGATGTGTTCAGGCGCTTGCTTGCCTGTTCTATATGTTCAGAGGAGGGTGTATGATGCGGCCGTGTGCTCCGTACTTTGCGTAGTTCAGCAGTACTCATCCTTGTGCCTGTAAGTGTCACGTGGAGTGGATGCAGCACTGTACGTGAGGGGTCCTACACCCCCGAAACATAGCATCTTCACTGCATGCACAGGAGTGATACAAGGTAAGGTAGACAACTCATGTACAGTGTTATTCCCTTATTCCCTTATTCCCTTGCATGCACCGTCTCACTGCCTTCACATGCCTTGCAGTCGAGCTCGAGCTCGACACCTCCCCTCCATGCGGGGGTGTACGACCACCATTGTTCACGCTTCCTTGTGCATCAGGCAGTGGTATCCCCGTGCCTGTGTGGTACAGGAATGTCCACACATGCGCACGCAAGCATCATGTGGAGTAGACGCAGCACAGTACATGAGGGGTCCTACACCCCCAACACATGGTGTCTCTACTACTGTTACTACATGTGCAGGAGTGAGACGAGGTAGACAACGTAGACAATGTGCGTACAGTGGTGTTCGTTTGCACACCTCGCCTCACTGTCTTCACATGCCGTGCAGTCAAGCTCGACACCTCCCCTTCATGCGGGGGTGTACGACCGCCATTGTTCACACTCCTTCGTGCATCATGTGGAAGTGTCGTACCTGTGTGGTGCAGAAATGTTCATACATGTACATGCAAACATCACGTGGATTGGATGCAGCACAGTGCATGAGGGGTACTACACCCCCGTAACACGGCGTCTCCACTACTGTGACTACATGTACAGGACTGATACGAGGTGGACGATGTAGACGACGTATGTACAGTGGCATTCCCTTGCATGCCTCGCTCGCTTCACTGTCTTCACACGCCGTGCAGTCGAGCTCGACATCTCCCCTCCATGCGGGGGTGTACGACCACCATTATTCACCCTCCTCGCCCTCCTCACCCGTCTCACCATCGTTTCTAACCCTAGACCGTGGTGGTAACCCAAGTCTAGGGTGGTCTGATCTGCCTGATCTGTCGAAAAGAGTACCGCCTGTTAATAAGGCAAGGCATTAAACAAATTTCGTCTCGCCGACATCACTGAGAAGAAAGTTGCCATCGGGTATACCAATCTTCGTACACTCTTCAGCCAGCCTCTTGGGTGGCTCCATAATCTCCTCCGTCGTCAGAACCCAAGTACTAAAAATAATTAGATCTTAGAAATGAAGACATGAAGAACGGCTCACCCCCAATGCATAGCAATCGCCTTTTTCGCCTTTACATCCTTGAATATACGGACACTATCCTGCGGCGCACAATGAATAGTCGACATGAACCATCTTGGCTTATACGCCCTACAAAACTGTCAACAGAATGAAAGTGAAAAAAAAAACCTATATATACCCGATAGGAATCATTGCCAGATCAAATCCGCCGAACTTCTCTCCAATCTCCTTGAATGCAGGACAGACCGGGCGCTCATCCTCGTCCTCGCCATCTTTAACAGATCGATATCCTGTATCGCCCGCAAAATACACCTTCTTACCCTCTCCCTCAACTGCCCAGCTCGCCCAGAGAGTCTTGCCCTGGTCGAACGCCCCTCGACCGGTCCAATGTTGCGCAGGAGTACAAGTCAACTTGAAGGACGTTCCTGATACCTCCACCCGTTGGGCATCCCACCAATCGAGTGTATGCGAGTGGTCCTTGGGTATCCCTATCGACGCGAAATAGCATTCATTTCCGAGTGGAGCGAATATATGAGGAGGACGAGCTCGTTTGAAAAGTGTGGTTATGGTGTGTGTATCTAGGCTAGGAGAGGTTAGCATGCGACGCGGCTGAAGAGGACGACGCGTACTGGTCATAATGGTTATGCTAAGAACAGCATTAGCCTTTGCCCAAGCCTTAGAAAAATACCGAGCTCCTCACCGATATAACGACCGCATCCACTTCTGGTATATCCTCAATCTTACACGGCATCTCCGTATACCTCTTCGGTCCGAAAGCCTGACTAGGCGAGCACCTATCACTGAACACAGGATCGAACAGCATCCTTGCGCCACGGCCAAGCGAAGCCACAAACGGGAACTCGACAAGAAAACACGCGTGACCCAACCACGTCGCCTTGACCTCGCCTTGATGTTCCTCCTCTGTACCCCACGTCGGCGTCTTCACAGGAACCCCAACTTTGGGTATCTCGGGTTGATTGCGGATGAGTACCGCGAGCTAGGAGCCGACATTCGGGAAATTGGAACATTGAAATCGACAAAGTACACGCACCATACCTAGCCCATCCACCTTCCTGTTCGTCCTCCAGCTTGGCCAGGGATTCTGGAACCATACAGGTTTGTCAGAGGTCCAATGTGCTGGGCGGCCTACGGCTTTCATTTCCTCGCTTGGTTCGTCGACGACGCGGATGGTGGTAGTAGACATGCTAGCAGTAACGAAAGCTGTGCTCAGACTTCGAGCTGTTCTTATGGAAAGGGGCGGCATATATACCGATTCAAGGCAAAGCCCGGCAAAAATGACGTACACACGTCAGATGCCTTACGCTAAAATTACTCATGTCCCAATCTGGTCATGAATGCCTGTGCTGCCAAGACTTGGCTTCATCAGGTCAGCAGATGATACAGGATCCTTATTAAACATGCTACTCGCCAAATTTGCCGAGAAAATGGAATGGATGTAATAGGGTTCCGTTCTCCACCTGCCACGAGTACGCCCTGAGTAAAAAAAATGGACTGGAAATATCCTTGAACAGGACGAAGGCTTCTCAAGCGGCGTTGCTCGTGAAAAAAGCATTCATTGACGTCCATTCTAGTAAAGAAAGAAAAAAACACATATCATATCGTATCCCTACAGCCGCATAATTAGCTGCTTAACCCCCGACATCCACAACGCGATATCATCCGTCTGCGATCCCCTCGTTAACAAATCGACATGAATAGCGAGCGCCGCAGGCCTATCATGAGCTTCCATAGCTAAACGAACTTCAGCCAACATCTCACGAAAAAAAGTCACCAAAAACCACTCACCCCTAGTCAATACCAACAACTGATCAGCAACAGGCTTCGACAACGTTTCACAATTCAACGCATCAAACAACGGGTTCACCCGCCTCTCCACATCATCGACCTGACGTTTTTGCGTAGGCTACACCGTCATCCATCAGCATAACCCAAAAGAAAGAAAACATCAATCATACCGGTGTAACCTGCCTCAAATGGCTCAACTGCGCCGACAAGATCTCGTACGCAGGTCGGAGGTTGTCCGGAATATGCGTTCGATCACCAGGAGCTACAAACGTAAAACCATCAGAACACGAAAGTAACATCACATTATCCACGTACGATATTTTGGTGCCGGAGGCGCCTTTACCGCACGAGACGAACTCGACGCGCCCGATGGTGGTGGTGGAGGAGGGGCCATAGGTCCCGTCGGCGGTGGCTGCTGTTGCTGTCGCTGAGCACCTGGAGGAGGCGCGTACGCACCTCCTTGCACCTGCGCCGGGGCATAAGATCCTACCTGAGCAGGTCCGTATGGACCAGTTTGCTCAGGCGGAGGAGGAGCATGAGCATACGGTCCCTGACCCGGAGGCGGCGTAGCACGAACATACGGTCCTGTAGGTGGAGGATGGTGCTGGTATGGCTGACGCCCAAACTGTTGCGGAGGAGGTGTTTGTCGCGGACGAGGCGCGTACTGACTAGGCGTTGGCAGTCGAGGAGGCGGCGACGTGATCCTATTCGCCTCAGAAGGCGGCCTTACAGGCGGAGGGTACATTCCACGCTGTGGCGGCGGCGGTGGCGGCGCAGGCTGCACTCTCGCACCACCGACACTACCTGGACGGGGAGGAGGTGGGATATGTCCTCCTTGTGGTCCAAGAACCGGCTCCGGGGTAGAATTGGGGAACGGCGAGGTGATCGCGGCAGGTTTCGACGGCACAGATGCGCTTGGGCTCCGAGGGTTGCCAACAACGGGTGCATCGTTCCATCCTCCATTTTCCGTACGCTTGGGAGGAGGCGGGACGGGAGCAGGAGCCTGACGTGGAGGGAGAGCAGTTCGGAGATGCGGCGGCTGCGTCAGCGACTGTCCTTGGTTGAACGTATTGAAACTGGGAGCAGGCACTCCAATGTTGGATGGAGGTGGCGCATACGCAGGATTCGTTGGAGCGGGAGCAGGAGCAGGCGCAGGTGCAGATGGCGCGTAGGGCGTATAGTGAGAAACGCCTGTCGTTGCAGGTTGAGAAACAGCAGAGAACGGAGAAGTATAGGGAGAAGTCGTTGTTTGAGGAGCCGCAGCAAATGACGACGTATATCCAGGGTACGCCGTTGGAACGGTAGGCTGTGTAGGAAGAGCCTTCGTACCAATCTTGATCGTACTCGTCCCAGCCGACTCCGTCTTCGTCCTAAGCAATCGCTCCCGAATCGCGCTACCAGGGCCCTTATAATCACTAGGCGTCAGCTTCAAAAATACCGTCGCCTCCTCTACCAGACCCTGCGACGCAAGAAGCCCCGCGTACTCAAAGTACCGGTCATACAGATTCGAAAGTTTGAACGTCTTGATATCAGAATGCGGCTGAAGATCGCTGTCGACATACTTCGTAGCCGACCGGAAGACGGTAACCTTCTCGATGAACGACTGTAGCGCCTGAGCATGCACCGTATAATACGACTCTGCCTGATTCTTCGGGTCTGCCAATAGAACCGACTCTTGCTCAGCCATCTCCTCGGACCAGATACTCGCGATCCGCTCCAACCTCGCCGCAGCCAAATACGTCAAGATGGCATACTTGCGGAACTGAGAGGCCTGGGCTGCATCCTCCGACGCGTTGGACACCGCGAACTGGAACTCCAGCCTCCGACCAAGCTGTTCAGCGAGGCTGGGGAACTCTTCCTTGCTCGCAAACGTACAAATGACGACAAAAATCTCTTGCCATTCCTGGAGGTCGGCGTTTTGGACGATATCGGACAAATCGTTGGTGACGATAGACTGGAAGAGTCGGAGGTAGGGATAGGTGTTTGTACGACGTTCAAAGTACATCTTTTGGGTCTGCTGCAAGAGTTCTGGACCTCCTCTCGCTGCGAGAAGAATAGCGTCTGCGAACCGGTCCGACGAGAGACACAACGATACCGCAGATTCAAAGTCACCAAGAACGAGGGCCTTGGTAACCAGACGGTCAGTTTCGGACTCGTCGGCGGGATAGATCTTGAAGGTGTTGCTCTTGGAGGTCTCAGACGTCACCGAAGAAGGGCCAGAACCAATGGTCGCAGCAACCGACGAGTCGATACCGTAGTTCGTGTGAGGTACGTCGATGGGGGGTACACTTTCCCCTGAAAGACCTATGCTACTGAAAAAGTCGGCTCCTGCAACGTCCCGCTGAGGTAGTCCTGGACCATCGTCTCCAAACAAAGAAGGAGCAGTTGTAGTAGACTCCATATCGGCAAGACGAGTACCTTCGGAGGTAGCATCAGCACTGATTTCCGAGGGAGTCTTTTCGACAGATCCGCCAAAAGGATCGTCGTCGCTAGCGACGTGGAAAGTATGCTCTTCAGCGAATGATACAACAGGTTCGTGAGGCTTCAGCTCGATATCGTCTTCTTCTGTCTCAACCTCCTCGTCCGAAGACTGCTTTGCGACCTTGAGCTTCTCGACCGCCTCCGCAACGCGGGCCGCAATATCAGCCTTCGAAAATCCCAAGAGCATCACCAGCTCATCTCGAGAGTCTGCTTGGAAGAGGCTCAACAGCGCCTTCCAAGCCTCTTGCTCATCAGGCATCGCATCCGCCTTCTCCTGCGCAAAGGCCTTCAGCGAGTCTCCTTCAATGGCCGCCTTCAACTTGGTAGCTTGCACGACAAGCTCTTGTTCGGTAACGACTTTACGGAGATGGACGACGGCGCTCTGGTGCTTCCCTTGCGCAGAGGGAAGGTTAGATACGGATACCAGCTTGCCGCCAAAACCGAAAGAATTCGATGCTGGGCGTCTCAACCATTTTGGCGGCTGCTTGAGTGAAAGTGTGCCGCCTTGGGTCTGCGAATAGCCTGTGGAATCAAATATGTCGGCACCGTTACCGGCAGTGGCAGGGGCAGCTGACGCTGTTGGCTCATTGGTCGATTGGATAGAATGAATGCCGACGGTACCATCGAAGAAGGCAGTAGCGAGGAGGTCGGGGTTACGAGGACACCATTCGACTTGGAACGCCCAGTTCGACGCGCTCGGGAGCTCGCCGATGATCTCAGACGTTTGGGGGTTCCAGCAGAGCGCCCTGTTATCCTTGCCGCAGGACAAGAGCATATCAGCATCTTGCTTGCACCAAGAAAGAGACAGGACGCCCTTTTCGTGGCCAGTAAGAATTTTCTCTGGGGCGCGCGCGTTACGAAGGTCCCAGACCATGATGATGGGAGACGAATCGTCTTCGGATGCGGTAACAAGTCTGGTAGCCTGAATGATAGAGTGAGCAAACTGTCACAGAAAAAGTGGTAGGTCGCACGTTATCTGGATGCCAGGCGATGGCGCTCATCCCTCTTCGCCCACCAACAGCAAGACCGTTCGTCGCGCTTACTTGGCCTGCAAGCGTTCCGGCTCCACCGCCGTACGCCAGAGCGACGACCTCGCGCTTGCCTCTGAGATCCCAGACGACAGTGTAGCCCGTCGTGCTCGCCCCAGCAAGAACATACGGTACTTGCTGATTCCATGCGACCGAAGTGATCTCGTCTAGCTTCGTGCTCCTGGATCCAGGTGTCGGGGCATACGGCTTCGTAGGGTCTTTAAGGTCCCATATACAGACCTGTACCAAGATCAGAGTGAAAGCAGCTCCACCGACCAACGACTACGAACCTCTCCATTAACGGCGCCCGATGACAAGAGGTGAGTCTGCAGAGGATTAAAGTCCAAGGCTCTGACCGGCCCGGTGTGGTTGGTATTCCGTAGGATGAGGGACTCGCTGGAGCTGTACGACGCGTTCAGCAAGAGAAAAAAAGGGCCACAGCACAGCGACGCACCCAGCGCCAGCAAGGATCTTCGCTGGATCCCATAACGCCAGCTCGCCGTTCTCCATACCAGCCGCAATGACGCCCCGTGGTCGACTACTATCGACGTACCCCCACGTCAAGCGGTTGAACCTATATTGCCATCATCGGGGGCGACCCAGCGGTATAGCGACGAGACGACGTACCTCGCTGTATCCTTCACAGCGCCTTTTGGTCCCGACTGACCCTCTATCCCCAGGTCGAATTCATTCTTGTCCAGAAAATTGGGGGCCCAAATTTCGAGCTGGCTTTCGTTGCTGAAGGACTCGTCGAGGGCGCCAGCGACCGTCCCCGTCGCTATGAGAGGAAGAGAAGAGGACGGAAACCAGGTAAATGTCGAAGTCCTGTGGATCTCCTTCAGTTTCATCGTGGTGGAAGTAATTCGTGCAATAGGACGCCGGTCGACACGTCCATAGCCATGCGATTCCGCCCTGCCCTAAAGTCTCCACGTGATGTATGCCACGTGCATTTCATAATTTACTTCCCTCCCGGGCCGGTATTCTCTTTTAAGATTTTAGGCTTCGGTTCAAACTTCAACGAACTTATTGGGAAATCCGTAACTACGAAGACTATCACGGCGATACTTGATAGAAAGGTAAGCACTGTACATTTTCTCGCTTATATCCTGTTATCTGAAGCACCCCCAACTACTTTGGCCATCCCAGATCGCCGAGACGTTCATCGGGATAGCCACTGCGGTGCATACAGACGGTAGCTACCGATACGATCAGCATAACATGCTTACAGGACAAGTCGCGTATGTTGGATAACATACACACCGTGTGATCAGGCACGTTCGCCCAGTGAGTTGGGAAAGGTAATCCATGTTTGCTTGAGGGGGTACAGGATACTACGAAATCTAGCTACTTAAATACCTTTCTGTATCTTCTAGTACTTTCTTTCTCTCGGTGAACCTTTACTCAGCAAAACTCGAACTCACTGGACATCGCGCCAGCTCCCGCACCCACGGCTTCAACATTATTCCACAGTGTACCAGTAAGATCATACAATACTTTGGATACGACACATTTTCACCGCTCATTTAAGGTTCATTGCCAAAAGAAATTCTCCAAGTTGTAAGAATTGAATGCCACTAGTGTAAGGCTGCGCCGCTCCTGACATTACTAATGTTACCGAACAGGCTCTACATGTTTCCAGATGCGGCATTAGATCGTCTTCCATCTGTTGAGCCCGATAGTACGGTCGCGATCGGCTACCCGTTGCTCTACATCTTCTGCCTATAGGCCGATGCACGCCTACGTATCTTTCAATGATAAAATGCCGTCTAATAACGATGATGACAAGTTCGATTTTCCGTGATCAAGGCATCAGCGAATTGAACAAAAATATACATGGCCGTATAAGCCCGTGGCAAGGCTCGAAATGCATGGCAACGTCTGAAATAATTGCACCAGCATTATATGCCCATAGTATGTAGCGTAGAAAAATGATAATTCTATGTGTACCCTTATGAATATTTCCGATATCGACAATGCATATCAGGCTTCGAAAGGTATTGGTACAATTATTTGATGCCATAGGCCAGTATAACTTTAACATGAGCATCGTCTTAAAGTGGGCTCGTAGCAGCTGGTAGTCTTTAGGTTGCTGGAGCATATATACTTCGCACACTTCCACTCCTAGAGACTTGGAGAGACTTGAAATCGTAAATTTGTTATTACAGTGAACACACATATAATACAACAACACTGCTGTTTACACAAAGTGGCCTCAAATTTAAACTGTATGTTCCCGCTCCTCCTCCTTCCTCGTCGCTGCCGGCAATGGTACGTTGGTTGAGAGTCGAGACGATAGCGCTTCGGACTGCATTTATATTGGAAGAACTCATTACGGTCGAGTTCCGGGCTCGGAAGAAGAGGTCCGCGTCGGAGAAGAATGGGCCTAGAGGCAGAGTGGTCGTGTAGGTAGGTGTCTGGCCCAATGGGCCTCCGCGACGAGAAGACAACTGAGTTAGAACACGAGTTATGACGTGTTGCATGACGCGTTGATTCGATGATCGCAAGATCTCCGACTCAGAATCAACGTAGCATGCCGTTTTTTCATGCCATGCACTTTGTCTCCCTTCTCATCTTATTCTCTGAAATTTGAATGACGGACTCCTATCCCTTGCTCCTCCTTCCATTTTTCCCTGAAGCGCGCCAGGGATGTGGTTGAGAACTCATTTACAACAACCGCTGTGCAGTGTCAACCTAGTATACGATTAGACATTTAAGACCTCAACTTCAAACGGGAACCGACGGACCAGTCAGACGAAGAAGGCGCCATGGATAAAGATACTGAGGAAGGTGAAGAAGACGAAGGCGAGGGGTTTCCCAAAGAAGGCACCGATTCTGATGGGTTGATGGGAGTCGAATTACTTCAACATCACAGATATGAGGTTTGCTGACTTGTATGTAGTATAATATTGATGTGCTGCAATTTTTGAGACCGAAGAGTAAAATTCAATCACTACTACCGGTTTACAATCAATCCTGTACAAGCCAGACCCCATTTTATTGAGCTTATAGTAGTAATACATGAGCGGGAAATAATTCCATGAAATCTTGAACCCCAAGTTATTATTGCGCTGAATTACAATGGCCTACAGAAAGAGCACAACATTTTGCCTCTGTTATATGAACTTGTAATGCCTTGACAAGGCGGAGAAGAATTCCGCCGGACCGTGATCGCCGCAATCCCCGGCAATTTTTTTCCTAATCTGCTGATGTCAATTTGTCCACGTTCCGGCATGGTTCCGGGATCGCTCTTTGGATCTACTACGCTGATCTCGTTCAATGGTATGCACCGAATCTTAGAAGCGCACCTCAGACATTTGAAGTTTCCTCTATCACCTACGTTTCCGGGAGCGCGCCAACAAGAATACTGAGGATGCTAATTAGCGCTCCGGTGATGTAATCCAGGACCATACAGCCTACAGGCAGGCATTGACGATGCACAATCATTATCACCGCGACGAAGCTATCCTTCCACGCTGAGTGGCGTCCTCACGCGCGATATGCGCTGTGTCATCACGATTGCTTTATTTTTCGGACCACTCATTCTCTCACGCTTTAAAGTTTAAATAGGGAATGACGCACCCGTACCATCAAGTAAGGTTAAAAGACGGACGCTCTCGTCGGCACCTAAACATCGAATAAGGGTCTTACAATGCTCAGCTTCTCGTTTCCGTGAACAATACTGTGAAACTTTGGAGTTCCGACTACTGGCTTAAAGTGTGTCGTTGATACTGAACCCTTGCAAGTGACCCATGACCTCGCGGTACGGAACTCGAATCTACTTAAACTTTGCCCATAAACCTGTTTATTTCCGTTTGATGGGTCGGACTGATTATTTTCTAGCGCGCCGCCAAAAACCCGTCGTAGCAACACCCTCGAGGACTTTGACCCTACGATATGTCACCCACATCACACCGCGTATCTTACAGCTTACTCTTCCCCAAATTCTCAGCACAGCATCCGTGAGAGAAATTTTCCATATACCTCTCACCGGGAGCATGGCCGAATTAATGCGGCGCTTTACGTCTGCTCATTGTGCTTCGAGGCGACCCTCTCAAGACCGTTTGCAAGGTGACAACGACATCATAGGCACGTAAAAAGAATTAACATGTCAACCGCCACAAAGAAAATGTTATTGCATTACAGCACTCTGCGATACCGGTACTCATAAAGTTTTGCTTTCCACCTGTTCTCTTCTTTGAATCTCCCTATCCCATTCTCCGCTATCAAACATGTCCTCCGAGCGAAGGAAGAGCCATCGAAGCACGTCAAGAGTTTGCTGCTGTTTCACGACCTCTCTCTCGTTTGTCATCATTGTTCCAACGTTATACATTACCCTCATTCTGAGGCTACTCGCCGGAAGAGACCTCCCTGATACGACACTTCAGCCAGGGCGTATAGGGAACGGAGATAGAACTGTAAGGCTCCACACTCGTTTATGATCCAGTCATGGGCCGCTGATCTTACATAAAGATCTCTCTCCATGCTGACCTGGTCTCAGCCAATATTCGCCAATCCACTATGGTCGTGGAGTGGACTATCTTGGGGGATACCTGCAATGATAGTTGCCCTGAAGTTAATATCTTCTTTGATATGTGAGCATTTTCGTCTATGGTTCTCGAAAATGTACGATACCAATATTCCTTTCGTAGCAATTTATCTCCTTCAGATGATAGACGTGACAACCGTCAACTCAGTAACAACAGGCCCACAGAACCCATCTTCGTATGGAACGCCACCGGAATGACTTCGAGCTACGACGTTCTGAGAAACGCTCCCAGGTTCAGCACAAAGTTCAATATCTACCCAGTGTGCGACGATTTTCATAAGGGCTTGCTTATCAAGCACGGAGCTCGAGCCTACTACCCTTTTGATTGGTACGGCGCACTTTGGTTTCGTTACTTATCTGACATTTTCCACCGATGTATCAGGTACTGGTCCGGTGTGACCGTTTTTGCTCAAGAGACATTAACAAACAAGTCTGTTTCCTTAACCCTTAATTCAGCATTTCGACTCGTCCCGTAAGCTTTCTCCCCCCTCATTATTTGATCGCCTGACAGAACTTCTTTCAGCAACCTTGAAATTACAACTGGTATTCTAAAGGCAGACCCCACCAACTTGGAAGACGCAGACCAAGAAGAGGAAGTCATTCTTGCATTTGTAATCCTCAAACGCAGCACCCTTGTTATCGGATACTGTCTGGTCATCACCGCCACGTTCTGTTCGGTTTTTCCATTTATACTCTATGGATATTCTAAACTTATGTACCGTTGTTACATGGATAGGGCTCGTCACTCTAATGATCTGCCTCATCATGGTCACAACGGTGATCTTCGGCTTCCGACAACGGAATGAGATCGTTGTGGTCCCAATCGGGACTTTGTTCGCCTTTACCCGACTACGATCCACGATGCCTGGAGCTCACGAAGGGTTTGGTACGTTAATTATCTTCCACTACAGGTCGTTTACTCATGCCCCAACTCCAGGTGATGTCCTCGGTACCTGCACTTCATATTGATGGCCAGAAACCGACTTACTTCTTTCCGACACAGATTTAGTTGGGGTACTACCATGCCTCATCCTTCTGTCGATCTGCGTACGTGTATGGCATTACTCTCATCCAAATATTGAATTTTGCTCATATGATAGGCCGTGACAATGATTGGCATCTACTTATTTGCGGACCCAGATGATGTGTCTCGTAAAGCCCTCACTTGGGACGACTTAGGTGTGCTTTCATCAAATGTCTAATAAAATCATACTCAGAGAGTCTGCAGTGAGCGTGTTGCGTCTGTTTATCAGGCGCGTTTGGAAGACTGTCAAGGCATGGGCACAAACTGCTCGACTTTTCATACGGAGCGCGAGACAGAAAATATCTAATGTTGTTGGGAGTCCCCTGACTAATATTGATTGAGCAATAAGCGTCCGAACCGGTTGTCCTACCATGCCGAACAAAATCAGTCTCTAGGAACTGGGGGTGTTATGGATATTGGGTATCCGTTATTTCAGTGCATGAAGTCAACACATGCCCGTACTCAGCTTTCTCGGTCTTAGTACTGACTCGCTTGTACTTTCTCTTATCTTCTCTAACATTCTTGCTGCTACCAGAATATTCTAGGATATTGTAGAATAGGAATACTCGTACTCTTGTGTATATAAACTCGTATGTATCATTGTATTAGAGAATATTTACCAATCTACCACTTTCAGTAACCTCACACTGCGTGAACTCTCGGCTACGCCTAGCGCTTTCCGACATCAACCCGAGTACTACATTTAGCGCTTATCTTCATCTACAGCCCGTAATAGCTTTCCGCTTATAGGCTTTCTGTATCGGGTTTTCCCTTCGGCAATAGTTCCGCGCTTACCAGCTTCTCTCTTCAGTAATTGCTTCGCGCTCGCTATTCTCTTTACTTCGCAAACCGGACCTCTCAGGCCTCCTCACAAACCCTCACCGCAATCTAATTTATTCCCTAATGGCGTACATCTATCTAATTAATCCTACCTCGCCTCGATCATCCCACCTCGCCTCGTGCTGTTATATCCGGATTTTGGCAGAATTCTAACAGGGAGGGAGAAGAATTTAGGAGTTAGCTTCTGGGATTTCTAGGTCATCGTTGTCAATGTTTATATATGAAGGTTATGGTCTATTGTGAAATTATTACCAAAAGACGATGTGTAAACCTGTGCGTAGCGTCTCTGCCACGACGAAGCCGAAAGGAAATTATACTAGGCATCTATGCGGCCTAGGAATGGCGAGGACATATCCAACATTTCGTACTCGCTCTCTCTTGTTCATCACTCATGCCTCTGGGACACAGTTATCTCCCGGAATAGCCATGTTTAAGATCGGCGACTGTTCGCGTGGACTTGGCTTTCTGTACGTCCTAAGTTTCCTTGCAGGAAGAGGGGCGATCTTTTGTGGTATCGGCCACGCGAAAATCTTGGCTGTCGCCATTTTGGCGCAAGGAGTCATCGTTGCATGCGCGTAAAAAGTGTTTCTGAGTGCATGCCATAAGTGGTTATCCGACTTACGCTTCAGGAACGAACATTTCTATCTCATGAGTGCTCAAAGCTTTGAGAGGTATAGAAGCTAGGAATCTGCCACCTTTATCCTATCAGAACAGAAGATGACATAGTCATTGAACATGTATTACTTAGATGCTCATGGTGCTACGCCTGGTTGACGCCCGTCGAAGTATAGGGTCCAAGGACCCATGAACACGAAGTCATAATTACCCAATGGTCACTTCCCGACCGATTTGACAACGTCGTGGCGTGCGTATATTTTCAACGTTTGTGCATGTCGGTTCCCCACACATTCCTTTCGTCTTGCCGTCGCCATAACCGTGGCTTGCTCGTTGCATTCTCTGTATGTCCATTTCGAAAGATTCATTCATTCGGCTAACTTTATACGAAGGCTCGTATCATCAAGATCAAGTCTGTAAAGGAATCCTCGGCACGTATTTTTAGTGTCTGTCTTGGTGTATTGTATTGCCTTCACCTCTCATTAATTTAATATACATTTGGGAAACCTCGGTTACTAATAAGCACTTTCCAAGGGTTGGTTCCTTCTGTCGACGAAACAAAGACCTAGTTGCGCCTTCGGAAGAACGAGGAACACGTGTGAATATTACATGGAGCTGCCTCGTCACGATATTCGCCTTCACTTGGCTTGCTGTGCATCCCAACGTCCCAGGTCGTAATATCACCATCAAGGGTGCGATCTCTGGTGGTATCGAGCGGGCGAAGATCATGGCCATCGCAATTGTGGCACAGAGGTCATCGTTGCATGGGCTACAGACCAGTTTATCGTGGCGTAGGAGGTGTGCCAGGCTCAGTATTTCTTATCATCAGAAGCTATCCGACTCACAGTGAAGAGCGATAGGAAGAGATATGCATGTCTTATCAGTAATTCGTGCTTGGAACGGAGAAAAACACGAGAAGGTCACAGATCTAACGATGCTACATGAGTTTTTCGTCGGTATGGGGGAGGTTCTACTACACTCGAAAAGAGCAAACCCTCCCTGGCGGTGCGTCCATTACACCGCCATCTTCGTCGCTGCCAATCCACGAAACCCCATTCCAGTGCACCGCATCGTCCAACCAAACACTCTTATTCAACAATGACTAGTGCACCTAGGCCTGACGATTGCCCAGGATCCCTTGTTAACGCCAAGGCGTTACCCTTCATCCTGGCTAAATCCAAATCTGAGGAGGAAATCATGATGACGCGTCATTATCAGAGCGTTATAAACTGGGAGGTTTATCAAGCGAAATCTGCTATACTCCATCCGAAGATATGAGCAGAACAAAGGTCCAAGAGGTCGGGTCACCTCGGATCGAGTGATTCTGAGTCAATCAAAAGTCAATCAAAATCTCATCTAGAATTGAGGCTTACAAGATACAAATCGGAAGGTTGAGATGACGGGCTACTTACGGGCCATGATGCGATGAAGTCTGGGAGGCTGAAGATGCGATGTAGGCTTAATATTGGAAGACGGTGCATCTTCGATATCAAATGTTGGGCGGAAAATATAGCCACATTGAGAAAGTAAAAACCTTCCTGGATGACAATGTTATTTACGACGCATGACCACATAAGGGTAGACTCACTTCGAGATGAGATCACCCAACGATGAAGAGAAGGGTTAATTCGCGTACTCGCAAATAGGACTGTCTGCTATGTGACGTAGCGAAGCAAACGCAAGGGTCACGCGGAGGTTTACATTTTCGAACGGGCCGATAAACGGTGGTTGAGAACCTACCACTCCTACAAACACGAGAGTATTTTCTCAGGACGAGTCTTTCGCCAGGAGCAAGGACATGTTTACCGTGGAATGTTATCGCTGATTCAATTATCGCAAACCCGCAAGAGGAAAAGATGCTCCTGTGAGTAGGGAGTTGTCAAAAGAGACGAAGGTGACAGTGCAGTAACTAACCAATAACTCGGTGTTGAAGATTAGCATTGGCGTTTGCTCATGGTTTGATGGAGCGGGATAGCCCTCCGAGACGACGAACGGGTAGTAGCGCATGCCAGCCTTCTCAGAGATTAGCATTGATGTAGTTAGAAAACGAAAACGAAGAAATGGGGCTCCTGATTTAGATCGGAATGGGCGTGGTAGAGAGCTAGTGCGCAATACTCTGTTCCACGGAGGAAAGAAAACACAAAGATCTCTCCAAAAACCACGAAAAATGGTGCCGCGCGCTGCGTATGCGACAACCACCGAGAACGAGGGCAGGTCTGACTAGATATTAGGTGTATCCCATGGGACTTGGTGCTGGAGCTTCACCTAACAGAGTACATGCTCATTCATAGGGAGGAGCAAAGTGCAAGAACCAGACGGCGAGTCCCAATGCAATTAACGGGACAATCCGAACCAGGCGGCCATGGAGGTGGGATCAGTAGAAGGGATGACGATATGTCAAAGTCGACAACGGCAAAGATATGATTACTTGTCGAACTATCATCGAAGAAACCTTAGAATGAAGCGAAACCAAGGGATTGGAAACTGCTAACCTGCATGATGTATAGACATAGCTCTCCCGCCTCGACTCCCATCATTAGTTTTCGTGGATCCAAATTCGGGGGTTCTTTTCCATGGACATCAGTAGGAGCGCAATGCGGAAAGCCGTCGAGCTCTTCCGAATCGAGTGGAAGGATGTAGCAATAATGTAGACTCTCTGCAAAACATCTGAGCACATCTGGAACTGATTGTTGATCCGAGGAAGAGAAAAGTCCGCAGGACCTGAAGACAAAGTCGGGTTCCGTGCATAGGACAGTACTTACAATAGTATCACGTCTTAAATCGACCAAAATCAGGAAGATGTGCGTCTGAGAGACTGTAAGGAAAACGACGTCGAAAGAGGATAAACCACCCACCACGAGTTGAAGAGAAAGAGGTCAGCTCATCCAACGCGGTGAATTATATACGAGCCAAAATAAGGCTGCTGCCATGAGCTATCAGCATCCAATGAAAGAACGAGGCAGAGCATTGCCGTTGATCGCTGACTGCCAAGGAGTAGTCGTCAGATCTTTGAAACGCGCAAGGAAAAGGGAATTAACTCTTGCAGAGACTTTATTTCCGTCTCGGGTACTTGCACTTGAGTAGGAAGGTCTTAGATTCGAACCTTACTCAATGGAGCATCAGCTTAATGTGGAGTCTTACCCTTGTGTAGTCGTTGCACAGACTGGAGTGCGAGGGATCGGGCCTCGAGAGACCTATACCTCACTACAGGGACGGGCACGCAGTGGAAACGCTTCGCCTTTATAAAGAGCATATACTGGATAAAAATGCTAGTTAAGCTTGGCGTGGGGATGACGGAGTGGTGCCTCGATCCCAATTCGTGCGACTGGAAGGCAGATAATGCGCCTAACAGGAATCAGGTGCGTCTGAAGAACAGCATCTAATCAAATTTCAGTAACAGGAAAAGTCCGAGGAAGAGATAACTGATTAGTTACCAGGAAAACATCTAATCATGACGCCTCAGCTCATGAGACAGGTCGTCGTACAGTTTCGTGGACGAGGGTCGAAGTTACCCCATTGCTGTCGATGCGATAGTCTAACAACGACCTGCGAATGTTAGTCAAAACTTCACCATGATGAGGGAGTATGAAATTGACGTTGATCGGAGCTCTGCGGGTAAAGCAGCAGTTCCATCAAGAGAACAGAAGGCATGCATAAAATGCAGGCCCCGATCAGTCCCGTACTCGACGTTACAGGTTTTCTGGAACAGCATGATCTTAGTGCTTAAATTCTCTTTATGGCACGCGTAATCAGCATAAAATCGCGGCTAACAGCACGGTATTACCTTGGCGGACGGGCATAAGAAGAGGGGTGACCGGTGGCTAATGATAACTCGTCGCTCGCCCAGGCACACGTATGAAATGAGAGGATGCCTATGTTGACGAAACGGTGCGCCGATATTGAACAGACATCTGAGCGTGATAAAGAGAAAGGGTTGCTGTCAGTGGCAGCGAATCCCCAAGGCAATTGCACCCGAGGTCCTGACACTCAATAACCGGCGTCTGATATACATTAGCAACAGAGGACACTGCTAGATATGCGACGACTCACCCTATCATCGCTGTTCGGAGGATGCTGTTGAGAGTGTCGCATCACAGAAGGTGTAGACAGTCGTTCAGCAGGACCGAGGCAGATCGAACTGTACGCGCGTGTTACTCAAATGATCATGAGGGTGGCCGTTTTTCAGGAAGACCGTCATGCAGCGAATGCAGCACAGAACGTCAGATTACATAATATTCGATCTGGTGTATATCACTCGTGGCCACGTAGAGCGAACAGAAGACTTGAGAAAATGGTAGCGATCAATTTTGATATCGAGAAATACAATATAAACAAACTATCGCATAGTGAGTCAGAAAGGTCATCATCAAAGGAAAGAATGTCGACCCACAGTAAAGTACACAAAATCTAAGTTGTCATCCATAGAACGATGGGTGCATTGTCGTTCCTTATTCTGCATCCCAGTTCTGAGACAGAATTGTAAGGACAGAAGAGAGAACCTGACCTAATGATATTTACACCTCATAAAAATCCTTTGGGCGGAACGGAATGTGACGCACCTTACGTCAAAGTCAGAGAAGGCAACGTCTATGGGTCTCCGCGTGCCGACGTCAAAAGGGGAAGAAAGAAATACTGTCGAGAAACACACGATACTCTGGTCCTACCCATTTGCTTATCGAATCGGAGGGAGAAAGCGTTTGCAGCTGCTAGGCATGAGAAGGCATCAAGATAGATAAGCACTAGCGTCCACCTTGCTCATCGCTGCCTGGAGATCATAATGCGCTCGGCCTGCCAATAGCAACCTCAATCATTGTGGCGTCCGACGACGACGGGGAAGTAGCTATCTCTCAGGCGAATGGAGACCTCAATCGTATAAGGGTTCGTGCAACGACAACTAGCTTGCGCAAGTATGGGCTGGAATACAACAGTCATATCGATGGACGAGGGTTAGTTTTCTGCGACCCACCTGGAGTAAAGATTATCCTAAATCATCCTATCCGGCAGAACCTCGTCTCACTGATAACATTGCAGATAGGACCTGCATTAGAAGAATATCATTAGATTTTACTACGACGCAGACGGGAATGACAAACCTTGAAATCACGGAGGTGGAATGGTCCCAATAGCCTTAGGCCCGACATGCAGACAGAGAAATCACGGTTAAACGCTAGCGACAGGAATGTGATAGACCTTTGCAGAGGCGCGCGGTCCTAGCTACATACGAAGTTCGCATGCTAGTCGTCATCGGCAATATGGTAGCATCACGGAAGTGATACTGAAGTCGACTGGTTGAATGCTGGTATGCAGGATCGTACATTGAAGTTGGAAGAGTGAATACATGCTGATCTGTGAGGGGATGTCAGATGAGACGAAAGGCCGAAGAACGAGATGGCGAAGACCTACGTTGATCACTGCGGGATCCGGATGAGGCTGAATACGAAGAGCGAGCTATACAGGTGTCGAAGTGCGGTGATGATCAGTATCTAGTAATCAAACATTGCATTAGTAACAAGAAAACCAGCAGATAGGCGATTACTCACGCTTTCACTACATTTAAGCTGTTTTACAGCATAGACCATCGAGGAGCGCGTCTTATGCTGTCCAGCTTCAGGAAGGAAAAGTTATGGTGACCGTTCCGCGCTCTTCACTTGTCAGGGGGTTCGAAGTAATGGAGCCGACCCAGCGAGAGGTGGAGCTCTGGAGGGCCGCATCGACACCAAGTGAGAGAGAGAGAGAGAAAGCCACTCGGAGTTTGAAATCACAAATATCGTCAATCAAAGCACGCGAACCGGTCCATGCATTTTGATTGCCGATATTTGTAATTTCAAATATTTAGACTGCAAGTCACCGCGGGTGCAGTTCCCTCTGTCTCAATCCCACTGAGTGACGGGTACACCTTCTGTGCCCGGACACTCCGAAAAGCGACGCCCGAATCGGACCGGCAAGTATAGTAGGGATCCGGCTGGACGCGTGAGTAGTTGCATAGCTAGCACTGGCAGCTTTCTTTGTTACTGACGTTTATCAGGACCTGGCAAGCACATCACATCATTAAATTGGCCCCGCTCAGACATCTGTCCAATTCTTACCCTTATCTGTGTAAGGTTCGAAAATACTGAAGACGGAAATGTAGTCTCCCAGAATGACTCCGTGAAGTCGTTTTCTTGTACCTGGCTGGTAAGAATGTCCTTTCTTTGCATGTCTCTGAGATCTGACCAGTGCTTCTTGACAGTGTCGCTGGGGCGTTCTTATGTTTGACACCGGCAGTTCGTGATCTTGACAGCTAGTAGATAATGTAGTACGCTGGAGATGCTGGGCCTCCTTCTCTTTGAACTCGCGGTGAGTGAATTATCCTCTGTCGAGGTCGTTTTCCTTACAGTTCTCCAGGCGAATATTTTTAACCGTCCTGTGGTAGGATAGTGACCCCGACTGTACGAAAGCATGCGTAGCTTCTGTAGATGAACAGTATATCGGCCGGCCTCGTTTAATAGTTTGAACATGGCGTCTGGTAGGATGATCACGGTTCGAATACGTGCTGCAGCAGCTCCTTACATCATTTTTGGCATCAATGAAGAAGAGCAAAATGTTGGGCAGTGTAAGTAGTATACCTAGATGCATAATCAGAAATTGGTCTTGGAGGAGACACTTTTCACCGTGTTCGATTTAAGGCGGGCGCAAATTTAAGTGATAGCAATACTATTTCAGATATTGCTCTGCCTCTCTATGTACACTGTATTCAAGTCTGATTCGAATGCTTGACCACGTCTGTTATTGGCGTACTTGGTTGATTACAGAAGATGGGTGACACCTTGACTTGGTGAGACATCTAGGAAAAATAGAAGTGAGGTGTTGGATGAAACTCAGGAAAAAATTAGCAGTATTCGTCGAACTTACGCTGTATGTGAGGCGTCTTACATACCACCAGCTCGGCAACTTGGAAGAATATTATATTTGAATGCCGGTCCCTGATTGATGGGATATGACTCTTAAACAATGGTACAGTGACTAGAGAGGCTTGATATCTCCATCAACTATTGATTTCATCGAGGTAGGGGGAATAAATATACAAAGATAAGAATCTACCACGATGTAGACATGGACAGAAAGTTCTTCAAGGAATCTGAGAGGGATCTACGATCGCATCAGTACCATGTCCGTAATAGCCACACAAGTAATTCCCTACTTCCATATAATTAAAAAGTCTAATAGCGTGGAATGAACGGAAGGTTGAAGAGAAATTTGAATTTTATAGCTAAACGCACAGTCATCTGACATAGGTGCTGGCAATGTAGCTGGCGGTGGAAGTAATCCTTTGAATATGTCAGGAGGCAGGGAGCTAATTGAATAAGAAACAAACACTAACCATAATTATTCATAGTACTTCTAGAAACTAGATTCAAATTTTCAAATATAATCGCTGGACGGGTCTTAGAACAATGAAGAATGTTGAGAGCTTGAGCCATAGGCCAATCCTATGCGTCATTCAGAGTGCTATACTCCACATACGTGATGCTAAGGCCTAGGCTGGTCTTGCGGGATAAGCGGTGAACATGAGAGCAGGACCACCATCATGGTAGCTACGTACCTGCTAAGATCGAACCTATTTAATGATCCTTCTCTTTGGCCAGCCAGAACATGTATGGTGCGAGAAAAACAACTGTTGTTCTTAATTCACACCTGTGCATGATATCAGCAGTGAACGTCTTGCCATTCAGTCTTCTTCTGGAAACTTTCTTTCACTGCGCTTATTTACTATCTATTTACACACAGGCACTTCAAATCACTGCAAGATGAATCACTGAAAGAGCATCCCTACACTGCCTCATAAAGTATCTGCGACCTAAGGCATCAGAATCCCATGTTCCATGTCGGACAATGGTAGTGGAGAATGTTGCCCACAAGACTGAAACCCTGGATCGGATTGATACCTAAACCATAAAGATACAATCAATGTCCAATAAGCTGCATGGGACTAACCATTTGTTTGCAGAGCATCTCCCGGATTTCTGTCACTTATGATGGATGGGCGACACGGCAACGTCATCCTTTCTCCGCATTCACCATCCATTATATTCGAGCCAACCCAAAAAAATTGCACAAAGTGGATACTCGAGTTGTTACTAGAGTCCAAGCGGACGCATGGGCGACACACAGGCGAGGCTGTTGGAAAGGAATTGCTCAGAGTTGTCGACAAGTATGACTGGCATGATCATGTACATTTCCTTCGCCTGCTGTCTTTATTCCATTGTGATGTTCTCCTAGATGTGGTGGTTCATCGGAGACAATGTCACGGTGAATGATGTGGCAGTTCATTACATTTGTATAACTGTCGACCCAACTGGTCTCGGCTATGATCCTGTTGAGCGGGTGGGCAGGTAAGAGTTTTCTTTGTGCCTAGTTATTGCTCATTGAATGGTCTTTTAGGTGCATCGACCATGCGATCCACCTAATGGGTGGTCATTTTATTATCGCCTTGCAAATTCCTGCTCTGATGAAGACCAAGCAACGTATACACCAGCACCAGCCAAGACACAGCGAAGATGAGATCACCCTTGAAGACCTCCACCCTGATTTCGCAAGCTTGGAGGTCAATGTTTCCCTCACTATTGAAGCTGGCCCTGAGGATGCTGCTGCGAAGACTGCTGCCGGGGACATTGATTTCAAAGCAGGCGACTTTGTTGGCTTCATTCTTACCTTCATTGTGCAGATCCATAATGGCGGATCCGAGCAGGCTGAAGAATATCTGTTACGTCTGTGCGAGACCTGTGGTTGTACCAAATTTGAGCTCAAGACCTGGGTGAGAACATATTGGGGTAGCCTGAGTGATTGTTTGCATGGGTGCTTGAGGTTCATCCAGTGCGTAATTTCATTATCCATTGTTATCTCAAAGCTCATTCCATTGATGTAGGCCATTGACATGTTTTGTATAGTCGCCGATAAGGACAAATCCCTTCCTGCGCTATCTGATGGCAAACGATATGCCAATTTTCAGCTGGATGACGAAGAGTGGGAGATTATCTCATTAGCCCACTACACTTTGGCAGTACGTCTTTCTATTTTACAAGTCTTACTTAGTTTTGATTATACATACAGCTCCCTGCAAATGCTCATGCTGAGCTCTCTGCCAAGAAGATACCTATTACCTACTTGCCAGCGAGTATATCCTGTCATTGAACGGCTCCAGTTTCAGTGGGAGGACCTGACTATGAACCCGAAGTTTGAATTGGTACTACCTGTGCTCAATGCAGGCCTCAAGAATATGGCAAAGTCATACCGTGCGACTGACTGTACATCTATCTACTTCATTTGTCATGGCAAGTATTATCAGTCCTTTCTCACTGTTGCACTGTCTCCAGTACTTGATCCCAGTCATAAACTGTCGTACCTTGCCATTTCATGGGAGGATAAGTGGATCAAGAAATCCATGAAGAGAATGTCCGAGATTGTATGTCGCGAAGTATTTTTATTCTTGTATCCTTTACTAATTCGCTCCGAGTTCTTGAAATACAAGGCAAAGATTACACCGCCAGTAAAACAGACCGACACTCCTGCAATGCATGAGCTTAGGCAACAAGGTGCGTGCCTCCAAATTCTGTCTAGGCATTATCCAATGTCCATTGCAGCTTCCACAAAGACGGACACCTGAATTGATGAGGTGATTTGTCAGCACCATCCGACCCTGAAAGCCCAACAGCAGAGCTCGAGGAGTTTATCTACAGCAAGCCAGTCAACTGTGCTTTGTGCGAGGATATCATTGGGTGGTGGGGGGTAAGTTGAGTCATCATTCAGCAACTTATGTATGACTGACTTGATACCTAGATTCATCAAGATGAGTACCCAGTTTTGTCAGCTATGGCGCAAGATTATCTTGCTGTCTTTAAGCCTTGTGCACCTTCAGAGCACATGTTCTCATAAGCAGGTCATACAAACTCTAACCCTTGCTGTTGCAATCTTGATGCAGAGAGGTTCGACACCATCCAGCATCTGAAGGAAGCTTATCAGGACGGACATATAAGTGCACAGAGTGAAGCGTGGATGGAAATCGGGCCATGTTTTGATGACAAAAACTGTGGTATGGAGTAGTCATGTATTAGATGTATGAATATTACAGTCTGCAATATGTAGTTTTTTTTTCTAAACCTGGACCGAACCTGGACCAGACCTTTTGGACCTGATCCTCAGGTTCAGGTTCGAGGTTTGGGAAGGTGGGAGATGAACTTGAGGTCCAGGTTTGAGGTTCAGGCCAATGTGCCCGAACCTGGACCGAACCGGACCCCGACCAGACAATGACTACCAATGTTGTGCAATGACTGTCGACTTATTCAAATGACAATTAGGGCTGCGTGCTGTACGGTATACGGTATATGGCCATAAAGCCATGGTCCCAAACGGTTATGGAATTATCTGTATACTGTGCTGTATGGCCAATTTTCAAGCCTTGTTGGTGTCAGTATGGGTACTGTATGGCCGTCTACAGTCATTGACAACCGTGCACCAGAGTATAAAATGGAATTACTCATATAGACTTACAGAGCTGAGTCCCCTGTTATTGATGTGTAAATCTGGCAAAAGTAGAAATGTAGTATGGCTTGAGAGATGCAGAAGATAATCTAAAGCCAAGGGGATGGCAAGTCAGATGCCTTCAAGACCACAAAATAACCATAAAATGCACCTATACAACCATGCTATGATACAACCAACTCCAGGTCATGTTGAGCTAGGCCACACTGGTATTGAAGTAAAGGAAAGCCATACGTGCCCCTGACTGCGAATGAGAAATTAATAAGACAGCCACAAATAGTCAGTGTGAAGGATTGACAGCAATGAAGGTGATGTGGCAAAGTGATGTAATTGGCTGATGTCTATTTTGTGTGATACATTTTCTCTGAAAGGGGGCTCAAGATAAGATCAAAAGCCAGAAATTTTATAAGCCATCTTATGATGTTGTATGGCCATCTGTAAGAGCTCATGACTGTGACAGAACAACCATATACCATGCCATATAGATGTTCATTAGGATGCAATTGGCTTTGGTCCATCTTCTGTATAATGGTTACCGAAAACCGTACAATATGGTGATGGCACACAGCCCTAATGACAATGGGACTCAGAGGCCAGGCAACAACGACAACAGAAATGCAGAGGAACTGACTGTCAGCATTGTTGAATTGGCTTGAGCTTCAGAAGGTATTGTTGAGTCCAAGAAGTTTACAACAATTGAAGGAAGCATACCCTGATGGAGGTGAAAATAGCAGTTATAAGATTCAGGAGCATAAGTAGTTGGAGCATTAAGACAAATGGTAAAATGCAGGGTACAGTTGAAACAAGCTACTAAGTGGTGTGATGAATTGTTACAGTGACCATACTCCCTTCCAGCATATCAGTAATATCAGTAATATCGCCATCCTTGATCTGCTTCTGGTGATTAACAACTTTTGCCCAGGGCTCATAAGCCTGAATGGCATCACATAATGCCTTGTAGCTGGCCCTATATTTCTCCTGGGAGAAGTAGCAGTCAAAATGGGACAGGAATTTCTCCTCAACATACACTGAAATGTTTGCCAAGGCATCTGGTGAGAGTTCCTGAAAACAACCAGTATGCCACTCTGAAAGAGCTATCAAAATCTGTGGAGCCTTCAGCAACCAAAGATATGCATCAGATTGTTGTCTCACATATTGAGCTGCACTGGCTAGATCCTTTGGAGCATAACCTGCCTCTGGCATGAAACAGGGCATAGAAGGAGCACATTCTCCATATAGATATGCACTTGCTATGGCAAGAAGGACACCATCTCCAATTTCCCCCACTTCTGCAGGCTTTTGCTGAGAGGTAGAATCAATCACTGTTGAACAATCCCATTCAGCAAGGGTAGCTGATTCCATATAGAGAAATGGAAATGAAAATTGTTCGAGAGTATCAAAGATGATCTTGGAATTTCCAGCTAGATTTCCTTCTGGCATGTTAAGATATCTAGACATGATCATATGTCGTGCTGTCTGCTGAGCAAAGATTGGGTGCTTCCCCTTGGCAAGGCAGCTCAGATATGCAGCTGGGTGAGGACCAAGTTTGTAGAATGCCTATGAGAATAAGCTGAGCTGCATCATGGTGGTGACTTGATGCTTTGGATACCCAAGCTGCTTGGTGAATTCATCTGGAGCATAGTGATTGTCAGCCACAAGTTGGGTGTGCTGGCTCTGTCTATCCAAAATAGACAAATCAGAAATGCCATATTGCTTATGAGATGGTGCTAGGTAGGCAGAGGCATATTGTTTGAAGAATGTCTTCTGAATGTGACATATCACAGCAATGTCCAGCATCATTGGACCATTCCTCATCATCTTATTGATTTCTGGGGACCAAAAAACAGAGGAATACTGGCCCTGAACGCATGGGTGAATGAACACCAGATATTTTCTGTGGAGCAAATTCACATCTACTGTTTTTGATAGGAGGGATTCTTCAACCACATGGAGAACCTTCAGATAATAAACTAAGATAGATCCTAGCATGTGAGAAAGCGCTTGCACAGACTGATGTTCCTTCCTTCCCATTTGCTTTGACAAGGGATCCATGATTATAACATGCCTGCCAATGAGTTTCACGTTGGACTTGAGTCCATGGCTTGGTTGGAATTGCAGCTCTGAGATCTGCATGGATGTTGGGGTGATCCTGTACATCATGACCAAGGCAGGAATCAATGAATGTAGGATGGTATTGTACAGCTGGAAGCACTGAGTCAAGGCTTTATGATCTAGAGATCCATGGGTGTTAAGCAATCCTTGATCCTTCCATGACTTCAGATTGTCAAGTATTGGTGTAACAAACTATTTGAAGTATTTGATGTTCTCTGCACCGTCAAACAAAGTGTCAAAATCAAGTGATTCTTCCAAAAGGGAATGAAGGTCAAAATGAGAAAACTGGTAGAAAGATGGAAGACTGTTGATGGTGGAACATGTGCTAGCCATAATGTCATGAATAGCATTCTTCATAAAAGAAACAGTGATGACTTTTCCTTGCACATGAGCCTATGTCAGAGTCATTGCATCACTGTCTGGAGACCAGTGGACCTCTGTTTGACCTTGTTCATGGTTGACAACTATCTTTGCTTGGGTCCATATATGTTTCAGGTGAGACATGCACATTGTATCCTTTTCAGGTTTGGGAGATACAAACATTTGGTTTTGATGCAGGAAACTATCCAACGGAACACGTGAGAAATCATATTTTGGGAGGTGTTGTTGGATGTAGTAGCAATACGAGACGCACATGGATGATGTATTTGATTTTACTTTCCTTTTTCGTTCACAATGCACAGCCTCACATCTCAGCTTTTACCAACCAGCTGAGATGTGAGTACCTCTACATATATTTGTCCTAATGTCATACTTACCATATTGTAGTAATGCTACACCGTTCTATTCAGCGACGCTCTCTTTTTCTTCTGAACCTACTTTCCATTGCCACGTCTGAGCGGTACCTCAATAACTCCAAGAGGTTATGGGCCCCGCTACCATGTCAGCGACAACTGCCATAAAGCTAGTCAGCACAGCAAAGCTCGAAGACGATGGGTCAAACTGGGTAGTGTTCAAAGAAAAAATCACCAACAAGTTCCTGGACAAGGGTCTTGGCCGACACCTATGGGGAACTGCTCGTGCACCCCCTCATCCAGTTGAGCACAAAGGAAAATTCTACCAGTCTACCAACGCTGGATTTTCGCACCCTCTCTCAGATGATGACCTGGAGAAGCTGGAGGACAAGTTTGAAGAGTATGAGCAGAAAGAGGCAAAGATGCACACCATCATTTATGAATCCATCTCTGACTCTACCTTCAACAAGATCAAAGGCGAAGCAACAGCTGCTCTCATCTGGAAAAAGCTCATTTCCATCATGACTGGCAAGGGCGACCTTGTACATGAACACCTCCTTACTCGGCTTGGCAACATGTCCTGCTCTGATGAAGGCAACATGTGAGAGCACCTTGGCGAGATGAAGATCCTCCGTGAATGTATTGAGGGCATGGGCCTGAAAATTGAGGACAACCAGTACACATTGATGATCCAAAAATTGCTCCCACCTTCTTATGACCACATCCACTGCACCCTCTCCGCTGCCAGCAAATTCACTGGAAAGCCCCTCACATTGGAAATCCTTGTTGCAGCACTGCATGAAGAATGGGATGAAGAAGTGGCATCAAAGGCCACAGCTGAAAACGTGGCGATGTCTGCTCAATGGCAGAACAAAGGAAAAGGTCAGAGCTCAATGGGGAAGTCAAAGAAAAAGCCAGACAGATCCCACCTTAAATGCACAAACCCGATATGCGGTAAAACCGGCCACCTCATTGCAGATTGCTGGTGCGAGGGTGGTGGAAAGGCGAGTCAAGGCCCAGCTTCGAAAAGGAACAAGGCTAAAGGAAAAGGGAAGGCAAAGGCATCAGCATCAGCAGCCATTGACGAAAGTGATGATGAACATGTCATTGCGGTTGTAGCTGATGACAATGATGACTCAAATGTGGCCTTAATGTGCACGTCAGACTACAAGGCCGAGGGCAATGCTCACATAGCAAGGGGAGAAGAAGTTACAGCAATCACTGATTGCGGAGCTTCAAAAACATACTCACCTGAACGTTGGAGATTCAAAAATTACACCAACATCGACCCAAAGCCCATTAAAGCTGTGAATGGTGAAGTCTTCTATGCAGTAGGCAAAGGGGACCTTCAATTACCATTGCCTATGGGCAAGGATGAAAAACCCACCATTGCAAGATTCTGAAACACGTACCATGCACTGAAAATGGCATACACCCTCATATCCTTATCACATGTCAGCTGTGCTGGATTCCCCATTCATATTGAACCCACTGACCATACCATGTATATCTGCACACCACGACCTGACGCTAAGGTCATAGCCAAGATTCCCGAAGCCAGAGGCCTATATATCATCTCAACCCCAGGTACACGCCAGACCATGGGAGCAAAACCAGATGTTGCTATGGTGGCAGGTAAGCTCAAAGTGAACATCACTGAGCTACACAATATCTGTGCTCACCGAAGCCATGCCACTCTCCGTCGCATGTACGTTGATGGCCATATTGAGGGAATCGAGCTTGACCTGAACTCCAAACCGGAATTTTGCGAGACCTGTGTGAAGGCCAAAGCAAAGCCCAAACCGTTCCCCAAACAAGGCCAATACGAGTACATTGAGAACACTGGCGACAAGGTTGTTGGAGACTTGATGGGACCGATGTCCGTCATATCACTTTGGGGAGCATGCTATGCCTGCACATACCGTGATTTACACACCCACGAATCAAAATCTGAATACTTATCAAAGAAATCGGGTACCTTTGGGTCATACAAGTGCTACGAGATCTGGATCAAGGTCCAGCATGGTGTTGAGGTTATAAAGATCCTGGGTACAGATCGAGGGGGAGAATTCCTAAGCGATGAGTTCACTCAGCACCTCAAGGTGAAGGGGACAGAGCGGCACCTTACAGTACATGATTCCCCACAGTCAAACGGAATTGCCAAACATTCCAATGGATACCTGATGGACACAACAAGAGCATTCCTAATCAGTTCAGGATTACCAAAATATCTATGGGCTGAAGCTCACCGGCATGCCAAATGGGTCTACAACCGCACCCCAATGAAAGCAATACCATCAAGGGAAAACCCCATTTGAGATGGCAACTGGCAGAAAGCCCAACATCTCCGGTCTTTGCCCATGGGGATGCCGTTGCTGGATCCGAGTCAAAGCACCAGAAAAGCTTGGGGAACATGCTGTTGAGGCACATTTTGTGGGAATTGATACTGAAGCTAAAGGCTGGAGGATTTACTGGCCTGGAAAGCGAAGGGTCAGCATTGAACATGATGTTTACTTCAATAAAGAAGACCTGACTCCAGAACCATTTGTCGTTGAGGGGGAGAATGAAGATATCGACTCTCCTCAGGCTCCAAAGTCATCTACAGCCCCTCAGCCCACCAAAAATCAGCCAGACGAACCACAAACACCCACAGAAACTCACCCAGAACATCCAGAATCTCCACTCACAGACATAGAGTCTGATCATACTCCTCAGCCAAGCTGCCCCAAGCACTCTGCAGCTCTGAAACCAGGCCAACTCGCACAACCAGACTTGTGTAGATGTCCTACCACTGCTGGAATAGCGGTAACTGTGGCCAAAGATGAGTCAGATGATGATGAGGATGAAGAGCCATTGGGCTCCTCACTGGTAGACTATGCCATGATAGCAGATGTTGAACCAGTGACCATGAAAGAGGCACTGAGTGGTCCTGATGAAGAGGAATGGCATGAGTCGATGCTTGCAGAAGTAAGGCAGTGCGAGAAGAAGAAAGCGTGGAAGGTGATGAAACGAGAAGACGTTCCCACAAATGCAAATATTGTGGACACGAGGTTTGTTTACTGGGTCAAACAGAACGAAACTGGCGAGCCCGAAAAGGCTAAGTCGCACTTTGTAGCTAAAGGATTCACACAGGTTCAAGGTGTTGATTATTTTGACACTTATGCCCCAGTTGTCTGCCTCCCCACTCTCCGCATCCTACTATCCATGGCCGCATCTCGTGACACAATAATTGACCAAGCCAATATCAAAAATGCGTACCTGCATGCAAATATCACTGAGGAGATCTATATCAAGTTCCTGAACAGATATGAAGAATTCTTCGAGATCCCGGAACACCTCAAGGGCCAGAACGTCTGTGCCAAGCTGCTCAAGTGTCTATATGGCACAAAGCAAGCAGGCTGAGGCTGGTACCAAACCCTAAAGTCAACAATGATCTCCCTTCAGTTCACAATTAGCAATGTGGATGAGGCCGTCTTCTATTGGATCAAGTCAGCGACAAAGTACACCATCGTCACAGTTGCCACAGATGACTTTATCATCATAGCAAACTCCCAAGAAGAGTCGAACCGATTTAAAGGAGAAATCGGCTCTCATTTTGAGCTAGTCGATCTTGGGCCTATTCACTGGCTGCTGGGTATGCACATCACTCGGGACTGGGAGAAACACACCATCAGCATTGGACAATCTGCATATATTGACCAGATTGCAAAACAATTCAGCGTTGAGGAAATGGCCCCATTTGCGACACCAATGGAAGCAAATCTCGATTTAAACCCAGACTCACCTTCTGTGTCCACGGAACCAGTTACACCATGTGAAAAAGCACTATACCGTGAACTCCTGGGCTCCCTCATGTATGTCACAGTTGGTTCTCGCCCTGAAATCAGCTATTCAGTCTCAGCACTCTCACAATTCATGGAGGAACTGCACTCAACTCACCTAAAGGCCAGATTCCGAGTCCTCCGCTATCTGAAGGGCACATGTGACCAACAGCTTGTAATCAGTGGCCCTGATATCAATCCTAAGGGCTATCATGATGCTGCATATGCAAACCAGCCCAGGCAGAAGTCTATGTCTGGATTCGTGCTGTTCATGGGTCAGGGAGCTGTCATGTGGACATCTAGAAAGCAACCAATTGTTACCATCTCCACAGGTGAATCGGAATACATCGGACTGACACCAGCATCCAAAAACATGATCTGGCTGCACAAGATCCTTTCCGAGCTCTCCACATTCATTGCAAATCCTTCCATCTATCCAACTGAGCCCACCATTCTCTACTCTGACAGCCAAAATGCCCTCTCTATTGCCAAGGATTCAGTATTCCACGAATGTACGAAGCATATTGGAGTCTGTTACCATTTCATCTGGCAAACCGTTGAGGAAGGCCACATCAAATTGCAATACTGCCCAACCGATGACATGATTGCTGATGTCCTGACAAAACCATTGGCTCATCAAAAGTTCAAGAAGTTTATGGAAGCACTGGGCATCATGTAAACGAGTCGCATATGTCTCAAGGGGGAGTGTTGGATGTAGTAGCAGTACGAGACACACATGGACGACGTATTTGATTTTACTTTCCTTTTTCATTCACAATGCACAGCCTTGCATCTCAGCTTTTACCAACCAGCTGAGATGTGAGTACCTCTATGTATATTTGTCCTAATGTCATACTTACCATATTGTAGTAACGCTACGCCGTTCTATTCAGGTATCTAATACATAGCTTTTACCAACCAGCTGAGATTAACGCTATGCCATTCTATTCAGCGACGCTCTCTTTTTCTTCCGAACCTACTTTCCATTGCCACGTCTGAGCCATACCTCAATAACTCCAAGAGGTGTAGCATATGCTTACTCGATTATCCCAATTTTAGGATTTGGGGCCTCATTTCTGCTGGCAGGTTCACTATAAGAGGTGCCAAAGTCAAGATTGCCTATCATGGCCACATCCAGATTGGGTATGACAATGTCTTCACCATCCTCAGCATCCATGTCCACTTCATCTTCATCCTCTTCCTCTAGTATGACATCCTCCTGATCGTCTTCTGAATCCAAGTCTTCGGTATCATCCTCATCCTCAGGCTCCTCCATCACAGGCACCATTCTCAGATAGATATCACCATGGAGCAGAATGTGATATGTGGCTTTGTAGGTACCGAGGAAGCTTGCATGCCACTGTGTTGAGTACAGTCCATGTTGAATGCATGCACATCAGAAACTGAGAACATTTGCTACACAGGCACTCCCATTGGCATTGAACATGCCAAGAGATAATATCCTCTCCAGGAAGGACAGCTTCTCCTTTCCATTGATAAGATTGGTCACAATGAGAGCATAATATTGATGGACATGCTGTCCAAGTAGGTCCCGAGAAAGAGAGTGTATGCTCTTGATCCTGCCCTTCAATATCAGCCTTAGCCAGGTGTGTCCACATAAGCCCAAGCACATTGCAACACTCCCAGCTAAGACCAAACAAGAGCCTTTCCCATAGTTTGGCTTTATTGTCAGATTCAACAATACTAACCCTCACAAAACACTGTAGAGGTACAATGAGGAGCTGGGAAAAAGTGACAGCATATGTCCAAAGTGTACTATCAGAGACAGGCCTGAAATGGGCTTTAGTGCTAGAAGTTTGGAAGCATAAGAGGAGTTGTACATCAATAAAGGCTTCATTACTCACCCCTCAGTGAGAACCTGTCGACATTGGCCATGGCAGCTGGCTATTTTGTGCTCAGCATCAACCAGATAGTCTTGGATGACATTGAGAATGAAAAGGAGACCCATTTCCAGTTGCCAGATGAAGGTCTTAGCACCACCATCTGGGGGAAATGAAGCCACCAATGGTGTTCTCAGCAACTGTGAGAGCTTGGCTGGAGGCAAACCAGTACCATTGTAATAAAACCAAAACAGAAGGCTGGTTTTGAGATAATCTGGGCAGGAAACAGCTGGATTTAAAGCAGGAGTGGGTGGGGTTGCGACTGTGATAGCTGTCAGAGCTTGAGATGCAGGACCTTTGTACACCTTTTTGAAAGGCAATTGTATGTTGGCTACATGTATCTGCTCAGCAAATCTGAGCATACCTGGAAAGAGGCATTGCACATAGGCATATCAAAGCTCCTTCTTTCCAAGATTGACATTCTCTTCTCCACCGGCACATGTAATCTGATGTTTCCGGAGACTCCTATGATTTGCACCATTGCTCACACACTTTTCATACAGGAACCAATTCTGGCATGTGTTGCATTGGACATTATAACAAGGAAGGGGTAGACCAGGGACTAGTTTAGAAGTTTGGATGTTCTTTGACATGATGTAGTCCTTAATTGTGAATTTGGTCTGGTTTTTTGGGATTCCAAAAGCCCAGTGAATATGAGAGATGAGTGATATCACATCAATGTATTCCATGACTGCTTTATGTATGAGCTGGCTAGCCTTGAATTTTCCAGTCGTATGGACAGATAGAAAAGAGTTGAGGTTTTGGAGGGGAAGGAGATGCTCATGCACTGGAACACCGATTGCCTGCAGCAATGGACAAAAGAAAGAACCTTGAAGAAGCAGCAAAACTGCACAGCTATAGTCCTCCACTTTATCTCTCGTTCCTGTATCTCTTTTGTCATGGTGGCATTTGTATCGGTTATCACTCCAACAATACTGGCAATGTGACACCTTTCTCAGGCTTGGGACTCTCCCCTTCCCATTGACCTCCATCAAGAAAGACAGCAGAGCAGTATTCACTGCTTGTTTAGGAACAATGGATGGGCCTGAGACCTTAGATGCTGGGCTGGGACAATAATTGTCATTGTCATTGTCATCATTGTGCCCCTTGCCATCCTCTTCAGGGACAGCATCTTCCAAATCATCTGTATACTGGTATCCAAATAAGTAATTATAGGAACTATGGATATTGATCAACTTACCGTGAGTTTGGAAGAACCTCGTACAGCTACAATGATGACGTGTTAGTGCAGTTTAAATCCCATGATGAGCTAGACAAACATTTTTGTTTTGCTATGACTGTTGTTGTGTCCTGGTGGACAATTTTGTCATGTTCCTGCAGATCTGTTGCATAGTGGAACACCAGAGGTTCTGCAGCACAGGCATCATTTTTACAAAAAAAAAAATCCAGCACGGTTTTGACCTCTAAGATTGAATGAATAGTTGAGCACCTGAGGGATTTCTGTTCCAGAATAAAGTCACACCTTGTCTTCATTGATCTCAATGCTGTCGTCCATCTTAGACAGATCATCCTTGAGCTGAGCCAAGATCTTTGACATGAAGAATAAGAATGAATCCTTCTTGAAGTGAGCATGGATATGTTTCCCATGTATGTCTGGATCATCTGTCTTCTGATGACAGTCCCCCCACCAGCATATGAAGACACCCTCTTCAGCTCGATGTAATCTAATATGAACTAATTTCCTTGAGCATGGTGTCAAATGAAACGTGGTTAACTCACTGAAGTTTTCCCATCCCAATTTGATGGTTACTTCTTGCTGGTGCATATTTCTGCTATAGGCTCGCATCTCCCTCTCAGGAAATTGCTCATTGCAGACATTGCATTCCTTTGTATTCCGTGAATTGCTAGGATGGTCAGAGGATGTCATTTGTGATCTCTTAGCTGGTCTCATTATTTGCTGGACCTAAAGGTTGTCATTTCTGGTGGTTCATAATGAGACACTGGAACATGAACCAAACATGACCCAATAACGTGATGAAGGAGAGGCATGTGACACTTCATGCCATTCACCTGATGCCAACAGCAAAATCAATGCACAGACTTGGCTATGTTTCTAGCTGCAATAGTGGCAGCATAGAGAAAGACGAGTTGGTGATAGCAATAAAATTTGAAACAAAATGACAAACTAGAGTGAGACAAGAAATCACAATGACAACAGCAATAATGGCAAGAATATAAGTGAGTCAGAGTAAATACACAGCATCAGGATGGGGAGGAACATCAAATCCCAGTCTCTTCCAATCCCTCACAATGAAATTGAAACCTTCAAGATCTTCTAACCACACACCTCGACCTCCACAGCTATCCCAGATTGCTTGCCAGAACAGCATCATGTTAATGTCATGTTCAAGTCTGTTCTGAACCTTGGACAACTCTGGTCCCACATCCCTGACATACCACAAAGAAGGAAACACATCATGCCTGAGTAGGCTATGCATCTGCTTAATCAGCAACTAATTGCCCCTCCCGATGTCATGGACCCTGATAAGCTGCAGCCATGGATGAGATGGAAAGAGCACATGTGGTCCAATCCAGTCTGCACTCTCCCAATTCCACTTGACATCTGTGGAGCAGATGAATTCAGTCATGTTCAAGAGGAGGGATGAGAGACTTGGCCATCCTATAACTGGATGGGTTGGAGTGATGTAGTGCTCTTCAAGAATGTTAGACAAGGAATGACCGAGTTCAAGCTGGTTGATCTTGGCACCATGTGTGAAGAAGAAGGCAAGGAAGCTGGGGGAGGAGTAGTTGAAGTCAGGTGAGGTAGCATATCTTCTAGTTGTTGCTGGGCACTGTATATCCTGGTACAAAACACTGAGCTAAATCTTACAGTGTCAGATCTATTTTTCTGGCAGATAGGAGGCATGCACCATGCACCAAACAGACTTATTGGCACAACTATCAGGGTACAAGAGGCAATGTCGACCCTTTTACAGCATGACTGGAACAAGAAGATGGCGAGCTGCTAGTTGGTGGATAGCTGGTTGATGTCATGGTTGATTGTGGCCAGTCCATTAGGCCTAGGGATTGAGATCCTGTTTTTCTGGGCGCACATGGAGTACTGCACATGGTGAGGGGATCAAGCATCATGATGGATTTGGTGGTCGTGGTCAGGGATCAAAAATGTGTAGCACAGCCACATATTATTATTCTCATCTCTGGATGCATTCTGGATGACAACATTCAAAAGCAGGCTGTTCTTCTGTCTCCTTGTAGCAGCACCCTTGCATCAGTTGATTATACCTTTAATTTTACACTCATATTTATCCACCATTAGACCATTTCTCAGTGCTAATCTGAATTGAGAGTTGGATCAATGGTAGCCTCAATTCCTTCTCAACTTGTCAGCTCCTCGCCTTCCAGTGTTGGGGTCATACCAATATTATCTGCTTCCAAATCATCAACAAAAGTGAATCAAAAGTCATTCGTGTGTGCCAAGAAATGGCCTGTACCTGCAATGGACTTCATCAACACGAAGATGTCAGACAAATGAGACAAGATGTACGTAAATCTCCACCAAGCAAGAAATGTCAACCTAAAGATGGTGCCTTAGTATCTGGAGGACAATGAGAGGCCAACCCCAGTTACAATCCCATATACGTCTTCTGCTTCCAGTTGTTGCAGAGGAAGTGACACACAGGATCACTTTCTTGTAGGTCCATGCTCATGCGCTTCCTTGACCCTGGCATTAGGATCAAGCTACTGCCTGATTACTTGGTTACATCTGAGAAAGAGCTCTGTTCCTTTTCTGGTTCAGTGTAAGAAAGAGAGATTGTATTGTGCTGGCCTCTGTGTAGGTCTAGAAGGAGTTGCAAGGGAATCAGCCAGATTGAGCTGTTCTAGCAGTTGCACAAAGTGTGACAGGTGTGCGCAGTTGGATCTTGCGGCACCATTGTTAGAGCAAGCGCACTGTGTGTGAGGACTTGTGGGGACAGTTTTGAGAATAATTGAGAATTGATTGGGAGTGCCAAGGGCCTCTATCGTGATGAGTTTGGAAGTCAGGTTTAGCAACTAAGAGGAAGGCGGCATCACACACAGATTAGATCTTGCGGTGCATCATACTTAGCGAGCTCACTGACCAAACTTGGTCATGTTGCGGATCTGCGTATCCATGTGTTTTGTCTATTGAAATATCCTTTGCCTTGAGGGTTGCGTGGTTTGCCATGCTCTCCTGTAAAAAGCTCCAAAGAAATAGAAAATTTGAAGTCATGGAAGGATCAAGGATTGCTTAACACCCATGGATCTCTAGATCATAAAGCCTTGACTCAGTGCTTCCAGCTGTACAATACCATCCTACATTCATTGATTCCTGCCTTGGTCATGATGTACAGGATCACCCCAACATCCATGCAGATCTCAGAGCTGCAATTCCAACCAAGCCATGGACTCAAGTCCAACGTGAAACTCATTGGCAGGCATGTTATAATCATGGATCCCTTGTCAAAGCAAATGGGAAGGAAGGAACATCAGTCTGTGCAAGCGCTTTCTCACATGCTAGGATCTATCTTAGTTTATTATCTGAAGGTTCTCCATGTGGTTGAAGAATCCCTCCTATCAAAAACAGTAGATGTGAATTTGCTCCACAGAAAATATCTGGTGTTCATTCACCCATGCGTTCAGGGCCAGTATTCCTCTGTTTTTTGGTCCCCAGAAATCAATAAGATGATGAGGAATGGTCCAATGATGCTGGACATTGCTGTGATATGTCACATTCAGAAGACATTCTTCAAACAATATGCCTCTGCCTACCTAGCACCATCTCATAAGCAATATGGCATTTCTGATTTGTCTATTTTGGATAGACAGAGCCAGCACACCCAACTTGTGGCTGACAATCACTATGCTCCAGATGAATTCACCAAGCAGCTTGGGTATCCAAAGCATCAAGTCACCACCATGATGCAGCTCAGCTTATTCTCATAGGCATTCTACAAACTTGGTCCTCACCCAGCTGCATATCTGAGCTGCCTTGCCAAGGGGAAGCACCCAATCTTTGCTCAGCAGACAGCACGACATATGATCATGTCTAGATATCTTAACATGCCAGAAGGAAATCTAGCTGGAAATTCCAAGATCATCTTTGATACTCTCGAACAATTTTCATTTCCATTTCTCTATATGGAATCAGCTACCCTTGCTGAATGGGATTGTTCAACAGTGATTGATTCTACCTCTCAGCAAAAGCCTGCAGAAGTGGGGGAAATTGGAGATGGTGTCCTTCTTGCCATAGCAAGTGCATATCTATATGGAGAATGTGCTCCTTCTATGCCCTGTTTCATGCCAGAGGCAGGTTATGCTCCAAAGGATCTAGCCAGTGCAGCTCAATATGTGAGACAACAATCTGATGCATATCTTTGGTTGCTGAAGGCTCCACAGATTTTGATAGCTCTTTCAGAGTGGCATACTGGTTGTTTTCAGGAACTCTCACCAGATGCCTTGGCAAACATTTCAGTGTATGTTGAGGAGAAATTCCTGTCCCATTTTGACTGCTACTTCTCCCAGGAGAAATATAGGGCCAGCTACAAGGCATTATGTGATGCCATTCAGGCTTATGAGCCCTGGGCAAAAGTTGTTAATCACCAGAAGCAGATCAAGGATGGCGATATTACTGATATTACTGATATGCTGGAAGGGAGTATGGTCACTGTAACAATTCATCACACCACTTAGTAGCTTGTTTCAACTGTACCCTGCATTTTACCATTTGTCTTAATGCTCCAACTACTTATGCTCCTGAATCTTATAACTGCTATTTTCACCTCCATCAGGGTATGCTTCCTTCAATTGTTGTAAACTTCTTGGACTCAACAATACCTTCTGAAGCTCAAGCCAATTCAACAATGCTGACAGTCAGTTCCTCTGCATTTCTGTTGTCGTTGTTGCCTGGCCTCTGAGTCCCATTGTCATTAGGGCTGTGTGCCATCACCATATTGTACGGTTTTCGGTAACCATTATACAGAAGATGGACCAAAGCCAATTGCATCCTAATGAACATCTATATGGCATGGTATATGGTTGTTCTGTCACAGTCATGAGCTCTTACAGATGGCCATACAACATCATAAGATGGCTTATAAAATTTCTGGCTTTTGATCTTATCTTGAGCCCCCTTTCAGAGAAAATGTATCACACAAAATAGACATCAGCCAATTACATCACTTTGCCACATCACCTTCATTGCTGTCAATCCTTCACACTGACTATTTGTGGCTGTCTTATTAATTTCTCATTCGCAGTCAGGGGCACGTATGGCTTTCCTTTACTTCAATACCAGTGTGGCCTAGCTCAACATGACCTGGAGTTGGTTGTATCATAGCATGGTTGTATAGGTGCATTTTATGGTTATTTTGTGGTCTTGAAGGCATCTGACTTGCCATCCCCTTGGCTTTAGATTATCTTCTGCATCTCTCAAGCCATACTACATTTCTACTTTTGCCAGATTTACACATCAATAACAGGGGACTCAGCTCTGTAAGTCTATATGAGTAATTCCATTTTATACTCTGGTGCACGGTTGTCAATGACTGTAGACGGCCATACAGTACCCATACTGACACCAACAAGGCTTGAAAATTGGCCATACAGCACAGTATACAGATAATTCCATAACCGTTTGGGACCATGGCTTTATGGCCATATACCATATACCGTACAGCACGCAGCCCTACTGGAAAGAAGGATTGACCCACAATACATCTTCCAAAATTTGTTTCTCTTGTATGGAGTCCCAGCCTTAAGACAAACTCATACATCAGAGAAGTTAATCTTCAATTCCTCCCCAGAGAACTGTAAGTGTTCAAGAATATTAGACCACACAAGGCTGCTGATACTCACAGGATGCAACCACACCTCAAAAATGCGTCGTCTTAAAATCGGGATCATTCAGTGGCATACGGGGAAAGGAATTATCAGCTCTGGACAGGCTTATCGTCTTCGAACCTGAGAGGCTGTTAAACATTCGTTGACATATGCCTTCAATAAAAGCCTGCCGCATGGTGTGCCTCCGCATTGTTCTCTTTGCATATGACTACAATGTGCAAATGAGTACGTCACTTCTATCCCATTTTGTCTAACGTCAATATATAGCTACCTGATGCTGAGTCTGGGTAGGGCGTGCATTCAGTCGGATCTGTTTAGAAAGCCATGCCTTTATTCCGTTGTGCAGTCGGCACTTGGTAAGACGGCATCAGGCATAGAGTATTTACATGAGGTTCGCTTTTACAATGCTTACCGACTCTTGTACACCTCTCGTTGGTGACTAGATATTCCATATACAAGATGGTGAGCACCCCGAGCCATCTCATTGACCAGTCAACATAGAAGTAGGGCATGTACTCTCCCATCAGAAATTCGAAAGACAATCCAATGACAGACGTGACAGTCGTCGCCAAGGCCATTAGTGAGCTTCATTTACACAACCATCAATAAGAACACCTACGTAGCAGAGCCATATTTCTGGAACTTCCCTGCAGCCACAGGAATGTCCTAGGCTCGCCATGGGTTCACCCCTTAAATATGTGAGTATGGTCACGGTTGTGATATGGCGACATCACCATCTGGTATTGACAGTTCTGAGAGTGTTCGAGTCAATGCCCTGTGGCATAGATGGTAATAAGAATCTTCGCTTTAATAGAGTAGAGCACATGGGATGATATACAAGGAACTGAGATTGTACTAGAGGTCCATGGAAAAGCAGCCAGTTTGAAAGAATATGAACCCTGGAATCTGGGCCATACAAATATTGGGATGTACCTGGATCTATAGCCAGTATCTCCTTGAACAGACTAGACTGAGGTTTTTCCAGTGTTGTCGTAAACTTCCCTGCGTGCATCGGTGCAGTACACTTTATGACAGATGATTCAAGGATACTCACACGCAGAATTAACCTATTGCTCTGTACGTTCAATAACCGTGATTCTCAGGCGAGCTAAACTAATACATAACCAGATACACTCACACTTACGAATGGCTGATAACGAGAAGGTCCCTCTCCCTAATATCCAAGAATGGTTCCCAGGTCAGTCACGGTATTGTTCCTTCTGCATTGTTAATACTAAGTTGATGGTATCTATCTTGCAGAGCATATGCTACGAGTTTCACGCAAAGTTCATGTGAAAGGCAGTGAGCCTCCGGCGTTCATTCCGGCTCGCCTATATGTACCTCCTCAGTCAATTCGCAAATCCTTGCTCGATGATGCCCCCTCACATCCCAGCCACACATTCTCCACTTCACTTCGTCACCAACTCATATCAGATGATGAAGATGAAGAGAGCAAGAAATATATCTGTGCGATCTGTCACAAATGATTCCTCCGACCCAGTAGCTTGAATAATCACATCAACACTCATACTGGTGCTAGACATGAGTCTCTCAGATTTTGATGTATCCAACATTAAAGATATGTATGAAGTGTACCAATGCCCACTTCCGGGGTGCAGCAAAGAATTAAATGTGAAATCAAACATGCTCCAGCACTACCGAAGCCATACGAACCCTGTTCCATCTTCGTCCTGTTCTTCTCTCCATGACATTCCCACCGAAACTTTGGGCCCTCAAATACGTACATCATTGGATGCATCCTTCACCGAAGGACAAGACCAGGCAGGCAGTCTGCTTCAGTGCTCCCAACTGCGACCCTGGCAGGAGAGGACAGGGATGGAAAGAGAGAGGTATTATCAGCATCTATATCCAATGAGCAGTAATCGTTTGACGTGAACTGAGAGGAGGAGAGGAGATAATGAGATGGACAAAGGTCATCCCTATGTGAGACACCACTGAAGTGTGGTACCGCATCATGATTAGTGATAATGATGCCTTCGAATGAAATGTTTTACCTATGATTCACGACAGCAGATAGTTGTTGAAGGAATATACCAGGACTTACTTTTCGTAGTACTTGCGCCATACAGTGTTTGCTATCCTATATTTCAAGACCTCCATCTGAATTGATCATAAATCCATGCAGATCTGTACTTTCGTGACGAAAGTCTGGTTTTAATCAGTGCAAGGAGAGTTGGCAATGAGGAAGAGAAGACGTGAATGGACTGGCTACTCTACCAGAACGGAATGTGTGAAAAGTCAATAGGGACCCAACCCTCATCAATCAAAAATCAGGGTACTTTTCCCGTCACCTGATTGATGTTCGAGGGTCAACCTCAGCGGTGAAAAATGCTCGATAGCAAAGCACTCACCAGGATAAATGGATCCGTACACTAAGCTTCCTCTCATCGTCATTGCCGGATCCAAAAGCACAGCGAAGGTATAAGAGACGGGGAACAATATTGAATTTGAGTCACCTCACATCCAAGAAGAGAAAGTCAATCGGAATTTGAATGTACACAGACCGGCGCCTGGACCAAAAACCACCACTGACAAGACTTAACAAGGGGCCCTACGAGCACAGAATTTTCGTCAGGGCAAAACGTGATGTGCATGAAATACAGAGACATCAAGGCCATAAAAACCTGCCTGGATGAGGAGCAAGGTTATTTTCGACACATAATCCCACGAGAGTACGGATTTCCTCACCCCGATATGAGATGATGATGAGAAGGGTCCAGTTGTATACTGGGAAATAAGACAATCTGTTGATCGTGGAATAAAGCAAACACAAGGCTCACGCAAAGGCTTACTTACATTTGAGGACAGAGCTATTAGTCGTCAGCTGAAAACCCGTTGCTCCTTCAAGCACGAGGGCATCTTGTAGGGTAGAGATTTTCCATCCAACAGTAAGAGTATGTTTACTGTGGGACACAATTATTGATTTAATTATCACAAATATACAAGGAGAAATTAGCCCGACAAAGGTTACTGTATCTTGACTGATCGATGTTGAAGATTAGCATTGCAGGTTTTGTGGAAGGTTCAATGGAGCAGGAGAGCCATCATAGGCGGACAAGTAGTAGCGTACATCATCATTCTCTGAGCTTAGCATGGATGGAGTTAGAAAAAGAAAACTCAGGAATTGGTTCCTTACTTAGATCGGATTGGGCATGGTGGAGAACTAGTGTGTGATACTCTTCACCATACCGGAACGCAAAGCTGAATATAACTCCAAAAGTCGAGACAGATAGTGTTCCGTGTTGGACATGCAACAAGAAGCGAGAACGAAGGCGGATCTGATGGAGTATCTGTGCTGCAGAATGTAAATTAGTGCTGGAGGTAAATTGACCTGCACTTGTCCGTGTGAACGACAAAAGAGTAAGGGGAAGACAGCCAGTCCTGCTTCAGTTGATGCATTGATGTGACACACTGAACCGGATGGGTGTCAACAGTCGCGCTTAAGCCAGACATCGCTGAAAAGGGTTAGATTCCGAAAGAAGGAAAAAAGAGTTACGAGGAGAGTGCAAAGAGGCTCGAGCTCCCGTTTCTCCCTGCTACTTCAAAGCCTCGTACTTGTTCAATTCGAGGTCCTGGGCTAGATAATGACACTCAACAATGAATGAAAGCCATTAAGAGAGAGTACTGGGAGAGTCCTTCACGGCGACGCTAATGAGTTCGCCGTCGGCTAGCATGGTTAGAAATAGTGATTTTGTAGCTGGCTTAGTGTTGTCAGATTCGCATGCAGGTGGGTCAAGGCGGACGGAGCCCGGCTCACCTTCTTCCACGGTCAACAACAACACCGGCAATAATGAAGACGACCTTTGCTAGACGTGTTATAGGGCTGGCGCCGTTTCTCTTTTGCGACACTCGAGTATAAATGGATGACATGCTTCTAATCACCGACTCTCCATTGGAATCATCTTGGGGCTAGTGTTTCTATGAGATATGGATGGGAGAAAGAACCATGTAAGTAATATTTTGAAGATGTTTCCGTTTCTTTCAGCACCTAGATATTACTGCTGCTGTCGCAAAGCATAGGAGAGAAGAAGGAGACGACAAAAATTTGATAGTCATGGTGCGGGACATGAAATTGACTGGCTGGTAACCTAACTTCACATCACCGGCAAATTGGCCCGAAAGTCCGAATCCAGGTTTGTCTCTGCCTATCACCATGACACACAGCAAGCCGCAGCCACCTCCGCAAAACTCGAATACGATATTTTCTAGCTCTCAATATTGTCCTCTGCCTCCATACAGTGAAGATATCGAACATGGAGTGAACAAAACTAGCCCTTTGTAATATGTATTCCAGTAGGTCACCATTATTTCTTTCCTCCTACACTCCCGTTATTATCGTTCTACAGCAAATCCCGTTTGTTAAACAGCTCCAAGGGAAACTACAGATTGAGTCCATGATTCTTTCGTACCAGACTGAACAGTGTCCAAATGCCTGCTTGCTTAGCACTTATCGATACCAATCAACGTCAGTGTCGTCTTCTTGGTATGTCTCAGTACTTCTTTATCTTACTAAACCTAATTGTAAATGGAAGTAAGACCCTTCGAACCATACTTGTTTTTTCTGTCCTTGCAGTCGTCTTTACACTTTACCTTCACGAAAGGATGGAACATCAGCTCATCCTCGACGGCCTTATGTGGACTGAACTTACTGTGTCGAACCGATGCCTCCACTATAGCACCCGGGAATATTCCGCTCTGCTGAGGGCTTACCAAACGACAAGGATGGTGTACAGTGGTGTAAGGAGAAGAAGATCACCATTCATGGAATATATTTCAAAAAGCTGGCACATTGTACTATCAATGTGGATAAATCGGTGAGGAAACCATCATTTCCAGACATCGGATTGACTTATCTTTATTGAGGGGACCACCAGAGCTTACGGACATTGGATCGTCGAGTCGAATGAGTCGCGTTGCATGACAACGTGGGAGGCTTTCAAAGATAAGGCACGTGTCTATTCAGTTTCTTTGAGGTTCTTGAACCTAACATGTGATGGTCTCTGCAGGGATGCACAGCCAATGGATCACTTTACCGCATAGGTCTGTTACATCCATACAGTTACACCTATTTGATGATTTTCGAAGCGCATCGAAGCTCATATGGGAAAATATCAGCCGCCATGGGATAATTGGTGGGAGATGTGCTCTACGACTCCTGCAGACTGATGCGAATCGTTTCGATTGGCCAGATAGCTGTGATTGGGTAAGCGACTTTGTACTCCAAGATTATTCTCACACTGATGCATAGACTCAGAGCTTTTTCGGTGGTGTAGCAGGTGTTTGGTTCATCAAGGACGACAGTTGCTGAGCCATGTATTATCTCTTTACTTTGCTCAATATCTCTGTACATTTAATAATAAAGTTCGTGGTGCTCCATTACTGATACCAAATCGTCCAGCCCCCTGGGAAGAGAGTCGACTGTGTCTTATTCTCGCATCCCTTCACAGCTCTCGGTTGTCCAGCACCATTACAATACCCGCAACAGTTGTTTCTTTGATATCACAGCACATGACTGACTTTTTCTTATGATGAAGTCAGTAGCTACACAAAGAGATGTAAACATCCAGGTATCTTCTGTGATACACGACACTACGAGCTCAGCCAAGTGCCATACTATTAGCTTGACGCCGCATGTGTACATACTGGGAATGAACTGATCTCCCTGTGTCACAACAGATACTAGTGCAGAGAGTGTTTAATGCCAACATAACAGTTGATCGATGCTAAGAGCCATAGACAAGGAGACAAAATAAACAAGACACAAGTGATTCGACGATCCTTGTATCGAATCTGGTACATTGGTGGAAGAAAACAGGCTTCTAAACGGAATATACATGCAAATTTTATGTACCCTGGGTCAGATAACAAGCACACAGGGAAACCTATACAACGTGAACTGTACAAACATAATAGAATCTGAGTTAGCTGAAGAAGAGTTCAGTCATAAAGATTTGTCGAGTCAAGGAAATGAATTTAAACACAGGTGGGGTCATAATAGGACATTGTGACTGTATCCATAGAACCCTTGAATATGGCAAAGCTGGAGCGGTCGTCCTGGTTTGTGAGGACCTCCTCAATGTGAACAGCCCCTGCAGTCAGTCACTGGTCAGACTAGGAAAAATAGACACAAGAGTGTACGAACATTTGTAGTGATCCTTAGTCTGGTCATCGTAGTTGAACCAAATCCAGCTGCTCGCAAGGTAACAAATGTTTCCACTCACTTGGGTGTTACAGGTCTTGGTGCTAGTCTAAGATGGCACTCAATTAAACTGTGGATACTCGGCGGAAAAGTTTGAACCGTAGTGGTGCAATGTTGTCCCTCTTCAGCAATCACCTTTACAGTCAACTTGGACACATTGTCATAGGACACTTTGAAGCTAAAAGCTTGTCTAAGCCCACAAGCCCGAGTCTCAAAGATGGTACAACGTACAAGCTCGAGGCGGTATCCATCACCTCGGTAGAGATGGTCAGCCCATCAGTGACTTGGGCTATGTCTGGAACACCAATCTGAGCGGTCAGAGTCTGGGAAACACCGATAGTTGAGGCGGCTATATATCAGATCAATAATGGAATAGGCATCAAGATAATTCAGAAGATATACTAGTGACAGTGTAAGAAGTATCAGTGTTGAAGCCATGGTCTACTTCGATATCGACCTCACCGTGGGTACCAACGAATGTACCATTAGCAGAGGCATTGGACACCTGGCAGATGGGGTCACCTGGTCTGTAAATCAGAATTCAAATCGAAAAGATGATAAGGTCGAGTGTACTGGAGAAAGTGAGCTCTACAATGTTGTCGGTGATGCAGACAAAGGCAGGCTGGCCCACATACTAGAAATATGGTCAGGAGTCAGCGAGTACCACAACAATGTATCTCACCTGAGTAGGATTCGTAACAATATTGCGGGAGCCATCGCCAAAGTTATCATTGGCATATTTCTCAATGGCGTCCCACCCGGGAACTGTATAAACATGGATTAGTGTTGTACAGCATAAAAGAGAAGTGCTGATGGACAGGTTTTGGCTTCGTCGACCGAGAGCTTGCCACACTGGCTGGCGGCATGGCGTTCAAGACTGTTGGACTCAAAATCGACAGGATACCTGCCATACAGAGAACCATCACACTTGAAAGCGAGGTAGTCTCCCCGGGCTTCATCAACAGTGACATGGGTAATGTCCCTGGGGAGGATCCTGATGAGCTGGCTGAACGGCAAAGTGGTGACGCCAGACAGGGCAGTCAAAAGAGTTATGAACTACAGTCAACGTGTGTTAGAACAGACATGTAATAGCATTGGTAATGGGATGGACACACAGTAGTAGGCGTGAACATCATCCAATGAAGTGCAGACAAGAGTAAGGAGGGGGTAAGAGAAAGTGAAGGTTGATAAATCTCTAGACTTCATATCGAGCTTCTTTTATACACATACAGACTGCACAGCTTACAGTCACTGCAATTTCTGGTGATTACTCGATTCTTTGGGATATTCTGTCCTGCTGTTGAGTGCCCAGAAATATGATATAAATAAATTTTCGCAACATGAGATAAGTTACTTTTTGATCTGGCATGGCCATCGTCATACAACATGAACACCATGACACTTTGGTGAATCATGGGCCATTGCAGTATGATTTGCATTCTGAAAGTTTCGTTGCTGACTGCGATGTTACACTGGATCTAGACAATCATCCTTGATTGACATCTTGATCTCTCCTCAATTTGTTGTTGTTTTTACATCTGAGGCAATACATGAAGGCCAAGCTTTCCGTCATCATTCTCACTGATCACAGATGTCAAATCATCTCCAGCGCTTGCATTTGATGTCTTGTGTATGAGTCATAAGTTCCCTCCTTTCTTTGCTCACGTCACATAATAAGTTCATATAAGCAGATAACCATCCAAATTGAACCCAGTGAACCGTCGATGCTGCTTCCCATCAGATTCATAATTCATAATATTTATCATACTACTTGAAGGTTAGCATCTCTAGCGTTGAGTCGTCATGGTGGATGATGATCTTTCCATGCCACAGCATCAACCATATTGCTCCCGTTCTTTGATTTGTACCAGACAGGTGGCTAGCATTATACATACCAGGCCAGTGCATGGGAACTCGTGTGAATAACCCATGCGCTTCTCTGTTCATGAAACAGTCACTGTTCAAAAACGTTCAGCAGGTTGTGTCATTCTTATTGTAAAAAGCCCACTTGTTCCTTACATTTTGTCGTGTAGATAAACCTCACTCCTTACCTCTCTATCTGTGGGAGGATTTTGGTCATAACTTCGTGAGGGTCCATGATCTGATCAAGACGGATAGCCTTGTATTTGCTCGAACTTATTAATAACTCAACAGCTGGAAGAGCATCAGAAGATGGAAAGCCTGTCACAGTCTATGAAACTCCGGAACTTAATAGAAGCCTCCACAGCGCTGAAATGTAGTAAGTGCCTACCAGTTCCTCATGCGTTCTGTAGTGTTTTGGGATTAAAAAGTGCCAGCTAAGTTGATGCATGTCACAAATATGACACCGTGTTTCTTGGCAGTACTGGTTCCACGTTGCTGTTAAGAATACACCATAATCTGGATATAAGACAAGCCACTAGTAAAACGGTATGAAAAATTTGTCTCCTTATAGAACAACGGACTCAAGGTACCTTTTCGTTCTACAGTGAGTAAAACAAGCACGTAAAAACTGAAGCTGAAATTCAAACAATTTAAGGTCCCATTTTAGGCTATCAAAAACGCACCAGCCTCTGCAGTGAATTGTCCGACGCCAATACCTCCCTCGATGATGTGGGCCTCCGACAACTATCCATATGCACAACTTCCGTCATTACGACTTGGCTATATGCGCTCCCTCATCGTTATCTGTTCCTCGGTAAGCAATGATTATTTAAAATGATGAGGGGCGAAGAAAAGAGAGACATGTACCTCATTCCAACAGGTTTCTGAAAGCCAAGTCCTCTTTACTTATTCCAGCGTCGTCATGTTAAAATGATATCGCAGTGGACGAGCTCAGAGGTCGAGACATCCTGACATTGATCCTTACAAGTAAAATGGAATTATCGAGGTCCATTGCAGTGCTGCCACAACTGGAACCGTCATGTTACGATTTAACCACTTTTATTCCTTTTACTTACTTAATCCAGACCGCCCAGATCACCCAGACCACTTATCGTGCAGACAACCGAGTAGTTGCTTCGACATGGCATACTACATGGCATAGTAGCCACTTCGATCTGACGCACTATTGCTTCGACATGGCGTGCTCGAGTCTCTATCTCTCACAAACGACTTATAGTTAGACCCTCACTTTGGTATTTAAGTAGTAGCTCTCGCTAAGATGTACTCTAGCTTCAAGCTAACGTTTAATCTATACCGAAACTATCACCTAATCTCTTGCTAAGACTAAAAGACTTAGCCTTTAATGCCAATCACTTGAGGAACTCAATGGTGACTGCCCAAATGCGAGACAGCCATTGTTTATCTTTGATTGGAGTTCAGGTCTAACATTTAGCTCAAAGCTTTCCTCTTACTCCTTAACCGGAGTTCTCATGTTGACGACACTTGAAGCAATCTTAATTGCAGTTTTCTTCGGTGTCAGGACTGCTCTATTTGCAGCAGCAATGGTGCTAGCGGTTTTGCATCGCCATGGACTATACCACCGCCCTTGTAACAACCAGTACTATCCCCAACCCGTAATAAACCATGTCCTCCCACAGCAGCCAGCACCGATCCACTTCTACCCACCCCCACCCACACCCATACCAAGTCGAAGAGCCTCGACAATTGATGAGCACCCTCGCCTCGTCAATGGGGGAACCAATGAAGAGAACATTCCTGGGGAAGTGGAGGTCAGCATTCCGGAAGGAAGCAATGGAGTCTCTGCCGGAACAGGGCACCTCATTGGCCAGCCTCCTTCTGCCGGGTCTGCCAGCCATACCCCCCATCCAAGACGACCCGCTCCTACCACTGATGCAGCAGGACTGGCAAGGTACCTTGTACAACTCGGCTTGGGTGAGGTTGGCGACGGAGGAACACCAGTTTCAGGGCAGCCTGCCAGCAAACGTAATGGGGATTCACCAACTGGTTCCGCATTCAGGCTCGACGTTCTCTGGGATAACGTCAACCTTCTGTACACCACCTTCTTCCCCAGGAGAGGTAATCCCTATCGAGCAAGGACTCCAGAACCAGGATACCCCTTGGTCATACACTGGGATCAGCCCATACAAATCACCAAGCAACCTCCCACCCCTCCCACTCCGACCAGAGAGTTGATGCCAGAGTTCGAGCAGCGACCAGAAAGCTCAACCCAGGCCAGACTCCACCCACCCCTTCCACCTCGCAGAAGGTACAGACCCGAGGAGAGCGCCGGCTACGACCCTGTCACTGGGCTCAATCAGTACGACAGGGACAGGAGAGAGAGAGAGGCAAGATGAATCGCCACCTTCAGAGAAGTCAGCGAGGGAAACGGCAGAATCAGTGCAGAAGAAACCATCTACTTCTCCGGTAGCAATGCCAGTACTAAGGTACTCCCCGCCGCAGAACACGTCAACGGTAATCCATGGGGAAGCCCCGAGGCATCCACAGCCCCAACCCCAGAGGTCTCCAGTACTCCCCCAGCCGATCACCCCGATAACCATGCCCCGCACTCTCTACCTTCTCGCAACAGGTAAACTGTCCCGAATCCCTGAAGTACTTGCCTGTGCCCCCCTACTCGACTTATTTAATCATTTCCAAGAGGAGTTATTGGTGGATCAAGACTGGGCCAAGACCCCAGCTGGAGTTGATTATGCATACTACAGATATAGCTATATCCTAAAGGAAGAAGCCAGGCACTTCACCCACCAGGCTTATAATATGATCCACCCTGATCAACCCATCCAGGTCCCTGCTCGCTACCAACGACCCAAGTACGAACTTCCAGATACCGATACCCCTGAACCCATGCTGGATGAGCCACTGGTACCGCCAAGATGAGCCAAAATACCCGTTTACACATATCCGGTACTGAGCTACACTTATCCCCGAGGATATGGACCGCCAGGCATGCAAGCGCCGCCTAGGCTCTTTGCCGCTGCCAATGACAGTGCCAGAACATCAAACCAACCACAACAACCGGCACCGCAACAGCCCTCCGGACCGAGTCAGCCGCCAGCACAACCCGTCGCTCCTCTGCGATGGGTGCCGCCTCAATTTCCCTCACCACCGAGACCTCCAGACCCACCCACTCCATGGGTCCTTGCTGCAAACGACCAAGGACCCTGGGCAGCGCTAAAGCCCAATATGGTTAAAGAACCTGAGAACTTTAACGGCAACTCTAATGACATCGCCCAATTCTTCTCCCAGTGCAACATGTACTTCTCGGTGTTCAACCAATTCTTCCGCCACCACCCTCATAAAGTCATCTTCTGTGCGTCACGCTTTGGCAAAGATGCTCAGGTGTGGTGGGAACTATGTGCAAGGGAACTAGGAAGGAACGCCAATGGGGATCAGGTGTACCTGGGATATGAAAACTTTGTCGAGGAAGTCAGATGACGATTCTGGAAGGATGCCAATGCTGAAATAAAGTTCGCCCAATGGGAAAGGCTACGACAGAGCAGCTTCCCTGATGGCGACTTGTTCTTCCAGCAGTTTGACTCGCTTGCGTTCGAGGTGGGAGTCATCGGCATCGACCAGATGATGGTGGCACAGGTCAAAAAGGCATGCCGATCATCCACCAAAGACATCATCTACACATCGGATGCAGATGTCCCGAGGACTTATCCAGAATGGAAACAGCGAATACTTCGGATTGATCACAATTGGAGGATGAAGAGAGCAGAGGCAAGCAGAGGAATAAAGGCGGCGGACTGGAAACAACAGGCAAAGACAACCACACCATCAAAAGGAAATCAGCAGCAGGCCAGCATTACAGAAAAGCAAACCGGGACTGGCACAGTATACGGAGGGCAAGGCAAGCCCATGGACGTCGACAGGCTGCGCACCAAGGCAAAGTGTTATGGGTGCGGAGAACTCGGACACTTCAAGCGAGACTGCCCCAAACGTCCCAAAACGAAAGAAGAGGCGCTGCGACGAGTTGAATACTATTGGGATCACGTCGCAACGAAGGAGAAAACGGACTCGAAAGTCGAGGAGGTAAAAGATGGGGCCGAGCAGTAAACGATTCGACTGACTCGGCCAAGGACTTAGTTTCATCCGGTACACATTCATCGCCCGCTAGTCAGGCTTACTGTACTTCTGTAGTTCCAAATATGCATTCGAATATACCATCTTGCGACTTTGTTACCAGGACAGAAACTAAAGAAGAATTGAAACAGGATGTCGGAACATTACCACCGACTAAATGTTTGGCAAGTAACTCATTATGAGCGAAAGCAATGAATGGAAAGGCACCTACCATAGTGCCACCCATTGAAACAGCGCCGATTAGGCGACTGGATGGGGCAGGGGAACAAGCGCCTCCATTGGAAGGACACACCCTGTTACGATTTAACCACTTTTATTCTTTTTACTTACATAACCCGGCTCACCGGACCACCTGGACCGCTTATCATACAGACACCGAGCAGTGGCTTTGACACTATGCACTACATGGCATAGTAGCCACTTCCACCTAGCACCCTATTGTGCGATAGTGTGCCAGGTTGAAGTGGCAATCGCTTCGATATTGCGTGCTCGAACTTCCAACTCTCACGGACGGTTTATACTTAGACCCTCACTGTAATATTTAAGTAGCTAAGCTCTCGCTAGATATACCCTAGCTTCGAGCTAACGTTTAATCTATACCGAAACTATTGCTTAATTCTCCGCTAAGACTAAAGACTTAGCCTTTGCTCTCAATCACTTAAGGAACTCAACGGTGACTGCCCGAACGCGAGACAGCCGTTGTTTATCTTTGATTGGAGTTCGGGTCTAACACACCCCCCCTGAAGCAGAGGGACCAGTTCCCCTGAGGTGGCCTCACGATTGAGGAACACCACGAGGAGTAATGACTTGAACACCGTGCGCAGCGGGCGAACCCAACAAGAGGGCCCCAGGAGCGCTAACCCACAGCAAGATGATGGTGGGCACCAGGTTGGCAGAGGCCCCGGGAAAGGCGAGCGGAACGATTCGCATAGTCCTGAGGAAAAGGGTGAGGCTGTTCCGCCTTCTGCTACGGTTCAAGTGCAGCCCGTCATTCCTGAGCGATCTTTCGCCGCCAAGGGCGACTCCTCGGTCAGGACAAACTTGCCGCTACAGACCAACACACCACCGGGCAATCCCAACAAAGATGCACATGTGGCAAAAACCGTTGGATGCGCAACGGCCCTGACCAAGACAGCCGCATGGGAGGAAGTTGCTAGCACCCAGGCGATGAAAAGGGGGCCTCAGGTACAGTTAGAAGAGATTCCAGATGAGGAGGATGATATGAGTTTTTGGAGAAGTCAAGAAGCTAACCGAACCCCTTCTGTAGCCCCTGAGGTGACCCAGTCAACGGTAGCCAAACCAATAAGTTCCGGCGCAAAGACTGAGAAGGTCCGACATGAGTGGCTTGAGCCATTCGAAGCCGAATGGACTTTATGGGGAATAAAGGAGGCCAGAACAGAATCAGAAGCGAAGGCGGTTCTAAAAAACTGGATCCACAAGGCTCGAGTCGAAGAGGTGGTCGATGAGATGATAGAAGGGCTGAGAGGAGCCACGCACATTAACACGTTGGAATGGATGGAGGAGTTACGTCAACCCAGGCACTACCTTTACCGAGTAAGCGGGAGCAAAAAGGCCCTAACAACCGATGTTCAAATCGAGACGTTAGAAAATCGCACCCGAATTGCCTCCTTGGCCTTGGTCGACAGCGGCTGCATTAGTAGCACCATCAGCCGAGCATTCGTTGAGGAACACAACATTCCCACCCATGCGACAGCAGCACCCATAACTGTTTACAATGCAGACGGATCAAGGAACAGCACGGGACAGATCACCGCCTTCGCCGAAGTATGCATCATTATCGGGGACCATGCCGAACGCATAGATCTAGCCATCACCGACCTGAAAGATCGCAACATATTCCTAGGACATGATTGGCTAATCAGGCACAATCCGTTGATCAATTGGCGAATGGGGAAAATGACCTTTGCCCGATGCCAATGTTGTCATACTCCAATCCCATTACCAGACGCGGATCCATATGACAAGTGGGATGAAGAGCTTGAGGAAGGCGATACTATCCTAGCGATAAGCTTTGAAGAAGCTATTCACATCAGAGCGATGCGACATGTAGCCAACGACTTAGCAGCCAGGGCCAATGCGGAAAAGAAAACCAAAATGTTTGAAGAAATGGTCCCCGAGTGGTGCAGAGACTTCAAAGATTTATTCGACAAAGAAAACTTTGATGAACTCCCAGAACCCAAGCCATGGGACCATGCCATCGAACTCATTCCAAACATGAATGCCAATCTCGACTGCAAAGTCTATCCACTTAATCGAGCAGAACAGGAGGAGCTAGATAAGTTTCTTGATGAGAACTTGTCCAGCAGGAGAATATGTCCATCCAAGTCACCCATGGCATCTCCATTCTTCTTTGTCAAAAAGAAGGATGGCAAGTTAAGGCCCGTCCAAGATTATCGGAAGCTTAATGAAATGACAATTAAAAACCGTTACCCGCTTCCGTTAATCTCAGAACTCATGGACAAACTACGTGGCGCCAAGTACTTCTCTAAACTTGATGTGCGATGGGGATACAATAATGTTCATATCAAAACAGGAGACGAGTGGAAGGCAGCGTTCAGAACAAACCGTGGCTTGTACGAGCCAACGGTTATGTTCTTCAGACTCACCAATTCGCCTGCCACCTTCCAGTGGATGATGAACAACATTTTCAAAAACCTCATCGCCTCGGGGAAAGTGACCATTTATCTTGACGACATCCTCATCATGTCCAAAACAAAAGAGGAACACCGTCAGATAACCCAAGAAGTCCTGAAGACTCTGAGGAAGCACAAGTTGTTCCTTAAAGCCAAGAAATGCGAATTCGAAGTCCTGGAAATGGAATACTTAGGCATCATCATCAGCGAGGGGAGCATCCACATGGACCCAGTCAAAATCAAGGGCATTATTGACTGGCCGGCGCCTACCAAAAAGAAGGAACTCCAATCCTTCTTAGGGTTCACCAATTTCTATTGATGCTTCATAAAGAATTACAGCAAGATCGTGAAACCCATGACTCAGTTAACGGGGAATGATGTGTGGAAGTGGGGCAAGGCTCAGCAGGAGGCCTTCAAACAGCTAAAGAAGCAACTAGCGGAGGACGTCATACTTGCGATACCAACGAACAAGGGAAAATTCCGAGTAGAAGCCGACGCTAGCGAGGGAGCCATTGGTGCAGTCCTCTCTCAAGAACAGGATGGCAAATGGAGGCCCGTATCATTCCTGTCGAAATCACTTTCGGTTACTGAACATAACTATGAGATCTACGACAAGGAACTCCTTGCCATCATGCTCGCTCTCGAAGAGTGGAGACATTACCTCATGGGCGCTTACCAGGATTTCGAAATCTGGACGGATCATCAGAACCTCCAGTACTTCCGAAAACCCCAGAAAGTGAATCAACGCCAGGCTTGATGGATCACCGAGCTGGTGGAATACCACTTCACCCTTCATCATAAAGCCGGCTCCGCCAATAAAAAGGCGGACCTTCTCTCCCAACGAGCTGACCATGATCAGGGACAGGACAATAACGATCAAGTAATAGTCCTATCGCCCGAACACTTCAGAGCCATGATTATGCCCACCATTGAAGAGACCCATCATGGCATAAAAATGGCAACAAATAAAGTTCATCTTTGGGATAAAACCGTCTCTGGATCCCTTGACCACGACCACGGCATGAAGATGGATGACAGGCTCATCTGGTATGACGGCAGGATTTACGTCCCACGAGATCATACACTTCATGGAGAAATCATCGCTCGATCACATGACCACATTACCGCTGGACATCCAGGCATTGAAAAAACCAAAGAACTCATATTATGAGAGTTCTGGTGGCCAAAGATGAAGAAGGACATCGAAGCCTACATACGGGCCTGTGAAACCTGCCAGCGAGCGAAAAGCAGCAATCAGGCCAAAGCAGCACCATTACATCCCAACGAAATACCGTCCCACCCATGGACTCATATTTCCATAGACATGGTCACTGGATTACCCAAGAGCAACGGCCATGACACCATTATTGTAATCGTCGACTGCTTCTCAAAGGAAATCATTCCTGTCGCATGCTCCACAGAATTATTGTCAGAAGGATGGGCGAAGATTCTGTGTGATGAAGTATATGCCAAAGACGGGATGCCCCAGGTCGTCATTTCAGATCAGGGAACTGTGTTCGTATCCAAGTTTATGAAAGATCTCTATGACCTCCTCCAAATCAAGGGAAACACCTCGACCGCCTATCATCCCCAGACAGACAGACAAACCGAACGGGTGAATCAAGAAATTGAGAAGTACCTTCGCATGTTTGTCAATCATCTCCAAACCGATTGGGCGGAATGGCTCTCTCTTGCCGCATTCGCACACAACAATCGCATACATTCCTCCACTGGTAAAAGCCCATTTGAAGTCAACTACGGTTACAACCCAAACATATTACCAGGAACAAAACCCACTACCCCTTTCCGCACACCAGCTTCTGACACCTTCGTCTCCAAGATGCAAGAAGTCCATGCTACCGCCAAAAAATCACTTGAAAAGGCTGCGATACAAATGAAGGCGCAATACAACAAAAACAAGCGCCCAGCCATTGAGTATAAAGTAGGTGACAAAGTTTGGCTTGACACGACCAACCTTCACCTCCCCAGGCCAAAAAAGAAGCTCAACGATAAACGCACAGGTCCATTCGAAATCAGGAACAAGAAAGGCGCCTCAGCGTACACCCTAAAACTACCAGCTAACTGGAAAATTCACCCTACCTTCAATGAGTCGTTACTCACTCCGTACACTCCACCGGCATTTCCTAATCAAGAACAACCACCTCTGCCACCGCCTGATCTAATAGACGGCGATGAACTCTACGAAGTTGAAAAAGTTTTAAACAGCAGACAACGGAGAGTTCAAGGAAGACAGGGAGAGCCATCGAGGTCAACAACAGACTATTTCGTCAAATGGAAGGGTTATGGACCAGAGTCAAACAGTTGGGTACAGGAGGACAACATGGACGCCGATGAGCTCATCGAAGAATTCCTTGCAGAACACGTTGATGGGGTAAACACCCATGCCTTAACCAAAATTGTAACCCCGAACAAAACCATCACTATGATCTTAGATCACAAATACGACAGTGATGGCAATGTTCGGTATCTCGTCCAACGAATGGATGGATTCCAGAAATGGGTCAATGCCCTCAAACACTATAACTTTGAGTGGTGAGAACTACTTCAAACCTATTGGAATAATGAATCTGATGACGGAGAACCACCGACAGGAGATGAGGAATGGCTAGGAGGACATGATGACCCATCAATGGACACTAAATCGCCCTTCAAACCAATGGAGATACCTTAACAGCAGTCGGGACACCTGCCTTAAGAAGGGGGTAATGTTATGATTTAACCACTTTTATTCCTTTTACTTACTTAATCCGGACCGCTTATTGTGCAGACTAAGGCATAGCACAGATGGATCCACAGATCCATCCACAGCTGTACCGCAGATATTGGTGAATTCAAATCGCAAATCGGCATCCGCAGATGTGGCTGTGCTCAGGTATCCGCATCCGTCACATCCGTACTGCAGATATCTGTGAATCATGGATACCCGTGCACCCACGGCTGTTCTGGCAGCCGCAGACATTAGTATCCGCAGATACCTGCAGGTACTGATAATGAAATACACATCAGTTACCAGTAAGGTAGCCATGCAAAGTTTTAGATAACATTTGTTATATGTAAGTACATTGTAATCGCAAAGAGAGACTTATAGAATGGATACACTCTTAGCCGTTTGTCCTCAGGACATTACCTGACATCGACGTGCAGTTATCGAGTCCCTAAGTTTGTTCATCCGCTTGTCTCGCACACTTTGCAGATGTTCCTCCTCACATCCATGATACATTAGTCGAAGATAAATGGAGTCAACATGACTAGAAACACCAAATATAACACATATATCTGTTTGTATCCAAGTGTCACCTTGCTCACCGGGAGGATCCATTGCCTCGGGACAAAACTTGGCAATGTTGGATAGTGAATGGGGTGACGAACTAAGCAATACAACATTAACCCCAGAGGTGCAGGATGGGAATGTAAAACTCACAAACACCTTGCCTTTGCAAGCATCGTGAAGATCCCATGACACCCCCCCTTCGGACTTCGAACCCTTTCATGAAATCGTCCCAATAGTGCATGCAAGGTCTCGTCGCTGCATGCCCCTTGCTCAGTGGAAAGTGATATGTTGCCTTGACGCAAAACACGAAAGTAATAGCAGATCCTAACGTCATCGTACAAGTAAGAAAACAGAACAATGAATAGGAAGAAAAAAAACTTACAGCAAATAATCGAGAAGCAATAGCAGCGCCAGATACGAGAGCCAGAGCTATGATGTGCAGTAGAGAGGCGGTATTGGCTACCGTCGCTGTCGAGACATTGGTAGGGAGGTGATAGGCTGCAAGCATGGCCACCTATAATTTGTTCATTGTAGACCTGGAAGGGAGTCGAGTAGAGAACCATTAAGACGATCAATATATTGAACGCGACCTGTGATGATACATTGTTCTCCGCCACAAAACCGCTCCCGACATCTATTATTATGGGGACGATGAAGGATTATTACGATCCTGGTCAATGAGCCCACGTGCGAGTCAAAAAGCATATCAAATTCTTGCCAATTTACGGCAAAGAGTACATTGTCATCCCACCTGGGTCCTACATCCACTATAAGTGTCTGTATTGAACTCGAAAAGGAAATATCATGGAGGTGACGTTGTTTATCCAGGGAGGTGCATACGACATGCACAGACCGGAGGTTGCTGTTCAAATCAATGGAGAGTGATTCTGTTGGAAGTAAAAGCCATCAAAATATGAAATACGTTCCTCAAATTATGATGCCTACTAGACAGGGAGCTTGGTAATCCAAGAGTTAGATGCTCCAAGGAGCCGCCGATGCTATCCAAGAGGCTCTGGAGGGCGTCTACAGAGTCACTGCTAGCCACGCTCTCAGTCACTACTGATAATTCATGAACTTGAGTGACATCTATGCGGCTGGGATAGCCCTTGGTCAATGCATAAATCTCGTGAAGATGTATAGCACGAACAGCAAATCCGAGGGATCTCAGCTGGAAGAGGGAGGATGGAAGGGAGATAGTCGTCCGTGCAGCTGCGCTCGGTGAAGAGACTTCCAGAGCAAATGCCCACTCCGTACCCACCACAGAGTTCAAGCACTTTAACAAGAGCCGCAACCCATGGTGCTTCCTCAAGAAGTTGTAAGAAGTCCTCGCAAGAATATAGCCTTCCATGGATATCACAGTCTCTGATAGCCGAGTTATGCACAAGAACTACTTCTGAAAAGAGGTGAACCCGACAGGAAGGAAGAAATGAGTGCCAAGGCGCAGGATCGGAGAGTAGGAACGTCGTCGTAGTTGTAATCTATGATCTGGTCGATGACTTCGGGTGGCAACGACAACGGATTCGGATTTGAAGCCATGATCACTTGGCTGATGTCAAAGAGCTACTCAGAACTTTGCACTTACTCCTTCTCCGCTATGTGCTTAGTGCTTATCATTGGGAATCCATCTGCTGGGAAGATACGGATAGGGCTAGACTGACTGAAGTTCTCTATCCCATTTTCGTCCAAATATATGGTGAACTAGAAATGCAAAGGTATGGCCTTAAGGACTTGTATCATGATAACTGAGGACAGATACTTACCTCTGCACTCCTTCAATCGCAGGATCCCTCTTGCTCGAAGCATAGGCATCTGGGAAGCTACGTGTTCAAGCATGTCGCCATGAAAGATGTTACCGCCGCTGCACGTGTATGGTCCACAATTCTCATACTCTGCATGGAATATGATCTCAACTCTCGACAGCGACGAGAAACGTGTAGGTTGATTCAGAAACAAGTCGAGTTCCTCCAATTTCCTGCCTGAAAAACATCGCTCTTCCATTGGGGATCCACGTCCCAAGTCAAGGATTCTAAGCTCTTATGGATCGGGATCCTTTCGGTATCAACCCGGGAGCTAACAATGTGTATTGAATGGAAATTTTCATTCTTGTTGACATTTATGGGTTCTGTAGATTAGATGTAAAGTTCCTTACAAACTGATAGGCTGCTTCAATCCATGTACTGAAGTAGAACCTGAACCCGAATGTAAGATGCTCGAGGGAATCACCAATAGCATCTAGAAGCTTTTTGAGGGCATCAAAGGACTCCTGATCCTCAAAGAGACTGTCAGAAGATATTGATAATTCGCGAACACGCGGGTAGAATAGCGGCATACTGGGGGACAGATAGGATCGATAGTTACATCATGGTCTACGGTCCGCAACTCCGACGGTGAGTGCCATCCAGATGCTGACGTGTCTTTATCCCATCCCTCACCATTCTGGCTTTGACCTGCATGGGTCGAGCTCTCTGCTTGATGTTTCGTCGGCAGTTTGTATCTGCTTTCATCTTTCGCTTTCCGCATGTCAATGACTATATCCCTCCCCATTTGTTCCCGTCCGGACTACAGACTCGGCGTGGCCCATTGACTTCTAAGACGACGACGAAGATGATTATGTGCCGCCATGACGTATCTTCATCCGGCCAGCGTAGTGGGATGGTGGACAGGACTTTGTAGGCTAAGAGCTGGCATGCAGCGTGCGGATTGCAATCCACAGGGAAGTACTCGGAAGGAAGTCGTTAGTACATATCTTTACACTGTTCCTTTCTGTTATTCAATGTTAAATTCCCGTTCTTGTTAGCTGCGCGACCGCGCGGACACAATGAGTACTCACATTGTTTACATTGCCAACCCAACGGGTATCTGCGACATTTGTGTCTTTGTTGATACGTGCCACCGATCCCATTCCCTTTAAAAGCCTCGAGGCTCGAAGCAGTTGCCCATAACCCCCATCACTGACTATGTCTTCTGCTTCCAAAAACACGGCGTCCAAAGACAGGACATCCAGCAAAGTTCGCTTGAGCATGTCACGCCGAAAGACAGGCAAACGAGCAATCACAGGGGGACACAGCACTGCTACCTCTGCTCCCGCTGTTCCATCTATGACTGCTGCTGCCGCTCGAAGGCTGCAAAAGGAGCAGAAGTACCGTGGTAAAGATGATGCTGAGATACTCGGTGCGTTTCAATATCTTACTCTTGTGACTTCGCCTAACATTCAATATTCATCCCTCAGCCGACCAGATGAAGACTTGGAGATCGCAGGCCTATCTGCATTTCCAGCCACCGGTCATCGTCATTGAGGACGGCAAGACCCTGTACAAGTTTGTTTGCAAAAAGTGAGTGCCTTAGTCATGTCTGCCTGCATTTTCGGGCTCATTGCATTTTAGAAACCCTAGCATTTCCTGCAGTCGGGAACACTTCAAAGACTCTACCGGGAACCTGAACGACCATATCAAAGTCTGTAGTCCCCATGCACCTGCTGGTCAAGACACCATCACCGCCTTTGCTAGCGGACATCTCTACAGCGCTGCTCGTTTTCAGTTCAAGTTGTCCGAGTGGTGTGCACGACGCCATCGTCCCTACAAGATCGTGCAAGATCCTGAGCTCATCGACATATTCAAGATGCTCTATGCAAAGGCCGATATCCCTTCGCCATCCACGATCTCCCACAATATTCAAGAAATGTATGACATTACGAAGGCTCGTGTGGCAGAGTCTCTGCAGGTAAGTAACATAGATTCATAGCTCAACATGGTTCTCATCTATCTTCATCTATCTTAGGCTACTCGTGGTCGTCTACACTTTGGCATCGACAGGTGGACATCCCCTAATGTCATTTCGTATCTTGGCATCACTGTTGCGCGTGTCGTGGAGGGTAAAGTAGAAGAATTTGTGCTGGATTACATTCGGTACGTACTTGTTACCCTCAGTTATATTGGTACTCATTGAGAACAGTTGCACCGATTCTCACACCGGAGAGTACATGGCTGAACAGCTCATCAAAGTTCTTGACACCTTCGGTATCCGTAATAGAGTAATGTAGTCCCGTTTTCATTTACGGAATTGTCCCTAACGATTGCATCGTCTTCAGGGCTTGGGATTAGTTGCTGATGGCGCAGCGCCCAATGGCGTGCTTGCAGATAAGCTCGCTGTGAAGGTGTCTACCTTCAGAGGACAAAAGTACCGTGTTCGTTGCTTGGATCATGTCTGGGCACTGGTTACTAAGGTGCATGTCAAATTACCACATTGAAGGATTTTGCTGAGCTTGTTTCCAGGGCTTCCTCAAGCAATTCAACCATGATCCAAAGAAACACCATGATGCAGCCTTTGATGACCTCCTCGACGATGATACGGCCTCTGATGACGGTGAAGACGATGATGAGACTGACCCAGATGAGCGAGAGCATCTCAACCGTATACTTGAAGAGCTCGACCTTGACAGGGAAGTCGATATGGATGAATCAAAGCCGGTTGTCACCTCGGAGGAGGCCAGAGTTGGCCGGTTTGCTATATTTAAGGTATGTTCATTCACATATGTGTCTGGCATTTGACTGATAGGTTTATAGATGACTCAGCTTGGCAAGAAGTCATTCCACAATTCCGTTCTACGTGAGGCGATTCTAGCTGCCTGTGAACAATACAGGATCCAACCTGTTGTCCTCATCCGAGCAGTTCTAACCCATTGGAATACGGTGTCTGACGTGCTAGTGCGGGGCATTGAACTGAGAGTGGTCCTCACTCACATCTGTGACACTCTCCAGTTCAACAATGGTTCGAGGACCATGCGCCTTCGGCATTTCATCCTCTCTGATGAAGAGTGGACTGTTCTTGAGCAATGCTCAAAATATCTTGGGGTAAGTGATTGCTATTCTGATACGTCTACTTTCCGATGTTCTATATCTCTAGACCTTCAAAAAATTGACACTTGACTTCTCCCACTCTGGCAAACCGATGATCTACGAGGTCTTTCCAGCTATCGATAAGCTCACACGCAAACTAGAACGTGGCCATGACAACACACGCCTTCATGGTGCAGTTCGCCTTGCATGCTGGAATGCACTAGTTGTTTTGAATGACTATTATTCAAAAACCGACGAGTCTCATGTCCATCGTACGGCGCTAAGTGAGTCAATCTGTATCTTCTTCGATCCACAATATTTCTCAATGTTTTAGTCTTACATCCAAGCCACAAAACCCAATATTTCGTCAGACAGAACTGGTTGCAAGAATGGATTGACGAAGCAACCGAGATTGTACGAGATGAGTGGCGCTTTTTCAAGGCACACTTCTGGAAGGAGACCGGGACTTTGGCTACCCATTCATCAGCCCCTTCCTTGACCAAGGTAACCCTGGACCTCTATCGCTGCCATGCCTTGTATTTTATCATATCTTGCAGCGCAAACATTTCACCTGGGAGGACGGTGATGACTCCGACAACGAGGATCAACCAACGGAATCTTCAGCCACTACAGCTGCCGACCCTCTCGAACTATATCTTCTCAGCCCCCCTCTGCACGGTATCAAGGATCCATTGATGTAGTGGACGGCACAAAATCCGGAGAACAATCCGCTTGCCCAATTTGCTCTTGATTTTCTATCAGTACCTGGTATGCTGGTTAGCTAACTACACATTGTACTCTTTACTCATTTCATATTTTATTGTAGCTACATCGGTGAATTGCAAGCGTTCGTTCTCCTCTGGTAGTCAGAACATGTCTCGATTTCGACACTCTCTATCTGATAGATCGGTTCGCGCTGCGACTGTTCTGGGATCTTGGGCATCAGTCGGACTTGTACCTGAGGAGGAGATTATTGAAGGGATCAGGTCCAAGGGACCACGTTGGCAAGTGGAAGAGGAGGAGGAGGAGGAAGAGGGAGACAACGACAACGATGTAGTTGAAGTCATGGATGTTGAACCAAGTAATTAGTTTGTCTGTAGATAGCCTATATTACTGTTGTGTTAATATGCTCTAAACATATGAGATTTGAGTTGTGGCGGATGCGGGTATCCGTGAGAATTGAACTAACTTTTAGAATTGCTATCCGGATCCGGCGGATACAGATGCTTGCTGGCAGATGCCAGAAATGGATCCGAACCGCAGATTTGGGACCGGATATCTGTTCAGATATCTGCGGGTCATCCGGATCCGTGCTATGCCTTAGTGCAGACAACCAAGTAGTTGCTTCGACATGGCATACTACATGGCATAGTAGCCACTTCGATCTGACGCACTGTTGCTTCGACATGGCGTGCTCGAGTCTCTATCTCTCACAAACAACTTATAGTTAGACCCTCACTTTAGTATTTAAGTAGTAGCTCTCACTAAGATGTACTCTAGCTTCGAGCTAACGTTTAATCTATACCGAAACTATCACCTAATCTCTTGCTAAGACTAAAAGACTTAGCCTTTAATGCCAATCACTTGAGGAACTCAACGGTGACTGCCCGAACGCGAGACAGCTGTTGTTTATCTTTGATTGGAGTTCGGGTCTAACACGTCAGCTCCCAATTTCCCTGCTACCTCGAAGCCTTGTACGTGTTAAACGCGAGGGTCCTGGGCTATATAAGAACCTTTGCCCTCAGGTTTGTGTACTCGACAATGAATGAGTGCTGGTAAGAGAGAGTACCAAGATAGTCCTTCATGGCGACGCTAATGAGCCTGCTGTCGACTCGCATGTAGGTGGGTCAGACGTCAATGGATGGAGCCCAGCTCACCTTCTTCCACGGTCAAAGACAACACCGACGCACTGTTCCCGATAGTCATTTTGCGACCTTCGGGTGTCAACGGATGTGCTTTTAGTCACTGGCTCTCATCTTGGGACTAGCAGTTCTACAAGACTTAAATGGGAGAAAGAGCGATAGATGGGATGGGATTGATGAGAGAAGAAGGAGACGATGCAATTTGATAGTGCTGAAGCATGAAATTGACCGGCCGGTAACGTCACTGGCAATATGGCGAGATGCATAATTACCTATTACTGACCTTGATTTGGCTTTCTGTTAGGACACTAGAATTCTATCTAACAGTCATTCAAATTGATGGTAACATTGTCCTTTCGAGAGCGACATTTTCCTAAAGCTGGCATGATGTACCTATAGATCAACAGAAATTACACGCCTTTACTAATTCTAGGTGAGATGATCCTGGCATACACTGCTGGGGCCGGTTCCTTTTCAGGATGGAGAAAGGTATTCTAAAAATGTCGTGACTGTTCGTTACCTTTGTATGCCGCAAAAACGGGATAGGGAAAACACAATGAAAAACTTGTCCTATGTAGGGCTCCTTTCGCGTGCCAAAAATAGTAGCTTTTCTATGAATGAAAAGCGGATTCCTTTGTTCTGACCATGGGAAACACGTTTTACATTATGTTTTTCAAGCTCTTTTCCTCAGCTTAAAAGAGTATGTAAATGATCCCACCTTTCAACCTGTTTTTCTAAACTCGTTTTTGCCATTAGAAGATCAAATGAGATGTCACAACATTTTGAGGCCTCGTTTTTCTGATTGGAAAATGTATCGGCTCAAAACTTAGCACATGCTATCATTAGACATCAAATTCTTCCAAATACCAATTTTGATGAAAAACTTGATTCTTAGTAGACGACACCGCCACATGGATTCGAACCGTTCAATCATTATTTCTGATTTTCCACTGATCTAAATTGGCACACCAGGGTTTGCGTCTACTTCTTTGGTATTCCAAATTGGAGAATCGCGAATGAAGATTGGTTTCCCAATAAGAGAAAGTATGGAGGAAGGAAAGGCCTGGGTAGCGATCATGTTACAGCATGATATGGCCCCACTGTTATGGATATCGGTCTCTGCCGGTATGCCTGAGTCAACACATGCCTTCACTCGGTCTTCTCGGCCTTGGCAGTGCTCGCACTTTCTCTTACTTTCTCCTTTCTTCTTGCTGCTACCAGAATACACTAGAACATTGTAGAATAAGGATACCTGGACTCTGTAGTATATAGACACTGTCTGTACTATTGTATCTTTAGCTATCAACTTACCTTTCAACCTCCACAGTCCCTGTGTGAATCTAAGTGATCAAGATCGGTTACGCTAAGCGCTTGCCATTCCACTCGCTTACCAACTACGCTTAGCGCTCGTTAACAAACTTACGGATCCCTCTTGGTAATTGGACTCAGCTTACGGACATCCTTGCTCTCATCAGGCTTTTCTTCGAGTATTCACTAACTCGTATATTAGCTTGACTACCCATATTCTTAACACCCACAATTTTACTTTCACTCACGGACCGACCAGGAAGTGCAATGCTTAGATCTGTAGCAGCCTAAAAATATATATCCGCGAAATTATGACGCCAAGAAAGTACGATACCAAGTAATGATTCTACTCCAGAACTCGATGATAATAGTTAAACAGAGTACTACTCTGCGCCAGAATCACCGCAATGGAAGCTCACATTGGTCTATGCGAATCAGGAACTTGTAAAAAAGGTTACTCAATATTATCACTCTCCAAGGTAATACAGGGTGTGATAATTGATGATGTCCTGTATCATGGGGGTGGAAATCAGAAATAGTATTCTGTCAAAAACAGTTAGCAAGGATGAAATATAATCGTGCGCCATAACCTCACTGTCATCTGGAAGGCGATGGTTAAAACCCGCACCACATCTAGGTCCTGAAAACATACTCTTTCAATGGGGCATGTTGTCGCACTGAGAGAGCAAGCTATGTAGCATTAAGAATCTGCAAATACGTCACATACAATCGAGTCTCCACTATAGCACCCCTCGCCATCAAAACACCAAGCATTTGGGAACTCCTCACATAGGCGGGGGCTGTGGTCTTTAAGAGTACAGACTGTTGAGTAATCAGAGGTTACTGCCTATTGTTGGAAGAAAGGAAGCAAAAAGCATGGTTGAGGCAAGTAAGCTTAGGTATATGTGCACAGTTGTTAAGGAAGAAGAGTCCATTCCACCTACGGCGCCCAGCATACTCATTCTTCTGTGATAGCAGGTAAGCAGATCGGTAGGCGAGGCATGCGCTGGAGCTTATAGACGTGATTACTATTCGATAAGACAAAAAGAGCATAGGCCACGTACCGTATTGTGATTAAATGCCAACGCACTCAATCCTCTGCGGTACCAGAGTCCTTGGAATGACAGGGGATCACACGATAGTCTAAGGCACAAAGAGAGCCAGTCTGAGATCCTACTGCAGAAAGGGAGTCGGAATGCCAAAATGAAGCTGTTCAGGAAGGCCGCTGGTTACCGGTTAGGCACGAGGCGATCTTAGGGCCGTGTAATAGCACTGTTCTGCACCAATAATGCGCTTGTCGAAGAACGCGAATTCAAAGGATGCTACTCATGCGACGTGGCTGTTATTACATCCAGAATTCTTCGAGCACCAAAAGTCACGGGAACAGTTTAGGGCCGGTCTAGCGTGTTGATTGCCGATTCAAATTCCCACCCTGCTATTCTCCTCCATCGCAATGCGTGCAGTTCGAGATGCTCTGGTCGCCCTGAGCGACAGTCTCCATCAGCAATACACTGTCCTGTTCTACAGTCTCCGCGATGTTCGATGTCCGATAGATGAGGGGACCCAACAAACCCAGGACGAGTTTTGGGAGCTGGCTGGAGAGTGGCAATACCGTGCTGTGTTGGTGAGTTTTTTTTGATGTACCAGCTTTCTGTTCCTCTGACATTAATGATGGAAAGGGCAGAACCTTGGCCTTAAGTCTCTAACGATGTCGTACACAGACGCGGCATCCGTACCGATCAATTTTGCCTCTCTAGCAGCCTTCGGTCTTGACCATATCCAGGATGCTCATTCCATGTCCGCGTATCTCGATAGCCCAACGCCTGCCATACAGAGATGCGTTCACTCTCATGGATTGGGCTTCTTCACGAAGGTTCGAGTCAGTGTCACGTCTCTATCTTACGCAACTGATGTCCCTTCAGGTTCCTCCCGTTATCCTGTATCGTGTTGCCGATATCTTAATGTTCTCTCTATCATGTCAAGCCCCTGCGGAAGAATGTACTTTGAACTGGATGAATGCGGCAGCAAGGAGCGGAGACTGTAGACAAGGAGCGGTTCCGTCTTACTAGTACGTCATTCTCCTACCTTTTGCGAGCATGCTAAAGGGAAAGCTAGACTGATGTCGGTAACCATACGAACGTTGCGGCAGGTTTCGAATTCTCTAGGTGTACAGGTGCTCCTGTAGTCATTAAGAATTCTGGGGTCTGTCAGCTTGACGTTTTACGGTCAGGCCCGGACTGACTTTTTCCTTAGAATGATTACATGGGTCGCAGCAGTGGACCGGGGACACTGCGTATCTGTGTACGTATTTGGAAGTTAATCGATGTCGAAAGAAAGCCTGATCTATGGTCGTAGACCCACCACCTGAAATCAGTCGGTCCCTTCCCTACCCAGGAACGATGGTGCCTATTACCTCAAGTAGATATCTTATAGTAGGGCGTTCATTCCGTAAGTATGCGAATCAACGGCGGACCGTGTTCCCGCTGTGAATTTTCGGGTAGGCTGTTGATTAACTCTTTCGATTTGCATAACTCATCGTCTACTGTAGAGCGGAGGTCGATTTTCCGATCTCCTGCAGTTTGCAAATGAGAAAAATGTGACGATACCTGGTGAATCTGTCGCGACAATCGGTGTTGGAGAGGGCTATGTACAGGTTCGTTCACTGCTTGGTTCGGCATCAACAATGCTAATTTCACTTATCAGGGTGGAGGTCACAGGTCTGACCAGACACGTCGCTCCGTTAAACGTTGCTTTTGTCCTGCAGTCCAGCCCCGCTTTCAAACATATTCGGACTAGCGGTTGACCGTGTTGTAAGTACTGCTCTCATATTCACCTAATGGTCGCTAAAGCTCACGCGTGCAGCTCGAATATGATCATCGTACTAACTGGTGACCTCCTCATTGCCAACGAGTGTCAGAATCCTGACATGTTCTTTGCTCTACGCAGAGGAGGAGGCGGAATGTTCGGTGTGGCCATGCAGGTCACAACACAAGCACTACCCCGAGCAGAATTCTCACATATGCCATTTTCTTTGCTGCTCCTTCCTTTCACCGATCGGTCAACAGTGTTTCGGCGACATTTAAACCTACGACATCTATTGAGAGGTTTTTGGAATTTGTCATTCCTTACTCGGTCGGATGGGCGAGCGACGGTAAATCCTTTCTGATTGCAAGGCTTTGTTCTCTTACCATTCCCTTATTTAGCTTGGAGTGGATACGTATACGTGCGCCGTCATCTGTGTCTACTTCACTTTATACTAGCTACTGATGCTGAGGTAGACTACCGGGTTATTCCACCTGAGTAAACTCGAGACGACAGAGGACAAAGTGCTTACATACATGGCGCCGCTCAAGACATTCCCAAAGAAGAGCTGACCATCGAGCTGTAAGTATCGACGAGTCTCTCGTGCGGAGAATTCGATGAGAAATATCTCCGCCTCTCGTCCGTTGGCTTGGTCCGCCATTCTCTTTCTCCCCCCGCAGCTTTACTGATCGTTTTTAACAGCCAAAATGCATCCCCGTCTTCCCAGCCTCGCAGCTCATCCCTGCAGAGACATTTTCCGACTCGCCGAAAGAGTTGCCGAGCACCTTAATGCAGCTTATAAACACCCTCCTGGCGTCGTTCATCTTCGCAAATACTCCGTATGCATTCCCTGGGGATGGCAAGACGAGCGTGACAGATGCATGGAGGAGTATATGGGACGTGAGTATGCTCGTGCTCGTGCTATATCGATGCCACTGACATCTCACATCCAGGTAACGATTAGTTAGTGATCCGGAGCATCTATTGGAATGTTGGCGGTGTGGTGAGTGGGTTGCATCTTCCTTTGGGGCGTGTACTGATCTTACGTATCGGTTTAGTGGGTTGGAAAGGCCCTAGTGATCCTAGGGATCATTGTTATTTCTAGAAATTTGCACTCTTTGGGGTCGTTCCTGCACGCGCACTAAATGTATGATAGTCTAGAAATGATAGATCCTATTCAATCAACCCAGACATTCGCCATCTGAATGACAGGCATCGGCATGATCTTGTACTAACCGTGAAAGTGGAGATTACGCTTGGGACAAAGCCGTCATCCTGGTCTTTGAAGGTAAGTCGCCAGACATTTATTGTTACTGTCTCTCATTGTTGCTCTTTTTTCTCCGGTCGTTTCCACGACATTCCGCCGAAGCCAGCAAGATTAATGTGATGTAATGCTTATTGCGAGAGGGGCAATAAGTTGAACTTGAGCGCTTCATTACGGCCATGGCGGTCTTTATCTGTTTCAAAGATGGCATTTCGCATCACAGAATTCAATATTTGTGAGTCTCCGCAGCTATTACGAAACCATCGCTAATGTTATGAAGCGTAGGAGCAGCTCGCTTGCAAGAGAAGCCCAATACGAGAGGTCAACGTTTGTTCGCTTTTACATTCTTTTCTTCACTTTTTTAAATTTATTTACTTTGACGCTTTTCGTTCCTTGTACTCATTCCACAATGTTCGTTTCTGGAGCTGTGAGTACCAGCCAGTCCTGGTCTCACATTCTGCTTACCTATATCCAGTTTATCAACGTTTCAACCGCCTTTCCCGGTGTCGTTGCTATGCCATTCAGCCACCTTGTCCAAACTCTTCCCGGGAATTCCACTTTGCTTAGCGGCAGCCATGTTCAGAGACAAGACTCGTCCTACGTTTTGACATTCCTTCATCGAATTGAAGATCTCTCTGAAAAAGAACTGAGCCAGATGCATGATGGTTTATCACCCCTCCCGCAAGCCAGCGGCGCTGTGGTCATTATCAGAGTGCGATGGCATAATCAGCCCAACATCGGTGGGCGCAACTGTTACCCTGGATTTGAAGGAACATATGACGCATTTCTGTTTAGTCGCTGCGCCTAGAGTCCCTCTTTTCAAGTGGAGTGTAATGAATGTTAACCTTCGGGCCTTGGAGGTCGCTGATTCAGCGTTCGCTTCGATTAGTCATTTAGGTTTGCTGACTGATTTGCTGCAATCTGCAATCTGCACTCTTGCACTCATCTACACATTTACCGAAAATGTCGGTGAACATGTTCGTCGCCCTCAATTCATCAGCGCCCAGAGGGACAGGACGTGCGGTATAAAGGTGCCTCGTGCACTCGTCAAGTTTTCTCTGTTGAACACCTGAGAACCACGATGTCGACAAGCAAACTATTCCAGCCTATCACTGTTGGACGCCTCTCCCTCTCTCATCGAGTCGTCCTGGCTCCTATGGGGCGATTCCGCATGAATCCAGTTACACTTTCCCCTTTACTACCTTTGGTGAAGGATTACTATGTCCAACGCGCTAAGCTTCTCATCACTGAGGGCACAATCGTCGCACCAAAAGCCTCCGGGATTCCTGCCTTACCAGAGATATGGACTGAAGAGCAGATCTCTGCATGGACAGAAGTGGATGTTTTCTGTTCAATCGGCGCATTCCACTGACTAGCTTTGTATTGCATAGATCGTCAACTGCGTACACGCCCAGGGAAGCTACATCTACGTGCAAATCGCTGCTATGGGACGTCAAGCATCGCCGGATTATCCCAAGTCTCGTGATCCTACGTTCCTGCACGTAGGGCCTTCGGCGCTGCCGCATGCACCTGACGCGCCTATCCCCCGCGAGTTAACGAAAGAGGATATCAACGAATATATCGAATTCTTTGGCATTGCTGCGGCCAATGCGGTGCACAACGCCGGATTTGATGGTGTCGAAATTCATGGGGCCAATGGGTACCTTGTGGATCAATTCTTGCAGAGCGCGAGTAATGTTAGGGATGATGAGTATGGCGGGAATGTCCAGAAGCGGGTGAAGTTCCAATTGGAAGTTATCGAACGGGTGGTCAAGGAGGTGGGTGCGGATAGGGTGGGTCTCAGGCTGAGTCCCTGGAATCGCAGTGCAGGTATGTGTATTGAATATCAAGCGCAATGGCTTGCGATGCTCATGGATTTCGCTTTCGCAGGAATGAAAATGGAGGATCCTATACCGACCTTTTCGTATCTGACGACGCGGGTAAAGGAGCTGTATCCTGACTTTGCGTACATCCATGTTGTCGAGGCCCGTGTGGACGGTCTCATTGATTTGTCCCCGGAAGATATCAAGAAGTTCGAAACTAATGACTTCATTAGAAAGATTTGGGCACCCAAGCCACTTATTTCTGCGGGCGGATATACTAGAGAATCTGGAATGGAAACTGCCGACGAGAAGGGAGATCTTATTGCTTATGGCAGAAGGTACATCTCCAACGTAGGCCTTTTTTGCATTGATTGAGGATAACGGGCTCATTTTATTCTATTAGCCCGACCTTCCTACGAGATTGAAGAAGAATATTCCACTTTCGAAATACGATCGCTCTACATTTTATGTTCCTGGAGATGCCAGTGGTGTAGGCTACACTGAATATCCATTCGCCAAATGATTTCATGCACATTGGAGGGCGAGCAATCGAGATTCATAGCTTACAAGTTGAAAGTATTAGATTGATACATAGCTACATTCGTTTGATGCTTTGGGCGGCCGATTTCGTGCAATTATTTGAATGATTTAGAACCTGAAGCATTGCTTGATTCATAGAAGAGACTCTATATTATAGCACAACTTGCTCTACCTTTGATTGATTACAATTTATACGCTGGTATATATGTAGATTTCTTGCTTCTAACTTCGTTCGCAATTACGGCCACTGCAGTCTTTATCTGTTCAATGTTCTAGTATCTTTTTCTAATGATTCCTGTAGATGCGGGATCCATTCCTAAGGGCGTCATCTCGAAACTGACACGCGGCGCGTATTTGATCACCACGAGGTTGGCAGAGCTCAATTAGGAAGGAGCGCTGTTTTCCCACTGCGACGACGAGGCAATGACTCGCGAGCAGGGCATACCTTTCTCTGCTGGTCAGGCCAGCGCTTGCCATACACCCGACAGGCCTGTGTGGTTCCAGAATCTGTGGTCGAGCTGGAGGATGAGCGGGAAGGTCGATGGGACGAGTCTGGAGCGTGTACTTGGATTTTTTACTTTCCTGAATTTTGGATCCTAGCCCGTGTTACTCAGTCGCAGTCAGCCTGCGATACTCAAAGTCACGATGGTGCCCACGTTCGCCTAGTCAGTCGGACCGAGATGTTTCATGGGGATGCCGTGCAAGATTGACGATATAGGTCATTTCGGTGAGCAGCTCGTTATTTAACTTGGCCACCGCTAATGCTGTTACTAGAACAATCGCTATTACTAGTACGCGTCCTCCTCCTCAGCCCAGTCGCTCGCTCATCTTTCCTTGCCTAGACACGCACTATATGCACGCTCTTCAAACTCCTCGTATATTCGCTCCACTTGGAAACGAAGGCCCTTTCTATTCCATAGGGATATTCGGGGGACATGCACATAGACTTGACTGGCGTTGAAGATATGCGGAATGTCCCTCAGGCCCCACGCCCCAACGTAACATTGGACCGGTCGACGGGTGTTGACCACGGGAAGGAAGACTCTCTGGGTAAGCTGGGATGCTTACGGAGAGGGCAAGAAGGAATGTCGCTGGTGGTATAGGCTACCCATCTGTCAAGGATGGGGAAGTCGAGGAGGAGAGGCCGGTATGTCCTGCATCACAGGAGATTGGGGAGAACTTTGGCTGATTCGACGTCGTTACGATCCCTATCAGGTTTGTGCAGTATTATCTGTGTTTTCATGGTATTGATGATTTCTTATGGCGTACGAACCGAGGTGGTTCGTGTCGACTATAGTTTGTGCACCGAAGGATAGTATCCGTATCTTCAAGGATATGAAGGTGAAAAAGGCGATTGCTATGCGTTGGAGCTGGGTTGTTCATCTATATATTTCCTCTCTAGGCATATTACCACACAGGACGTGGATTTTGACAACGTAGGACATTATGAAGTTGCCGAAAAGGTTGACTGAAGAGTACAAGAAGATTGTATAGTCGACGTGGATTGTCTTCTGAATCTTAGTGATGTCGGCGAGACGAAATTCTTCTAACGCATTACTGTATTTTAACTGGTTTTATATTCCAGTTACTTCGCACCAGGATCGAGATATCCAGAAGTAGAGTCATACAATACTAAATTCCTTCTACGGGGCGCTTTCCATCTCAACAAAATGAGAACTATCAAAATAAATCGTCACTCAGGGAATCGAACCCTGTCGTGCTTAATACTGGCCGTTTGACGACGTCCGAATGACAAACAGCTAGCTAACAAGTACAAACGCTGCCATATCGTTGTATACCTGAGGTACTCGTCAAGGTAAGCGGTAGTGCAGAGATCTATATACCCCGTCAGTTGAGCTAAGACGAACAAGTAAACCTGTGTGTTACATTCATTCTTCATGTATGGGCGTAATAGCGTGTAAAGATTCGGATGTGCACAAGTGCTCTTCTTCCAGTCACAAGTTACTGATAAGTGCGCAAGTTAGCATCTTCCCACAGCTTATGCGCCTTTCTATAGATAAGGGTCATGTCATTGTCAATATTACTGTAAATGTCTGGATAAGATCAGCGGGGACCCGGGAGCGGGTTGAATGGGCCGAATTATTCGGTGGTTACCATCGTCGTGGTCAAGCCGGGGTGGTACGAGCTCCCTTGAGCTTCTTATTTCTCTACCTTGGCTGTTTCTTCATCGCCGTTTCCGGGTTCCCGCGGTGAAGTCAGATGAATTATTCGTCTTCGGTGCTTTGCATGCTGTGTTTATTCCTCAGTAATTGGCCACACTCGAAATTGAGGTGTGTACGTCTTGACTCTTTTGTACAATGATTTATTTTCGAACTGACATACCCACTGTAAACCCTAGATTTCAATGCTCTGCGACTGCGACTACGAGTCAGTGATTAATGGAGTTCAAGGAGATAATCTGGGAGAGTTCAAGGCCCAAGGGTTCGCGATATAGCGTGCTGAACAGCGTAGTATGTACTGTGATTTGTTCTTTCCCTGTCAATTGGTACGGTAGATAACGATCTCGATCAGGCATCCCGGATTCGGGCAGCGGAGTCGAGGCTCAGATAAATGATGGTCTAGATCTTGGACACAAACTTGTGGGGGAAAAGATCCTTAACTTGCGGGGGAAGTCGATGAGACAAGTTCACTTGCGACTGGAAAAAAGATGACTTGCTCCTACCTGAATTTTTACACGCTATTACGCCCATATTCATGGAAGAGGATAAGCCAGACACAACATATCCGCATACTAAGTTCGTAACTCAGGGAGTCGAACTCCGGTGTCTTGATGATTTGCTGCTCGACTACGTCAAAATAGAAAATTAAATTGGAGACAAAGGAAAACTACCCTAACCCTGTATTCATCGCATTCCCATTGGCCGTCAATTTGTGTCCTAGGCTACCGCCGTCTTCTTTGTCATTCTATATATGATGCACGAGCCTACGGCGTCAATAACCCATTCCAAGCCGGCGAGAATATCGGAAATGTAGCCCGAACCGGAGTCGTCGAGTACCTTGACAGCGATGAGGTGGACGGACTGGGATAAGTCAGAAACGGAAGTATAGCACGACGAAAAACAAAGGACCTTGGCGACGCCATATTGGGTTCCACCGACAGTTCCACTTGAGGCATAGTTGAGCTTGACAATAAAACACAATCACATAATGGACATACGCGACATGGGTACCGTGACCATTTCCGTCAGCGTTGCTGTAGCGTGATTAATGACTGATGGAAAAGAAGGTAAACAGGACTTACGCATAGCCACCGAAGGTTGCTCCCCAGGACGCGCGACCACCAAAGGTGGACTGGAACTCAGTGAGAAAATCACAACAAGGGTTCTCGATCTATTCTTACGTGCGCGGTGTAGATACCTGGCATCATGATGAATAAGGAGGCAGCTCTTTTCTGGGGTGACGTGATACTTACCGGTATCAACAACGTATACATCGACGCCGGCACCACCGGAAGGGTCGTAGTTATACCTGTAGGTGAGGGCGCTAGCAGCGAAGCGGTTAGCTAGTGCATAAATCATGGGAGAGCGAAGTTTTACGAAGTATCCGAGCTACCGAGAGCAGCTCTTTGAGAGATCCTAGCCAGACCCCAAGGCGCATTCGTCCTGCCAATAGGTGTGCGAGTCAGTCAGCAAAATATAGGAATGACATAACGTACTGGGTCGTAGTGACGGATATGATACCATCCTGGGCGATGGACTCTGGGCAGAAGTAGTGAGTCACCATGACTCACGGAAGAAGGCCGAGGATTGAGGGACCTACCAACATCTAAGGGAAACGCGGTTCAGTATTGGATTGTGATAGGAAACAGAATAAAGCTCACCGGGATTGGCACGAATGTTGTTGAGATCATTGTCGTTGAGGACGCCTGTTGGAATGCAGCAAGTGAATACGAATACGAGAATAAATGCTTTACCAGCAAAGCCATTGGAGGTACGGTTGAAGACAGCAGTAATAGAGGATCCAAGATTCTCAAGAAGTTCATCTTTCGACGCGCCTTCTTTAAGAGTAACGATGTATCCCTTAGGCTTGACTTTTCCCGCAAAAGTCTCAACATCACGAAGCGCGATGTTAGGGGCACCCAATACCACAGGAGCGAGAGCAGCTACGAGGGAAAGAGTAGTAGTGAAGAACGAGAGCATTGTCGAAAGAGGATTTCACGATTGAGTAGAAAGGCTCGTCTTTCTCCGCACTCACAGCAGAGGCTTTTAAATGCGTCCAAGTATCACGATATATTGCGTGCCAGGTGAGGTTTATCCTCACAAAAGATACGTGCAGACTGGCAACGCGTATAGGCACGAGTCGAAGAGTCGCGGTACATGTGGCCTGTTGCCATTTACAGACACGAGATCCTCCCACGATAGGGGATTGAATACCGTTGCATCAATCGTAAGGAGTTGTCAATCTTGCGCGATGTGAGGGTTTTGCTAGAGACTGGATAGCATCAGTCAATGGTTCACTAGGAGCATGCGGTCCTTACCAGGATCTGGCTTTTACTCTTATGCGAGCTTGTCTTGGCACCTTCGCCAAGTACAGCCTGCAGGATCCTCGTCAATGCCTATTTCCCTGTGGATAATTCAGATTTTGCACTTTGTTATGTACTGATAGAAGTAGTGTTACCTTCCAGTCAGATGGCGTGGATGGTAGTGAGTATCTGTCGCTGCGCGGCCAAGAGCACCATAAACTGTGGCGGATTTCATGCTATAGACGAGAAGAGATAAACATTATGCCAAGGTATAGTTCCATGCAAGTCCTTACCCGACGATCTGTCTCGAGCCAAGATTTCCGCTTGTTAGAATCGAGACAAAAACCAGACAATGTTCGACTCTGACGCTAGTTCGCATAAAGCCCGTCTTGCACATGAATAACTGCTCGGAGTATCAAACATTTTGCACTAGAGAGCATGATATCTTTCAAGGTTCCTAATTTTGATGTCAGGTGAATGTCTCGCAATAAGGTAGAGCCAAAGATAAAGACGTACACATTATGGCTCAGATGCTGGGCAGGGCCTGTTCTATTTTCGAGGGTAAGTAATGCAAGAAGTAACATTTAAAATAGCGACACGAGGTATGACCTTTCAAGAAACATCGTGTTGGAGAAGGTAGCGAGCCAAACAGATGAAAATGCTGCAAACATGCCACCGATGGATAAGAAAGTGATACATTATCTAGATGTTTTGAGACTCTTAGGTTCTCGCCAAGTTTGAACGAGATGTACGAATAATTAGAGCAGAGAATAGCTAGACGTTGAAGAGAACAAGAAAATTCAGCAGGTACGTGCGTCGTCGTCACACTTAGGACGGATTGATTGCCGAAAATTGTCACTTTCAGGTGACATAAGTTCGGGCCGGCCTTTGCCGAAAATTTCTTCTGTACCGCCATCATGTCGTCCAAGGGATACGGGCGATACCGCGCTATCCTCGCCTGCCGCTGTCTGCTCAACTCTCAGGGTCATAGAACTTGCTCATCGCAATAGTAGTCCTCCAACGTCTCAACCACCTCTTTGCGCACCTTTTCCAAACCGTCGTGACCTGGAAGAAAAGGAATATGACAAGTGAATAGAGTGACCGCCGATGAGAATTTGTTTTTGGAAAAGTGTCGTAAGTTAATCAGTATATTCTGTTTAAGAATGAATCTTCTTACCATGCATAATGCAACCAATCAATACTAGTGCGCGTCCGCTCGATCGTCAATCACGCTGACGAGCTAGCTCCTGCGCCTAAATAGCTGAGGCTTTTCCTGGACCAGCCAAATATTTGACTTGAGGAACTGAAGGACACTGATTGAGCCCGCTCTGGCGCTGGTCTTGGACCTGGGTAAGGACAGGGTGAAGAAGGGCAAACAGGTTGCCCTACGATTCGTAGGATCGTGCGTACGTGTCATTTCAGTCCAATTTCATTCTGATTTTATGACAGATATTCGTCGTGTATAATCACAACAGCAAGGACAGGACAAGGAGCAACAAATTGGCTTACGTTTTGAGTACGCCACCTCATGGCATCTAATCATGTTCGCAGTTTCAATTTCTTTCTACAGGATCAACATAAGATCTCAAAGGCCTTCATCAGGACGGCCACGCAAGGATGACAGCGTTTGGCCACTAGAACGTCGAAGACCCGGCAGCAATGTAGCTTCCAGGAGGTTTCTCTCTTGAATCGTCTCTTTTCCGGCGCTGATTATACAAGGGAGAAATTTTTAAACATGGGAAAGATAACGTGACTGAGGCGACGCACGTTTCCTCGTTGAGTTGCCCTTAAGACACTATGGACACGCTGTCGGGAGAGGGATAAAGGTATATTTTACTCGCGATACTGGCTGTTCATCCGTTAAAATGAGGATGAGCGGCAGGTGTCCTCCCTTCTTAAAGGAGATCGGCGACAGGTTTGGAGGATTCAATGTGGTCATGATTCCTATCGGTGAGAAAGGAAATGCTTATATATTAGGGGGTGAGTCAGCGTTCATGTACTTTCCCCCAAGCTTATTCTCAACCTAGACCTTCGATTTTGACGTAGGCGGATGAGATTATGGATCAGCCCAAGAGGCGTCGGGCGAAGGCTGTAAGGGCTTCGTCCTTGTCAGCTACTAATTATTTCCATTCGCACTTAGCCGAAGAGCAAAACCCGTTTCATGACACCGGGGTTCACCTTCCCAGGCTACGAATCTATGCTCTAGAGTCTTGTTTATTGGAACGCTTATTCTTTCCAGGATGGAACGCGCTTCGTAATCTCTATCAAGTTAACGCCTATTGAGTTGTTTTGATAACGATCGTTGATGCGAAGCGAGCTGGACGTTGGAGTGTTTTTCGTCCTTATGCCTGGAATTACAGCGTGTAATTGGGTGTATTTCGTGTCGCCGACGTCGCTCAGACGAAAGGACGTTTGGCAAGTATCATGGCTATACTGTACGGGCGTCTGACCTAAAAAAAACTGCCCTCAACCCTATTGATTCGATGTAGGGAATTGAACCCCTGCCAGTGACCGCTACGTGGCGATTGATTACACCATAGACCCATCAGAAAGGATCGGCTGAAGAGAATCAAGATACGTACTCGTTCCTCCTGCTATGGTCTGCCAGCGGAGCGAGATCAACGGTGCTGGTGAATGTTGGCGTTCGAAAAAAAATACAACATATTTGCAGGTCAATTAGAATACAGGGAATCGAATCCCTCGCCAGTAACGCGCGAGCGGTTAGGCCATATCCACTTGTTGAAGAGAAACCAATTCAAATAATGCGGTGCGCCAGAATCATGGGTACGTTATCAACGATAAAACTGAGGAGGCATATACAAGGTCAGGCCAACGGGTCAGATAAGGGGGATTGAACCCAGAGTCGAAGTGGACTAACCCTTCTGCGATATCTGACTTTATAGTAAGATGCAAGAGCCGCGGCAGGTAAGAAAAAATATGAGAGGACGGAAAGAAATTCTAATGCAGTGAACCAAGGCTGGCAGTAAACCATATGACGGACAGCCCGAAATGTATTCTCCAGGGATCGCAATGACTCGGTTAGTCGACAAAGAGAATTCGCAGGTCGAGGCCGTTATCAGCCGCATGAAGCATAGAGATGTACCTGCAAACCTGTCAAAAAGGATTACTCTAGAGTCTAGGGCGTGAAAGCATTCGGATATAGGGAATCGAACCCCGAAGGCTGTAGAGATAGCCATCAGGCCATAGCCGAATAACGATGACGAAGATGAATATAGTAGTAAGTTCGACACCGCGGAAAACGTCTTCGTCGCTCCAATTATAAGAGTCCTTCACTCTTATCTATGACTATCCTCCAAGCCCCCACTCAGGCGGAATCGAATCTCGATAGGCTGCCCAGCGCATTAGCGGGTGCTTTCTACGCCTGCAATGCAATTTCGTCGGCGATGATTGGCAGGCTCGCGGGCTTCCTCCTAATGTCGGCTATGAAGGAGCAACGAGAGCAACGCGACGAGCAGCTGTTGTTCACTTAGAGGTGCGAGTGTAAGTACTGTAGGACATAGCTACATATGCGAGATAATACATATGTTGAATTTGATGTTGTGCTTGCTGCTACCGCTATCCATCCTTCTGCTACATCTACACCCTGCGCAAACGACACCCAATGGACATGGACGCCCGAGGCGTCTGAATGTCTCTTTCAAGTCAACTGGTCTTGCTCGCTGTTGTTTCACGTCGGAATAATAAACCGGCTGGCCAGGATGATTGTATGGTTTTTGAACAAGGAAGGGGTATGACAAATTCATGGGAATTGAACTCTTGCCCGCAGCTACTCACATACGTGATTCTGTGGAAACTGCTCCTTACCGTGGTCGTTTATTTGCGAGCTACTTGGCGGGTATGAATCAACGTGGGAAAGAACAGGGAGTAAACCTGTTGGAGATTCGTTTGAATATAGGTAATAGAAGCCCGGGCAATAAACCGCTTGCGATTACTCCATATCCGTGGATGCATAAAAGTCTTAAGAAGTTACGATTCATAGTTCTGACGATTACTTGAGGGAGGTCACTGCAGGATAGGTTGGACCTTGGTGGAACTCGGAGTCAGAAAAATATACATTTAGAAAACATTTTGATTCGCACCCTGGGAATCGAACCCCAGCTATGAGACCATATACCATTAGAGCATTATGATTGTGCTCAGGAGCAGTAAGAGGCTTCAATGTCTCTCAACGGTGGAGTATACACATGCCGACTACCTATTCGAAATAAAGATAATTTCGAGGAGGGTACAACTGGTTGACCCCGGGAAAAAATGATGGACCAGATATCCTCGTCTTTACGATTCATGGCAAAGGTATTGAGCCCTGAGATTTGATGGTCACCATTTGCAGTTGCACCAGATCAGGATGGGTAATTGGAATAGCATAGGGAATTCAGCCCCATCCCAGAACTAAGAATACTTACTCATATGGAGGCACTAAATATTGTAGCTAGAGAGAACGAACGATAACGCATGCATTGGTTGCTCGAATGGGCGGTGCATTTCATTTGTGAACTGGGTAGGGCTACATGGGACGGTTTCGGTGAAGGGGAACCAGTCGGAGGATGGGGAAGAATAGAGAGCAAGGCGGAAAGTGCCGGCATCTCGGCCGAACGTCATCCGAGGTGTACGTCATCGTTGCCAAGCATTCCTTCCATCTACCGGTACATATACCGAAGAAGAGCTCGAAGACTGAGTACCGCCTTATACACAGCTATGCGTTCCATTGCTATTGTCAACGAGGAGAAGAAAGCGAGGAGGTCGGTTAGCACATCGGAGCTGGAGGACGCACGGGAGGACGGATATGCTGAGCATGGTGCGTGTTTGTGCTCCTGGTCTTTTGTGCCTGATCGCTTGCTAGCTCAACGGCACCGCCTTGCCTAAAGTCGGAGCCACTCGTATTCCTGTAAAGCCATCGACGTGGGGCAGGCGACATCAAAGCGACGTGGTTGGCCTACGCGTGGTTTCTTGTCGATCTGCCGTTGGCGTTTCGCTAGGGAGAGGCGCGTTCGACCCTGTGTTCAGTGACAGCTGCTCGCCTAGTCAGTTTCTTGGTCCGAAGAGGTACACCACCCCACCACAAAAGATTCCAGAGGGCGATGGAGTCGTTATCTCGGTGAGCAGTTCATTCTTGGACTTGGCCTTGGCTAATGATGCATGATGTTCTTAGCGTAATCCTTACGACCAGTATGCGTCGTTCTCTTCGGCTCCGTCCCGACACGCTCCTCAAACGGACCCGCCCACCCGATATATCCCCTCTACTCATAAACAAAGACTATTTTGAGCCGATACGGATACTTTGAGGTCACGCACGTACACTCGACTGGTAGGACGACCGACGCATGGAGATACCCACAAGTCCTTCAAGTTGACTTGTACTCCCGCGCAGCATTGGACCGGTTGGGAGGGCGAAAGGCTACCCACCACATTGGACCTCTAAGTACTTACAAGCGGTTGTGGTTCTAGAAGCTACAGCAGAACTGAAGCTACAAAGGAGAAGATGGACTGGCTGAGTCGGGTGATACTGTCGCTGAGGCGCTAATCGTTGGTCTTTTCTTTCGCAGTAAACCTAAAGTCGGCAGAGATGGCGACATGGGATACGGAGGTTCACGCCGATGTGGTCGAGCCAGGCGTGTTGCCTCGTTGAGTTTCTGTTTGTCGCATCCTTAGGGAGAAATGCACGCGACCCAGCGACTGATGCTTGCCTAACCAGTCTCTGAACGAGTACTCTACTATGACTGGTGCGTCATCGGCATCAGCTCGTTACCTGGTTCACGTCATTCACGCACTATAAGCATGCTCTTTGAACGGACCAGCGCACAAAGGCAACACTTCACTCTACTTGGGAACGAAAGTACTTTGAATAGCATAACGGACGTCTACGTACACTCGATTTGTGGTACGCCCGACTTGTGGAAATACCCGGAACGTCCTTCTTGTTACCTTGCAGTGCGGCTTAGCATTGCACTGGTGATCAAGGCCATTCGATCAGGGAAAGAATCTCGGGTGAGGACGTACTTCGCTGGTGGTGCCGTTTATCTATCCATTGAGGATGAGGCGGAGGAAAAGTCGGTGTGCCGGGCGTTGCACGAGATTGAGGAGCGGATTCCAGCTGGGTTTGATTACCATCGGGTGAGTGCAGTGCTCGTTTGCGTTTATGAGTCTCATGTCCTTCCAGTGCTTAGCGCTTATGAGTAGAGTTGGTTCATGACCACTGTATATTGTGCGCCGCAGGATAGAGTCCGCATTTTCGAGGATATGCGGACGAGAAAGACGGCCGTTATGCGTTGGTGATGACACGTATTTTATAACTTCATACCTATGCTTATTCTCTTGGATCTCGATGATATAGGAGATTATGGGGCTACCAAAGAGGCTGGCTGTAGAGACGATTGGTCTAGACAATGGGGACTTTCTTCACGAAATAGTTTTCATTGCTCGCTGTACACCTTTCAATACTAGGGAACGCTGCAGGAAGTATAGACAGATGAGCGCTCTACACCAGCGCCAGCCGCACGTCTGAGACCAAAATCAATGGATCGTGTGAAAGGACACATGAGGATTGCGGAGAAAGGGAATTGAACCCCGTACTTGTACGAGTATCACTTGCCGTTACGTGACATCTGAATCATGAAGTAGTTCCCAGGGACGGTTAACGCTTAGTTTATTGTTATTTGTCTGGAGTGGTTAGAAACCGGTTGGAATAAAGGAAATTGCGACCTCACCCGACAGAGCGGTTGGAGCAAAGACTGGTGCGATGATGCTAATCCACTGGAAATTTATGTTCAAGAAACATGTTGCCAGGGAATCGTACTGACCCTTGGTTTTCAATTAGACAGGGATGAGAGCTTCATAAGATTAAAACACGGCCATGCAGAAGTCGGACGGAAGAAAAGAATAAAGTGATAACTTCCATGAGTATACAGTGTAGGGGGACTCGAACCCCTACTAAGCTTACCGTAATACGGGCCGTTACACCACACCTGTATGCATAGAAGGATAGAAGGAATAGGTACGAGCTCCACGTAAATACGCGGTTGCAACGATTCCTTTCAACTGTAATCTTTAATATGACAAGATACGCAGCGACTGGAGGAAGAGGCTTTCGACTTCTTACTTGACGGAGATGCAAATCTGTCGGTGCGACTCGGAAAAAGCTTACTTTCAATATCCGAGAACCGTACCCTATGGAATCGAACCCCAGGTGTCCCTCCTGCATGGAAGACTCGCCGTTAGACCAGCGTACAACAAGGCGTTAGGAATAGGTTCCACGATTGTGAGGTTCGAAATTTATCCCTACGAGCCGCGTGCCTGTGTAACTGGGTTGCTGGGAAAAAGAGGTACGCCTTCTGGGAAGTGTCACTCGGATATTGGGAGATGAACTCACTCTGTGAATCAGCCTTCAGACAAAGATGCTGAATGCTTATGCCATGTCTGGGAATGAGTATTAACATTTCGGCAGAAAGAATGACATGGAATCGAACTTTGATTGTATATGCATTTTGTCGTCCAAGAGTACAGTAGTGGATCAGAGTGTCAAACACTTGCATGTAACGAGGATAAGTAGCAAGGGGGTTCCAAAAAGTTAATAAAGACATAGGGTCGATTAAATTATTTCAGGCTTTTGCTGGACCCTCCCTCCCTGTCACATGATCATTATGACATCATCTGTACCATATCGGGTATGCCGGGGCTGCCAGACTCGGAATTAGCCGAGGATTTGGCAATATCAGGCTGTCATTGTGCTTTAATGCCAGTTTCGCACTCGTTGGGCTCGTACATTGATGAGGACCTCTATAATAATCAGGTGTTATTCTGTCTAAAGTAATGTGATAACCAATCACAATATATGCCTAAAAATCAGCTCCAGGCTAGCTCCAACCCAGCTAAGTGTAATATTGTTTGGTTATTGCTGTTCTAAGGCTAAATTGCTTGAGACAATGAAGAATTTAATAAAGTAAACATGCACAGGCTATTTTATGTCAACTTGTACAGGAAAATATCGAAAATTTGAGGGGTCATATAAATTTTTTCGTGACTGGCATTTGACCCTCCCTCCCTACCCGGTGTTCCGGGCCGACATTCCGGCACCCCCTTGATAAGTAGTCCACTTACCTGTAAAAGGTATTCACAATCAAGGCGGTCGGGAGAATGCGACAAGGGAGGACAGGTCCGAGGTTGGTTCAAAATGTCAGACTGGAGCCCAACTTGATACTTCTGTGAAAAGGCCTCACCCAACAACTGGAAGTACACTGCTATCCTAAAATGTGGCTTATAAGACACAAATCGGAACAGCGTGCAACTTACTTGGAATGATACCATGCATCCGGGTCAAGAGGCGACGAAGCGGGCAGGGAGTATTACCCAGAACGGACGATATGACCGGCTTTCTACCAGTGTACAATTGTTGCTTCAACACAGGAATACTTGATTCTTTCTGGCCGATCTTGTCGAGAGCGAATGGAGTAATCTGTGGAAGAGTATGACATTTGAGTTTCACTTCTCTACACACGTTGACCTTCTTACCTGTTTGCATACAGAACGATCATTTTCAAGATCTTCCCACCATCTCTTTGAACTGTGACTTGAATTCCCTAGTCACAGCCTAGTCAGGATATGGACCATCGGATGTAACACAACTACATATACTGGTGTAAAGCAAACAATTCAGTCTGGCGCTCGGACCAAGCTTGGACCTTTGCAACGTGTCATCATCAGGTATCAGCCACGCTGCCAAACAAGACAGACGCCCAACCTTGTACAGTGTTTAATCGCGATGTGGCAGGTCAGTGACCATGCAACTTAACGGGGATTGATCAATCAAAACGCTCTATCTTCTGGTTACTTTCTGGTTCAGAAATGCGCCACCCATGGCTACACTGAAGCGTAGGTCTATTTCAGCGCAGTTCGTACAAATTAAGGAAGGTCCTACCTGTGATGGGCACGATGTTTAAATTATCCTCGGATCCTCTCTCTATTTATGATTTCAACAGAATCGGCTTCCTTTTCTTGTGGAAACAACCTCGGTCTCGTCTTGCCGTCGGGTTCTTTAATTCCAAGAGAATTCAAATCAAGGGCATGGGAGAAGCAATATGTCCTAGATCAGAATAAGCATAGGGACGAGACACATAAAGGACGTCTCACCCCAAATGTGTCAAGACCGCCGTCTCCGCCCAGATATCCTTGAAGATATGCACATTATCTATCGGTGGGCAATGTATAGTCGACATAACCATCTCGGCTCTTATGCACTGGAAGAACATGAGACAACGAAACGTAAAAGATGCGCCCCCCGACCCGTGAAGTGCTGAGCAGGAGTGCAAGTCAATTTGAAGGATGTACCGGGTATCTCCACACGCCATGCGGCTCACTAGTTTTCAGGACGATCGGTTATAGGTCTAGTGGAATGTATGTTGCGAGTCGTCATCGTTTTGGGAAAAGAACTCCTTCCTAATTGGGCGTTCAAACCAACCTCGTGGCGATCCCGTCCGCACCACACATTAGAACCCTCGAAAGGATGGATCCCGCATCTAAACAAGGCTGTTTATTTTCGTGTCTTCGCATCTTTGTATTTCTGTGAGTGAAACGTATGGTAAGGTCACAATCACACCACACTAGTCGACCTTGGCCCTCCCATCCCCTCCCTCAGGGTCACCAAACCTAGCTCGTCTTGGGCATGTCCCGAAACAGTCATTCGTACGAGGACTACACCATCATTCGACGGGTAAACCACCCCCAACGATGCTCACAAGAAGATTAAAAAGGACAAGTCGACACGTCATCAACACTTTGCTGCATGTCCTAAAAACCGACGTCTATTCACTGCCCCATGTTGGAACCTGAGTACACTCTAAATCAGTCAAATAAAATCTTCCAAAGGGGAGAATCTCACCATCACAGGAGCCAAAGTCACATCGAATATCAGAATGCTGCGTGAATTATTCCGCAAGTGTATTTCTGAATTCCAACTTACAGACAAGGAGGTACGTACCATCCAAGGCGCCTTTGGCTGAGACAGAATTCGCGCTTTGGAAGTTGATGTTGATGACGGAAAAGCTGAAATTTGAGTCAAACGGCAGGAACCAATCCTGTTTTAGACTTACGACCTCAAGAAAACAGCGAAGTGGTCGCCGTGCATACTTCCTGTTGCCATGTAAGCCTTGGAAGTGAATGAAATGTTTTGAAGCTCGGATCTTGGATTTCAAAGGTCCAAAAGATCGCAGAATTGCCTCGACTTCATAAATTAGTGGATGCAATGATGCTAGACGCTCAGGAGCACTCACCCATACTCGCGCGACGAAGATATGTCGTCTGAGTGCAATATTGAGTCCAGTAAAGCCTAAAGTGTGCTTCGAAAAGCAACTGGAAGATATGAGTGTATGGAACGACGGCAGAATTGTAAGCACGCTCACCTTGGTTTGCGGATGGTCTCGAGGCAATATTAATGACGGTAGGATGTCCATGATGGCTGGATCAAGATATTGTCTAGTTGCAGTGGCTTCTGGTTTGGGAAAGGGAACGGAAAGAGATCACTGTATGGAACATGGCAGAAACGTAAATTTGCTCACCCTTACTCCTAGAGACGACGAGTCGTGGTCTCAAAGCAAAATAAAAGCTGTCAGTTCCACCGCGGGGTTGGATCCCGCTGGTGTCTTGTGGACAATAATCAGCGTAGACAGAAATTACGCACCCTTACTCCTGGGACGACGATCTGTAATTTGAGTGTGATATTATAGCTTTAACACAGTAAAATTGGCCGGAGAAATTGACTGGAAGATACAAGGCATAGAATGAAGACAGAACGGCGAGGTTTGGGGGGCGACAATCCATCGTCTCGAAGCAATATTGACGGTGCTACAATGTCCACAATGCCCTGGCAGGAAACTGGAAGGTGTAACTGCATACAACAAGAATGGAAAGGTAAGCTCAGTTACCTTTGCTCACTGGACAACGATTAATCGTCTCAATACAAATACTGAAGATTGATAAGATCTTAACGAGCGTCTGATCAAGATATTATCTCACTGGGGCAGCATTATTCTTGAGAATGACACCGGGAGAAGTCGGGGCATGGAACAACGAAAGAAAGGTAAGTTCGCTAACCTTCTCTTGTATTGATGGCTGGACGACCTTTACGAAGGCTTCAGAAAGCACCTAGAAGATGTCAGTATATCGAACGACCAAAGAAGGAAATATTACTCACCTTTTCTGGCAAGACAATCTGTGGTCTCAGCGCAGTACTGAAGCAAGTAGCACCCTTCACATGGGCTTGATCGATGTATCGTGCTGTCTGGAGCAGGAAAATGGAAGATATCCGGTAAGAAAGGTGAGTATATGGTGGTGGTAAGAGGGAAAGCCGTATAGACGATATCAAATTACAGTGGGATCCCGATAGAGAGAATAGCACGAAGATGAGACGGGATGGAAATAAGATGATGATCACAGTGGGAAGTGAAAGAGGAAGGTACGCATGGCACGTGCCTGGCATATTCCGACCCTGAGTCATCTGACTTTGACGCGCCATTCCTTCTACCAGTAACTACCAGCACCAGCACCTGCCGACTTGAAGTCTCGATTCTGGTATATTGTATCCATGTCTTCTGCATAATAAATGTCCATATGTATGTTTGTTCATGTTCACCGCTGCTTCGACTATCCAGTGTACCGCGGAGATGCCAATAAGCAACCGCCTGAGGGGGGGCAATTTCCTATATTCAAATCATGCTTAAAGATACATCGTGTCTCATTTGAAGGCCCCCCCCATGTCCGATATGCGAACATCCGGACCACAACCCAACTCGTAATGGTGATAGATCAACACAATATCCATCAGAAATCTGGTTCAGATAACTTATAGGCTATCACAAAGCATGTTCAATCGTTCGGGTCCTTGTCTAATGATTCTAAAGACTTTACAATCCTATGAGGTCGAGAGTCCATGCCAACATCTTTTCATGCCATTGCTATATCCATCGAGATCCCTGAGCTGCGCCGCATATAATACCGTAGCATATACCCTGCGAACACATTGACCATCATTCCTTCTGAACGTTTCTAATAGCGCACCTATTTCCCCCCTAGTGAAGGGTCTATGAGCTGGGTCATCTGGGTTAACAAATAAGTAGATACCAACCATTGTTACAGCCTACATTGATGAAAGAACGTAAGAGTGTGGACCGGAGTGATGTAATGCACTTATGGAAATTGATAGAAGGACAAGGCATGGAAGTAGTGCAGCAAAATCTGCATAAGAAAGACATTAAACAACTGTTCATGATTCATATCAAGGGGTACATGCTGAGGATATTGCCTGGACAAATTGACACTTCAGTTGAAATCCAGTACAGAAATTGAAATAACGCACCGAGACCATCGGGTGCTCCAGGCATCGAAGAGCGAAGTTGGGTGAAGGCGAACACAGTTGCCACTGGGACTACAACGATCTCATTCCGCTGTCGGAAGCCAAACATTACGGTCACAATCATGATGCAGCAGATCATCAGAGTAACAAGCCCTATCCACATATTTGTCACAGTCAATACATCTATAGGAAGGAAAGGAAAAGACGAACATATCGTAAGAGTGATAGTGAGACAATATCCAATGACTAGGGTGCTGCATCGGATGGTCACAATTACATAAACGACTCGTTGTCTAGGTTTCATATCCTCCAAGTAAGCTTCACTCACAACGTCAGTTGTGATTTTCAGGCCACTAAAAGGGTTTATGTCGCGCGCTCAACAAAACTGCAGGAAGCTCACGGGCAAAGTGCAGAGGCGGAAGTAAGAACTAGCGAAATAGACATGTTCATTGATCTATCTTGGGCAAATGCGAATCTTTGGGCATTATGACTGGCACATCCGGGGTAAATTACATTTGATCAGGAAGGTCACCAAGTGGATAGCGTACCTATCAAAGGGATAATAGACCAGGCTGGCATGGCTGGACTCCAAGGTGCTGTCGTAGAATTTGAGGTTGTTGCGGAATATAGGAAAGTTGTTCCGGGGATCATGTTCATGCGCACCCATAAGCCAGTTCGTTGCATTCCAAACAAACATGGGCGTGTTTGGCTTGCTGATATTGTATGGACCATCATGACTGTCTGACGGAGATAGATTTCTGCATGATATCACGAGTATATTATAGTCTCCAAGAGTTACAGATGAAATGACTCACGCATCAAAGAAAATATTGACTTCCGTACAATTGCAAACACAGCTATCATTGTCGATGTACCACTTGACAATCATGGTAGTCTGTCGGATATCGGCTGAGACAAAGTTAGCTCAAAGAGATATCTTTCAGTGGGATGAGCTGTGGATAAATCCTGATCAAGGGATCAGTCTTACCATTCCATCGGTGTTCTTTGCATCCTGAACTTTTCTGGCATAAGACAGCTCCCCTCCAGGGCACAATCTAATCCCAAGAGCAATACATAAGGTTGGGACTATGATGACAAATGACAGAGTCATGACAAGGCAGCAGAAAACTCTGAATGGACTTCGATGACTAGTTGTTTGCTCTGAGGAAGACATAGATCACAGGAATAAGAGTGTGCTATGAAGAGTTTAAGACAATAGATCGCAAAATCATGACTTTAAAGGTCTGTAAACGCATTGTAATCCGTCAGCTTCTGCCCTATATTTGAATTACACTTTGTCAGGGACTTACATGGTAACCAATAACTCTCACGAGATCTTGTGAGGCTATACAAAGAATAAAGAACATGCCACACTTGTTAGATGGAACCAAGCGCTTGACCACCGCATTTTTACATATTCCGTGCATTCTGTTCTACCAGCAAGTTATTGTGCTCTCATCCGCTAGGATACGAACCTTAATCTGAGTAAGCTGTAGTTTGAAACTGGTCCCTAGTATGTCGGCATGATTCATAGGGGAAAGTCCATTGCGGGTTCAAACAATTGTACACTTAGCGCTGAGAAGCGCCATGCCCACCAATGGAAGCCAAGTAAGATTTGGTGCATTGAACATCGAGTACACATAGTAAGAGAGTACTGGGTATTCATAATTTCCCTAGGCTCGAGCGGGGGATGCCTGTGACTCAAGTCCTCTGGTAAATGTATTAGTTTACACCAGGAAAACTCGTTTTTACAACCTATTTGATATGAATTGGCACATTACATGTGAATATAAGATCAAGAAGAATTGTAAGTCACACGAGAAAAGAGGAGAAGTAAATGTTAAGATTACCTGCAGCAATTACAAAGAATACGGCTCACCTTCTTGACAGTCATGATTGCATCATCTTGCAGGGTGTAAATACCCACAGCAGGGGAATCGTCGTCCACAGGTATCTTGACTCTGACACCGGAACAAAGATGAAGACCTTTTGCTGGCTCCATCAGTATTTCCTGTCGCTGACAAGAGCGACTTGCTTTAGTCTTCAGCCAAATTCTTTCACCACTCTATAGTCTCCTCTGAGGTCGCCGAAAAGCAATGATCTAGGTGCAAATGGGCTTGGGGAGAGATGAAATGAAAGTCGTCTCACCTGCAATTTACATGCTTATTAGCTATCACCTTTTCACTGATAGGAACGATCACTATGTTGTATCTATGAAATGTATCATAGATCTCCTTCAAACACCAGGCACACCAATCCCTCCTGCTCCTTGACAGACCAATATTCAATATCCAGTATTACAAGCAAAATATACCTTCTTTCTCTCTCCTTCGGCAGGCCAGCATGCCCAGAGTGCTAACAGAAACTCCACATGGCTATGAATTGTCCCAATCAGATCAGCGCAACATCGCCTTTACGTTCCACCTGTGCATGACAAGCGCTGTAGACGATACGAGATGAGAGATGAACTTGTTGGAAACCACACGGGCAAGGACTAGCTCACAAGTATAAATAACAATCAAGCGTACGGGTGCTATTACTAATTGATCGAACCGCGCATGCCATGAGATTTCAGTTGCAAACGCAATCATTTGATTCACTTATGGCAATTCTCAATAGTAGCTTCTCCTCGGCATTGGGCATGTCTGCTTCTGGCTCAGACTTTTACGATGAAACGGTGATGAACAAAATAACAGGACACCCGCCGAAGCGGGAAAGGAAGTGGATTGGCGCTTAATGCATCTCGTTCCCAGGCACTGACTTCAAAATCCTCCTCCGCCTGTCCTCTCCAGTATCACCACCTATGTTATCCTCTACAAGTAATAAGCTCCTTGTTCCATCGTTTCGCACCACCACCATCACCTCAACAACATCTAGCAGCACTTTCTTCTTTTAGCAGCTCTCTCGAGTCTCAGACTCCTCATCGCCAATCCACATCATATTCCGCCTCGGCGGGTATCCTGCTATTTTGATCATCACCGTTTCATCGTAAAAGTTTGAGCAGGAAGCAGAGGTCGGCGTAAATGTGGGTTCGAAGGGTAGGGATCATTTTTGTAGGCCTCGTGATGCAGCCACTATCACCGTTGGGTTTAATACTATCGTTGATGTTCGTGCATCCTTTCCTTATTACGGGTAAGCGAAATTCCACCTGCTTTCGCTCTCTACTAAAACTTCTGCACCCAGACAATACATCACTAGCTCTTGGATCGGAGGAATCACCTGTACGAACGAGATCGGAGAACCAGCATGGTGAGTACTCGGTGTAAGGGATTTACCAGCAATATGATCCTATGTTAATAATATGGGCTACCCTCCATGTCTCCGGTCTCGCCGCGTACCTCCTTGGACGGAACGGTAACCAGAGTCCCGCGGCAATCCATAGCCTCTTCCAGGCTTTGGGTGTGTCTTGCATTTTGAGTAACATCCATGAGTGTACTTTTTGATAGCGATAAACGCATTGTCCTAACTCCCGAATTAGACTCTGGCACTGTGAATTTGTGGCACTAGAAATTCTGCGTGGTACCATGACGAATTTCTCTTGCCCATCGGCGAGCAACGGCTATTAAGGCTTATGAAATGACAATACTCAAGAATGTTCTGTTACTTCGCAATGCCATCATGTCGATCTGCACTTGAATTCCTATCGACGGCTTTGGTACTTAGGCATGTTCATTACTGTGAGCCATCTCGTCTCATCACTATGTTCTGCAGTACTGAGTGGTTTCCACGCATCGAGAGCATCGAAGACAACACAATGTGGTCTAACAAGTCACATAGAGCCTTCCAGGATCCATAGTAGGACGCAGGGGCTCAAATCCCTAGGTTGAAAATCCGTGGAGACGCTTAACAAGACCTTTTTGACGGTTGATGTATGTAAGTTTTTTGGATGGGGCGAGACTCCGATGTCACCCCCTGTTTACAGACCAGAAATAGCTCAAGAGTTAGCGGAGACTTCACAATGGTTCTATTCCACCAAGCTGAATAGGTTCGTGCTTTTGGTGGATGCTTTTTATCCTCAGCCCCATGCACGGCTTCAGATTCAAAACGAGGATGAAGACGGTAATGGAATATGGCAGAAATTGCCGGCTATTGAGAACGTAATGAATACAACGTCATGGCATTTCATATACAGGTTCATCCTCGTCAATTGTTCGGGCTTGGTTGAATGTCAAGGATTCACGCTAGACACCAAGGTTCAACTCCATGAGTTACGAATGTTCGCGTTTTTGCTGATTGAAGCAATACATTTCTTTTGAGGGAGGCTGAGGTAGACGGTGCTTCACTTCTGAATGGTGTAAATCAGAATCGTTCAAAAGAATCATTGATATAAAATGACGGGAAAGACACCAGTTCATCGCTAATATTCAGGAAAGCACAAAGGAATTCGAAGTATTTCGTCTCGCCGATATTGCTAACATGAAAATCGCCATTGTGTAGACAAACATTCTTGCACTCATCAGCGAGGCTCCTATTCCGTCATTAGGATCCAAGTCCTAGATGTTCGTAAACATTGGGACAAAAACCATCGACGACGACTCACCCATAATGCATCGCGACGGCTTTGTTCATCCTAATATACTGGAAGATGCACACACTATCCTTGGGCATGCACTGTACGGTCGACATGCACCATTTGACTCCTACGCACTAGACAAGTGAAGTACTGCGCAAGAAGTCGGCTTGACGGATGTTCCGGCAATCAAAATATCTCCACGTGTTGGGCGCCCTACCAGTTGAGTGTATGTGTGTGCCCTTATCGAAATAGCCTCAGTCTCCAAGTAGAGCCGATATATGGGGGTCCGTGGGTCCTTTTGGAGAGCGTGGTTAGAATATGTGTGTACTACGAACGGTAAGCGCTCGCAGGCGACGGAGTGAAAGAGATCCACACATACATAAGTATTACGCTAACAACAGTATTAGCCATGGCTAGGTCCAGGAATGAGTTGCTCACCAGGATGACGACTGCATGGTCTCGAATATATCTGGGGTTTAGCGATAGAGGCTCGCCTGCTTAGTTTATCGGGACCAAGAGGCAATGTAGTCTAACCCCATTGCCTTGATCTTGTCTTGATGCTCCTCCTCTGATCTCTATGTCAGTGCTCTCACACGAATAAAAATAACCCCGACTCGTTGAGACTGTGGCATGTGATAGGCGAGCTATCAAACGATTAGCGACGACAGGCCATGACCACAAACACACATGATGTCCAGTGCACCCACCTTACTGTTCATCCTCTGGATTCTGGAACCGTAAAGGCTTGTTGGAGGTCCAATATGCTGAGCAATGTCATTTCTGTTTCTTTTCCTCATCGACAATGCGGAGAGCTGTGGTCGATAGCATAGTTGTAGATAAAGAGATGCTCAGTCTGTGAGCTGTTCTTATACAAATGAACAACATATGTGCTGAATCGAGCTTTGATTCAAGGTGGGTCGGACTGGCAACGATGACGTACACCCATCAGATGACATGACCAGGTTCTGCCGCGGTGCCGGTCCTTCCGCCATGGCTCTTCCGACTTGCGCTTTCTTTGCTTTCTGTTTACCTCAATCGAGGCACCAGGCGTGTATGATGGGGCTTCTCTACTTAATGATTTCCTTTCTACTGTTCTCGCGACTGTATAACTACTCTTCGCGTCCAGGAGCCCTCTCCCTGTTTTCCAGGTATTGACTAATTCCGAGTCTCGCCTCTACCGAAGATACCGTCTTCTTCAGTTATTTTGTCTATATGACCTAATATCTCTCAAGGCACGCTTCAGGGCTACTATTCAGCGTTCCGTTTCCCCGTCTGGATTTCTTTCCATCCTAGCACAGCCATTCTTAAATGGCGCTCGTTACGTCTCGATACCCTGCTCTCTTTATGGTATATTTGTATCCAACTTGGTTTGGCACGCTGCGAGTATTCTATTACACATCGCGCACCGTGTAACGGTTATCACACTACTCTGGGTTCCATCCCCTCTATACGACGTTTGCATATCAAATCCGCCTTTTTTCAAGGATCGATGTCGGGCTCTATTCTACAGTTCATCTTGCAGCCCCAAGCATACTCTTTATCTCGCCAAAATAATAAGGTTTTATTGTTATGCGCTGACTTATTGTTTATCCCTTTTTTCTCTCTTCTACTAGTGGATATCGTCCAATCGCTAGCATGTTACTGGAGGACACGGGGGCCCGAGGGTTCGATTCCCTGCATCCAAGTTGAACTGGAAATCTCTGTTTTTAAAGTGCCCTCGTTTTCGCACCAATCCCAGGTCGGAAACACTGGCATGTGATGGCGCTGAGGAAGGTGATACATACTGTTCGTAATGATTATGCTAAAAAGAACATCAGCCACGGCTTACTTTGATAACGGGAGGCTCACCGAGAAAAAGACTGCATCCCCATCCGGTATATCGTCAATCTTCCACGGCAATTCAGTGTACCTCTTCAGGTCAAGAAACTGACTGGACAAACACCGATCGTTGAAGATGGAATCAAACAGAACACTCTCGTCTCTCCTTAGTGAACCGACAAATGGCAGCTCGACAAGGTAACATGTGCCTTAACACGTCGTTTTTATCTCGCCTTGATGATCCTCGTTTGTACCTCACATTGGTGTCCTCACAGGAATATCACTCGTTCCGTTTTTGGCAAAGCAACACTGTTATACGTGACATGGCTTACCTATCTGAAGATTAGCAACGAAAAACAGGGACCAAAAACACGTACAATATTCAGTGTATCCATCCTCCCGTTTGTCCACCAACTTTGCCATGGATTCTTGAACCATATCAGCTTCTCCAATGCCCTGGGCGAGCCACTTTCTCTTTCTTGCAGTCGCAAACAGCACAGATGCTGGCGGATCAATTTCGCCTCTTTTTCAAAGATGTACGTCCGGTTCCACACTATCTTCATGGATAGCCTACTCTCGATCTCTCCAATAGAGTACAGGTATTGCTGTTACACGTCGAATGATCTCAGCTCCTTCTCTTCAACGTAGGTATTGTATAAACGCTAGGGCGTTACCAGCGGAGGGAGGGGGAGGGTTCGTTCCCGACATCCCGGTTGAAAGAATGTTCCGCATTTTTCAATCGAGGCAGTGCTCAGTTCGTGCTATCTTTCATAGAAAGGAAGAGCGCACGTACCGGTTCAAGCCCTGGTCTTGCATACCCCATGGATGGAATGTGTAGGTGTCCCGGCCCAATCGTTCGAGGTGCAGCATGTTATTGAAGTGTACATGAAGTGCCTGAAAAACACATGAACATGACTGGACCATGCATCCGAGATAAGAGAGGTACCTTTTCCACCACATCAGAGCTAAACCTCACTGCTCCTATAATTGTAAACATGTTGCCGGTTCAACTGATAAGATGTTCTTGGTACCGGTATGGTTGACCTCAAAACAACGATATGGCGTATCTTCAACCTGCACAAATTAGCATCGAAATACGGTCATGAATAAGAGACCAAATGAAAATTTGCCTAGAGATGATTATACCAAAAAGGCCACGTTATTGTACAATTCTGCATGTAACAGTGACCAGGATTTCAATTGTCGACGATGATGAGATTAATTGCCAAAGAAATTAGTCTTGTTGTCGCCAAACACAAGACAGGAAATAATGTAAACATGGGGACAGCCAGGATCAAGTTGAGCCAAGTAAAGATCCCCTTGATTCCGAAATTTCCTAGACCTCTGTATATGAGCAAGCGTCAATGGTAGCCATCGGTAGGGGACTGGCGTGATGGATTTAGGGAATTACCGGATCCCAAAAAAGGTTAAGGACGGGACTTGTTCCATATTTAGATTTAAGTGGTGCCTCGTAATGATATTGACACATTTCACGCGACTTCACTGTTTACCACCATCTCTGATACCTACTGAATGCTTTGTTAGTGTAAATATCTCAATAACAACCGTTAACGGTCCAATCGCTGTCTTTGAATCCCGCGAAGGCTTCGGGAATTGTTAGACCCGAACTTCAATCAAAGATAAACAACGGCTGTCTCGCGTTCGGGCAGTCACCGATGAGTTCTTTATTCGATTGAGAGTAAAGGTTTAAGTCCTTAGCACTTAGCGATAGATAAGACGATAGTTTCGGTATAGATTAAACGTTAGCTCAAAGCTAGGGTATAACTAGCGAGAGCTTAGCTACTTAAATACTAAAAGTAAGGGCCTAAATATAAACCGTTCGTGAGAGTGGAAAGCTTGAGCACGCAATATCGAAGCGATAGACACTTCAACCTGGCACACTGTCACACGATAGGGTGCAAGGTGGAAGTGGCTACTACGCCATGTAGTGCGTAGTGTCGAAGCCACTGCTCGGTGTCTGTATGATAAGCGGTCCAGACGGTCCGGTGACCCGGGTTATGTAAGTAAAAGAATAAAAGTGGTTAAATCGTAACATTACCCCCTTCTTAAGGCAGGCGTCCCGACTGCCGCTATGGTCCGCTCCAGTCATTGGGGAAGTCTTGTTGATACATTCCTCTAGCCTCTCCTCCATATGGGTCGTCGACGAGATCTTCGTCTCCGATTGGTGGCTCTCCGTTGTCAGACTCGTTGTTCCAGTAGTCTTGTAGGAGTCTCCGCCACTCAAAGTTATATTGTTTGAGGGCTTTGACCCACTTTTGGAATCCATCTGTTCGTTGGACGAGGTATCGAACATTGCCGTCGCTGTCATATTCGTGATCTAGGATCATGGTGACGGCTTTGTTCGGTGTCGCAATTTTGGTGTCCACCCCGTCGACGTGTTCTGCCAGAAATTCTTCGATTAACTCGTCTGCATCCATGTCGCCCTCCCGTACCCAGCTATTTGACTCTGGTCCATAGCCCTTCCATTTGACAAAATAATCCATTGCGATTCTCGATGGTTCTCCCTGTCTCCCTCGAACATTTCGCTGCCTGCTGTTCAAGACCTTTTTGACTTCGTAAAGTTCATCGCCGTCGATCAGGTCCGGTGGTGGTGGAGGCGGTTGTTCTTGGTTTGGGAATGCGGGTGAGATGTACGGGGTGAGTAGTGATTCGTTGAAGGTAGGGTGAATTTTCCAGTTGGCTGGTAACTTTAGGGTGTATGCTGAGGCGCCCTTTTTGTTTTTTATTTCGAAGGGACCTGTGCGTTTGTCGTCAAGCTTCTTTTTTGGTCGGGGAAGATGGAGGTTGGTTGTGTCAAGCCAGACCTTGTCGCCTGTTTTGTACTCGACGGCTGGTCGTTTGTTTTTGTCGTACTGTGCTTTCATTTGTGACGCAGCCTTTTCGAGTGATTTCTGGGCGGTAGCATGGATCTCTTGGATTTTGGAAACAAAGGAGTCGGAGGCGGGGGTGCGGAAAGGGGTGGTAGATTTTGCTCCGGGTAATATGGTGGGATTATAGCCGTAGTTGACTTCAAATGGGCTTTTGCTGGTGGAAGAGTGTTTTCGGTTGTTATGTGCGAACACAGCGAGCGAGAGCCATTCTGCCCAGTCGGTTTGGAGATGGTTGACGAACATGCGAAGGTATTTTTCAACCTCCTGATTTACGCGTTCAGTCTGGCCATCCGTCTGTGGATGATAGGCAGTGGAGGTGTTCCCCTTGATTTGGAGAAGATGATAGAGGTCTTTCATGAATTTGGATACGAATACGGTTCCCCGGTCTGAGATGACGACTTGGGGCATTCCGTGTTTGGCGTATACTTCATCGCGTAGGATTTTTGCCCAGCCTTCGGAGGATAATTCTGTGGAACATGCAACCGGAATGATTTCCTTCGAGAAGCGGTCGACGATTACAATAATGGCGTCGTGTCCGTTGCTCTTGGGTAATCCAGTTACCATGTCTACGGAGATGTGAGTCCATGGGCGGGACGGTATTTCGTTGGGATGTAGTGGTGCTGCCTTGGCCTGATTACTGCTCTTTGTTCGCTGGCAAGTTTCACAGGCCCGTACATAGGCTTCGATGTCTTTCTTCATCTTCGGCCACCAGAACTCTCGCAGGACGAGTTCTTTGGTTTTTTCGATACCTGGATGTCCAGCGGTGATGTGGTCATGGGATCGAGCGATGATTTCTCCTCGGAGTGTATGATCTCGGGGAACGTAGATCCTACCGTCGTACCAGATGAGCCCGTCCGCCATTTTCATACCTCGGTCGTGGTCGAGGGAACTGGCGACAGCTCAGTCCCAAAGGCGATTGTTCTTTGTGGCGACTCGTACATCCCGATGGGTTTCTTCGACGGTGGGCATGATCATTGCTCGGAAATGTTCTGGAGACAGGACTATTACTTGGTCGTTATCGTCCTGTCCTTTATCATGATCTGCGCGCCGTGAGAGGAGGTCAGCCTTTTTGTTGGCGGTACCGGCTTTGTGATGGAGGGTGAAATGGTATTCCGCCAGCTCGGTGATCCATCGGGCTTGGCGTCGATTCACCTTCTGGGGCTTTCGGAAGTACTGGAGATTTTGATGATCTGTCCAGATCTCGAAATCTTGGTACGCGCCCATGAGGTAGTGTCTCCATTCCTCGAGAGCGAGCATGATCGCCAGGAGTTCCTTGTCGTAAATTTCGTAGTTACGTTCCGTAACCGAGAGTGATTTCGACAGGAAGGATACGGGTCTCCATTTGCCATCCTGTTCCTGAGAGAGGACTGCGCCAATGGCTCCTTCGCTGGCGTCGGCTTCTACTCGGAATTTCCCTTCGTTCGTTGGTATCGCAAGTATGACGTCCTCTGCTAATTGCTTCTTTAACTGATCAAAGGCTTCCTGTTGAGCCTCGCCCCACCTCCACGTGTCGTTCCCTGTCAGCTGGGTCATGGGCTTCACAATTTTGCTGTAGTCCTTGATGAAGCGTCGATAGAAATTGGTGAATCCCAGGAAGGATTGGAGTTCCTTCTTCTTGGTAGGTATCGGCCAATCGGCAATGCCTTTGATTTTGACTGGGTCCATGCGAATGCTTCCTTCGCTGATAATGACGCCTAGGTACTCCGTTTCCAGGACTTCGAACTCGCACTTCTCGGCTTTAAGGAACAACTTGTGCTTCCTTAGAGTCGCCAACACTTCCCTCGTGATACGGCGATGCTCCTCTTTGGTCTTGGACATGATCAGGATGTCATCCAGATAAATGGTCACCTTTCCTGATGCGATGAGATCTTTGAAGATATCGTTCATCATCCATTGGAAGGTGGCGGGCGAGTTGGTAAGCCCGAAGAACATAACCGTTGGCTCGTACAGGCCACGATTTGTTCTGAAGGCTGCCTTCCATTCGTCTCCCGTTTTGATTCGGATGTTATTATATCCCCATCGCACATCGAGTTTAGAGAAGTATTTGGCGCCGCGCAGTTTATCCATGAGTTCGGAGATTAAGGGAAGGGGATAACGGTTTTTAATCGTCATCTTGTTGAGCTTCCGGTAGTCTTGGACAGGCCTTAGCTCGCCGTCTTTCTTTTTGACGAAGAAGAACGGTGAGGCCATAGGTGACTTGGATGGGCGTATTCTTCCACTAGACAAGTTCTCGTCAAGGAATTTGTCGAGCTCTTCCTGCTCCGCTCGGTTGAGTGGGTATACTTTGCAGTCGAGGTTGGCGTTCGCGTTGGGAATGAGTTCGATGGCATGGTCCCATGGTTTAGGTTCTGGTAGGTCATCAAAGTTTTCTTTATCGAATAAATCTTTGAAGTCTCTACACCATTCGGGAACCATTTCTTCAAACGTTTTGGTTGCCTTTTTTGCGTTTGCCTCGGCCGCTAGGTCATTGGCCACATGCCGCATTGCCCTAATGCGAATAGCTTCTTCAAAGCTTATCGCTAGGATAGTGTCACCTTCCTCCAGCTCTTCGTCCCATTTGTCGTACGGATCTGCGTCAGGTAAGGGGAGTGGAATATGACGGCATTGGCAGCGGGCGAACGTCATCTTTCCGGTTCGCCAATTGATCAATGGGTTGTGCCTGATTAGCCAATCATGTCCTAAGAATATGTCACGATCTTTTAAGTCAGTGACGGCTAGATCTATGCGCTCGGCGTGGTCTCCGATGATGATGCGTAATTCAGCAAAGGCGGTGATCCGTCCCGCGCTGTTTTTTGATCCGTCCGCATTGTAAACGGTGATGGGCGCTGCCGTGGCGCGGGTAGGAATGTTGTGTTTCTCAACGAATGTTCGGCTGATGGCGCTGCTAGTACAGCCACTGTCGACTAGGGCAGAGGAAGAGATTCGGGGAATACAGCCAGACATTTCGATCTGGACGTCGGTCGTTAGGGCTTTCTCGCTTCCGCTTACTCGGCAGATATAGCGTCTGGGCTCCCGCAGTTCCTCCATCCATTCCAGCGCGTTGATGCGCGTGGCTCCCTTCAGTCCTTCTAGCAACCCATCCACCACTTCCTCTGCTCGTGCCTTATGAATCCAGTTCTTTAAGATCGCTTTTGCCTCCGATTCCGTTCTGGCGTCTTTAATTCCGCGCAGCGTCCACTCGGCTCCAAACGGCTTCAGCCACTCGTGTGGGACCTTCTCAGCCTTCGCACCGGAACCTGCTGGTTCGGCTACCGTCGGCTGGGTCACCTCAGGGGCTACAGAAGGGGTTCGGTTAGCTTCTTGACTTCGTCGGAAACTCGTGTCATCCTCCTCATCGGGAATCTCCTCTAACTGTACCTGAGGCCCCCTTTTTACCGCCTGGGCGCTAGCAGCTTCCTTCCATTCGGCTGTCTTGGTCGGGGCCGTTGCGCATCCAACGGTTCTTGCCACATGTGCGCCTTCGTTGGGATCGCCCGGTGGTGTGTTGGTTTCTAGCAGCAAGTTCATCTTGACCGAGGAGTCGCCGCGAGTAGCGACGACGGGCTGCACTTGGACCGTAGCAGAATGCGGAACAGCCTCACCCTCCTCCTCGGGACTATGCGAATCGTTCCGCTCACCTGTTCCGGGGCCTCTGCCAACCTGGTCCCAGTCTTTGTCTTGTCGCTGGGTCGCGCTCCTGGGGCCCTCTTGTCGGGTTCGCCCACTGCGCACGGTGTTCAGGTCGTCCTTGGCCGTGGATGGCCACGCGGTGTTCTCTGTTACCAGGGGAGGTTTCGCCGAAGCTATTTCCTCGATACTCCCAGCGAGGCTGGGACCCCGTAGAGCCGCCTCAGGGGAAACCGGTTCCTCTGCTTCAGGGGGGGCGTGTCCCTTCAATGAAGGCGCTTGTTCCCCTGTCCCATCCAGTCGCTTATTAGGCGCTGTTACAATGGGTAGCACTATGGTGGGTGCTTTTTCGTTCGCCGCTTTCGCTCGTGGTGAGCTACTTGCCGAACGCTTAGTCAGTGGTATCCCGACGTCCTGTTTCGATTCCTCCTTAGTTTCTGTCTCGGTAGTAAAGTCGCAAGTTGGTATATTCGAATGCACGTTTGATACTACTGAAATACAATGAGCCTGACTAGCAGGCGACAGATGCGTACCGGATGAAACTAAGTCCTTGGCCGAGGCAGTCGAATCGTTTACTGCTCGGCGCTGTCTTTTACCTCCTCAACCTTCGATTCCGTCTTCTCCTTTGTTGCGACGTGGTCCCAGTAATATTCGACCCGTCGTAGATGTTCTTCCTTTGATCTGGCATGCTTGGGACAGTCCCGCTTAAAGTGTCCGAGGTCCCCGCATCCAAAACATTTCGTTTTGGCGCGCAGGGCGTCGATGTCCATGGGCTTCCCTCCGCCTCCGTAGGTAGTGCCAGTTCCGGTTTTCTTTTCCGGGGTGCCGGCCTGCTGCTGCTGTGGCTGGTTTCCTTTCCATGCCGTGTTTGGCTTCGCCTGCTGCTTCCAGTCTGCTACTTTAACTCCTCCGCTAGATTCTGCTTTCTTCGTCCTCCAGTTGTGATCAATGTGGAGTATGCGGCGCTTCCACTCGGGATAGTTACGTGGGGGGTCTGCGTCCGACGCATAGATGATGTCCTTGGTGGAAGAGCGGCACGCTTTCTTTACTTGTGCCACCATCATCTGATCGATTCCGATAACCCCTGCTTCAAACGCCAGCGAGTTGAACTGCTGGAAGAACAAGTCGCCGTCAGGGAAAGTGCTCTGTCGCAGTCGTTCCCACTGTGCGAACTTGATTTCCGCATTGGCATCCTTCCAGAACCGTCGCCTGACTTCGCCTACGAAGTTCTCGTATGCAGGGTACAGCTGATCTCCGTTGGCGTTCCTCCCGAGTTCCCTGGCACACAACTCCCACCAGACTTGAGCGTCTTTTCCAAATCGCGATGCGCAAAAGATGACCTTGTGCGGGTGGTATCGGAAGTATTGGTTGAATACGGAAAAGTACATGTCACATTGGGAGAAGAATCGGGCGATGTCGTTGGAGTCGCTGTTAAAGTTCTCGGGGACCTTGACCATCTCAGGTTTTAACGATGCCCAGGGTCCTTGAGCGTTTTCGTCGAGAACCCAGGGGGCAGGTGGATCTGGTGGTCCTGGCGGCGGGGGGTATTGCGGTGGCGCCCACCTCTGGGCTATGGGTGGGGCTGCTGGTTGTATAGGGCCGGGAAGTGGCTGTTGCAGCAGACCGGGTGGTCCGGCGTTGTCGTCTGCGGCAGCGAAAAGCCTAGGCGGCGCTTGCGTGCCTGGCGGTCCGTACCCCCGGGGATAAGCGTAACTCGGTACCGGGTGGCGGGGAAGAGATATTTCGGCCCGTCGTGGTGGTACCGGTGGTTCGTCTGGCATTGGTTCGGGGTACTTATAATCGGGACGTTGGTAACGAGCGGGGACCTGGAGAGATTGATCCGGATGGATCATATTGTAAGCCTGATGGGCGAAGTGCCTGGCTTCTTCCTTTAGGATATAGTCATATCCGAAATGACCGTAGTCGAGTCCGGCTGGGGTTCTGGCCCAGTCTTGATCCGCTAATAGTTCTTCTTTGAAATGATTAAATAGGTCGAGTAACGTGGCATAAAAAAGTATTTCGGGGAGTCGGGTTAATTTACCCGTGGCGAGGAGGTAGAGAGCCTGGGGCATGGTTATCGGGGTGATCGGCCAGCGGAGTGGTTGGGGGCTCGGGAGGCGGGGGAGTTGGTGAGGCGGCGGGGCTTCCCCAGGGATTCCCGTTGACATGCTCTGCCTCGGGGAGTACCTCTGTACTGGTTCCGCTGCTCTCTCCCTCGCTGTCTCGTCCCGTGGCAACATTGGCCGTTCTGAGCCTTGCGATGACTCGCTCTGCTCCTCGTCTCTCCCTGTTGTACTGGTCGCGGAAGGTGAAGGGGTCATAGCCGATGCCCTCTGCCCTAGGGGTGTCTGACCGTGCCCATGCGTCGTCGATCCGGTTTCTCTCGGCTGAGGTGAGCCCGGTGTCCGGATCGTACCCGACGCTATCCTCTCGTCTGTACCTTCTTCGAGGTGGGCGAGGTGGGCGGAGTCTTGCCTGGCTCGAGCTCTCTGGTCGCTGCTCGAACTCTGGCGTCGACTCTCTAGGCGATATTGGAGGTGGCGGAGGCTGCTCTGTGATCTGGACGGGCTGCTCTGGTACACACTCTGGCTCCGGAGTCCTTCGTCAATATGGATTTCCTCTTCTGGGGTAGAAGGCCGTGGGTGGAAGGTTGACGTTGTCCCATAGCTCGGTAAGGTTGAGCGAGGGGTCGGCTGATAAAGTCCCAATACCGTCGCTGGCAGATTGCTTTGGAACTGGAGTTGCTCCGTCGCCTCCTTCCCCCAGGCCGAGTCGGACGAGGTATCTTGCCAGGTCGGCTGCGGTAGTGGCGCGAGCTGGTCGATAGGGGGTATGGCCGGCGGAGCCGGTCGTAGAATCCTGTCCAAGAGAGTGCCTTGCTCTGGCAGTGTCTCCAACGCTTCCTTCTTGAACGCCTGCTTCCATTTCCCCAAGAACGTCATCTTGCGTGGGTCGCTGGTTGACGACGCGAGGGTGCTGGTCGACTGTCTCGGTTCTTCGCCTAGGTAAGGGTGGGTAGAAGTGGATCGGTGGTGACTGTGGGATGACATGGTTTATGGCGGGTGGTGGATAACGTATCTGGTTTCGTCGAGGGCGAGGGTATAGTCCGTACTCATGCAATACTGCTAGCACTACTGCTGCTGCAAAGACGGCGGTTCCGACACCGAAGAAAACTGCAATTAAAACTGCTTCGAGTGTCGTTAACATGAAGGTTCTGGTTAAGGAACCAGGGGAAGCTTTGAGCTAAGTGTTAGACCCGAACTTCAATCAAAGATAAACAACGGCTGTCTCGCGTTCGGGCAGTCACCGATGAGTTCTTTATTCGATTGAGAGTAAAGGTTTAAGTCCTTAGCACTTAGCGATAGATAAGACGATAGTTTCGGTATAGATTAAACGTTAGCTCAAAGCTAGGGTATAACTAGCGAGAGCTTAGCTACTTAAATACTAAAAGTAAGGGCCTAAATATAAACCGTTCGTGAGAGTGGAAAGCTTGAGCACGCAATATCGAAGCGATAGACACTTCAACCTGGCACACTGTCACACGATAGGGTGCAAGGTGGAAGTGGCTACTACGCCATGTAGTGCGTAGTGTCGAAGCCACTGCTCGGTGTCTGTATGATAAGCGGTCCAGACGGTCCGGTGACCCGGGTTATGTAAGTAAAAGAATAAAAGTGGTTAAATCGTAACAGGAATGCTGGCTTTGATCATCTTTTCAGCATATTCGAACTCACCTTTGTTGATGTGAATTGTGTTCTATTGATACACACATCCCCATGTTCATGCGGTTATCCCGTCCTTTCTCTTGGCATACAGTTGAACACCCGGCCAAGCCAGGCCAAGCCCTACAAAACACCTTAAAAAGCCAAGGCCGCTTGGGGAGCCAAGACCGCTACAGCATTGCCCTGTATTGTTTTAAAGGCTTGGCCCGCTCATTCCTCCCCTCTCATCTTCCCACTTATACAAAGTATGACAGATTTATCATGAGCGCGCTGTTGTGAATGCTGTAGCACGACAACATGCTGCATTATAGACATGTATCCTATAAAATCAGTCGTTCAAACCGAGATATTGTTCTATCCTCAGTGCAAATGGCTAACTGTTGAAGCCCGTCAAGAGTTCTCTGTTGCCTCCTCACTTCTCTGGCTTTCGTCATCATTGTTCCAACCTGGAAACAATATAGAGACCTTCTGACGAAAAAGACACATCGTTACGACAACAACAGTACAGAGGGAATTGAACCCCAGGTTTCAATGTATAAACTTTCCGTTGTACCAGATCCTGATAGAGAAGTCCAGTAACATTCGGGTGGTCTGTTCCTATGCTGATGTTCGTAAGGTGGTGCTCATACTTGGGAGGTGTTTGAAAATTAGAGCCGAGTGTCCTCCTGAGAACTAAAAAAGGCGCTCGTGCAAAAAGATGTGCGAAAGAGCTGTGATTTGCACCGTAGGGAATTGAACCCCAGGCATCCGGCAAGCTGTTGGACCATATCCGGTAGGGTACAAGTCAACATAACCATATGTCTGCAAGAGCAATAAAAGGACTTTGGGGATGATCGAGGAGTCTCGACGTAGAGCCGTTACTTATTTGCTCCGCTGAGGTTGACTAGCCTGAAAGCATGAAAAAGAAGGTTTCGAGAGATTCAGTGAATGAATACCCTAGGGAATCAAACCACAGGCATCCAGCTCACCGTTAGACAACTAGACTACACATTGGGGATAGTTCCATGACATTGATTGTGAGGAGGTTACTTGTTTTGCTTTGAGGTGGAGCGGCGGTAAATGCGAAGCTCCTTGAAAATGGAAGATGTGAGACAAAAATTGATCACTCCAGAAAAACGAATATTTGTCTCTTAGTATTTGTACTCGGGGGTTCGATGTGTAACAGTCGCCATTGCGCTAGATCTGGATCGAGGATGGCCTAGCTTAGGAATCTTTGTGGGTTTGGTCCATATGCAATGACGGTCTTGTTATTTACAGGGATGCGAGCATTTGAAAGGTCGAAACCATTTAGCTGAATTTGAATATGAGGAATTAGATCCACAAGATTTGAACGAACCAAGCATCGGACCAGCTGCTGTTTTCATTTGCTAGCTGGGTTGGGAGCGTGAATATGGTCGCTTTAAAATAAGCAGAAGTTGAATGTAGGGGTCTACTGTCCCCAGTGACGCACTAGCGATTGGACGATATCCACTAGTTGAAGAGTCGGAACAAATGGGATAAGTAATCAGTCAGCGTGTAACAACGAAACCTTACGATTTTGGCACAATCCAGAGTAGGTGTAGGGCAGAAAGATGGACTTTCACATGAAGCCTGATGTTCAGTTGATAAAAGAGGCAAATTGTTGAAGGAGATGTCGGATAGAGGGAACCGAACCCCAGAGCGGTGTGACAACCATTATACAAAGTCCGACCCGGAATAGAATACTCACTCACTATTCAAGATACCGCTCATTCGTAGTCGAATATGAGCTGACAAGGAAAGCTGACAGTTAAACTAGGTTGAATACATGACGAGACTCGGAGCCCAGGTATCAAGAAGTGATAGCGTGACAGCTAAAATGAACTACTTGCTCCAGAGTGACAAAAATAGATCAGGATGTAGGTGATTGAAAGTAAGTGCGAGCCCTGACGCCGATGCTGAAGGCCTTTGATTGTTAATCCATCCTGTGAGTTAGGTGTTTGAGAAAGCACAAGTCGCACGGCAGGCACCGCCCTTGTCATTTTGGGACACGTCATCGGACCGGTGTACGTCATGGTTGCCGGGGCACTTGCGCACACCCACCATGTCTCGGGTTTTGAATTGGTCCGTATGCCCTTCCTTTCTATAAGAGCAGCTCGAAGACTGAGTGCGTCTATATCTACAGCTATGCTTTCCACCACTGCCATCCGTGTCATCGACGAAGACAAGAAAGAGAAAGGAGGTCGCCCTGCGCATTGGACATCTGACAAGCCTTTATGGTTCCAGAATCCATGGCCGAGCTGGAGGTCGAATGGGAGGATGGATACTCTTCGCATAGTACGTGTTTTTCCTCCCAGTCGGCGGTTGCTAATCCTCAGATAGGTCGGCCATGTCACGCGAAACAGCCCTGCCTTGCCAAAAGTCGGAGCTGCTGGGATTCCTGTTAGGACACCGACGTGGGGTTCAGATGAGGAGCATCAAGGTGAGATAAAGGCGACGTGGTTAGGTCACGCATGTTACCTCATCGAGCTGCCGTTTGTGACTTCGCTAGGGAGAGGCGCGAGGATACTCTTCGATCCAGTCTTTTGGTCCGAAGAGGTTCACGGAGCCTCCGTGCAAGATCGAGGATATACCAGAGGTGGATGCAGTCGTCATCTTGGTGAGTAGATCATTATCAGACTAAGCCGCGGCTAATGCTGTTGCTAGCATAATCATTACGACCAGTACGTGTCACCCTCCTGAGTGCCATCACCTACTAACCTCTCCTAGCCTAGACAACCAGACTTTATCCACACTCTTCAAACGATCCCGACTACCGCATATCTTCGCACCGCTAGGCAATGAAAAGCACTTCAAATCGATCGGAATACCCAACGGACACGCACATACACTCGACTGGTGGGACGCACGACGCGTGGAAATACCTGGAACATCCTTCAAATTGACATGCACTCCCGCCCAACATCTTACTGGCCGAGGGCCGCTCGACCAGGGAAAGACCCTCTGGTCAAGCTGGGCTGTCGAGGGCGAGGGCAAGAAGGTGTACTTCGCCGGCAATACTGGGTATCGATCCGTCAAGGATGGAGAGGATGAAGTGGAGAGACCAGTGTGTCCGGCCTTCAAGGACATTGGCGAGCGCTTTGGTGGGTTTGACCTGGCGATGATTCCTATTGGGTACGTGCAATTCTCATCTGCTTTTCTTTCCCTTATGTCCTTCTAGAGCGTATAATCCGAGATGGTTCATGTCGACTATACATTGCGCGCCGCAAGATAGCATGCGTATCTTCAAGGATATCAGGGCAAAGAAGGCAGTTGCAATGCATTGGGGGTGAGCTATCATTTATACCTTTCTTTCCTTGTCCTAATTTCTTCTAGGACGTGGATTCTAATGACGGAAGATATCACAGAGCCACCAAAGAGGTTAGCTGACGAGTGCAAGAAGATTGGCATTGACGAGGCCGACTTTCTCGTCAGTGATATCGGCGAGACGAAATACTTCTAGTACTCAATTCGTTATAGGGCATATTTCGGTAGCAATGGAAGGCTGATGGACCATACAACGTAATGCTCACTTCTCATCGGCTATTTCAGCACATACGTAACATAAAACTGACAACTTTCGCAAAAAAAAAAAAAAAACCAAGTATTTCGCATTCGCCGCATATAATTCAGACACAGGGAATTGAACCCCAGGTGGACATAGTATTACTCGCTGTTATACCACCCTCCCTGGCAAGATAGTCTTCATCCTAGAGTTTGACCAGGGCCAACTTCTAATGCAAGACGAGGAGCGAGCTACTCAAATTTGTATTCGTAGGGCACTAGTGATTGGTCTGGTGTACTTTGACGACCATGTACTAGATGATGAGTACAAACATGTCAAAATCTGTGGCTTACTCACAATATGGGGAGCGTGATCTTGGGCAGTGCGTGCTTTATTGAATATGGAGAATTGAACCTTCTCGGTGTCGCTACTCTGGATTTTTAAAAAAGAATTAGAGCGACGCGTAGACAATGCCCCTCAAAAAGGTTGCAGGTTACTTTGTAGTTCTGATACAGGGAATTGAACCCTATTGATACATGATAGCAATAGCCTTTACACCACCTCCGAATGACAAACGAAGGGTGAATATGTGTATCTTAGCCTGCTCTTCATATCTGGCAGGATAGTACATGTCAGTAGTCAAACTCAAGAGCAAGAGGTGATGACATGATCAGGCACCGCTTCTTCCTCTCTCACTGCCATCATCATGCATCCTTTTTCTTTCAGATTCGTTCCCATAATCACCTCTGCTTCAATTCAAGTGTTGTTTCATTGCTAACTCGGAGTTTTCAATGCCTTAGATGACATGGTAGCTCCTCGGTTTTCACTCGTTTACTATGTCTTTCTTGGACTTGGGTTTCGCTCATTCAACCCAGGCTCTTAGATATCTGACAACTGCTGTCTGTCGTGGCTGGCATCCCTACATCGTCTCTTGGAGCATCTCAGGAAGCAGATTGCAAACCACCAGGTGAGCCATGCTGATCTTCATAGTTTCTGTAAAGGCCACTGATCAGGCGCACGTCTAGCCGTCGATTTGAGGTATTTTCTATGCATGTCAAAGTGATGCTGCTTTGATTATTCATTCACTTTTAATTCCTACTAATTAGCCGCAGCAACATGTGGCTTCCCGAGATCGAGACGAACAGAAGCGCTGGCCTTGATGGCGGGCCCACCTTGTTTTCCCAGCTAGCGGACGATTGTCTCTCATATATGGTTCCATGGTGAAGATAAGCCACCATCCAATGTATTTCCACTTTTGACTCAGTCTCTCCACGTCAGTCTCAGGCTTTCTGGATTGTAAGCCAACATCGCAGGTCTGATTGTAGGTCTTCCATCAGGGTCTTTTTCATTCCTCATTTGACCAAATATTTAAAGTCACTGAGATCCAAGTCTGAAGGTCGAAGCCCACTGGGGGCAATGCCACATGCAGGTAAGATATCACTGAAGCTTCTCTGAATGACAGATAGGCTCATTGATGTTGGATGTCCTGATTCCTACAAGCATTCTGTATCAGGTATGTCACTGTAAACAGGATTATTCATCTCGCATCTTATGATGGCTTCTCTCACAAACAGCATGACACGCATTGAATTACTTCCTTCATTTCTCTTCAACAAGTGGATATTGTCTGGTCGCCAGCGTGTCATTGACAAGGGTTCAGTTCCCCATATCCTCATATGCCGCTATAAATTCGGAATTTTTTCAAAAGCCCATGTTCGCCGGTACATTTGATCTGGCTCCGTCATCAGGTTTTACATTGGCTGAAGAGAACAGACATACATACTCATTCCTCCTCTCATTTGCCACCTGGATCATCTCGGATTTACGATGGGGCTAAGCCTCCTAGTATGATCCTCCTTTATATCGGAATAGCTTGAGAAATGAGTCAGGGTCATCCCCAATTATGGCTACCATCTGTGTTGTCGACGAACCAGCCGAGGAATAGAAAGGGCCATGCAGCACGCCAAGCTGGAGGACAGATGACCTGAGAATGCGGTATGTTTAGATCTCTTTCCAGTTTCATCACTGAGCGAACGCTAATTGAATCGTAGACTAGCTTGCCTATCTTACCTCTCGCACGATGAAAGCGGCAATATTAGCTGCTACAGTGTGTTCAAGTGGTACATTAGTGAGTTGTAATGTAAGAATGAGTGACTGCTTGCACCCATTCCAAAGCTGACACTGATTCAGATATCAGGTGAATTCATCGGAAAGGGACATCTGAGCTCATAGGGAAATTCAAAGAAGGGAGTGGATGCAGTCTAAAATGGCATGAAATTGAGGATACATGTCAGATAGAGGGAATCGAACCCTACTCTTCAAGGGTAGCGCTGGCCGCTACACCTTGTCCGAACAAGTGCCAATAGAAACATGTATCATTTCAGCAATGACATCTCATTGACATGGAAATAAAATTCATTTTCGATTCATTCTCAATGTAAACCAAGTGATATGAGGTGTAGACCTGCCAATTAAGATTGGTGCTGGACATATGCACCACACTTGGGATGTCAACCAATGTAGACTTCCCATATCTTCATTCTTCATGATGTTGAACAAAAGTTATAGGTGGAGACATTCTCATACACTCAGAGATAGTGAGTCGAACCCTGACTACTGATTGGCCATTACACAATTACCCTCTTGATCTGTAGATCAATCTACTTCAGTACTGACACAAGGACAACTAGGAACTCTTCTTCAGTATATTAATTCAGGAGGGAAGGTAAACTTGTGGCCCAACAAAGACAGGAATGCTCAGCCTAGTGTCATGGAGATGATGGGTGGTATGGTGTGGAAATTGGCACAAGATGATTTCTTCATTGGTAAATAGCTATTATTGAAGTGGTGCAAGAAAATTTGGAGGTATTAGGACAACCTTGGGACATCAAACAGCTCCCAATACAGGTGCTTCATATTTGAACCATGATCTCAATGACAAAAGGAATAATACCCTGTGAAGTAAAGGGGGAAGAATTTCTACTCTGCACACCAATAGCAAGGCTTATCCATAGCAGCAAACCCTGCCCACCTCTGAGTGCCCTCAACCTTATACTCCAGTGGATTGAATAACCAGACATGGCGCAACGACCATACACCAGGGTGTTTGGTTTTGTGGCCTCCCTTTGAACAGCAGAAGCTCCAATCAAGCATCAATCCAGACATTAGTGTTGAAATTCCAGGGTGCTGATGTTGACCTGTACATGGAAATGTTTGCAAAATGTCTCATCACTCTAAGCAGTCTTATACATTTTTGCACACTGATACTTTGAGGTTCGGATACAGGAATGCGAAATGGGTGGGTATGGATATCTGCTAGGAGTCAGTTGTCCATTTCTGCATTAGAACCAGGGTCACAAACTTGTAGTAGCAACCAGAGAATGGACATAAGCTGTAGTATGCTGGCTTCTCTGGCATGTATTCACAATACTGTTTGTTTGAAAAGACCCACTTTCTTTCTCCAACTCCATGAGATAGGACTGGAATTCATCCCTCCAAGCCGTAGGGGTTAACGAGATTGTGAATCAGGCACTGGTAAAAAGGTATGGCAGTGATAAATCCCCAATCCAGATTGGGAATTAAACCACTCTCCCTAGAGAGACTGGCAGTTATGCCATATCTGAGATATATGCAGAGGATGGATTTCCGTCATACAGCTGGCACTGACTACAAGGAAGCATAGGAGAACATACTTTGTTAAGTAGGACAGATGTAAGATAAACAGTTGGATTTATAGAAAGTGTGCTCATGCAAAAAAGATATATGAAGAATATGTCCCTAATTCATATGCAAGGGCATTGAACCCAAGGTGTCAAACAAGCCATTAGACCACATACAATAGAGCATAAGCCATCATTTCTTTGGTGAGTGATAGAAGGACATTTGAGATTGGTTTCTTGGCTTTGATACTTATTTGTATCTATTAGTGTGAAAGATGTCAATATGAGAAGCTGTAAGCCTGAAAAAGACATGGGAGCAGAATATGAATTCTCTAGGGAATTGGACCTGGGGTATCTGAATGGCCACTAGACCAGGCTAATGCTTTAAGGTGTTAGAACACATCGAGGATGGCTTTGTCATTTTGTACCATGAATTGTGAGGTGAATTGTTAGACCTGAACTCCAATCAAGAGTAAACAATGGCTGTGTTGTGTTTGAGCAGTCACTGTTGAGTCTCAAAGTGAAAGGAGATAAGGCTAATGTCTTAGCATCTTAGTGAGGATTAGCAAGAGTGTTCAGTATAGATAAACATTAGCTTGAAGCTGGGGAATATACAGTGAGAGCTACCCTACTTATATACTAAAATTGAGAGGTCTAAATATAAGTCCATGGTGTGTAAAAGAAGTGAAAACATGTGTAATATGAACAATGGTTGCAAGCCATAGTACAATCATTGAAGTCATTTGGTATAGTTGTAGCAACCAGATTGAAGTGCCTAAAGATAAGATGAGATAAGAGAAGCACTGAAGATAAGATAGATGCTGAGGCATCTAGATAAGAGAAATGAATAAATTGTAACATGAATCCTTGTTTTGCTTCTCTGGTATGGCCATACATGAATTTCTTACTCCAAAAATGATTCCTCCCAAAAACAGAGTTATCCCTAGAGTGTCATACTTGATAGAATGTTAATCTGGTTAGAATTCATAGGTTCATTCTGTTGGAAATGATTATTTCTTTTCTTTAAGTATGACAGTGTTGGAATATGGAAAGAATTAAATGCTGCATCTAGATTGAAAAGAAAAGTTTTTAGCTGGAGAGAATGAGATATGATGTGTGCCTGAGATTAACTGGTTGCTTCATCTGTGAGCTAAACAGCAGGCATGAAATGCTTAGGTATGCATTCTAAGCAGGCCAGAAGGAGCAGACCATGTACAAGGAAAGGACACAGGTATGGGAGCCAAAGTAATACCACACTGGTTTGAAAGTATTGACCAGGTTGGAACAAAGTTTAGATGCAAAGTGTTGGTATTGCATGTAACATTGAACATTCACCTGAAGCCCAGTTTGAAATATGGTCAGTACATAATAGACTATAGATTATGAAGACAACCCTTTAGCCAGAGCAATATCTTGTTGGGATCAGAAAATGAGGTTCAAAGTGATCAGACATGTAGTGCAACACCAGGGTGGATGGGAAATAACCTTGAAGCCTTGCAGACTAAGATGCATTCTCATGCACTGACATGCAGGGCTAGTTAGGAGCATATTTGTGAAAGTAATTCCATCTGGATTACGTATATGAGGTGTTGAGAACTCACAAATCAAGGCTGATAGACTGAGTAAATTATTGGCTGGGAGTTTGGAAGAAGAGCACATCAGAAAGAGTGGGCATCATGGCAGATGCTCTGATCTAATGGGTGTATGTCATTGTTGCCAAGGCACTTGGGCACACCACCAGGAACAAAGGCACAAATTGATATGTATGCCATTCCTTTCCATAATGAGTCTGACAGCTCGAATACTGAGCACTGCTTTGTGTATAGCTATGCTTTCAACTGCTGCCATCCATGTCACTGACAAGGATGTTAAAGTGAAAGCAGGTCACCGAGACATCTGACAAGCCATTACAGTTCAATGACTGGTTGAGCTGAGGACTAGTCGGGATGAACAGGAGGATGGATGTGCTCAGTATGGTGCATAGCTATCTTCCATTGCTAATTGTTTGATAAATAATCTATCTCACACACAACAGCCCCATCCTGCTGAAAGTTGGAACAAGTTGGATTGCTGTCAAGCCACCAAGGTGGAGCACAGCAGAGGAGCATGAAGATAAATTCATAGCAATGTGGTTGGATCAGGCATGTTTTCCTCATTGAACTGCCATTTGTGACTTCACTAGGAAGAGGCACACAGGTGCTGTTTGAACCTCTTCAGTGATCACCTAGCCAATCTTTTGGTCTAAAGAAGTACACTGAGCCACTGTGCAAGATCAAAGGCATACTAGAGCTGAACACAGTCATTATGTCAGTGAGCAGCCCATCATCAGACGAAGCTATGGCTAATGTCATTGTTAGCATAATCATTCTGACTAGTATGCATCACCATCCTCAGCACCTTTGCCTGCTAACCTTTCTTAGCCTAGACTATGACATGTTAACCATGCTCTTCAAAATGACCCACCGGCCACATGTCTCTGGTCCACTAGGTAGCAATAAGCACTTTTAATCGATCAGGATACTCAAAGGACATGTGCATACATTCAAATGGTGGGATGCATGGCACATGAAGATACCTGGAACATCCTTCAAGCTTAACTGCACCCCCACACAGCACTTTACTGGTTGATGGATGCTTGACCAAAGAAAACTCTCCAGACAAGCTGGGTCAGCAAGGCTGAAGGTAAGATGGTCTATTTTCCAGTGATAACAAAACAGACAGGCAGGACTGTTATGCCCTGCATTCACTGAGATTCACCAGTGGTTTAGCAGGTGTGGTACCACAATGATTCCTATCAGGTATGTGAGATGGTTGCTGCTGTTTCATAATATTGATATTTGCATAGGATATACCAGCTGAGATGACTCATGTCTGCTATACATTGCATGCTGCAAGATGCATATTTTCAAGGATATTAGAGTGAAGAAGGCAATCACAATATGTTCCCTTTTTTGCCCTTTGGTTATATACCTATTCTCTTTTAGGAGCTGGATCCTAATGAAGGATGATTGATATAGACAATGGTGATTTTTCTGTCATCCATATCAGCAAGACAAAATATCCAAATGTTATTTACTATGAGGCAACTGGCAGTATATTCCAGTAGAGATGGAAGGAGGTGTGGGTTCTAACCTGCCAATCTCTTTGAACCAGCTATCTTTGTTGATCTCAGTGCAATCTACACATACATGAGACCAAAATTGATGACTCCCACAAAAAAACAATTGGTATAGATTCAAAAACCATTCAGACCCAGTGAATTGAACCCTAGACAGACATGGTAACACTTGCTGTTACACCATCCTTCCTGACAAGATGGTCTTCTTCCTAAAGTTCAGCCAGCAACAGTTTTAAAGCAAGAAGAGGTGATGAAAAAAAGTAAGATCTTTGACTGTAATTCAAATATAGGGAATTGAACCCAATTGCAATGGCAAATAATGCCCTCATGATTATGCTACATCAGAGATACTTAAACCAAGTAGCAACTCGTAAGAACAAACAGCAGTGTAAATTCTGTGGCACTCTAATTATTGCTCAAAGATGCCATTTGTATCATGTTATGGCAGAATTGAAAGGAGGATCGGCATTTGATGGTAGAACTCACTGTGGAGATTGTCAATCTTATGAGCTGAGCCCAAAGTAGATGGGATGTGCAATATATAATCCTCTCTCTATGAACTGAATCATTGCCCTTAGCTGACAAGAAAAAGTGTGTGATTTTCAGATTTTGCCTCGACATTGAGAGGAGGTGTACTATCTAGTTGTTGTCTGGAGGGGTACCACTGACAAGATTAAAAAAAGAGAATGCATCTATAAGAAATCGAATATTGGGGATTGAACCCATATTGGTAAAAGCTGAATGATTACCCCATATCTGCTGTAGAGGTGCAATATAGATAAGAGTAACAAGGCATTCTGGGGACAAATTTCCATTAGTTTAGCATAGTGTGGGTACCTGAAGGAATGTACCTTCATGACATACATAGTTCAATGAATCAGTACTAGTGTGTGGCCACTCGAGTGTCAACCACACTGATGAGCTAGCAATTGCCCATAAACAGCTGAGGCCTTTTCTGGATTAGTAAAGTGTATGATGTGAGAAAGTAGTGAATACTGATGTGATGTCCCTGATCTGGCACTAGTCTTGAAGCTGAGCAAGGAAGAGATGAAGGAGGACAAATAGACATTGTAATTTTTCAGAAGCTCAACAGATCACTGTAAGTATGCATTGTTCTGATTCAATTTCATTCTGAATTTATGGCAGATCGTCTTCATGTATAGTCATGACAGCGCATCATTGATTTGATGTAAGGAATAGAACCCCTGCTAGTGACCATTACTTGGTGATTACACTATGGACCTGTTAGCTGAAGAGAACAAACATATGAACTCATTCTTACTCATATGGTTTGGATGCTCGATAATATCAATTTAATTTTTGGATGGTGCATGATCAAAGGTGCTGGCAAACATTGACATTTGAAAAACACACTGTATTTGTATTTATATCTGAAGAGGAATTGGAATATAGGCAGTCAAATCCCTTGGTAATGACATGTGAGCTGTTAGGCCATATTCACTAGTTGAAGAAAACTGAATAAGGCAATCTGGTTTGCAAGAATCACAGGGTGCATTATCAGCAATAAAAATGGAGGATGTGAATCAAACTGACAGGTCAGATAAGGGAATAGAACCCATTTTAAAGTGGACTAGCCATTATGCCATATCTGATTTGATTGTAAGGTGCAACAGGTAACAAGAAATAAGAGAGAACAGAAAGAATTTTAGTGCAGTGAAGCAAGGCCAGTAGACCATGCATCAGACAGCCAGAAAGATATTGTCCTTAGGTTGTAATCACTCAGTTAGTCAACGAAGAAAAACCACAAGTTGAGGCTGTGGATTAATCTACAGTCCAGGATAGCAGGGCATTTGGATGTAGGGAATCAAACCCTGAAGGCTGTCATGAAAGATAGCCATCAGACCATAGCTAAATAATGATGACAAAGATGAATATAGTAATAGGTTTGACACTATGGCAGACCTCCTCGTTGCCCTAATTATAAGGGTTCCACACTCTGATCTATAGCTATCCTCCACATTCAGGTGGAATCAACAGGCTGACCATCCCATTGCACTGAGAATCTTGAAGTACTGTATGTGTTCTACTACACCTGGAATTTAATTCTGCTAGTGATGATTAGCTAGCTTGGGGACTTCTTCCTAAAGTCTGCTATGGAGGAGGAACCAGATCAAAGTGTCCTGTGCATTGATCAGCCATTCTTCACTTAGCTGTGTGAGTGTAAGTACTGTGTGACCTAGCTACAAATGCGATGTACATTGAGATAATATACATTTGGAATTTGATATGGTACTTACCACTATCCATCCTCCTGCTACATACACACCCTATGCAAATGACACCCAATGGTCATGGATGCCAGATGTGTCAGAATGTCCCTTTCAAGTCAACAGGTCTTACTTGCTGTTGCTTCATGTCTAAATAATAAACTAGTTCATCAAGATAATTGTCTTGATTTTGAAAAAGAAAAGGACATGATGAATTTATGGCAATTAAACTTTTGCTTGCAGCTGCTCACATATTTGATTTAGTGGAAAGCTGCTCCTTACCATGGTTGTGTATTTGCAGGCTACTTGGTGGTCTATACCATATGTAAATTGACATGGGAAAGAACTAGTGATACCGTGACTCAGCTAGACTTATGCCGACTATGGTAATTTTGTTTAGCCGAGTCAGCTTAAGCCTGTGTCAAATTGTCGGCTAGGCTAGACTCCGGCTCAAAGTCGGCTTAAGCGCAGACTAATAATCAAAAAAGGAAATAGATGTATTAAACAATACTATGTGATGCGAGAGACCTAATAAATGCCTGCATATCCTCGGGAACCAGTGTCTGCTGATGTAGAAGTGCCTCAAGCTCTTCTATCTGCGAGGCTTCATCCAATCCATCTGTAAAATTAAGACCCCGCCCCTTTCTGATTGAGAATTTGAGCATCTGTAAAGCTTCCATTGCCTCTACACCCAAACAATTATGCCGTAATGTGTCAGTCTCTTTCCCACTTGAAAAAACATGTTCAGAGGGTACTGCAGTGCCTTGAATAGGCAAAATATCAAGTGCAAAAGAGAAAATAGTTGGATATTGTTTCTGATTCTCCTGGTATTGATACATTAATACAGACATAGATACAGAGATTGCATACATACCTGCCAGAACATCAAGATTGATATATCATTTCTGATCGGATCAGAAAGATATGCATCAACTTCCGCTCAGAGACTTTTTGGGGGAGCGGAAGTACGTGCACCTGAGTACATGTGAAGAATGTCATGGGCACGAGTGAGAGCATTCCCAGAATTTGGAGCCAGTGTCTGTGCAGGTGTACATAGCTCTGGTGAATTATGGTATTCTCGAAGCTGTAAACTTAGGTCAAAGAAGAGAACAGCTGTCACAAATCAAATGACTAACAGTTTCTATGAACAGCTTCTTGATGTCGGAAATTCGATCAGGCATATTGTCTTGGAACCATTGCATCTTGTAGCTAGGATGTATGACTATGGAGACATGAGTTTACATCTCAAAGAAATGAAAGTGGCTTACTGATTGCTAAGAAATGGACATCAACATCATCAGCACGATTGCGGTACTCTGCGAGCTTGTCAAGACCGGCATCAATGATTTTGGACAAATGCGGCAGCTCTTCTTAAAGAGCCTCCCACATTGATCTCATAGCTTCGAATGCAGGAAGTGTATCAGAGATGCATGGAGTTTTCTCTGCTGAAAGAATTTGCTGGAATGCATGCGGAACCTGGGAAAATACAATGTTAGCTAGTGTATTTCTGGTGCTCAAAAAGACTGTACAGCAAGTATGTCCCGGAAATCAGAAAGTGCATTCCATTCAGCAGTACTCAGCTGATACTGGTGTAACCCAGGAAAATTGGGGGATCTAAGAAATCTTTCAATTGCCTGTAACCGGTTATCATGTCATTCAAATTGCAAAAGCATATTAAAGAATCATGAACTGGACGTAATGTGAGAGCTCGATCAATCATCAGGAGTGTTGATGACCATCGTGTAACAACATCTCGCAAGAGCTGCAGATTGTTGGTCTCCAATGCCTCAAGTATCTCCGAAAACACTTGATGTCGTATGGATGAGGCTCGAATCTAAAAGGAATTCATATAAAAGAGTTGAAATTGTGAACAAATTACTTACAACTCAGACAATTGTTCTCACAGTTGCAATAGTATCATGTTGGCATGCAGTGTTGAAATTAGTGGGTCGTCCGGGTGGCGGAATAAATTCACTGTGATCGAGAGCATGATCCAGATTTGTAATTGCTTTCAGGACGGCCTTGCAAGCAAGGTTAACAATATGTGCGAAACATCTGGAAATATGAGAACAACTGAAGACAACCAATCACATGATAACTCACTGAATATGCCGCTTTAGAGCATCAAATGGTATACCTCACTGTGTGAGCAATGTTTCAAGCCAAGCTAGCATCATATCATTATTAGATGCATTATCAAGGCTGATCCAACCAATCTGAGACAAATATTAGTTAGCACCAAGGGATCAATGTTCTGAGCTTACCTTCAGTGCAATGCAGAGACGATCAACTATGTGGAGAAAAGCTCTTGCTAAATGCTCCCCATCATGATGACCGGGGACACAGTGAAAGCCAATCAAATCAGCACGAAGTGTCAGAGCCAAGTACATATCCCCGCCATTGGGTGGATGAACCTCCTTTGTATCAATCCAATGAGCTGTAACAGCCATGAATGGTACAAGATTGGCATTTGACCACAAATCGGTTGTGAATGAAATTTTACCCAGAGCGCTCTAAAGGCAGAACAGACATCAAGACGTTAAAACATGACATGTCACAAACTATGTGACATACCTGCATCTCTCTTGAGAGCTGTTTCAAGTGCTCCTCCCATATTTCCATTACTTGGGACCGGATCTGAGTTTGGTGTGGTATGTCGGCATCAGTAAAGTCCTCCCTGAGCATGAGAAAAATCCGATGCAGCTCCGGAGACTCAATGACATTGAAAGATGATAAAATATTGGTTTCAGATGCCTGTTTTGTGAATAGGAAGCCTACCTGGTCATTCACAGCAATAAATGCAACGAGTGCATCAATAAATGCTTCAAGCGAAAATGCTGGGATTCCCTCAACATTGCTTGCTATGCTGGGAGTATTCTTATGTCCTTGTCCTTGTGATTCTCGGTATGCTGCAACGACAGCTTCTGCAGCATCTGCAGTGATTTTGATCTTGAGTTTATCACATGCAGCTACCCAGAGTGAGAGATGCTTCGGATACAAGTGTCGCCGCCAGTTGCTAGTAGACGTTGATAAATGGCCAAATGATGTTGTGATCTGATGAGCCCTAGAAGTACTTTAGATTTGTATGTAGAAAAATAAGTCAGAACTTACAAGCAGAAGATACAGTGCACATGATCCTCACACACTTGATAAAATAGTCGGAGATCAGGTATGTCTGGCATTTCCGTTGTTGCTCGCTTAGCCCAGCAGCGCTGGCAATTGCTTTTGGGTGTTGGAGCACAAGGACGTAGAATAGGTGTCGGTGTTGTAGGCCCTGATGAATCAGACAGTGTATCAAAGTTAAATATTTCTACATCATCGGCACTCACTAAAGAGCCACCGAGCATCGGCTGAGGCTGCAAATGACTCGTGTTATGTTCCGGGGTAGAAGCAAATGGATTCTCATCATCGGGATCAGCAAAGTCACCCTGATGTCTGCGTGAACGGGTTGATGGTGGAGTCGTTGGTACATGCGGAGAGGGCGGGGGAGGCTGTTGACCATGCTGAGGTGAGCAATTTGGCTGAGAGGGGTCGTTTATCCCTATGAGAAAGATATTTAATAAACGAGGCCAATTGAGAAAGGAGGAATGACATACCAAGGTCCTGGACACGAAATCGTGCATTCAAGGCTCCTCTGGGGTGCACAGCAAGCATCTCCGTTGGCCCAGGGGCTTCACTCTCAGTAACAGCTGAAGATTCAGTCCGACCACCACGTCTCTGAGCATGAGTACATGCTCCCCGACATCCAGTTGGAGCCATTCAGGCAGTGAAAGTTAGATGATCAAAAGTGGACTGGGGAGAATGGAAAAAGGAAACAGCTTGCTAGAGAAACATAGGCCTGTTGAGAGCCATACTTAAATGGTTTGCACAATGCTGGGAAGCAAATATAGATGTATTTCATTAAAGTGGTAAGTATGGCTGGTTTTCATAAATCAGCAGCATTGTAGATGACTGTCGGTGAACACCTAGGTCTCAATGAATACAAGAACAGCACATACAACATATAATGACACACCTTTATGTCGACATTCGTTCTCTCCACCAGTTTTCCACCCTTAAAAGGCCTTGAGACTTGTTTCCAACATTGTGCATGTAATTGTCCTCAGGCTTGGGAACGGAGATTAAAAATGCATGTTGGTGGATGGTCAGAGGAAGCAGAAACACATAGGAGCACTACAGATTACCGCTTGCGCCCCAAGAAGTTGGTACAAGGATGGTAGGAGCTGGTAGAGGGCAAGGATGAAGATCAACAAATCATTACCAAATTGGTCATCGATAACCAGCTAAAGCGGCTCGAGCCCGGCTAAAGCCGACTACAGCAGCGACTTGAGTCTAGAACAAGTCTGAGCCAATGAAGGCTCAAGCTTGGCTTATCAAGGCTCGGCTTGGAGGCTCAAGCGGTGAAGAGACTCTGTGCGCACAAGCTAGAAATGCAACAGCATCGAAGACACTGATCACACCCACACCCAACACTACACACACAAACCCTCAAGTTTGTGGGGGATTCTGATGCGATAGAAGCAGATAGAAACACGGCAAGGCAACTCTCAGAATATAGGATACAAATGTATAGCAATGGCGCGCGTCTAGTATCTCAATTTCTCTAAGTCCAAAAGCTTTTAATAACAAGAGGAGCAACAGTTGTCGCTGGGCCTCAAGGCAAGGTGTAGTACAGTACACGCAATGTCAAGAGACATCCACAACACCCTCACTAAGTCTAGAGCGACATGCGGAATGTCCTCAAATGACTTAAAACACACAATGCACGACTCAAAGCCTCGCGCTCCAAGCAGAAACACTTCACAAAACCTTCCACTAAAGCCACAGGATTCAAACCTACACGCTCAAGCTTCAAAACCGATCATAGATCCACAGGGTTCTAACCTATGCGATCCAGAGACACAGAGAACCTTATAAAACACCGTCCACAAGCCACAGGGTTTGAACCTATGCCACTTGGGAAATATATATCCTCAAGCGAGCACTAATCAAGCCAAAGGGTTTGAACCTCTGCCACTTGTAGTGCCTCGCATCACAAGAAACCCTCAAAGCACAAGAGCGCGTCCTCAATGAAACTATACTCTTCTTTTCAGGTTAGAGCGCAAGTCACCCAACCAATTAACAGTCACACAAGCGCCGTGTTAGCTTTCTATGCCTCACGTGCGACTCAATTCACTCGGTATGATATCAATTCTAGGTTTATTCTCTCGCTCGAAGTTACAAACTAGTCCAGAAGCTACAGCGTCAAGCTGGAGGCTTGCGCGTGACTACAACGGGGGTCTGAAACTTATACACTACAATTACCCTGCACTATTTATCTATTTTACGTTCTACAAATTTGTACCACCAAATATAGTATCATTTAGGTTGCCGAGCTCCTTCGCCTGCATCCCGCGCATGTCGCCATTAGCACACCATCGCTTGGTGCTGACTCAGGAGTCTGGCTCTGGGCCAGATCCTGTCTCTGAGGGTTGCGACATCGGTTAACAGCGCTATTACACATGTACTGACGTCGGTTGCTATCTCCTCGGAGTTGCAGCCTAGCACGCGACTCTTATTTCGCTTTATAATATTCGCTTAGGGAATTCTCTCATAGTGAAGGCAACGGGCTCCTTGTCTGGGCCTCGCGCGCTTCGGCCGAAGTCAGATACTTCGGATTTATTCGAGTTCTGACATCACAAAGTCTAGAGCTCTAAGTTCCGGATCTGCCGTGCCTTGCACATCATAGATCAATGTTGCACGAAGTTGTAATTATCTCATAAGCGTGTCCTGTGCTATTCTTAGCACACGCACGTGTCATGCCTGGTCAGAGCACCCGGTGTCAAGTACTGAGACTTTATACCTAGTACAGCCTTTCTAGTACCATTCTCAGGTTAAGTCATGCACTCCACCCAGCTTTACTCTGTTAATTCTATTAATGGCATTATAATCCATGCGCTCTGTGGAGGTTCTTGGTTCCTTAGTATCTAGACACTGTAGCCTGTGTTCCTTAGTAGGAATTGCAAAATTACACCCGTAAACACTTGCAAAGCGTGTCAGCGGCTTTAAGCTTAGCCGTGGCAACACTAGAAAGAACAGGAAGTAAACCTGTTGGAGATTTGTTTGAATATAGGTAACAGAAGCCTGGGCAATAACATGCTTGCAATTACTCCATATCTGTGAATGCATATAAATCTTAATGAAAGTGCAAAGTTACAATCCATAGTTCTTAGTGGGACTTTGTTACGATTTATTTGTTTTCCTTATCTAAGCGCCTCTTATCTTATCTAATCTTCGGCGCTTAGCTTATCTTATCTTTAGATCCGCGACTCCACGGAGTCTTCACCTTGCGACATAGTCACACTCGTCAGAGTGGAGTACTACTCCCAGATCACCGGGTACTTGCTGATTCACTTTCTAACACAGTGTATCCATTATTAGACCCTTGGACTTAGTATAAAAGTAGCGTACTCAAAGCTGTATATTCCCTAGCTTTGAGCTAAAGTTTATTCATACCGAAACACTTAAAACTCTCGAGCTAAAGCCTTAGTCTTGGCAACTTAACTGCACGGGAACTTAGCAGTGATTGTTCGAATGCGAAACAGCTGACTAATTATCTCAGTTAAGAGGTCGGGTCTAACAATTAGCTCAAAGCTTACACTCACGCTCTCTAACAGGAGCACTCATGGAAAGCGACGACGCTAAAATCATAGCCATCTCGCTGGGAATACCTAGTGCCACTTTACTATCTGTAGTCCTCCTCCTCGCAGTCAGGTTTCGTTACAGACCGCGACACCTAATAGAGGCACCTCGTACTCCACCACGAACTCCACCCTCCACAGTCTCTACCACTCCTACCCTCGAGCCCAATGGCATCCCACTCGAGCAGCTCCCACCCTGAGTCTTCGCACCTGTACCACGGAGACCGATCCCAATCGACGAGCTCTCTCGGGCAGGGATCTACGAGGAAGAGGTCGACATTTCTGAGTCGACTGCTCCCGTCATCCCAGAGAGAGCAGCTCCTGCCCCTGCCAGAGGCAGCACGCCAGTCATCACCATCTCCTCCTCCATCTCTTCCTCGCCTGAGTACGTTCAGTACATCCCTCGTACTCCCTCACCCGGCAGAATCGCCCGCTTCAACGATTGTGCCAGGGGATTTGACATGGGCCGCGACACCAGACCCATCGCCCCAACCACCCGTCACGATCCTTGGGCAAATTGGGACCCTACTCCACCACCCAACGCCGATATACCCGCTGAGGAGTTCTGGGATAATATCACCATCCCCCTCAGCGCGTACTTCGTCCGCTCTGGGCGCGAGGCGCTCAGCCACCGCACCCCGACCCCCATCGTGGCAGGGAGCACTATCCAGTGGGACCAACCTGTCCAGAACCCGGAGTGGACACCCGAGCCTGTACCAGCAGTCGAGGAACCCATCGCCAGCCCTTCCTCCTTATGCCCACCAAGGAACAGTGGCTGGCAAACTGTTACGTCCCCAGTCAGGTCCCCGCGCCGTCCTCCTCGGGCAGCCACTTGGGAGCGACTCAATCAGTGAGCCAAACGAATCGGCGAACGACAGTCAATCGAGCGGCACCAGGCCCGCGTCGAGACAGAGTCAAGCACAGCCGTTGAGTCGCCGACCCAGCCCCCGCGTGTCCCGACCCCCTACCCCTCACGATCGATCGATGGAATCCCAGAGTCGTCCACCGAGTCGCCGCGTGAGCGTCCCCCCCGAAATCCCCGTAGAGATGACGCTAACCGACGCCATTAAATTCTACGAGGAAACGTATGATGTCCCGGAAATGGGAATACCGGCTATTTTATTACAGGCAACCTTCCAGGATATATATAATAGGTTTGCCCTGGAGCTCCCTTACGTTCCAGACTGGGGAACTAGCCAGGCTGGGAACGAGTATTTTATAAAACGACAGAATGGATTCCCAGCAGATGACATACTACAGTACGAGGCGGAGCGAAACGCTCGCCTCCTGTGGAACGAATTACACCTGAACGCCATAATGAATGAACTCCCCGCCTATGAAGAAGCTGCGATCGAAATCGGGGTCCAGGAACCGATGCCGGATGAACCACCGGTACCACCTCCTCGGGTAACAGTAGGAACCTTCTCCTACGTCAGGGGACAGGAACCACCAGGAACATACACACGCGGTTATGCACCATTTGCCGGCGGCGGTCACGGAGCCACCGGTGGCGCTCCTGGAGCCATAGTACCCGCACTGCCTCCAGCCCCAATTAGATACGCGCTCCCACGTTATCCCGATCCACCCGCACCACCAGACCCGCCAGTACCCTGGCCGCTAGTCGACGGAGCCATCGCCCCCTATGATGAATTTAAACCCAAAATTCTCAAGGAGGTCAACGACTTCAAGGGTGACTCCAACGACATCACCCGGTTCTTCCTAAAGTGTGAACTACACTTCGAAGTGTTCAACCAACACTTCCGCCACCACCCTCATAAGGTTGTCTTCTGTGTCTCACGACTCGCCGACGATGCTGAGAAGTGGTGGGAGTTATGTGCACAGGTCATAGGGAGGGACCAAGCGACAGGAGACCAGCTCTACCCATCCTATGAAGAGTTCAAGAACGAGCTCAGTAATAGGTTCTGGAAGGATGCCGACGCATGGTTAAAGTACGCGCAATGGGAAAAGCTTCGACAGGTGGACTTCAAGGACGGCGACAAGTTCTTCCAGCAATTCGAAGAACTTGCCTACCACGCCAAGATACGCGACAACGAGCAGGCCATGCTCCATCAGGTCATGAAAGCCGCCCGCCAGACGAGTAAAAATACTATATACTCGGCTGACGGAGACGTGCCAATTGCCTACCAAGGATGGAAGGCACGCCTGCTCCGCATCGACTACAACTGGCGCCTCAAACAGGCAGAAGGTATGACAATGACGACAATCCCAGCGAGGCCCCAGACGACACCCAAGACGACCACACCTGCTAAAGGAGGTCAAACCGCTCCGAAGCCGCCTGTACTGTCGACGACGATGGCTACAGGGACAACATTCGGAGGACGCGGCCAACCGATGGATATCGGTGCCGCCAAGGCAGCCGCCATATGCTATAGATGTGGCAAAACAGGCCACTTCAAGCGGGACTGCCCTTTATTGCCTCAAACCCGGGAGGAGGCATACAGACGGTTGACAGATTACTGGGACCGGCGGTCGACTGAAGAGAAAACTCTCTCTACGATCGAAGAAGTAAAAGAAAGCGCCGAGAAGTAAACGATTCAACTTACTCGGCGACCAGGAACTTGGTTATGGCTGGTACGCCCCCCGCGCTTTACAATTGTACTTATAATCTTGTAGTAGCTACCGCGCATTCGAATATACCCGCGACTTCGCAATCAGACCAGACACCAAGCAAGAATCAACACCAGGACCACCCAGACGCCGTGGTAGTTCGGCTACCAACGGATAAACGTTCGGCAAGTAACCCATTGCTGGCGAAAGCATCGGACGATAAGGCACCTACCATAGTGCCACCTATCTTAACGGCGCAGCACCAGTCGAGGCACTTCCCAGAGGGAACCGCCGCAGTGACGAATGTGCGACCGGATGGGACAGGGGAACAAGCACCTCCTTTGGAGGGTTCCGCCCCCTCTGACGAAGCGGCTCTACGGGGTCCCAGCCTCGCTGGGAGTTTCGAGGGAATAGCTTCGGCGAAACCTCCCCTGGTAAAAGAGAACACTGCAAGGCTATCGCCAGCTACGGACGACCAGAAGATCGAGGATGAACCGGACTCGAGTAAGTGCCCCCGACCAGTTGCCAATGCCTGTCGAGACGTAGGGCGACTCGAGGATGGGGGAACGACGAAAGCAACGAGGGATCCGGTGGCCATTGAAACCACCGGCTCGAGGGAATCAGGTGAAGGCGACCATCAGCCTACGGTGAGAAGCAAAGGCAATCGCAGTACGGCGGCGTCAGCCCAACCTGTTGCCCCTTTACGGGGTGACTCCTTCGAGAAACGCACCTCACATTCCACGACCGACCAGAAAGCCGTGGGACAGGAAGCTGCTAGCGCCCAGGCAGTGCAAAGGGGGCATAAGGTAGCTTTTACGGAAGTACCTGACCACGAGGACATTACCAGTTTCATGATGAGCAAGAAGGCTGAATTGACAACCCCTTTAGACTTAGAAACTGTGGTGACCTCGCCGACAGTAGTCGAGCCCTCACGGGTCGATGCGAAGGCTGAGGAAGATCCACAGATCTCGTGCGTTTATACTAGCGGCGAGAGCTATAGAGAATGGCTTAAACCATTCGGACCTGAATGGACTCTGCGCGGCATCGTACAAGCCAAAACAGAGTCGGAGGCGAAGGCAATCCTGAAGAATTGGATTCACAAGACACGTGCGGAGGAAGTAGTCGATGAAATGATCAAAGGAATGAGGAAGGTGAACCGAATTAATGTGCTTTGGTGGCTCGAAGAATTACGACAACCAAAGCTGTACGCTTGCGCACTAAGCGGGAAGGGCAAGGACCTAGCTATCCCCGTCATACTGGGGAAACCAGGAACCCTTGGCCAAATTCCAACCACTGGATTAGTAGATAGCGGATGCACTAGCAGTGCCATAAACCGGGCGTTCATCGACCAACATCACATCCCAACCCACGCAACAGCCACACCCATCATAGTCTATAATGCCGACGGAACCAAGAACTCGGGAGGATCAATCACACAATATGCCGAGATCGAACTGACGATCGGAGATCATTCGGAACGAATAGATCTAGCCGTCACAGATCTCGGTGATAGACAGATCTTCCTTGGTCACGATTGGTTAGCCCGGCATAATCCGATCATCAATTGGAAGACAGGAGGATTAACGTTTGCGCGGTGCGAGTGCCGCAAAAACCCATTTACATTACCCGATGCAGACCCCGATGACAGGTGGGACGAAGAACTTGAGGAGGGAGATACCATTCTCGCAGTAGATTTTACGCGGGCTATTCTCATACGTGCTCATCACGCCAATGACCTAGCTGCCGCAGCCAATGCAGACAGGAAGACTAAAACGTTCGAAGAAATGGTCCCGGAATGGTGTTGGGATTTCAGCGATCTATTTGACAAAGATAGTTTCGATGAACTCCCTGAACCAAAGACGTGGGACCACGCTATCGAACTCATTCCAAATGCGAGCGCCAATCTTGACTGCAAGGTCTACCCTCTCAACAGAAACGAGCAAGAAGAGCTTGACAAGTTCCTAGACGAAAACCTCTCAAGTGGATGGATACGACCCTCTAAATCGCCCATGGCGTCACCCTTCTTCTTTGTCAAGAAGAAGGATGGCAAGTTGCGACCAGTACAAGACTATCGCAAGCTCAATGAGATGACGATTAAAAATCGCTACCCGCTTCCTCTCATCTCAGAGCTCATGGACAAACTACGAGGGGCCAAGTACTTTTCCAAGCTCGACGTTCGATGGGGATACAACAACGTACGCATCAAAAGCGGTGACGAGTGGAAGGCGGCATTCAGAACTAATCGAGGGTTGTTCGAACCCACGGTTATGTTCTTCGGGCTCACCAATTCACCCGCCACCTTCCAGTGGATGATGAATGACATTTTCAAAAACCTCATTGCATCAGGCGCCGTCACCGTTTACCTCGATGATATCCTCATCATGTCGAAAACCAAAGAAGAGCACCGTCGTATCACACGAGAAGTACTAAAGGTCTTACGCAAGAACAAGCTATTCCTTAAAGCGGAAAAATGCGAGTTCAAGACCTTAGAAACGGAGTACCTCAGAGTCATCATCAGTGAAGGAAGCATCCGGATGGACCCAGTCAAAATCGCAGGGATCGCGAAGTGGCCTGTGCCAGCCAAGAAACAACAACTCCAGTCATTCTTAGGCTTTACCAACTTCTACCGATGTTTCATCCAAGGATATAGCAAAGTCGTCAAACCAATGACACAGCTAACAGGAAACGATCCATGGAAGTGGGGAGAAGCGCAACAGAATGCGTTCGAGGAGCTGAAGAGACTGCTGGCCGAAGAAGTGGTACTGGCAATACCCACAGAAGGAGGCAAGTTCCGCGTAGAGGTGGATGCAAGCGAAGGAGCAATAGGCGCAGTACTGTTGCAAGAGCAGGATGGAAAATGGCGCCCAGTCGCATTTCTATCCAAGTCTCTGACAGTGACGGAGCGCAATTACGAAATTTACGACAAAGAGCTGCTGGCAATCATGCTATCGCTGGACGAATGGAGACACTACCTAATGGGAGCGGCTCAGGACTTCGAAATCTGGACGGATCATCAAAACCTCCAGTATTTCAGAAAGCCCCAGAAACTCAACCGACGACAAGTGCATTGGGTAACTGAACTAGCCGAATACCATTTCACGTTGCACCATAAACCAGGGACCGCCAACAAGAAAGCTGACTTACTAAGTCGGCGAGCAGATCACGAGCAGGGAAAGGAGGACAATGATGAGGTTACCGTCCTCAAACACGAACACTTCCGGGCAATGGTCATGCCGACAATCGAGGAAGTTCATATTAAAATCAAGCAAGCCATGCTCAACCACCACCGATGGGACAAGAACGTCGCCGCCTCTCTCAACCATGATCGAGGGATGAAGCTAGATAACGGTTTGATCTTATACGATCGCCGTATCTATATTCCCCAAGACCACGCGCTACGAGGGGAGATAATTGCGATGTCTCACGACCACATCACAGTGGGGCACCCTGGCATTGAAAAGACCAAAGAGCTCGTCTTACGAGAATACTGGTGGCCCAGAATGAAAAGAGACGTAGAAAACTACATCCACGCTTGCGAGACGTGCCAACGAACCAAGTCGAGCACTCAAGCGAAAGCGGCGCCCCTTCATCCTAACACCATACCCTCCCGACCATGGACTCGTATCTCCGTCGACATGGTTACCAGTTTACCGCAGTGCGACGGTTACGACGCTATCTTAATGATCGTCGACCGTTTCTCTAAGGCAATCATACCGGTAGCATGTACCACAGAGATGTCATCGGAAGGGTGGGCCAAGATCCTACGAGATGAAGTCTACGCCAAGCATGGAATGCCACAGGTCGTCATCTCAGACCGAGGCACCATGTTCGTCTCCAAATTCATGCAGGATCTCTATGACTTGCTACAGATCAAGGCGAATGTGTCTACCGCCTATCATCCCCAGACAGATGGACAAACGGAGCGAGCAAATCAAGAGGTTGAAAAATACCTCCGAATCTTCGTCAACCATCTCCAGAACGATTGGGTTGAATGGCTCGCACTTGCAGCCTTCGCCCATAACAACCACACTCATTCCGCCACGGGCAAAAGTCCTTTCGAGGTTAACTACGGCTTTCATGCTGACGTCCTCCCTGGTGCTAGACCCCACACGCCTTTCAGAACACCCGCTTCCACCACTTTCGTTTCAGAAATACAGAAAATCCACGAAGAAGCAAAACAAGCCCTCGAGAAAGCCGCCGACCAAATGAAAGCCCAATACGACAAAAAGAAACGACCTGCCGTCGAGTACCAAGTAGGAGACAAGGTGTGGCTCGATACGACCAACCTTAGTCTCCCACATCCCAAGAAGAAACTCGCAGACAAACAGACAGGCCCATTCCCAATCGTCACAAAGGTCGGAGCATCAGCGTACAAACTGAAGCTGCCGACGGGCTGGCGCATTCACCCGGTATTCAACGAATCCATCCTTACCCCATATAGTCCACCCGCTTTCCCTAACCAAGAAAAACCACCTCCACCGCCCCCAGATCTTATCGACAGCAAGGAGAACTACGAAGTCGAGAAAGTCCTCGACAGTAGAAATCGCAAGGTTAGGGGAAAAGCGGGCGAACCCTCGCCCTGGGTTACAGACTATTTCATCAAATGGAAAGGATACGGACCCAAATCAAACAGTTGGGTACGGGAGGATAACATGGACGCTCAAGAACTCATCGACGACTACCTAGCTGAAAAGTTAAACCGCACAGACTCAAATGTAGACTGGCAATCCTATACGGAATCATTTACGGGACGAAGAGTGTGGTATGACCAAGAGCTTATGTGGGATCTACTAGGCGGCAATGACGACCCCTCGACATACTCAAAATCGCCATACGAACCAACAGAGATTCCCTAGACCAGTAGCTACATCGATGGAACCATCATCTCCACGATCAGGATATGCGCGTATTTGGCCAACTTCCCCTCTCCTACTTCCACCTAACTGGCACTCCTCCTCTTCATTCGAACCCCTGCATGTGGGGGACAAAGAAAAGAGGTCGCACACAGTTAGGCTGTGGCTCTAAAGTTGAGTCCGGCATAGTAGTGACGCTTAGAAGGGCGCAAAAAATCGTTCAAGAGCAACCATACAGCAGCGGGACGCCTGCCTTAAAGGGGGGGTAATGTTACGATTTATTTGTTTTCCTTATCTAAGCGCTTCTTATCTTATCTAATCTTTGGCGCTTAGCTTATCTTATCTTTAGATCCACGACTCCACGGAGTCTTCACCTTGCGACATAGTCACACTCGTCAGAGTGGAGTACTACTCCCAGATCACCGGGTACTTGCTGATTCACTTTCTAACACGGTGTATCCATTATTAGACCCTTGGACTTAGTATAAAAGTAGTGTACTCAAAGCTGTATATTCCCTAGCTTTGAGCTAAAGTTTATTCATACCGAAACACTTAAAACTCTCAAGCTAAAGCCTTAGTCTTGGCAACTTAACCGCATGGGAACTTAGCAGTGATTGTTCGAACATGAAACAGCTGACTAATTATCTCAGTTAAGAGGTCGGGTCTAACAGACTTTGACTTGGAAAAATATACACTTATAAAACATTATGATTCATATCCTGGGAATCAGACACCAGCTGTTGGACCATGTACAATTAGATCAACATGATCATGGTCAGGAGCAGTGAAAACACCTTGAAGAGGCCTCAATGTCTTTCTGGTGTCAAGTATACACAGGTGAAACACCTATTAGAAACAAGAGAATTTCAAGGAGGGTACAATTGGCTCTTCCCATAAATAAAAATTCACCAAATCCACCTAGTAGGAATGATTTATAGCAAGAGTGCCTTTGATGCTCATTGCACCAGATCAGGTTGGGGAATAACACAAGATTTAGGTTTTGTGGTTTTTTTTTGTTTTGCTGTGCATATAATTTCACATTTGGAGGAAAGGCAAAGGAAAAATACTCTGCTGCTGGATTCTATTATAGGGAATTGAGCCCATTCCAGAATACTAGTATGAAATGATAGAAATAAGTATTGTCAGTAGAGCAAAAGATTGGTAATGCCTACCAGCCACTCAGATGAGTGGTGCTTGTAATCTGTGAACCAGAGAGCTGGGACTGTTGTGGTGAAATGAAATGAGTGGGAGGAGGGGGAAGATAAGAGGATGGCTGATAGTCAAACATCATCTGAGGTGTACATCATTGTTGCCAAGACACTTGCACATTCCTTTTGTCAGAGATTCTGCATTGGCATTTTAAGGTGTTATAATCCTTAAAATGCTGAAATCAAGCTAGGAGGCTTATAACACATTACAAAAAAAGAGTCAGAATTACAATTTGAATATAATTTGATTATAATTCCTTTAGAATGTGATTAGAATGCTATACTAAGCCGATATTATTCCAGTTGTGAGGGGACTTACAAGGGCCATTGCATTCTATGCCAAAGATCCCACAGTTGTAAATTCTTAGTCTAATAATGTCATTAATTGGAACCTTATTTAGTGATTTTAACAGAGCCACTACTGTGCCAAAGTGATATTATAACAGCATTGCAATGGCCTGATAAAGCAATGACAATCAGTGCAGCAGATCCTAGCAAAAGGTAAAAGAAATTTATTATTATTATTATATATTATTTTTACTCATTGTGATACCAGCACATGAATTTGAAATTATCAGAGAAACTGGCCAAAGGAATAATAAATTTAAAGATAAAGCTACAAGCATCAGTCAAACCAGCAATCTCATATTACATTAGATAATACAAGTATATATACAGCAATTAACCATTACACTAAGAGGTCTATATATATATATATACATTCAAAGTCTATTTACTTGACTCTATACTCTGGCCATTTTCTATTTACAGTGTACCAAACTCAGAGACTCAGGCACATATATTGGGGGATAGGTATCATGCCACATAACTATGATTACTTGCCAAGCTTTCTAAAGAGTAAGACATGTAAACTAAGCTGCCCACCCATATTCCAAATCCTCCTCCAGCATTTCATTAACATTGTATGCCTCTTCTGCTGCTGCTTCTGGCATAGCATCTGCATCAACTGGGAAAACCTGGACTCAGGAGTGGAGTTGACAATCTCAAGGTGCTTTCTTGGTAGCAAAGGCATTATCAGCACTGCCAGATGGTCCTTTGGCTCCTCCTTTGGCCTAAGTATGACTGCAGGTACCTTCTCTTCCAGTTTTCTTGCTGGCCCTTTCTCTTCCTCTTCCTCAGCTTGGTTTGGGTGCCTTTGCATTGTCAGAAGCATTGGATGCCATCTCAGAAGAGTTGCCTTGCTCAATTCCACCATTGTCACCAACAGGGCTACTGCACTGCCCAAGAGTGTTGGCAATTATAGCAGCAACATTGGCAGGCTCATTGTCAGAGCTAGTTGCAAAGATATTGGTAGGATGAGGCTTGTCATCACAGTTGACCTCAATGTAGTTGTGTCTGGCAGCCCTAATCACCCTAAGAGTCAGTAATTGCATTAGCATTGTAAACATACTCTCCCCATTGTCCTCCAGAGAGGTGTTGATCTCCATTTCTTGGTCCATATCAGGTTGGCACAAAGCCCAGAAAATCTCCTCTTCCTCAGAGTTAGACTCTTTTCTGGCTTCTGATATAACCAGTGCCACCCTACTTTTCTTTTGGAAAAAGAGGTTATGATTGAAGTAGTTGAGAGTATGCTTGGTTGAGATAAGTATTATTGTTGACTCAATGATCTGAATGTAGTAATCAATATCATGAGAATAAGCAATTGAAGTTTTGTCACTATTTTCTTAAAAGCAATTGTCAGAAGAGAGAAGATATTGAACCTAAAAAGGTGTAAGCAGAGCATAATGTCTGAAGAGAGGAGCTTACAGCAATTGCAGCAGAAGCAATAGCACCTGGTGTAATTGCATCTACCTGCCAGATGTGGCCATTAGTCAATCTGGTCAGCTTTCCAGCCTGAAGGGATGATAGACCATATAGGATGATACTGAGAACCTGTGAAGAAATAAGTATATATGAAATGGAACAAGTTTTTTTGTATTTTTATCATGGCTGGAGACTGAAAAAGCTAGACACTTGCTTCATTGCCTTCTCTGACCAGATAGAGGATTTTTGGACATTGTTTATATCTCTGTTTGTCCTTATTGTATCCTAGGAGAGATAAGCAGAAGTCATTGCTACCTTGCTCAGCCCCAGGGAGAAGGGTTTCAAAGGGAACTGGGATGCTATTGAAGATTGCAAAGGCATTCTTTTCAGGTTATGCATTAGCATAGACCATAAACCAGTTGCAGCATCAGTCATCTGAGTTTGTGTTAGCTTCAAGAAGAAAAAAGCACACAATAAGAGGTAGACTTGCCATTTTTATAAATTTGGGATACTTGCTCTCCACCATATCATGAAATTGTTTGGGAATCACATCATAGAGGGTCTCGACAACTCAGAGTATAGAGATCTGCCTCTCCACTCCAATCTTCTTTGTGCTGAAGTCTGTCATGAGTTTTTGCTTGGGAGTGGGTACCTCATTGAGCTCTTCAAGTTCCTTGCAATAGCAAACCAACTTCTTAGCACTCTCAACCTTGGGGTGTCTGAAAGAATCAAATCTGTCTCACCAGATATTGCAGGTCACCACAATGGCTCTTGCCTTGGACTGCATGTCCTTGATCTCGGTGGGTCAAAGTAACCCTTTGAGTTCGGTAATATTATTTTTGACTGTTTTTTCTGCCACTTGGCCTGAGGCAGAATCAGAAGATGGCAAGGGAGCGGAGGAGACTGTGAGTTCACAGAGCTCTTAAGATAGTGCCTGGTTCTGGAGCTGCAGGGCTTGTATGCTCTAATACACAAATTCTATAAGTAATTAGTCTCATCAATGCAGAACTGACATTACTTTAAGCAGTGTATCAATGGTTTGCTGTTCTGTATTTGAGACATTAGAACCTGCTGACATGATGGTGAGGAAAAAAACTGATATGTGGGCAAAATTTTAACAAATCAGCTCTGACTGGAATTACCAACACATGCCAAGGTAAGGCCCAAGAATATCCTCTCATGTGCAGTCATCAATGGTACTAAAGGATATCAAGCTATTGCCTGCAAATGCATTACAATTTTGTAAAAATACACCATGAATTCTAGCCCTGCAAAAATTGAAAGATCATCAATAAATATTTTCAATTGGCAGCAGAATTTAAGTGACATACCTCCTATTGTAGCACCTTCAGACAGTCTTCAACTGCCTGGAACCTTTTGTTGTTGAGTTGTCAGGAAGAAGAACACTTCCACAACAAATGCTTGACAATGAAAGCATTGAAATTCATCTGCTGTTGGCATGACACTGGTATCATGTGGGAGAGATATTCACAAATGTACTGGAAAGAGAGTGCAGTCTCTTCTTTGCTGGAGCAGGGCAAATCCAAGAAAGATATACCTTTGAGACCTCCAAATATAATTTTCATCATTACTGTTGCCATTTCAGCATCAGTTGGCATAGTTGCTAAACCAGCAATTACATAGTCAGATGCAAGCAGATACACCTGCAGGGCACTAAACTGGGGAAAGAGCTTGACAACAGGTTGGCCTTCCTTGTGGTACTTGCTGTTTCTGAATTGATTCCACAATTTAATGAAGGGCATTGGCTTCTCATCAGTGAGAAACTGGTTATATTTTGTATCACAGGCTACTTTCCAATATTGTGATGCATTGGCAGCCATTCATTTGCTGCTAGGCTGGTTGTTGTAGGCTTTTTTGTTACAGAAGTATCCCTCTTTCTTGTGTTTCAGAGATTGTTGAATGGACTTCCAACCATTTTCATCAGCAAAGAAGACAGGATTATTGGAGTCCTTCAGATATTCTGTGTGATGAAGAACTCCTCAACATATGAGCACACTGAAAAATCCAGCTAGTGTCTGCAGATTGGCAGGATAAAATGGGCCACCAGACCATAAACACTGAGTTTGACTGCTGGCTTGGTCTTAGAAAATGCTCTGCATATCTGTATCAGCCACAGTATACATGATGAAGTTTAGAGCAGTGGAAGTAAGCTTTGGAGTCACATTGAAAGGTGAATATGGCTTGGATGAAGCATTGAGAAAAGGGTATAACAGCTCAAACATGAGTTCAAGCTGTTTTATATCACCACAAATATTGAAATTGGATAGTACATTTAAAGATAAAGATTGGGGAGAGGAAGGTAAAGATGCTACAAAAGATGGACCATCAGGGATGAGACTAGTCAAGTGGGTACTAGACAATGGAAATGTTGATATCCTGTGTTCTCCAAAAAATGGTAGTGATTGACTATTATACTACATAATAGTACACCAAGGAAATTTGGACTGAATATCAAGCATTGAAGATAAGTGAGAAACATAAGGAAGGAAGTAATTTATCAAAAGAGAAGATGCATGGGAAAAAAGATTGTGCAGAGGGTTGAGAAAGCTGTCATGGGATTTCCAAGTGTCCAGCAATAATTTGTCTATGCAACCCCAAAGCACCAGCATAGACAATTGCTCTTGTTGTTGATAAATGAGTTTGGAGTGCATAGCAAGAATGCACTGGTGACTGTTGCTTGCGCAGTGGTTTAGAATATTTTGAATTGGCACAAAAGACAGTGCTTTCTGCATAAATAAACAATCCAAATCCTTGGCAAAAGTATTGTTAGATCCTCCATAGGGGCTATAATCAAGCTCATAGTCATTTCAAACCTGCACCTTCACCAGTATGGATTCCAGATTTTGTTGATGAAAAATATGTATAGCTAAATAAATGATATAATGAGCTTGCTTTGGTAATTTATTATGCAACCTTACAATCTTTCTTAGAGATAATAATTTGCTTTTCCATAGCAACTTTTTGCTATTAAGATGAGGGAATATCCTTTGGTTGATCATCCACCCTATGCTCTGCAATATATCATTTAGACATTGAGATAATGAAGTATGGTGGTATACTCATTTTTGCAAATGAGGCCCATTTGGTGATTTTCAACCTCTAAATTGTGTTTCTTTATGTTAGGTCTACTGTGCTTTTGTGTAGAACCTTTGCTCTTGTTGTTGTTTCAAACCTGCTCAATATATTCTATAAAGATGTATCAATACACTTTAAATAAACACATAATCTGAAACTTACTGCATTTGCCCTGAGGATCTGCAATGTGAGGTCTTCCTCCTAAAGGTCATTCCATTTTCTCTAGTGCATCAATGTTGAGAGGAATTGTCTGATACATTTCTTCCACCAGGGTATAAAACCTTTTCTCAATCTTTTCAATATCATGGTTACCTTATGGTGTAAAACAGTTGGAATCATTGGTATTCCAGCATTGACCTATTTGCTCTTCTGTCATATCTTTGACAGAAACATTAGATTTTGACCCAATTAAAACATCTCTGCCAGACCATCCTGGCTGTAGATTCCACATTTCTGCAGCAACACACATGTCTTCCAGTTCCATACAGAATGCACTGAGCAGCAAGTCTCTGTCATAGTGCACACAATATTAAGGAGAAAATTGCTGGATAATACTGTTGATTCATTACATAAGGGCATAAATGCCATGGTTGAAAGGATCCTTAGGAGCTAGGAAACTGCCACCATCACTGAGATATGTAGCTTGTTCCATATAATACCTTCCAATCAATGGTTGATGCATACTAAAAAAAAAAAAGGATTGAGCAATTAAATATTAGTCCAATAATGACTGGAAAAATGTACCCATGTCAGCACCATTCTGTGGGCAGTTTCAAAAGTGTTGTCTTTAAAAGATCACACACCCTTTCTGTTCTGCACTTTTCTTTTCCCTCCCCATCTGATAATACACTTAGTATCAGGCTACCCATAAATTTTGCAATTTTCTATCAAATAGGGCAGTCTACAAGTGGTACAGAGAGCTATAGTGAAGGCTTTACACTGATAGCTAGTATACTACATAAGATAGTGAGCAATACAGTATCAGAACAGGCTTAGAAGTGACATCTAGACAAGTCAACTCTATAAGCCTTCAATACTGAATGCTATTCCCTGCCCAAAACAAGACTATTCACAGTCAGAACCAAGAGACACATCAAGATGAGTTACAAACATAAAGCAGAACACAGAAGGACTAGATTACTCATCATCTCAACCACTTCAAGAAACTTAAAAAAGAATTGCCAAGTCCACAACAATTCATATCATAAAATGAACTTAATCTAGAACACAGCTAAACCTGGAATAACTAAATAACTGATGCTTGGCACTGAGATAGCCAATTAAGATCACACACTGATCAAAGCATTACAATCTTGGTCTAATGATTGATTGATCACGATCAGTGGTTACATCCTCAAAATACTGTGCAAGCCATAGTATTGAATAGGAATCCATGTGGCAAGGCATGAAGGAAGAGCAAGGCATTCCTACAGACCATTAGAGCACCCCTCAGCAATAGAATGACTACTAGTCATTCTGTCTGACTGAATAGAAATCTCAGAATGGCACAATCCTTATAAATTAATTACTCATTGTTTGTATTGATACTCAGAGCTCATATCATAATTACTTTTAGCTACAAGCTCATATACCTAGGCTAAAAATTGTATAAATTAGCAGCAACTAGATGTATAATGGCAGGAAAGCATTCCCCCCATGTTCGTGCTAGTAGCCTTATAGCTACTTAATCAATTACTGGTTTAATTGCATATCCTTAACTGAAGTGAATTAAGTTTACCAATTCAACCCCAAAAGGGTGGCTATAAGTAATCTAGAAGAACTAAGTAGGAAAAAGAGTCATCCCTGCATTTGTGCCTTGCTAGTTGATTGAATTGCTCCACATACAAAGGCCTCGTGCTCTCTCACCCACTAAAGTGATTTAGATGTGCTAAGTCAACCACAGACCAAAGATGTTGCCTAATTAAACACTGCATGGAGAATCTAATATTTTAGTTTAGAATATTGAATTCTATAACTATTTATTTTTCCCCACATCTAAACTAAAATATTGAAAGATTATTTTGAATATTATTTGAATATTTTTGTTTATTGAAAAAATATTAGAAATTTCCCAAATATTGCAAATATATTGAGAATATTATCTCAATATTTCAGAGCAATATATTGAAAAATAAATAGTTATAGAATTCAATATCTTAGGTTAAAATATTGAATTCTCCATGCAGTGAAAGTGAAATAACCCTAGAACACTTTAAGTTCAAACAGTTAATGAGTCAGTGTACTCTAGACTCTGTGTACTCTTTGCAAGTCTTGTACTTGAAGTCAGGACCTGTGAGTTCTTTGTAGAGTCTGTGTACTCTTTGTAGAACTTTGGTTCTTTGTCACAAGTGCATGTACTCCAGAGCAAGTATGCTCTTTGTAGACCCCTAGGTCTTTGATTGTTTGATTGTTAAAGCTTCCCAATTAAAGCCTTACCAGCTCTCCTAGACAAAGTCATTTTGAGTCTAAACCACTCAAATTATACCTTACAAAACCCCCACATCCATATATCTCACTGTCGTGATTAGTGTATCTCATGTAAACACTTCTAGACTTGAATTAAAGTTGTTTTGAAGCAAACACAATTGATTATTGATATCTAAGTACACCACGAGTGCTTCCACTTTAGTCACCCTCGAACTTAAACATTGGTGATTGTGTGTGTGTGTGTGTGTGATTTAGTATATAGATGGATGATCTAAACACTTGTTTCATTTGCACACTGCCATTACCAAGCACATCAATGGTGCACCATCAATGCATAATGATCACCTTTCTCATCCTTGCATCCTCAAAAATGTGGACTCTATCCTGCGGTGCACAATATATAGTGGTCATGAATCAACCCTATTCATATGCATTTGCAGGACATAAATAAAAGTAGGTAGTGCACATACTCAATGGTAATCAAACCCAGCTGGAATTTACTCCTCAATACCCAGCACACTGCAGCTTTTCAAGTCTGATGGATAGATGAACGGCATCACTAGCAAACTACACCCTCACCTGAGATTCATTCTCTAGTTGAATGGCTTCAACCAATATAATTGTTACAATTTATTCACTTTTTTTCCTTCATCTTATCTTATCCATCACACCAGACTGACCAGGCCATTGACCATAGGAGCAACCGAGTAACCGCGCAACGATTCCCATGTTATCGCTTCAATATTGCACGTTCTCACTTCACTATTACATGCTCTGGTTTCTATTTCTCATGAACGACCTATGTATAGACCCTCACTCCTAGTATTTAAGTAGTAGCTCTCACTGTATGTACTCCAGCTTTGAGCTAACATTTAATCTATACCAAAACTATCACTTAATTCATTGCCGAGATCTAAGGACTTAGCCTTATCTCTTATCATTTAAGGAACTCATCGGGGACTGCCTGAACGTGAGACAGCTGTTGTTTATCCTTGATAGGAGTTCGGGTCTAACAATTAGCTCGAAGCTTTCCCTTGGTCCTTAACCAGAGCCTTCATGTTGACAACACTCGATACAGTTTTACTTGCTGCATTCTTTGGCATTGCCACTGCACTCTTTGCGGCAGCCCTTATACTAGTGATCCTGCACTACTACGGAATAGTTCCCCGCATCCGTGTTGAACAAAATGACAACCACCCCATCATAAATAATGTCTTCCCAGAGCAGCCACCCCTGGCACACCTCTACCCATCCGTATCACACCGAGCATCAACAATCGACGAGTACCCTCGCTTCATCTGTAGGGGAGATGAAGAAAACATTCCTGGGGAGGTGGAGGTCAGCATTCAGGAAGGAAGCCATGGAAGTACTGCCGGAGCAAGACTCCCCTTTATCCAGCTTTCTACAAACGGTACCCCCAGTCCCACCCCTTCCGCCTGATCTGCCCGTCCCATGGGTCCTTGCCACAAATGACCAGGGACCGTGGGCAGCGCTCAAGCCTAACATGGTCAAAGAACCCGATAACTTTAATGGCGACTCAAACAACATTGCTCGGTTCTTCTCCCAATGCGACATGTACTTCTTGGTCTTTAACCAGTACTTCTGACACCATCCCCACAAAGTCATTTTCTGCATGTCATGTTTCAGCAAAGATGCCCAGGTATGGTGGGAGTTATGCACACGAGAGCTGGGGAGGAACATTAACGGGGACCAGAACTACCCCACCTACAAAGTATTTGTGGAGGAAGTCAGGCGACAATTCTGGAAGGACGCCAATGCCAAAATCAAGTTTGCACAGTGGGAAAAGCTTTGTCAGAGCAACTTCTCTGATGGGGACTTGTTCTTCCAACAATTTGAATCACTCGTGTTTGAGGCAGGGATTCTCAGCATCAATGTAATGATGATGGCCCAAGTCAAAAAGGCGTGTCGATCAACCACCAAAGACATTATCTACGCATCGGATGGAGATATCCTGACTACCTACCAAGAGTGGAAGCGGTGAATACTCCGAATTGATCATAACTGGAGGACGAGGAAGGCAGAGACAGGGAGCGGAGCCAAAGTAATGGAATGGAAACAGCAGGTGAAGACAAACCCTGTGTCACCAAAAGGAAATCAATCACAGCAGAGCAGTGTCCCAGAGAAGAAGATGGGAACTGGCACGACATACGGAGGACCAGGCACGCCAATGGATATTGATCAGGCATGCACCAAAGCGAAGTGCTACTGGTGTGGACAAGAAGGACACTTTAAACGGGATTGTCCTAAGAACCTGAAGACGAAGGAAGAGGCACTACGACAACTCAACTATTACTGGGACCATGTAGCCACAAATGAGAAAACGGTGATATGCAGTCTACGCGTTCACACCTAGATTTTGCGATTTTGTAATCTTACGAGTGCATATCTATCTTAGACTAGCCATAACTAAAGGACTATAGTGGAGGCTTCAAGCTGATAGTCAAGCCAGAAAGCTACTAGTCAAGCCAGGATTTAGGTGCGATACCACTATTGGGTCAAGCCTATCAGCTGGCATGACTAGCACCTCAAATACCAAGCGAGTCAGTAAATAACGACCGCTAGTTGATGAGGGTAGCTACGAGTGCACCCAACAAAGAAGTGGAACATACAGGTCTCGTGAAAAGTACAGTCACTAGTGGAACAGTCTGCGCATGAGTGCTTAAAAGATGAGTTGACTAGCGGTGCAGCAGTCTCTAATGGGACTTAGAAATGAATTTAGCAACGAAGTGTAGCTGTCCTGATCGGGCTAGTACTATACAGATCTATTACGATCAGAACTAGTATAGCCGGGCTGCACCTTCGATCACGATCGACAGCTGCTACAGGCACACTCATTCGGCTAGCCATTTATCCTTGACACGAGTGGAGCGTTGCTGGGCCAAGAACATGGAATACCACCACTAGCAGAGCTCCTAGGCTCACTAGTCAGCAAGTGACCGTTTCTAGACCGACTATTGCGTGATTATTCACCATTACTCGTGACTAGCCAAGAAATCCTTATCAATAATACCCCTCTAGTCAGTTATTTATATCTCGATTGTACCTTGATTGCCAGTATATAAGTTGTAGAATAGGCTCACGCACAGGAGGCAAGCCATCCCCGCAATTGTGACCTACTAGTCAGTATCTAGTGCCCCAATTAAAGGCTTTTGTGCTTAACCTCGACGAAGCGGCTGCTAGTCACTAAGTTACCCATAGCATTGAGTGAATAGAAGTGTCTTAGAGCAATCTTTTGTGTCCTGCAAAGGCCAAGAGTGTTTTGAAGTTAGTTCAAGCAAGTTCTCGAAGTTTAAAGGATTATTCTTAGGCCAAGAGCGCCACTAGTCTGCCTAGAAAGTGACTAGTCAAGTGTTTATTCACTTGTAAGACATTATAGGGCCAAGAGAGCCACTAGTTCGAAGAAGTCCTAGTCAGAGCGAGCGCAGTAGCTCAAGTCAAGTCACTATCCATCCAATTGTGTCTTACCAACCCCGCTAGTGCGAGTAGTATGCTTGTATAGCTCACTAGTAACGAAATAAAACGTCTTAAAACAACTTTCCTTGATTATTGAAGTCTGCAGAGTGCTTCTATCGTACTCGAAACACCTGAATTCAATACATTGGTGATAAGTGTAGAGTTAGTGTTAGGTTTAGTGTTGTTGGTGTTCATTGCCATTCACTAGTCCTTTTGCCACTCGCCGTTACTGAGCACATCAATGGACTTGAAAGTCAAGGAGGTAAAAGATGGAGCTGAGCAGTAAACGATTCAACTGACTTGGCCAAGGACTTAGTTTCATCTGGTACGTGTTTGTCACCCACTAGTCAGACTGATTGTACTTCTGTAGTTTTTACCGCACATTTGAATATACCTACTAGCGACTTTACTACCAGGAGTGAAACTAAGGAAGAATCAAAACAGGCAGTTGGGGCCACCGACCCCAGGGCTGCGCAACCAGCTAAGCATCTGGCAAGTAACTCATTACAAGTGAAAGCAGCAGATGAAGAGGCACCTACCATAGTGTCACCCATTGTAACAGTGCCAGCTGGGTGACTGGATGGGGCAGGGGAACAAGCACCTTCCTCAAAGGGACATGCCCCCCCTGATGAAGCAGCTCCACGATTGGAGAAGACTGCAAGGGATGGATCCACCTGTGGATCCATGATCATCAAGACCATGTGCAGTGGACCAATAGTGTGGTCTGATGACCTGCAGCTGAGCAAGAGTCCCAGGAGCGCTAGCCAACAGCAAGACGATGGTTGGCACCAGGTCAGCAGAGGCCCCAGGAAAGGAGAGCAGAACGATTCACTAAGTCCTGAGGAAAAAGGCCAGGCTGGTAAGACCGTTCATTTGGCACAAGTCGAGCCTGCTGCTTCTGATTGCTCTTGCGGCATTCCAAGCGGCTCCGAGGTCCAGATGAACTTGCTGCTATGACCCACTACTCCCCCAGGTGATCCTGACAAAACTTGCAAGACAAGAACCATTGGATGTGCAATGGCCCTGACAGCTGCAGGACAGGAAGCTGCTAGCACCCAGGCAGTGAAAAGGGGGTCTCAGGTACACATGGAGGAGATTCCTGATGATGAAGATGATACCAGTTTCCGGCGAAGTCAAAAAATTAACCAAATCCTTTCTAGGACCCCTGAGGTGACCCAGTCGATGGTAACCAGATCTACGGATCCTGGTGCAAAGACTGAGAAGGTCCCGCATGAGTGGCTTATACTGTTCGGAGCCGAATGGACATTGCGTGGAATCAAAGAAGCAAGGACCAAGTCGGAGGCAAAAGCGATCCTAAAAAACTGGATTCACAAGGCACGGGTCGAGGAGGTAGTCGATGAAATGATTGAAAGATTGCAGGGGGGCATGTGCATTAACGCCTTGGAGTGGATGGAGGAATTGTGACAGCCTAGATGCTACATTTGCTGGCTAAGCAGAAGCAATAAATACCTAACAACCGACGCCCAAATTGAGATACCAGGGAATCGCACCTGTATAGCCTCCTCAGCTCTGATTGACAGTGGCTGTACTAGTAGCGCTATCAACCAAGCATTTGTTGAGAAACATAACATCCCCACCCATGTGACAGCGGCACCTATCACCGTCTATAATGCGGACAGATCAAAGAACAGCTTGGGACAAATCACTGCCTTTGCAGAGCTATGTGTCACTATTGGAGATCATGCCAAGTGCATTGACCTAGCTATCACTGATCTAAAGGACTGCAACATCTTTCTCGGCCATGATTGGTTAGTAAGGCACAATCCGCTAATCATCTGGCAGATAGGAAAGATGACCTTCGCCTGATGTCAATGCCATCATATCCCGATTCCATTACCAGACGCGGATCTGTACGATAAATGGGATGAAGAGCTTGAAGAAGGTGACACTATCCTCGCGATAAGCTTTGAAGAAGCTATTCGTGTTAGGGCAATGTGACATGTAGCCAATGACCTAGTGGCCAAAGCTAACACAGACAAGAAAACCAAGACATTTGAAGAAATGGTTCCTGAATGGTGCTGAGACTTCAAAGATTTGTTCAACAAAGAAAACTTTGATGAACTCCCAGAACCTAAACCGTGGGATCATGCCATCAAACTCATTCCAAACACTAACGCCAACCTTGACTGTAAAGTCTACCCACATAATCGAGCAGAGCAGGAGGAGCTGGACAAGTTTCTTGATGAGAACCTATCCAGTGGAAGGATACGACCTTCCAAATCGCCTATGGCATCGCCATTCTTCTTCATTAAAAAGAAGGATGGGAAGCTAAGACCTGTACAGGACTACTGGAAGCTTAATGAGATGATGATTAAAAATCAATATCCACTTCCTTTGATCTCAGAACTCATGGACAAGCTACGTGGTGCCAAGTACTTCTCCAAATTGGATGTTCAATGGGGATACAACAATGTTCACATCAAAATGGGAGATGAGTGGAAGGCGGCTTTTAGAACTAATCATGGGCTATATGAACCCACGGTTATGTTCTTTGGTCTCACCAATTCACCCGCCACCTTCCAGTGGATGATGAATGATATTTTCAAAGACCTCATTGCATCCGGAAAAGTAACCATCTACCTGGACGATATCCTTATCATGTCCAAAACCAAGGAGGAACATCACCAAATCACATGAGAAGTCTTGGCCACCCTAAGGAAGCATAAGCTGTTCCTTAAAGCCGAGAAATGTGAGTTCAAGGTCCTAGAAATGGAATATTTGGGCATCATCATTAGTGAAGGAAGCATCTGTATGGACCCAGTCAAGATTAAAGGCATTCTTGATTGGCTGGTACCCACCAAGAAAAAGGAGCTCCAATCCTTCCTAGGGTTCACCAACGTTTATCGATGCTTCATAAAGAACTACAGCAAAATTGTGAAGCCATTGACTCAGCTGACAGGGAATGATATGTGGAAATGGGGCAAAGTGCAGCAGGAGGCCTTTGAACAGCTAAAAAGGCAATTAGCGGAGGATGTCGTACTCGCAATACCAATGAACAAGGGGAAATTTTGAGTAGAAGCAGATGCTAGTGAGGGAGCCATTGGCACAGTTCTCTCTCAGGAGCAGGACGGTAAATGGAGACCTGTGTCATTTCTGTCTAAATCACTCTCGGTTACAGAACGTAACTACAAGATTTATGACAAGGAACTCCTGGCGATCATGCTCACACTCGAAGAGTGGAGGCACTACCTGATGGGCACCTACCAAGACTTCGAAATTTGGACAGATCACCAGAATCTCCAATACTTCCGAAAGCCTCAGAAGGTAAACTGACGACAAGCTTGATGGATTACCGAGCTAGCAGAATACCATTTCACCCTTCATCATAAAGCCGGCACCACCAACAACAAGGCCAACCTTCTCTCACGACGAGCTGACCACGACCAGGGACAGGACAACAACGATCAGGTAGTAGTCCTGTCCCCTGAACACTTCAAGGCCATGATTATGCCTACCATCAAAGAAACCCATCGAAACATCAAGACCGCAACCAGGAATGTTCATCTCTGGGATAACACTGTCGCCGGTTCTCTCAACCATGACCGTGGCATGACAATGAACGATGGACTCATCTGGTATGATGGCAGAATCTATGTCCCTCGGGATCACGCACTTCACGGAGAAATCATCGCTCAATCTCATGACCACATCACCGCTGGACATCCAGGCATCAAAAAAACCAAAGAACTCGTACTATGAGAGTTCTGGTGGCCAAAGATGAAAAAAGACATTGAGGCCTATATCCATGCTTGTGAAACCTGTCAATGGGTGAAGAGCAGTAATCAAGCCAAAGCGGCACTGTTACACCCTAATGAGATACCGTCCTGACCATGGACTCACATCTCGGTGATATGCTTGGTATCAGGCTACCCGTAGATTTTGCGATTTTCTATCAAATAGGGCAGTCTACAAGTGGTACAGAGAGCTATAGTGAAGGCTTTACACTGATAGCTAGTATACTACATAAGATAGTGAGCAATACAGTATCAGAACGGACTTAGAAGCGACATCTAGACAAGTCAATTCTACAAGCCTTCAACACTGAATGCTATTCCCTGCCCAAAACAAGACTATTTACAGTCGGAACCAAGGGACAAATCGAGATGAAATACAAACAATAAAGCAGAACACAGAAGGACTAGATTACTGGTCATCTCGATGACTTGAATAAACCTAGAAAAGGATTGCTAAGTTCACAATGATAAACACAATGACATGAACTTAGTCTAGAACACAACTAAACCTAGGAATAACTGAATAACTGACGCTTGGCACCGAGATAGCTAATTTAGATCACATACTGATCGAAGCAATACAATCTCGGACCGACGATCGATCACGATCAGTGGTTACATCCTCAAAATACTGTGCAAGCCGTAGTATTGAATAGGGATCCACGTGGCAAGGCATGAAGGAGAAGCGAGGGGTTCCTACGGACCAGTAGGGCACTCCTCGGCAATAGAATGACTAATAGTCATTCCGCCCAACTGAATAGAAACCTCGGAATGGCACAATACTTGTAAATTAATTATTCATTGTTTGTATTGATACCCAAAGCTTGTACCATAATTACTTTTAGATACAAACTCCTATACCTAGGCTAGAAATCATATAAATTAGCAGCGACTAGATGCATAATGGCAGGAAAGCATTCCCCTGCATTTGTGCTAGTAGCCTTATAGCTACCTAATCAATCACTGGTTTAATCGCATATCCTCGACTGAAGTGAATTAAGTTTACCAATTCAACCCCAAAAGGGTGGCTATAAGTAATCTAGAAGAACTAAGTAGGAAGAAGAGTCATCCCCGTGTTTGTGCCTTGCTAGTTAATTGAACTGCTCCGCATACAAAGGCCTCGTGCTCTCTCACCGACTAAAGTGATCTAGATGTGCTAAGTTGACCACAGACCAAAGACATTGCCTAGTTGAAGTGAAATAAGCCCTAGAACACTTTAAGTTTGAACAGTTAACAAGTCTGTGTACTCTTTGCAAATCTCGTACTTGAAGCCAGGACCTGTGTGTTCTTTGTAGAGTCTGTGTACTCTTTGTAGAACTTCAGTTCTTTGTTGCAAGTGCATGTGCTTGTGTTGTAATCGAGTCCGTGTACTCCAGAGCAAGTACGCTCTTTGTAGACCTCTAGGTCTTTGATTGTTCGATTGTTAAAGCTTCCCTAGTTAAAGCCTTACCAGCTCTTCTAGATGAAGTCGTTTTGAGTCTAAGCCACTCAAATTATACCTTACAAAACCTCCACATTCATATACCTCACTATCACAATTAGTGTATCTTGTGTAAACACTTCTAGACTTGAATCAAAGTTGTGGCATTACCCAGGAGTAATGGTCATGATGCTATCCTCGTAATTGTTGACCGATTCTCAAAAGAAATCATTCCAGTCACATGTTCAACTGAACTATCATCCGAAGGGTGGGCAAAAATTCTATGTGATGAAGTATACGCCAAACACGGGATGCCTCAGGTCGTCATTTCAGATCAAGGAACAGTATTCGTATCCAAGTTTATGAAGGATCTCTACCATCTCCTCCAGATCCAAGGCAATGCCTCAACTGCTTACCATCCCCAGACAGACGGACAAACCGAACAGGTCAATCAAGAAATCGAAAAATATTTACGCGTGTTCGTTAATCATCTCCAAACCGATTGGGCAGAATGGATTTCACTCACCGCATTCGCACACAACAATCGCATACACTCTTCCACTGGTAAAAGCCCGTTCGAAGTCAACTATGGTTACAACCCCACCATTCTGCCAGGAACGAAATCCATTGCCCCTTTCTGTATGCCTGCTTCAGACACTTTTGTTTCCAAAATGCAGGAAGTCCATGCCTCAGCCAAAAAATCACTCAAAAAGGCTGCATCACAAATGAAAGCACAATATGACAAAAATAAGCGCCCAGCCATTGAGTATAAAGTAGGCGACAAAGTCTGGCTTGACATGACCAACCTCCATCTTCCCCAACCAAAAAAGAAGCTCAACAATAAGCAAACAGGCCCCTTCCAAATTAAAAGCAAGAAGGGCGCTTCTGTGTACACTCTAAAGCTACCAGCTAACTGGAAAATTCACCCTACCTTCAATGAATCATTACTCACTCCATACACCCCGCCGGCATTCCCTAATCAAGAACAACCACCTCGACCACTGCCAGATCTCATAGATGGCGAAGAAGTCTACGAAATTGAAAAAGTCCTAAACAGTAGACAACAATGGGTCCGAGGAAAACAGGGAGAACCACCAAGGATGGTAACAGACTATTTCATCAAATGGAAGGGTTATGGACCAGAATCAAACAGCTGGGTACGGGAGGACAACATGAACGCAGATGAGCTCATTGAAGAGTTCCTTATGGAACACATCAACCTCGTTGCAACAGACAAACCTGACATGACCATTATCATCATGGCAGAGCGACCGGACAGAGAACATTGGGGACCTTGGGAAGGATGGCAATATCTTGTATGACCAGGCAGACACCCACAATTTGGACCAGCGGCAGAAACTTGGTACTATGAACATGAATTACCACAATACACTAAACTATTCAACGAATACTGGGACATCAACTGGTACGACAACAATGTTGAACAAAACGACGGAGAAGAAGCTTAACAGCAGTCAGGACACCTGCCTTAATGAGGGGGTAACGTTATGATTTATTCACTTTTTTCCTTTATCATATCTTATCCATCACACTGGACCGACCAGGCCGTTGACCATAGGAGCAACCGAGGAACTGCGCAATGATTCCCATGTTATCGCTTCAATATTGCACGTTCTCACTTCACTATTACATGCTCTGGTTTCTATTTCTCACGAACGACCTATGTATAGACCCTCACTCCTAGTATTTAAGTAGTAGCTCTCACTGTATGTACTCCAGCTTTGAGCTAACATTTAATCTATACCAAAACTATTGCTTAATTCATTGCCGAGATCTAAGGACTTAGCCTTATCTCTTATCGTTTAAGGAACTCATCGGGGACTGCCCGAACGTGAGACAGCCATTGTTTATCCTTGATAGGAGTTCAGGCCTAACAATAATGCTATGTGTAACTTGAAGCACATGCTGGGTATCTCTACATGTCAGATATACTATGAAACACATATACATGCATATCCATTGAGTTATTTAAAGTACCTTTTGTTCCCAAGTGGAGTGAAGTGTAGCCTTTGTGGTGCACAGTTCTATTTCAAAGAGCCTGCCTATGGTGCAGAAGTCTATGCTAGGAGATGTGAATCAGGCAACAAGCTGATAATGATGATGTACCGGTAATAGTGGGTTAAGTACTCTCCCAAGACTGGCTGGGGAAGCATCTGCCACTGGGTCAAACAGTAACCTTGAAATTCTCCCTAATGAGATGACAAACAGAAGCTCAACAAAGCAACACATGTGGTTTGGCCAAATCAGCATGAAGCTCTGTATGTCATGTTGCCATCTTGGGTTCACTGCAAAAGAATAGATCCATGATCAGTGCTTCAATGGCAGTATCTCTGAGTCTCAAATGTGTACTATATTCCGCCAATCCATCATCTCCTTTATCCTTCAGCTGCCATAGATTCTGGAACCACACTGATGTGACAGTAACCTTTCCAAGTCTTGCCTCTCAACCAGTCCCATGCAGTGGGAGTATAAGTGACAGTCTTCAAGTTGACTTGTAACATGTTACTAATAAGTCAACTTGAAGATTTCAGGTATCCCTATTACATTGAGCACCCCACCTGCTGAGTGTATGCATCTGTCTTTTGGGTAACTATGCAGAATTGAAAGTAAATTACTATGCAGGACAGTGTACACATAATTCCATAACTGACTGTGACCACAACTTTACAGCCATATACCATGTATGGTATGGTGTGCAGCCCTAACACCTGCCAAAAGTGTTCCCCTACTTCTTCTGCATCAAATATATGGATCCCCAGGCTGCTGTTTGGTCTCACACATTGAGGCTGGCCATCTGAAGATTAAATCTTGATATGACTTTTCAATCTCCTGTGACCTTAGTGAAAGAGAAAGCAAGGGGCTCAGAAATTTTGACATGATAATTATTGTCTGGATGCAGAGAAGAGAGGCTAAATTAGAAGAGAAATACAAGAATGTTCTATCATGTAGTAAGTACAAGTATATATACTGGAGGAGTGAAGGTCCTAGTGTAGCCTATATAAAGGAACAATAAGAGAAAACAAAAAGAAGATTGACACTGTGGTCCATTGTTGTCAGAAGGTAGGGACTCATTGGTCTGTGTGTGAAGGGCACTAAATCCTCTACAAAGTAAATACTTGTAAGTAGGTAGACCTTCATGAGAATTCCTCAAATTATCTCAACATAGGTGATCTGTCCTGTATTATCCTCCTGTCTATCAGCTCCCCGACCTTCTTCACTGCTGTCTGCAGGACTGACTAAGGACTGCCCCTCTTCATTTGATCCTGTTCTACCCTCCACATCTGAGTCTATGGTACCTTGACTCTGATCCTCAGAGTGATGTCCAAAGTGAAGGGATGATGAGATGCTTCCTTCCCAAGACTCGTCAGGCCGAGCATGCCCTGCAGCAACTCGCCCTACAATCAGTGTAGGTGCAATTCCCTATAGTAATGTGAACATTAAGACTGGGATGCAGAAGAGTAAATAGATAAAACATACTCGAGTATAAGCTGCTAGGACATCCACATATAGCCATTCATGACTATTACGAGCAACAAGAATGATGTACACCAGTAGAGCAATAGAGTAAATCAAAGCAGATTCCACAATAATTTCAATGATACCTCTAAATGATTGAATACCCATCCCTCTGTGACTAACAGTGATTATCCGGTATATGATGAGTAGTGTACAGAGGATTGTTGTTGCCAGATGACATGATATATATAGAATAATCCACATAGCAATGTTTCCATTATAAATTTGATTTGGTATATTATTTTGAAGATTGTGGAGATTATAATATAGTTCAAAACCCTTGATTGCTAGATCTCTTGTGAGTGCTAGTTGAAACAAATCTTAAATTGAATATACCTGTTCCTGTGAAAAGACATAACATAGGCAGAAGGATGATTAACCAATGTCGTCCCCAGACAATCCAGCATCTCCAGATCTAAGAACATTCATGCAGTTAACTTTCAATGAATAATTACAAATTAACAAACCATGGAGGTATCTGCTGCAAGTGTGCTGATTGCACCAGAAACACCTAGCACCCAATTTCTCCTCTGTAATCCAGGTGTGAGGGAGAAAAATGCTTGAAACACTGTCCAAAAGTTCCATCCATGATCTATGAAGGCCTCATGAACATATGACCAATCATATGTAAAGATCAATGTATCAAGAACATAAAGGCACAGAATGACAAAGACCATCACATGACTAGACAGCCTATGATTTGTGTTTTTTGCAGAGACTGTGTCATCATATGAGCAGCTATTCATATTTAAGGTGTATGTCACACACAAACAGTCCATATTGTGATAGCAATGATTCCAGTATAGATTCCTGCTCAAGATCCAAGTTAATGTAAACTATGAAAAGTTGCAGCTGTAAGTGTTCACACCTTTACAGAATGCCTGCATAAAAAAGCTGTTAAAGAAAGCATCTACATCTTCAAATATGATCTGTCTATATGCATGTGAGATATCAGGGACTTCTGTCACTGTTGTCATGTTGTGAAGTGTGGGAGAGGTAGAATTTCAGAGATTATACAGACATGTCTCCTTAATACTGAAACAGAATCACATGCTGACTGGATGATGTGCATTATAAAAGGGCCATGGAACCTTTACTATTAATAGAGCCAAAGTAGACCAGTTGAAATAAGAGCCAAGCCAACATTGAAATCCTATTGAATATTGAACTGAGGCACCTATCTCAGGCCAGCCTATTATGCCTATTATGTCAACACCTTGCATGAATACTGTAACTAAATAAGAGCAATGTTGGCATCTCTGGAGACATTTCCATGTATAAGTGCAACACCTGAACCACATTGCCATCCCTATACCTGGGAAATCAATCTATGGATGATCCCACAATTGAGATGATGATAACTTCTTCCATGCATCAAGGGTCCAGGGCCAGGCTTAAGGCTTGAAGCCTGGCCTTTCAAAACACTAGTTCAGATAAGTGTAGGTGGATGTATTGTTACTAGCATGCATGGCCCATTGACCCCATCTGCATTCTTCACATATTGAAAGGCACAGTGTTGTATTCCTTGCAGCAACAGGGAGGCAAATGTTCATACTTATCTTATAAATAAGCACTGAAACATCTCACCTCAGTGTATGCCATCAAAAGAATGCATATGTTTGTTCATTATCAATCACACCAATTACACAGGACTAAGACTTGTCATCAATACACCAACCATCAATGCAACACAAGGAACCCCCCTATCCCTCACACCCCCAGTCCAAAGACATGTCCCCTCAGCCTTCCTCCCCTTAATGTCAACTATCCAAGCTGATACCACAAACTCCATCATCCCTCTTGGCACTACCCCCTCCTCCATCAACACATACACTGGTCCAACAGTAGCTAGTGTATACATTGTGACTTATTCCTCATAACAGGGTGCCTGGATGGGGTTGGCTCCAGGGAGTGTTGTCAGGTTTCCTGTAGCTACAAAGATGTTCAGATGATGGACAGTGAGAAGGGAGGAAGATGTACATACTAATTTTGTCAATGGTGTGGGAGATGTAACATGACACATCTTGGTCAATGGTGAACATCCTGGCAGCCTCACAACATGAATGGTCACCATACAGGTTACCATCACTGCTGGGGCCGGTAGATTTTTAGCATGGGAAAAGGATATCTGAAAATGTTGTGAATTTTCCGGACATTTTCATACAAGTAAAATGGATTCTGTAAAATTAGAAGGAAAAGTAGCTCTTTTTGGTCATGTTTTAGGACAAGTAGACAAACATCTTTTTAGGACATTTTCCAGATAGGAAGAGGGATAATAAAAGAAATCTTTTCTCAACTGTGTTGTACCTACAAATGGAAGTGCGTTTATGGCTTGCAAAAGAATAGCTTTTCACAACCAATTTTGAACCTGAAAAAAGAAGGACTATAAAATTCATTGAAAAAGAAAACCTTTTTCGTCATATTGTCCTTACATAAGAACCAGAAATTTGCAGGTAAGGAAAAGGTAATGTAAAAGAAGTCATTTTCATTTAGGTTTACAAGTGGTAAAAGACATCGTGCGCTGAGGGACTCACTCTGTGTGCACCGAGGGACTCTGCAAGTCTCGAGAGGGACACAGTGATACCCTCAGCTGATGAGGCTGATTAATGGCCAGGTACACCATGATGACATCACCAACATGCTTACCTCCCTCCATGATCATCTCCCAGCAGGACACTTGGCGTGTCCTGGTGTTTAGTCCCAGCTTGGTGCTGTGGCTGTTCCTTGCTCTCCTCACTGTTGTCCTTGCTCTTGTTTATCCATCGATGTGGAACACCCTCGTACCACCAAGATAATGCGCTATCGATAATGAGTTGCCAGTGTCACTCACTTTTCTTGCCTTGGAATTCCACTAATGAATATTAACTACAGATTATACTATTGTACAGAGGTAATTGCTTACCTTTTTCTGTGTAGTCCTGCCCTAGCTTTGGTCTGGATGGATACAGGGTTGGCTTACAGGTTTTGGAGAACATTTAAGGTGCGTATGCTATGCCGTCCAGTTTTCCTCATGAGCTAACATCTACAAATAGATTCATACTCCTCTACACCCGTGGCTCGCACGTTGCAATTGCATCTCAGCCAGGAATTTTCCCGCTGCTGCGCGCACCCAGAACGACATCATCAACACCTTTTCTAATATTGTTCTTCTGGCCAAACACCATTAAGTGCTGACATATCTACTAATTGAGAGTGTCGACTCTGGTCAGTATCTCCTCCACGACAACCTCCCTTACAGACACAGTACCCTCTGTGCCACCTGTCCCTTGACCAAGCACTGTTCAGGCTAGCAGCAGCTCATGCCCATTGATGACCCTCCTTGCACACCCACCTTCCCACAGATACTTCATTCCATGTCTGTGATACTCCTGGGCTTGGTTTGACATCTTCCACTGGCTCAAGCAAGACGCATAACAATGATGATGATATCACGACCAGTCATCATGTCTTCTCCACTTTTTTCTACCTCCTCCCACCATCTCCCAGGACACTCAGTGTGTCCTGTGTTCAGTCCCAGTTCGGTGCTGCGACTGTTCTCTTCTCTTCTCTGTGTCTAGTTCCTAGCTTGGTGCTGCACCTGTTTCTTACACTCCTCACCGTGTTGTCCGTCCAACATGCTTCAATGCCGAACATCCAATGCTGATATAAAGTTATCGTCAAAGGTCCATTGAAATTTATTTACTGCATCCTGACTCCATTATTCATCACATCCACAGGCTGTGGCGCTCAGATGGTGGGTGACACCCTCAGTGACAAGTGTCTCTCCATGCATTCGGGAAGGGGATCATCAGGAATGGAATTTTCATGCAGTGTCTGTATACACATACTATATGATCTACGACTGTCTGAATCTTGCGAGACGTGTGCATTTGTATCAGAGGTGACTATCTTATGCTCTGATGCTGATACCTCACTTCTGACCATCCACTCCTAGGCTACCGTTCTACCCATCTCTCACAGTGTAGCTGTACTTTAATGCACAATATACCTTGCTCGCTGCCATTCCAGCGCCACACTCTTCAACCTGAGGTTGCCAAGGCTCAACAATCATACCCTTGGCCTTTGACACCGTCCTGTGTGAGGAGACTACAGATCATTCACATAGAGATTTGAGATGCAGACGAACTTGGACGGGGGATGGCAGAGTCTTGACATTTCATCAGGAGCACACAATTGCTCCCTGGGGATAGTCACCTTCAGACCAATCTTCACATGGCAATATGATCTTCTGAATGTGTACATTGTTGAGAGACTGTGGACATGATCCATCCTCTTGCCAGGACTTTACTAGCAGACATCCTGAACAAAACACGATAACAACTGTGCCCGATGAAGGTCGAACCGAGTATTAAGCTGATACCATGCCAATTGGTCACAGGCACATAGTATTACGATGAATCCAGAAGTCATCACAGTATCGTAGAAAAGGCAGTGTGGGACCACAGTATTGTCACAAGCAAGTATTCTTGTCCTACGAAAACTGAGGGACAATGGAGGCCAGTCTGAACCGAGAACGACAATATTATTGTGGTACCTTACTCCATATCTACCTTCTCAATACTGTCTACTGACTGACATCCAATAGATCCATCTATTTCCTTTCTCTTCACATATGGAGGCAACTCATTAATCAGGATGTTCCTCTGCATCACCAAGTATATACTCTTAGTTCAGAAGAGATTCAGTGAACCATCTCTCCAGCAGGAACCTACCTTCAAGACTACCAACACGTCACTTCAAGTCCTCTCAGTGCCTGTTGCATGCCTGAAAGTGCTCATCAATCTACACAACCACAATGTCATTGAATATATTTCAATGCGTGCTCACTTTTGTGTTTGATGTCGGTGTCAAATCATATTTAAGCTCTTTCTCACATTGTTCCTTGCCATCATGCTCTATTTCTCTCTCTTGTTTCTAACCTTTCTCCTCTCATCACTGTTTCACTTTCCTTTGCATTAATGTCCTGGGTTTCTGCCAAGGTGAGCAGAGTGGTATTTGTGCACTTTCCAGGCTCAAGTCGTGTTGTTTTCCAGGGTGTGAAGTCAATCGTCTGTCTTGCACTTTCTGCAGTCATTAGTGCATATTTCCTCATACTTCTTGGGTCTCTCATCTTTGTACTGTAGATATTTTTGTCCCCAAACCGGCATTCTACGTATGCCAGTCAATCAGTAGGCAGCTGTTCTTAGAGGGGGACAAGACAAAGCAAAAGCTTTGGGGCAAGCGTGGTAAAGTGATACTCGACGAAGCCCTTCACTGCTTTGGTGTTCAGATCTGGTGGTCGGGAGCCTGCACGCTTACAATATCATAAGCCACCAAGATCTTATTGTTCTGTCTTAACGTTGGGCAGCACGGGATGGCATTTATTGGAAAACCTCAGTAAAATTGAGCATTATACCATCAGAGGTTTCGACGTGGTGGGAAATATGGTTTTCATGGCAGAATTGGCAAACAGACTGTTGGATAGTGCGACGTGGGTCTATACGGTGAATCAGACGAAGGAGATCTTCGACACAAATAACTATGCAAGGGTGGTTAGTCTTTTTGAATACTGGAGTCAGCACTAATAACTGACACTCATATACAGGTTTATTAGCTACTTACCAGCATTTTTTGATATTGTCTTGAAGCCTGCAGGAATTGTACATCTTCATCATTTGATCTCCTTCTTTATCGACTAATATGGGCAAAAGATAGGCCAGGCTCTGGCATGTGTTCATCCTCTGGTCAACATCTGTGAACGATGTATATGGCTCCTCGAAGTGTAAGGTACTCTATGTATCTCTAAATACTGATCTCTGATGCCAGCACAGATTCCTCCTGGACACATTTACAAAGAATGGTCTAGTTGTATGGAAGCTAAGTAAAACATCAATTGTTAACAATTCAAGCAACTAACAATCTTTGATTCATTGCTAGGTATCGCGTCCTTTCATCCACATCAAAATTCTCAACATCTCACTGGTTTCTTTTCATCACAACCTTAAGCCAATATTTATCTGTCACCTTCGCCCTTTCCGCTAATGTGATACTCTTCTAGATTGTTTCCCTCTCCCCTGTACGTTTGAGACTACATGTATTAACCTCCCCATCTCTGCATATGTTTAGGGACATACCTGATGTTCAATTTCAGAAGTATTTGCTCGCCAACATGTACGGGGTGGCCAGGCATTTACAAGCCAGCAATACAGTAAATCCAGCACTTGAGGGATGTAATCTACCATTTTGCAGTACTAGACAGCCCAAGTCCAAGATGATGGCGGTGCGAAAGACCAAAGACAACCTTGGCTAGACTCACACCAGATTGCTTTTGTTGTTAGTCTAGGGTTGTGCAGGATTATAGTCACAAAGACTGGGTGGCAACTCAAGAGTAGGTGAAGGCCAGAGTGGGCAACCTGCGTGTAAGTGAGGAGTCAATGTCGGGAGGAAGCGCAAGTTGTAGTAGCTAGCATTGATGATGGAGAGAGACGGCGTGTCAGGGAATCTTAACACGTACATGAGATAGTTGGTGGCCAGGGCTTGAGTCAGAGCAGTGTCATGTCTGTCAGGGTGTGATTGTGTTGCTGGTGGGTCTGTAGCCAGTCAGCCATGATTTGGGTGCCTGTTTTTAGTTCAGTATTTCCATATATGTTCTCACAGTATAACTCAAGGTACGCTCATTCCGGGCACCAATTTTCTTTGGGATTTAAAACCTGAGTCCAATGTGCATGTTTTTGTATACCAATCTGTATGACCAAATTTGCATCAAAATATAGTGTGTTTTTGCATTCCTATTGAAATACCGCTACCTACTAACTGCCATAAACCCTTTAGCATCTTTTGGACATCAGGCCTTGAGTGGATTTGTAAAGTGTGCCTTGGAACAAGAGAAAGAGAACTGCACCCATCGGGAGTCGAACCCAAGACGCGTAATGATGATGATGTCGTCCTATCGTCTCCGATTTTTTCTACCTCCTCCCACCATCTCTCAGCAGGACCCTCAGCGTGTCCTGCATTCAGTCCCAGCTCGGTGCTGCGACTGTTCTTTGTCCTGCCTCTAGGTCCCAACTCGGTGCTGCACCTGTTTGCCTGTTTCTTATTCTCCTCACCGTGTCGTCCATCCAACATAAGTACATTAATGCTGAACACCCAATTACTGATATCGAGATATCGTCGCAGGTCTGTCAAATTTTATCTACTGTATCCTGACTCCATTGTTCATCACACCCACAGGCTGTGATGCTACACCCTCAGCAACGAGTCTCTCTCCATGCATTCAGGAAGGGGACCGTCAGCAATGTGATTTTCATGTGGTGTTTGTATACACACACATACCATGTGATTAATGACGATCTCAGTCTTGCAAAATGTGTGCAATAGTACCAGAGGTAAACCCCTTACGCTCTCATGTCAATACCTCACCGGGACCTCTGACCTTCCCATTTTTAGGCTACAGTTCAATGCATTTCTCACAGTGTGACTAGACTTTAATGCAAGAAATATGTTCTTTGCTGTCATTCAGACACCACACTGATGTCACCATTCCCTGTTAAACGTTAAACTTCCATCAAGCTGGTTTGAGCCCAAGTCAAGCTGCAAGGACCATCATGTAGCGTGGTTGAGCAGGATCAAGTGTTCACATACAAGAAATCCATAGGTTGTGCTTTGAATGTTTGAAATCCAAAAATACACATATTTCCGCTCTGCATATCCAAGGATATCCAAGTAGAATTTCTATGAATCTAATGTTATCTAACTAAAAAGTGCCCAAGCAGATGTCGAGAACTAAATCAAGTTGACTGAAGTGCTCTTTTCCGGTGACGTGATCAAATCCTCCTTCTATCACCACCATCCCCGTTGCCTTCCTGCATATTCACCGTCTTCGTTATCCCTCCAGCTCGGTGCTGTGCCTATTTTTTGCTCTCCTCACTGTGTCATCCATCCAATGTACATTGATGCCGAACACTCAATCCTCATATGGAGATATCATTGGAGGTCAGTTGAAATAGTCCATGCCCTGGCCAAGACACAGCTTGTTCACTATAAAAGATGAGCGGATTACAAGGTGGCTCATATCTGCAAACAGGTGAGTTATTATGTAATCGGGTAGATTTACAAGGTGAGACTGACTACAACTTATTTTGCCAGATGATGAGAAGCACGAAACGTTGAAACCGTTCGTTCAATGCTGGCCTGTTCGGGACACGCTGAAACTGCATCTCAAGACCACATCCAAGGCCCATCATCAATATTAAGACTCAGAGGACACAAACACCTTTTCCAAATAGATTAGTAGGAAAAAATATGATGTACTGTTTCACCTGTACAGTGTGTCAGGAGGTGAGGCTCAATGGGTCCAAGCTACCAAGGTATAATCACATTCATTGGAAAATATCAAAGCACCAAGCTTTGAGTGGAGCAGGGAGACACGAGTCTCTCCCATTCAGAAGGGAACAACAACAACAACAACAACAACAACCATCACCAACCCACCCCCGGTCCATGTTTGCTGTTGCTCTGGCACTATGAGGCTTTACAGACCCTTCCATAGTTGTCGATAGTTCATGGGTCACTCATAACAACCACAACCACAACCCACAACCACAAACACAGCTACAACCACAACTACAACCAAATTTTTCATCTTCTATCATTCACCTTCGACTACTGGCTCATTTTCATGCCAATTTTACTTTCAACCTCTGGAGACTCCACGTGAAACCCTCCATCTATTCCTCTTCACTGTCATGATCCCTACAAAACTGTATCGACATCGACACGCAGTAACCCAATGACATCCGCAACCAATGGATTGCATCCAACCATAAATCCCTTTCTCCATTCCCTTCGTCTGGTCATTCACTGACCAATCATCTATCTGATGCTTCCCGCTGAGGCATTTCAGGCTGCTTCGCCTGTGCTCACTATGCGCACCATTCCCACCCCAGCACCCAGCTTGTTGATGGCCTGTGCACTCCTTACCACATGGAATTGCCATTTTGGGTAGGAATCTGGATCTCCTGATTGATGATGGACTCGGTAGATTTCATGCAATTTGTTTTGACCTTTTTCTCATACCCATATCTACTTAGCTAGTCTCATAGTTACTAATTTGGTCTGTGGGGAGTTTACTCCTAGCTTTAGTTAGTGCTGGCAGCTCTTCAATTGTAACATTGTAACAGATGCGATGACTGCTGGTGGTGAATGCCGTATTTGTCAGACTCACATGGGTACTTATCAGACGATGCAAAGTCGTCAGCGCTTGGCCACTTGGAAGTCGGAGTGACCAATGGGGTAGAGGCCCTGGCTTCCGCTCTCCATACCCTGTCGACTTGACATGATAGCGATCCAGCCATTTGAGTAGTTTGACGACTTCAGGGGCACACCATTCCTTGCGAACCACAGTTGTATAACCAGGATCTGAATTGCTGCTTTCTTCTGAGCTCTGACCTTCAGTGCCCAACAAATCGAGCATCCATCAACACAATCTGAAGACTTCACCAATGACCCCTCTCTCTGTCTTCTGACAGGCACAAAACATTTTCCTTCCTTTGAATTTCTATGAAACGCAGCGATTAACGATGGGAGTAGCATAAATTATAAGACTCACTCTGCATTGATGTTCTGTTAGGCGACTACTTGCCAAGTTGTGGGCATGATCACCGTTCATAGAAGTGGGGATATTCTGCTTCAGTGTGATAAGCCTCTGCATGAAATGATCACGAATGAGAGTCTCGTCCTCAGAAAGCTCTTCATATCTGGTGATAAAGCACTGAAGAAACATTTCTCGCAGTGCAATGTTCCATTCATGCTTTAGGACACTCCAGCATGGTTGAAAGGGCTCAAGAACAGGACCAGGCCCTTCACCATTATGATACACATCCACAATATCCTGCGTTGTGTATTTTCCCTCTCTGAGTGCATCAGCTATGTCTTTGTCTGTTCGAATGGACAATAGTTCCCTGAATTCATCTTGTCAATGATAACATTAGAGCTCTAACCTTCACTTCATTGCCATAGGGATCTCGAAATTGTTGCTCTCTTCAGCTCAAAAATTCTCCTGTGCTGTGTTGGTAGTTACGTTTCTTCTTTTTCTGTTCTTTCGGCACCTTTGTTTCCTCTTTCTCGTCACTGATACCCAGTCCCAGTTCATTGTCTGCCATGTCATCGCACTGGTGGTTCTCCTCATCATCCTTGTCCTCCTCACAGAAGCTCCAACCAAATGTGAAGTCATCAAGAGGCGAGTCTATATCATGTGTTTGGTGGGGAGTCGAGTCTCACTTGTGCTCGGCTCCCCCACATGAAAAGGCTGCTCAGACATCTCTATGTCATCGCCCATGTCGAAGGGGTTCAAGAAATGCTTGTCCATAGGATCTGGCATTGCTTGTCATGGCTCATTCAAAGATGGGCATGGTTTGTAGCGCAGACCAGGCCCCTGGAGGACATCAAGGACGATTCAATATAGAAAACCTGAGAACACATACTGACCTGTGAAAATCTATTTACTTGATCGTCAAGGTCATGAGTCACTTCTTGTCTTCGAGACTGAACCGGGGGCCTCCTTGGGACAGAGGAGTGTGTGTCCTAATGCACATCAGTGAAAGTAGAAATCAAAGTGACAACCGAAACACGCAGTCTTATGATGCAAGTTGTTGACAACCTCAGGCCATTTTTCTAGGTGCTTTTTCAACGATGCATTTTCAGTTGTTAACACTTGGTTTCAGCTCTTGCATTCTTGGACTTCGGCTTCGGAAGCCTTAACATGGTTTTTCAGTCTTCCAAACCGGTCAGTGGCCAATTTTTGGGCTTCTTCATAGTGCTCCTGCCATTCTTTCTCCACAGCAGAAGTCTCTCAGTCGACAGCCTCCCGAAACTGCAGTCAAATTGAATGATCTCGCTTTGTGACAATCACTCAAGAGCTCACTTTTGCTTTGTTTTCCTTGACAAGCTCCTGTCGCTTGCCTTTCACCTGTTCATGATTATCATTAATATGCAGTAGAGGATCAGAATGGTAACATACCCATCTATCAACCTCTGCTGAAACCTTATTTTCGAACTAGATCAAATACATTAGTGTTTTACACATACACACAATTGGTTTACTTACTTGTGTTTGAAGTATCACCTTCCCTTCCTCTCTGAACTGAATGGGTGACACTGTCAAAAGACAGCCCTGAATGAAGAAAAGGCCAATGAACCTTCTTGCTGGCCACAGCTTGCACCTTTTGATTGTACTGTCCAATTTCTGCATCATGTATTTGATCGTCCCATGAGAACACCATGTGCACCTTGTCATCTAATTCCTTCTGTTTCTCCGAAACCTTCAAGTCAAACTTGAACAACAAATGCAAGTCAGCAAAAGAGAACATATGATATGCCACCTTATACACACCGATGTCTCGAGTTCCCTCTTTCATGCCTCATGCTGTCAGCTGATTTAGACAGTATGATGCAAAGCTGTGATGAGACACGCCAGTTTATCCAGTTCTCCTATTTTGGCATTGACCTCTCTTTCGTACTGCAAAACAGGCCAGGTCAGAAACAGATAGTGGATCATGTGGTCATTTTTACACACCCATGCCCTCATCGCCTCGAATTTATCTGTGACAGCCTTAGCATACTTCAACAGCAAACGACAGTCAGAAAATGAGGTCATACTGTGTAATTGGTGATACACATGGCTTGCTGGTATTGCACATTTAATTCATTTCCTATGTCTCGATCGTCGGCCTCACCACCCTGATTGCTCAAAACGGTCACCTACATGAAACTTTTAGCAGGAACGCACACACGGAATAGCCAACCCACTTTGGATGAAAGGGCGGCCCTAACGTCATCGGGAATGAGCAATAAAGATTGCGAAGTTAAAGGTTTCAGAGTGGAGGCTAAGGAGGATGTGACGTTGCCATGTCTGAAAGCCAATACTCATGGCATTTTGATAGTCACGGCTGGTGTGGGATCCAGGACATTTCCCTTGGATGGAAGTGCCTCGATGGGGTCTGGCTGGGGTGGTAGGTGAAGAGTCAAGCCACTGCTCGAGGCATGGCATTTGGTGGGGCCAAGGGAACAAGTAGAGTCCTTCCAGTGATGGCCTACACGGGTGTTCCCAAGAAGCATAGAGTACATATTCTTGTCCTCTCCATTGCTGGCCATTGGGACTTGAAAAGCGAATGAGAAAGGGTGAAAGATCGACAAATGCTTGAACGACCCATGAAACTTTGGTAGTTGAAAGGAAGAAGGGGAGAATCCATTCCGGGCAATAGGGTGCAAAAGAGACAAAGGAAGTGCCTAAACCCAATTGGGTTTGATATTTTGAGAGGCTCGGCCCAGAAGGAGAGACGCATGAGGACCCACTGAATATTTCAAGACCACATCCGAGGCCCACCGCCGACATTGATAGAGCACTTTTCTTGACAGCAGATTAGTAGAAGGTAAATTAGTAGAAAGAATTTATAATGCACCATTTGAACTGAACATTGTCATACTATGGTGTGTCGGGAGGTGAGGCTCAATGGGTTCAAGCTACCAAGGCATATCACATTCATTGGAGAATATCAAAGCACTGAGCTTTGACTGGAGCAGGGAGACACCGAGTCTCTTGCTCAGAGAAGGGAACCGATACATTGAAGTTGCATTGATGATTGCTGGTGGTGAATGCTGTATTTGTCAGACTCACGTGGGTACATGGAAACTTGTGGAGAGAATTGCACCCACTGGGAGTCGAACCCGATGCCAAAGGAGACACGTAACAATGATGATGACATCATGACCAGTCATCATATCTTCTCCACTTTTTTCTACCTCCTTCCACCATCTCCCAGCAGGACACTCAGCATGTCCTGTGTTCAGTCCCAGCTCGGTGCTGCGACTGTTCTTTCTCCTGCCTATAGGTCTCAGCTCAGTGCTGCGCCTGTTTCTTGCTCTCCTCACCATGTTGTCCATCCAACGTACATCGATGGTGAACACCCATTTACTGATATCGGGATACCATCGCAGGTCTGTCAAAATTTATTTACTGCATCCTGACTCCATTATTCATCACACCCCCAGGCTGTGACGCTCAGACGCTGGGCGACACCCTCAGCAGCAAGCATCTCTCGACCCATTGATGAAGGGAACTAAGGTATGAGATTTCTATGTGGTGTCTGTATACACATACTATGTGATCCACGACTATCTGTGTCTTGTGGTCTGCGGTGAATATCTCATGCTCTGATGCCGATACCTCACTTCTGACCATCCATTCATAGGCTACTGTTCTATTCATTTCTCTCAGGGTGGTTAGACTGTAATGCGCAATATACGTTGTTTGCTATCATGCAACCACCATAGCAGTTTCAGGTTGTGTAGACTCATAATTTGAAGAACTATGATGGCCTGCCAAAGTTTGACACAGATGATAGCAAAACTGATGTTCAAGGATTATCAGTAACTGCTGCTATTATACTATTTGGACTTGTACAGGGATATGTTCAATAAATTCATATCTACATTCACTGACTTCATCAGTTGAAAGATGGAGGTAAGCCTAGATCCTCCCTCTCAGAAGTGAGAATGTACCACATGAGGAAACACTCCATGATCACAAACATCACAGCAATGACAGTGAAGCCAAGGCCACTCACCTCCTCATTCAATGTTGCCAGAGCACTTGATTCTTTGTTCCTAATGCTAGATGTCACAGGGGGTGTGAACACATAGAAAGCAGGCGCACCTCAACAAGAACTTTATCCCATAGAAGACAATAACACAGAGAATAGCGGCGGCAGCAATGATCTTCAAGAATGTAAACTTTGATCCTTTGGTGGCCTGGTCGAGCTCCAAGGAAGAAACAACAGGGAGTATGTCCTCCCAAAACTGGAGCGGGACTATAACCACATGTCCTATGTGTCCATGAAGCCCTTTGGTGACAACACTTCTGTCCTGCATAAATTCATTGAAACAACGATTCAAATCATATGTGAAATACTGTGAAAGAAGTGTTACACCTACGCACAGCGTACAACGGCAGCAGCTTACCCATGATGTGAACAGATACTTAGGAAGAGCAAGACACTTTCCTCCTTTGAGAATTACCAAAGGGAACCTGTGCTCCAAGTCATTTTGGAAAGGGGGAGCCTCATCGGAAATAGTCGTGGACATGATAGTGCAGGAAACTGAAAGATGCAGATGACTGAGTGAAAGCAAGCATGAAATTTGGTCTTCAGTCTTTATAAGTGGATGAGTACAAAGGGAATGGCAAAGCCGTTTCAGCAGCTATAGGCAATTTCCAGCCCAATCAATAAACATTACACATGCGTCAAGTCAATGGAATAGCCGCTTGTGATGTTGCTTCGAGTTCCATATGTATCCGAACTCGACCTGGATATTTAAATGTTACTACATCGCTAGAATACTTCAAATGTTCACTCAATACCATGCCTTGCAAATATGCTATTTGAGGTCCGTTGATGCTTTACCTGGTCAATACTGGATGCGGAGTCTTAGCCATCTATCTGCATCGGTCCACAACAGACCAAGAGCCTGTCGCTCTTTTCATCTATGATATACATTACTTGATCCTTTAACACTTTGGTGCCCATACCTAGCAATAGATGTCGGTGAGTGCAGTTCAAAGAATAGATGTGTAAAATTTTCCAATTTGGCCATTTACCCTAGAATGTGAACAATGGAAAAAATCACAACAATGATGACTGAGGACAACCAATAATTGTTAAGTGGACAAAGAAAGCAAGTAGTAGACTGGAGGTATAGGAATTGCAGACCCACAAGCTTGATTCAGAAATACTACATAATGTACAACTTGGAAAAAGCTGTTAGGAAGACTAGCAAGGACATTGAGAATGACGACCCATCGGACAGAATAAGTTATAGATGCTGAAGCCAGCTGTGGATTTAGGACCTGATACTATGTAGCAAGTAGGCTGAGAGAGAGCTACAAACATACCTAGCAGCTCAGATTATCCGGACTGCCTGGTGTCTCAGGGTGATGGGGCCTCTCACATCAACATGAGTCCAAACACCGATGGATGGCTGCCGTGGGGTTGTGACAAATGTTAGTCCCAATAGTTTTCAGGTTGACTATCGCATTATCACAAAGTGAAAAGTGGAAAGGTGATATGTGTCGCAGATGAAATATGTTTTGAATTTAACGCACATTACTCGAAGAAAACCAAATCCGATGGTGGAGAGAGCAGGTAACACTGAGCACCGCAACTGTAGGAGAGTGACTCCCAGAAAACATGGTAGAATGCAAGTGGAGGAACCACCAGCTCTTGGACAGAAAATTGCCAAGACCCAAGGACCTGGTCAAAGTGAGTCAACAGGTCGGCAGATGATGGTATGTAAAGATGGCAAATTGATAAATTGAGGAAACGTGCCATGTCGAATCTATGAACTGTAGCGGACCTGATGCTGAGGACTCTGGGTCGGAAGATTGGTGAATGGTGCATAATCTGAGTCTCTATTCACCTCGAATAGATGTACAACTGAAAAAGAATGTTATTGTGCAAGTTTGGCAACCCTTGAATGATCATCGCAAATATCGCGTTCAACCTTATCCCCAATGGTCTCTGTGGGTGAAGTTCCAGAGTCAACATGCTCAGAGTGACGCCCAGAGTCAGGATGCCCTGGGTCCTAGAAGACGATGGCAACAGCAAGAGGGAGAATACCACACATCAATGTTGCTACTCTTCACACGGTGGTATGTAATTTCATTTATATAGGTGTTGATTCCTTGAACCTTAATGAAGTCTCAAACTTGGGCCATTTGTGTAATGGCACTGAGCTTAATATGTATACTATCTGAACTATTTTGTGCCCTATTCCCTGGAAATGTCTAGGAGAGAACTCCTGGCAAGTTTGACGAGACCCTAGGATGACATCGGCCTGTCCATCAGTGCGCAGTTCGGGCCAAAGAAGTAGCTAAATGGCCTCACCTTACAATAAGAGTATAGATGTTTTGCAATCCCTCAAGAATTAACACATTTAGAATATAGAAACCCCATGCTTCTCGCGAATTGTCAAGGCTCTGTCCTCCCAGACCCGGTTTATAACCACAGTAATCCGAAGATGCGCATTGTTTAGGGAAGGCACAGAAGTTGGTCCAGTTTGTCCAACATGCTTGCTGTTCCATCCACCTGCACTGGCCAAGCTGGCTGTGGCAACAGGATGGTAGTGAACATGTTGAAGAGACTCTGTGCGCGCAAGCTAGAAATGCAACAGTGTCGAAGACACTGATCACACCCACACCCAACACTACACACACAAACCCTCAAGTTCATGGGGGATTCTGATGCAATAGAAGCAGATGGAAACACGGCAAGGCAACTCTCAGAATATAGGATACAAATGTATAGCAATAGCACATGTCTAGTATCTAGATCTCTCTAAGTCCAAAGGCTTTTAATAACAAGAGGAGCGACAGTTGTTGCTGGGCCTCAAGGCAAGGTGTAGTACAGTACACGCAACGTCAAGAGACGTCCACAACACCCTCACTAAGTCTAGAGCGACATGCGGAATGTCCTCAAATGACTTAAAACACACAACGCACGACTCAAAGCCTTGTGCTCCAAGCAGAAACACTTCACAAAACCTTACACTAAAGCCACAGGATTCAAACCTACGCGCTCAAGCTTCAAAACTGATCGTAGATCCACAGGGTTCTAACCTATGCGATCCAGAGACACAGAAAACCTTGTAAAACACCGTCTGCAAGCCACAGGGTTTGAACCTATGCCACTTGGGAAATATATACCCTCAAGCGAGCACTAATCAAGCCAAAGGGTTTGAACCTCTGCCACTTGTAGTGCCTCGCATCACAAGAAACCCTCAAAGTGCAAGAGTGCGTCCTCAATAACACTAAACTCCTCTTCTCAGGTTAGAGCGCAAGTCACCCAAACAATTAACAGTCACACAAGTGCCACGTTAGCTTTCTATGCCTCGCACACAACTCAATTCACTTGATATGATATCAATTCTAGGTCTATTCTCTCGCTCGAAGTTACAAACTAGTCCAGAAGCTACGGCATCAAGCTGGAGGCTTGCGCACAACTACAACGGGGGTCCAAAACTTGTACACTACAATTATACTGCGCTATTTATCTATTTTACGTTCTACAAATTTGTACCACCAAATATAGTATCATTTAGGTTGCCGAGCTCCCTCACCTGCATCCCATGCATGTCACCATTAGCACGCCATTGCTTGGTGCTGACTCAGGAGCCTGGCCCAGGGCCCGATCCTGTTTCTGAGTGTTGCAACGTCAGTTAACCGCGCTATTACACGTGTACCAATGTCAGTTGCTATCTCCTCGGAGTTGCAGCCTTGCGCGCAACTCTTATTTCGCTTTAATATATTCTCTTAGGGAATTCTTATCGTAGTGAAGGCAACAAGCTTCTTATCTAGACCTTGCGCACTTCAGCCGAAGTCAGAAACTTCGGATTTACTCGAGTCCTGACATCATACAGTCTAGAGCTCTAGGTTCCGGGTCTGCCATGCCTTGCACGTCATAGATCAATGTTGCACGAAGTTGTAATTATCTCATAAGCGTGTTCTGTGCTATTCTTAGTGCACACGTGCTGTGCCCTGGCAGAGCACTTAGTGTCAAACACTGGGACTTTATACCTAGTACAGCCTTTCTAGTACTATCCTCAGGTTAAGCCATGCGCTCCACCCAGCTTTACCCTGGTAATATCATTACTGGCATTGCAAACACTGTGCTCTGTTGTTCTCCTCATTGCCTTAGTATCTGGGTATTGTTTCCTGTACTCATTACTATAAATCGCAAAATTACATGCATGAATGCTCATAGAGCGTGTCAACGTAATGGTCCCATCACAGTGTGAACGATGGATAGAAAGGTAGCCTGGAAGCTGAGTTTTAGAATTGAGATACACATCACAGTGTAAGCTGTTCAACTTGAATTAGACATCCAACAAAATACACATTTGGCAGCCCTGATATCACCGTAGATTGCATAGTATATGTATGTATCACAGATATGTTCAAACCTATTCCTGACGGTCCCCATCATGTGGAGAAACACATCTGGGCATTACAGCCTGCAGAGTCGATGAGCTATAGAGCCATAATACAACAGATATATTTCGACAGACCTGTGACAATATCTCAATATCAGGGATTCAAGTTGGGCATTCAGCATCGATGTATGCTGATGGACGACATGGTGAGGAGAGCGAGAAATAGTCACGGCACCGAGCTGGGACTAACGCAGGACACACCAAGTGTCCTGCTGGGAGATGGTGGGAGGAGGTAGAAAAAGCAGAGAGACTGAGGAAGCGGCTGTTACCAGATCTTGATCAAGGGAGAAGTGATGGAAGAACCCAGGTGGTGACATCATCGTCGCGACTCCCTATTCTGATGTTGCGGTTACGCATCTCCCTTCACATCTATGTTCAACTCCTAATGCGTACAGTATATATTTTCCTTTGCGTTTCTTGCATAAATTGTCATCCATTTGTCATCAATACATGTTATCTATCCTAATGCCAAATGTACCACCACATCGATAACAGCCCAAACATAGTAGCACCTAAAAATGAAAACACCATCCACTGCACCATCTGACCTAGGCATGCCAATTCACCGTCTTGAGCAGCCCATATTGCTTGGGCTTGTCGCAGCTTGTTAGCTTGTTCTTTGGCTCGAGCAGCCTCCACCATCTCTTGTTCCCACATAAGCCACACTCTCTCTGTCTGTTGAGCTATGATCAGCTAACTAACTGCATATGAGGAAACAGAGACTCACAGGTTTACTCCAGACATATATCTCAGAATCCTTTGTCGCTTCGCTGCTGGTGATGAAATACCAATCAGGAGAAGAAAATGTCTGTTAGACTCCCGAATTCATGTAAGCCCTCAAGCAACAACTGTGCGGGACTTACTGGTACTGAATAGATTGTTCCTGAATCTGCATTGGCATTGGCCATTAGCAAATGACACCAGGTTTCTCAAGCAGCCGTGGACTTACCCTCTTCATGGTCAAGACGCTGAATGTGATTTCCAGTGCCAACATCCCACACAAAAGCACACCCCTCATCTTCACCAAAAACCAGTCAGCATCCTCCCTCTTCAGCGAAGAGACAGTGTTTTACCATTGGAACATTTGAAGGGAGAGACATAGTCTTCGAGGACTTGACAGAGGTAGGTGGATCATACAAATCAAACTGAGCATTGGAGATGTCGTGAACAGCTGAGATCCGATCATCTGGAGAGAGTGCCCCACTTCCACTAACGAGAAAAAGTGAGTGACAACATCATAGGCACAGGAGTCCAGAAATTACTTACATGCCACCATCCAGTCTGTCTTCTGACACAGCACTTCCAGTGTTCACCTCCCAGCATAAACTACAGCAGAACACAGTGAGTCAACTCACATCATCAGAGGAAACAAATTCACGGAAACTTACACCCGACCTACACACAAGGTATGGATCAAAACCTGCTGGTTTCCATTTCCATAAAAGAGAAGGCTGCAAGGAATATTGGCGGTGACCTCGAAGGTCCACAAAGACTCTAAGACATCTGGATAGAATCATCGGTAACTTGTGAAGGAAAATGTGTATCATGATCTCCTACTTTTCTGGCAATCAATTTTGAACATTTTAACACAACCAGAATGGCTGGCGACCGCCAGTCTTTGATTTAACGAGTCCAGTGCCTGAACTTCGACAGAATCATTAAAGTCAAAGACCTTTGCCATACATGATGTCTGTCAGTTGAAGCCCTAAGAAAAAGGACATCAGAAGCTGGAAGATCTTTGAATGAGACAGCCATACCTTTGAGGCATTGGAAAACAGATACATAGACATAACCCCCCTCGCAGTTCTGATGAAAAGGATTGGAGAAAGGTTGAGGTGTCAGTCTTCCTGAAGGAAATCAAGGGTGGTGACCTGGGCCCAGCGATCGTCATTGAGCTCTTGGCAACACCGACCCGTATTGACCTCCCAGCACCGAACACATTGGTCATCCCCTGGTCCTGTGTTAGTCAATGTGCAAATTCACAGCCACCAAAGTTGGCACATACCTCCGCTAGCCAATATATCGCCATTTTGGTAGAATAGTAGACAGTTGACAGGTCCATTATGTCCTTTGAGGCGTCAAAGGCAGCGGTATTTGTCTGCATCTGACATGGTAATGAATGGGAATACTTGATACTTGAGGGTATGAGGGTATGGCTGAGTGAAAGAAAGGCACCTCCTGCATGTCCAAAACAAGAAAAGAAAGGAAGTATATCTTCAGGACGAATGTGACACATTTTCTTGTATGGGTGATACTGCTATGTATTATGTATTTTCCAATTTGATACCAAGAAGATGCTTATGGTTGTCGTGCACACAGATCGTCATCGACAAGGCAATGTTCGATGAATCACACCAGATATGATTGCCCCCTTGGCAGGCCATGGTCAGCCATGCAGCAACATATTTAAGGACAAATCACTACACAATCACAGCACCGAGCCAGACTGAAGACAGGATACTCCGAGTATCCCACTGAGTGCTTGCCATACACAAAGTTGAAGTAGGTGTAGTAGTAGCAAACAGTTGCTAAAAAGCTAAAAAGGAAATGGCCAAGTCTCCCGGTTACTTACTCACATCCAGTCTGTTATGCCAAATTACCATCAGATTGGCGAGGGCTAATCTTTGAGTTGCCAGTAGACTTTTTTCAATTTCCATCCAGACATACAGTGAAAGACTATGCTTGAAGGACATGGCATTTTTAGGAAAGGAGGGTGGGGGGAAGTCATTTATCCTTTTGCGAGGCAACACCATGGTCTGCGATTCTTTCCATTCCCTTTGTTCAGCAATGCTGGCTTGTTCCTGCTCTTCCTTTGTCTCTCTCGCCCGCGCCGTATTTAAAGGTGTCAGCTCCAATTCGATTCCTTACCTTCCCCCTTCATCATTGTCACCACTGCTATGCACTGATAGGATTCTACACCTACTGCGAAATCGTCAGGTGGCAACACTACACTATGCCATCTTCAAACATAAGGATACTATGACTTTCATTAATTACTCTCATAACCACTATCCTTCCCACAGAGACGGCCGCTTCTTTCAACGCTCATGCATCTGCAAATCCAGCTTCAGCACATTCCAGATCCTCGAGGTCGCATCCTTTCAAATGCTTCTCGGACAGCATTTGCAGACGTCGCTGGGAAGTTGGGTGACCTTTTCGAAGAACATATCCCAGAGCTCTGTATGGTTGTCAACGATGTCAGTCCTTTATGGACTGCCCTTCTACCATGGGTGCTGCTCATTTTGTTGCACTACGTCGTTCTCTTGCAAAGTAATGAGGGTGTTCCCTATCATCTCCTCCTCTCAAGTGAAGATGTTGACTTAATCTCCACCCTTCTATGCCTGCTCACGCAGTTGGCTACAATAGAGAATGTTCATGAAGCTATGGCTCAGTCTTCGGTGTTTGTTGCAGTCATTACAAAGGCCTGGATGATGCTTTTTCCACACAAAGACTTGCAGCTCTATGTCACCCTCATGGCGTCCTTGGTGGGCAATCGAAATGAATCTCGCCATCTTGCCGCTATCGCTTTGTTTACTCCCAATCTTTCCCTACCCTTGCTAGAGTCCATCATGCACGAATTTTCACCCGGACGTGAAGTAGACTATGTACATCTTGATAGAGTGATGTGGTCTATGGCACAGATTGTCTGTGCCTCTCCCAAAGGCTGCATTTTCTGTTCCTCTTTAGCGGTTTGTTGGGTCTTCGGATTTGCACAATGTCTGTGCTACCAAGAACTAAATAATGCTGCGCTTGAATGCCTCAAAGCAGCATTCTCACTCCTTGAGGCATGCATTTTGCGGGCCCATTTCCGAATCGTCAAAGATTTAGTTAAGTGTGGTTTATTGAAGTTCATTCATCAATATCCGTGGGCTCTTGGGGCCCATGACCAATGATTGGTTGCATTATGCATTCGTATCATCCATCTCATTACGGGTTTCCTTGTATGGCTCCCTGTACTCAAGTGAGGGATGTGCAAGTTTCACTGCATTGATAGCTTGTACTCCACAACTCCCTCATCTGCCCTCGCAGATTCATAAGACATCTTGGTGGATACAGTGGAGAGATATGAATCTCACTACCTTGATCTGATAGAGAGTTCTTGTTGTGAAATTGTATGTTCTTTACTATGTGCTTGCTCTGAGCTTCTCTAACCCAATATCCCAGTGTGGCGAATCTGATTCCAAGTATTGTGGCAGATGTAAATCAATTTTCTATTGTTCAAAGGACTGTCAAAAGTCTAATTGGAATGGCGCTCATCACAACGACTGCAAATGCTGGAAAGGTACAGCCTGTGATCTTTTCCTTTCCACACAGTGACAGCTCCCTGACTGATAGCTATAGCTTTCGGGGGAGGAGCAAAGCATCTCATGTCCTTCTACAAACATGTCATCACTTGCAAAATGCAAGACTTAGGCCCAAGGATCGTCGGGGGTTGACAATCTTATGCAGACAGTCAAGATGTTGCGGAAAGTGATGTTATAACCAAACTTGACTTTATAGGCGGACTGGGATTATCTTATAGGACTCTCAATGCTGGTGAAGCCACCTGGAGGAAGTGCAATCTGTATATCCTTGAAGTCAGGACAAGTGGCAGGCTCTATGGATCTGCAAGAGCCACGAACCTCTATGATGGTGATGGTGTTACAGAACCCTTCAATTTGGTGTTGTAGCTTATGCTGTAGATGTTGTGCTTATACTCAAATTCTTTGATACTATGATTGAAGATGTGTGAGACTCCTGCCAGCACACTGTTTAAAAGTTAGACTGGCATTATGCATTGTTTGATGAAGCAGCAAGATGTGATGATGACATCACCTTATCCTTGCCCTTCCCTCTGACTGTCAACACCTTCTCCATGCAGGATACTCTGCGCTTCTTGTGTCCAGCTCATCTTGCTTTCGTTCCATATTCAAGTTCATCATAAATGACCCCATCAGGAAAGGACCGATGGTGTGACAGTGGGATTTACTATACATGTTGTGCTCTCAAAATAAGCCAGTCCAGTACTTCAGTGTTGAAGATAATGTTGATACCTAATCTCATACCATTCCTTGTCATGCTTCAATTTGGCCTATTCCAAAGACGTGCAAGTAACCATTCATCTATTGAGACCCTTCATCCCAATGCTTTTTGTCCTTGCCATGCCACAATGCTGTTGATATATCCCTCAGCTAATGGATTTGAAATGGAGCCAATGATTTTCTCACTTATTCAGGTGCTCTGTGGGCAGGGGAAGAAACTAAGATGTGAAACAACAAGGATAGGTTCTCTGGGTTCAGTAATGTCTCTTTCGAGTGCCTCATAGTATATTCCGCAGGCTTCTGCCATGCGACACCATCCACGAAGCATTTTACCTCAGCGGCACTCAAAAACTATCTTAGATGGCTGCCTAGGGTTCGATCTGTTAGGCTAGAGCTTTCTCAATGCACAACCCCATCTCTTCAGATGTGTGCATGCCTAGGACACCCATAGCATCATCAGGAATATTAACATACCATCATGCCATCACCTCCCGCAATGCTTGCAAACGTTCATATCTGGTAGTCCAGTCTGCTGCAGAAAGTCCCAAATTGGCCAAAGCAGGTTCAGCAAGAGAGAGGGAACTTTCTGGGAAAAACCGCATGATACATTCTTGACAATTTAAGCGAAAGTTGGAATGCAGATCTTCTGAATCTTCCCCTGGCTTTGGTGGTGGGGCGCTAGTGAGAGGTGCATCCAGTGCCAGGAGCTCAAACCAGAAATTAAGCTCACACAACTGCCATACGATTGCCTTGCCTCATTGAGAGTCAAAAGGGCCATCAAGAGGTCCTCAGGTGGGTGGTATGAGTTGAACTTCAACACCCTGCATTGCCATACATAACCCCAAAGTCTCTTCAGCTGTAGAAAACCTTTTTGCTGAATTAGAGGCGATAGCTTTTCCAGACTGGGATCGTTTCAAGGACAATACTAGAATATCACACCATTGCTGAGGAAGCAATGGAAGGGCATTCAATGCCCGAGACTGGAGTGCATCAAAGCAGTGATCTAGCTGACTGAAGTATGTCTGCTGTCTGTTGGGATTGGCATAAGTTATAAGGCCAGGGTCAGGAAAATAGTAACAGTTGTTATATTTTCCAGGGATGCATCTGAGTGAGCAGATTGACTGCCTGTTGATAGAAGTGTTGGCTGAGGCCCATGCCAGAATGGGGGGTGGTGCATATTCTCCACTCAGGTCTGCAAACTTGTCAAGGGCCTGGTTAGTACTGTCTAGAAAACATGCATGAGGAATCACTATCAGACTATACTTGTTTAACATACTTGTGCCGGTGCTTGGCTTTGCCTGTAATTTCTGGAAACTATGTTGATGTCTGTGCTTTTGTGATGGGGTGGAGTGCATTGGGCCATGACTGGGTGGTTGTGGCGGGGGAAGAAATTGTACTGTTTCAAAGTTGAAAGGATCGTGACACACTTGAAATTTCTTGAGGAATTTATGGGCTGCGATGTGTTTTCTGGGGTCAGAGGGAGCAATGGTGAAAACAACAGAATAGGGACATTGTGGAAGCTCGCAGATGATAGATAACGATCATAAGAGGGGAATGACTTTTAGGATGATTTGATTATCAAAAAGAGTCAGTGGTCATACAAAATACACAGGAATTCCAGCAGCGTAAAATGATTGAACAACATTGACATTGGTAGTGAAAGCCCTCATGAGGTGGTCACTTTTGTGGCAGGGATTCTTCTGTGCTAAGCCATCTATCACGGGCCTGAAGGAGTCCATATAGTCCATTGCAGCCGCCATTTCAAGCCAAAACTGTTGGGCCATCGTCACCATGACTTTGATTGTCATTAAGTCACTTGAAACTTTGCCGATGTGCTGTAGCAATGCTCCCATGTGGGAGTAGCAAACTTTGAGAAGTAACTGGTAGGAATCTGGAATGCCTGAATGCTTGAATGCATCAGAGCACTGTGTATCAATGTGATTGTATGCCCTTTGAAGGTCTTCAAGAAAGTCCCTGCGCAAGATCCCAATTCCTGACATCGATCCTTGAGACCACATAACGTCTCTCTGAGTCTTGACATCTTGCCAAATGACTATAAAGTCCCGATAAGGGTGATCAATGTCATCTGCCTTGGGACACCAGGAAATCACCGTGTGATGGCAGATAGTTTCATCATAGAATTGAGGTACTCTGGTAGGATCGTGTTCCCCAAAGCGACCATTGGTGCAGAGGTGCATATCATGAGATAGGGGAGGCTTTGTGATGAAATGAGAGTTGATAGTTGTGATGAAGAAGGGTTTGTCAGGGAAGATAGCTCCGATATGCCCATTGTTGAATGAAAGTCTTGCTAAAGTACATGTGTGACCACTGACCAGGAATGACCAAGGAAGGAACAAGACTAACCTGATGCTGTCTTGACATTTCTGAGAAGATCAATATTGAGAGGTATGGTCGATTCTTGCATTGATGCTGACATTGGTCAACAATGTACAAAAGTAGCTGCTTTATGTAGGTTCGTGGGGGTTCTGATTCAATGTGACCTAGTGTGACCTGTATGGGCCTGGCCACCTGTAGCTGCCGCGTTGGGCAGTGTATTCTCATGCAGTGCAGGGCTCCTCCAAGTTTACTCCATGTAGGTGTACAGTATGAGTTCGCGAGTATATGATAAACTGTCTTGCCAGGCTGAGACCATTTTACACCGCATGACAGAATGCGAACTGGCACTGGGAATCAGTCTGAGAATACCAGTGGCAAGTCCAGTCCTGAATATTTGGATGATCTTATTATTGCGGGATTACATAAAGAAATGTGTTTACACAAGTCTAATTGGTGAGAAGTCCTTTCTTTCGGGTATCTCCTCATCCTCATGCTTCCTTGAAGACGTCGGCTGGCTCAGAGTGCGTAACCTTCCATATTCAGAGTATGCGGTCTCAGTCTCCCCTTGGGAGTCTCAGCTGTCTCATCCATGAGTACATGCCAGTCTGTGAAGACGACTTGCGCTTCCTCCCGACATTGACTCCTCACTTACACGCAGGTTGCCCACTCTGGCCTTCACCTACTCTTGAGTTGCCACCCAGTCTTTGTGACTATAATCCTGCACAACCCTAGACTAACAACAAAAGCAATCTGGTGTGAGTCTAGCCAAGGTTGTCTTTGGTCTTTCGCACCGCCATCATCTTGGACTTGGGCTGTCTAGTACTGCAAAATGGTAGATTACATCCCTCAAGTGCTGGATTTACTGTATTGCTGGCTTGTAAATGCCTGGCCACCCCGTACATGTTGGCGAGCAAATACTTCTGAAATTGAACATCAGGTATGTCCCTAAACATATGCAGAGATGGGGAGGTTAATACATGTAGTCTCAAACGTACAGGGGAGAGGGAAACAATCTAGAAGAGTATCACATTAGCGGAAAGGGCGAAGGTGACAGATAAATATTGGCTTAAGGTTGTGATGAAAAGAAACCAGTGAGATGTTGAGAATTTTGATGTGGATGAAAGGACGCGATACCTAGCAATGAATCAAAGATTGTTAGTTGCTTGAATTGTTAACAATTGATGTTTTACTTAGCTTCCATACAACTAGACCATTCTTTGTAAATGTGTCCAGGAGGAATCTGTGCTGGCATCAGAGATCAGTATTTAGAGATACATAGAGTACCTTACACTTCGAGGAGCCATATACATCGTTCACAGATGTTGACCAGAGGATGAACACATGCCAGAGCCTGGCCTATCTTTTGCCCATATTAGTCGATAAAGAAGGAGATCAAATGATGAAGATGTACAATTCCTGCAGGCTTCAAGACAATATCAAAAAATGCTGGTAAGTAGCTAATAAACCTGTATATGAGTGTCAGTTATTAGTGCTGACTCCAGTATTCAAAAAGACTAACCACCCTTGCATAGTTATTTGTGTCGAAGATCTCCTTCGTCTGATTCACCGTATAGACCCACGTCGCACTATCCAACAGTCTGTTTGCCAATTCTGCCATGAAAACCATATTTCCCACCACGTCGAAACCTCTGATGGTATAATGCTCAATTTTACTGAGGTTTTCCAATAAATGCCATCCCGTGCTGCCCAACGTTAAGACAGAACAATAAGATCTTGGTGGCTTATGATATTGTAAGCGTGCAGGCTCCCGACCACCAGATCTGAACACCAAAGCAGTGAAGGGCTTCGTCGAGTATCACTTTACCATGCTTGCCCCAAAGCTTTTGCTTTGTCTTGTCCCCCTCTAAGAACAGCTGCCTACTGATTGACTGGCATACGTAGAATGCCGGTTTGGGGACAAAAATATCTACAGTACAAAGATGAGAGACCCAAGAAGTATGAGGAAATATGCACTAATGACTGCAGAAAGTGCAAGACAGACGATTGACTTCACACCCTGGAAAACAACACGACTTGAGCCTGGAAAGTGCACAAATACCACTCTGCTCACCTTGGCAGAAACCCAGGACATTAATGCAAAGGAAAGTGAAACAGTGATGAGAGGAGAAAGGTTAGAAACAAGAGAGAGAAATAGAGCATGATGGCAAGGAACAATGTGAGAAAGAGCTTAAATATGATTTGACACCGACATCAAACACAAAAGTGAGCACGCATTGAAATATATTCAATGACATTGTGGTTGTGTAGATTGATGAGCACTTTCAGGCATGCAACAGGCACTGAGAGGACTTGAAGTGACGTGTTGGTAGTCTTGAAGGTAGGTTCCTGCTGGAGAGATGGTTCACTGAATCTCTTCTGAACTAAGAGTATATACTTGGTGATGCAGAGGAACATCCTGATTAATGAGTTGCCTCCATATGTGAAGAGAAAGGAAATAGATGGATCTATTGGATGTCAGTCAGTAGACAGTATTGAGAAGGTAGATATGGAGTAAGGTACCACAATAATATTGTCGTTCTCGGTTCAGACTGGCCTCCATTGTCCCTCAGTTTTCGTAGGACAAGAATACTTGCTTGTGACAATACTGTGGTCCCACACTGCCTTTTCTACGATACTGTGATGACTTCTGGATTCATCGTAATACTATGTGCCTGTGACCAATTGGCATGGTATCAGCTTAATACTCGGTTCGACCTTCATCGGGCACAGTTGTTATCGTGTTTTGTTCAGGATGTCTGCTAGTAAAGTCCTGGCAAGAGGATGGATCATGTCCACAGTCTCTCAACAATGTACACATTCAGAAGATCATATTGCCATGTGAAGATTGGTCTGAAGGTGACTATCCCCAGGGAGCAATTGTGTGCTCCTGATGAAATGTCAAGACTCTGCCATCCCCCGTCCAAGTTCGTCTGCATCTCAAATCTCTATGTGAATGATCTGTAGTCTCCTCACACAGGACGGTGTCAAAGGCCAAGGGTATGATTGTTGAGCCTTGGCAACCTCAGGTTGAAGAGTGTGGCGCTGGAATGGCAGCGAGCAAGGTATATTGTGCATTAAAGTACAGCTACACTGTGAGAGATGGGTAGAACGGTAGCCTAGGAGTGGATGGTCAGAAGTGAGGTATCAGCATCAGAGCATAAGATAGTCACCTCTGATACAAATGCACACGTCTCGCAAGATTCAGACAGTCGTAGATCATATAGTATGTGTATACAGACACTGCATGAAAATTCCATTCCTGATGATCCCCTTCCCGAATGCATGGAGAGACACTTGTCACTGAGGGTGTCACCCACCATCTGAGCGCCACAGCCTGTGGATGTGATGAATAATGGAGTCAGGATGCAGTAAATAAATTTCAATGGACCTTTGACGATAACTTTATATCAGCATTGGATGTTCGGCATTGAAGCATGTTGGACGGACAACACGGTGAGGAGTGTAAGAAACAGGTGCAGCACCAAGCTAGGAACTAGACACAGAGAAGAGAAGAGAACAGTCGCAGCACCGAACTGGGACTGAACACAGGACACACTGAGTGTCCTGGGAGATGGTGGGAGGAGGTAGAAAAAAGTGGAGAAGACATGATGACTGGTCGTGATATCATCATCATTGTTATGCGTCTTGCTTGAGCCAGTGGAAGATGTCAAACCAAGCCCAGGAGTATCACAGACATGGAATGAAGTATCTGTGGGAAGGTGGGTGTGCAAGGAGGGTCATCAATGGGCATGAGCTGCTGCTAGCCTGAACAGTGCTTGGTCAAGGGACAGGTGGCACAGAGGGTACTGTGTCTGTAAGGGAGGTTGTCGTGGAGGAGATACTGACCAGAGTCGACACTCTCAATTAGTAGATATGTCAGCACTTAATGGTGTTTGGCCAGAAGAACAATATTAGAAAAGGTGTTGATGATGTCGTTCTGGGTGCGCGCAGCAGCGGGAAAATTCCTGGCTGAGATGCAATTGCAACGTGCGAGCCACAGGTGTAGAGGAGTATGAATCTATTTGTAGATGTTAGCTCATGAGGAAAACTGGACGGCGTAGCATACGCACCTTAAATGTTCTCCAAAACCTGTAAGCCAACCCTGTATCCATCCAGACCAAAGCTAGGGCAGGACTACACAGAAAAAGGTAAGCAATTACCTCTGTACAATAGTATAATCTGTAGTTAATATTCATTAGTGGAATTCCAAGGCAAGAAAAGTGAGTGACACTGGCAACTCATTATCGATAGCGCATTATCTTGGTGGTACGAGGGTGTTCCACATCGATGGATAAACAAGAGCAAGGACAACAGTGAGGAGAGCAAGGAACAGCCACAGCACCAAGCTGGGACTAAACACCAGGACACGCCAAGTGTCCTGCTGGGAGATGATCATGGAGGGAGGTAAGCATGTTGGTGATGTCATCATGGTGTACCTGGCCATTAATCAGCCTCATCAGCTGAGGGTATCACTGTGTCCCTCTCGAGACTTGCAGAGTCCCTCGGTGCACACAGAGTGAGTCCCTCAGCGCACGATGTCTTTTACCACTTGTAAACCTAAATGAAAATGACTTCTTTTACATTACCTTTTCCTTACCTGCAAATTTCTGGTTCTTATGTAAGGACAATATGACGAAAAAGGTTTTCTTTTTTAATGAATTTTATAGTCCTTCTTTTTTCAGGTTCAAAATTGGTTGTGAAAAGCTATTCTTTTGCAAGCCATAAACGCACTTCCATTTGTAGGTACAACACAGTTGAGAAAAGATTTCTTTTATTGTCCCTCTTCCTATCTGGAAAATGTCCTAAAAAGATGTTTGTCTACTTGTCCTAAAACATGACCAAAAAGAGCTACTTTTCCTTCTAATTTTACAGAATCCATTTTACTTGTATGAAAATGTCTGGAAAAGTCACAACATTTTCAGATCTCCTTTTCCCGTGCTAAAAATCTACTGGCCCCAGCAGTGAATAACAATCATTGATTGCTCTCTACAGGACTCCAGACTCCCAGCCATTGAAGAAGTCAGCATGGTACCTGTAAATATCTAGATTGTGCAAAAAATGAAGGAGGAATGCATATATACCTCCATGAAAATATAAGAAATCATCATCAGGTAGTTTGGGTCATTGCACATCCTATTGTCCAGTCCCATTGAAGTGAAGGCAACATGGGATTTATGATCCTCTGAGTTCACATTTTGTGACACTGTCATTCAACTACAGCCCTGTGGAGTGAGTATGCACATGAACTTTTCCATCCCAATGGTTTGGAAAGTTCTGGTTGACCAGTGAATATAGACTAAGAATAGACTGAAAACAGATGTATGATCTGTGATCATATGCCAGACAAGCAATCCTGGTTAACAGGGAGCTCATTGTACTTAGTTGAGACTCCATTAAAGTTCAGGCAGAGGAAGGTTATGGCTTGCTGTGCAAAGCTCAACATGTTCAGGGTGTGCAGGTTTGGATCACCTGCAAGTACTGTAAGAATGGGGGTTTTGAGCAGGGATACAGTGCAAACCAGAGATTATCCTAAACTGCATGATCATGTCAGTATCAGGAGAGCAAGTAGTAGAGAAAGATGAGTATAACATCATTGGGAAATGGTGTTGTCAGGGAGAAGTTGTTGCTGAATAGGTATTCTGCACATGCCTCAGTAGGTGAGTTGTCATGATGCACAATTGAGTACATCTGGAGGAAGCATGAAAAGAGTGGGTTTATAGAATTGAAGGGTATGCACCTCATGGCACTCCCATTTACAGTAATGAAGGATCCATCTTTCTTCATATATGCAGGATATCTCAGTCAATATTCATGTGGGAGGAAGATGCACCTACTGCCAGTAAAGATGCTAGGACTGGGGTTAGAAGAGACTCAAAGCAGAACACATACAGACTTACTGGATACCAATAGTTACTCTTATCCTCCTGCACAGCTATCGATGTACATTCATTCCCATATAGATCTGCCATTGACAGGTTCAAGCTAAAGTTGCTCACTCCTAGCACTATGCATGCCTTCAGGAACACCTCAAATGTGGAACAAAGAACAAAGAAGCATACCAGAATGAATATGAAAGCCCACAATGTTCAGGTACAGTTATTGACTAGTCATTGGAACACTGAAAATTGTTTTCTGTCCCATTCTCCATAGCTCTCTTTGTTCCTCAAATGAAGTAGCTAGAAAATTATCAATTTTACTCAGTGATGTTCATACCAAATGTGAAGTGGATTGAAATAGTATCAACTCAGATATTCATCATTTATGGTGGTTCATTGACTGATAAATGGTGTAAGACCTGAACTTCCAAACAAGAGTAAGCAATGGCTGTATCGCTTTCGTACAGTCACCGTTGAGTCTTGTAGTGTAAGGATGTCCTTGACTAGGATTATAGCGCTTAGTGAGAAGGAATGTGTTTCGGTATGAATAAATGTTAGCTCAAAGCTAGGGAATATACAGCTTTGAGTACACTACTTATATACTATAGTGAGGGTCCTAATAATAAGTACACCGTGTTAGAAAGTGACAAACAAAGTACACGGTGACCGAGTATGACTGTGTTGCAATGTGAAGACTCCGTGGAGTTGCGGATCCTAAGGATAAGATAAGATAAGTGCTGAAGATAAGATAAGATAAGAGGCGCTTAGGTAAAGAAAATGGATAAATTGTAACATTACCCCCTTGTTAAGGCAGGCATCCCGACTGCTGTTATGGTATGTTGTCTGGTTCGAAGGGCGATTTAGTGTCCATTGAGGAGTCATCGTGCCCTCCTAGCCAGTCCCAGTCCACCTCTTCTTCGAGGTACCACACTTTCTTCCCTGTGAACAGGTCCATGTAGGATCGCCATTCTGCTTCATTGCTGAAGACCACATCTACATGTTCAGCGAGGTATTTGTCAATGAGTTCCTCAGTGTCCATGTTGTCTTCCCATACCCAGCTATTTGATTCTGGTCCGTAGCCCTTCCATTTGACGAAGTAATCCATGACCCAGTGCCATGGTTCCACAGCTTTTCCTCTGACTTTGCGTTCTCTACTATCAAGGACTTTTTCGACTTCGTAGTGTTCAGCACCGTCAATGAGATCTGGCAGTGGCGGTGGTAGTTGTTCTTGGTTAGGAAATGCGGGTGGTGTGTATGGGGTGAGGAGTGCTTCGTTGAATGTTGGATGGATATGCCAGTTAGGAGGGAGTTTGAGTGTGTATGCAGAAGCTCCCTTCTTAGCGATGATTGTGAATGGGCCTGTTCACTTGTCTGTGAGCTTTTTCTTTGGTCAGGGGAGGTTAAGGTTGGTGGTATCAAGCCAAACCTTGTCTCCTACTTGGTACTCGATCGCTGGGCGTTTCTTTTTGTCGTACTGGGCTTTCATCTGGTTGGCGGCTTTTTTGAGGGATCATTTGGCTTCAGCATGTATTTTCTGCATCTGTGAAACAAAAGTGGTAGATGTGGGAGTGCAGAAAGGTGCTTGGGGCTTAGCTCCTGGTAGGATATTGGCATAATAGCCGTAGTTGACCTCAAAAGGGCTTTTGCCTGTAGTGGAATGGGTGCAGTTGTTGTGAGCGAAGGCAGCGAGTGATAACCATTCAACCCAATCGTCTTGGAGATGGTTGATGAAAATGCGAAGGTATTTCTCCACCTCTTGATTGACATGTTCTGTTTGTCCATCTGTCTGGGGGTGCCAAGCGGTTGATGCATTGGATTTTATTTGAAGCAAGTCATAAAGATCCTTCATGAACTTGGAAACAAATATGGTGCCTTGGTTGCTGATGACGACTTGTGGCATCCCATGTCTGGCATAGACTTCGTTGCGTAGAATCTTGGCCCACTGCTTCCGATGACAGCTCTGTGGAGCATGCAATAGGTATGATCTCTTTTGAGAAGCGGTCAACAATCATTAAGATAGTGTCGTGCCCTTTGCACATTGGTAGACCAGTGACCATGTCGATGGAGATGTGAGTCCATGGTCGGGAGGGAATGGCGTTGGGATGAAGTGGCACCGCCTTTGCTTGGGTGCTTGACTTGGTTTGTTGGCACACCTCGCAAGCATGGACGTAGGCCTCTATGTCCTTCTTCATCTTGGGCCACCAGTATTCTCGTAACACTAGTTCCTTTGTCTTTTCGATGCCTGGATGTCCTGCCGTGATATGGTCGTGAAATCCCGCAATGATTTCTCCTCATAGTGCATGATCTTGGGGAACATAGATACAGTTATCGTAATAGATTAGACCATTATCTAGTTTCATTCCTCAGTCATGGTTGAGGGATGCGGAGATGTTCTTGTCCCATCGGTGGTGGTCGAGTGTGGCTTGCTTGATCTTCATATGAACTTCCTCGATGGTGGGCATGATCATGGCCCGGAAGTGTTCGGGTTTGAGGACGATAACTTCAACCTTGTCCTCCTTTCCTTGCTCGTGATCTGCTCTTCAACTAAGCAGGTCAGCTTTCTTGTTTGCCGCCCCTGGTTTGTGATGAAGAGAGAAGTGGTACTCTGCTAGCTCTGTTACCCAATGTGCTTGGTGGCGGTTCAGTTTCTGGGGTTTTCGGAAATACTGGAGATTCTGATGATCTGTCCAGATTTTGAAATCCTGAGCCGCTCCCATTAGGTAGTGCCTCCATTCGTTGAGGGCGTGCATGATTGCGAGTAGTTCCTTGTTGTAAATTTTGTAATTTTGTTCTGTAACTGTGAGAGACTTGGATAGAAATGCAACTGGGCACCATTTTCCATCCTGTTCCTGTGACAATACAGCACCTATCGCTTCTTCACTGGCATCCGCCTCAACACGGAACTTGCCATTCTCCGTGGGTATTGCCAATACCACTTCTTCTGCCAGCAATCTCTTCAACTCCTCGAACGTGTTCTGTTGCGCTGTTCCCCATTTCCACGGATCGTTTCCTGTTAACTGCATCATGGGTTTGACAACCTTGCTGTATCCTCTGATGAAGCGTCTGTAGAAATTGGTAAAGCCTAAGAATGACTGTAACTGCTGTTTCTTGGCTGGCACGGGCCATTCTGCTATTCCTGCGATCTTAACTGGGTCCATGCAAATGCTGCCTTCGCTGATGATGACTCTCCGAGGTACTCCGTTTCCAAGGTCTTGAACTCGCATTTCTCCACTTTAAGGAATAGCTTGTTCTTCCATAAGACCTTCAGAACCTCACGCGTGATGCGGCGATGCTCTTCTTTGGTCTTGGACATGATCAAGATGTTGTCAAGGTATACTGTAATGGTGCCTGATGCAATGAGATCTTTGAAGATATCGTTCATCATCCATTGGAAGGTCGCTGGCGAGTTGGTAAGCCCAAAGAACATAACCGTGGGTTCGAACAACCCTCGATTAGTTCTGAATGCTGCTTTCCACTCGTCACCACTCTTGATGCGCACGTTATTGTATCCCCATCGAATGTCTAGCTTGGAAAAGTATTTGGTGCCTCGTAGTTTGTCCATTAGCTCTGAGATGAGAGGAAGCGGGTAACGGTTCTTGATTGTCATCTCATTGAGCTTGCAATAGTCTTGTACTGGTCGCAGCTTGCCATCTTTCTTTTTAACAAAGAAGAATGGCGAAGCCATGGGCGACTTAGAGGGTCATATTCATCCACTAGAGAGGTTCTTGTCCAAGAACTTGTCTAGCTCAGCCTGTTCATTGCGATTCAGAGGATAGACTTTGCAATCGAGGTTGGTGTTTGTGTTAAGGGTGAGTTTGATTGCATGGTCCCATGTCTTTGGTTCAGGGAGTTCGTCGAAATTCTCTTTCTCGAATAAATTGCTGAAGTCCCTGCACCATTCTGGGACCATCTCCTCGAACATCTTGGTCTTCTTGTCTGCATTGGCCTTAGCAGCAAGGTCATTAGTGTGGTGAGCACATATGAGAATGGCCTGCATGAAGTCTACTGCGAGAATAGTTTCTCCTTCCTCCAGCTCCTCGTCCCACTTGTCATCAGGATCTGCATTGGGCAAAAGTTAATCCTCCGGTCTTCCAATTGATAAGCAGATTGTGTCGGGCTAACCAATCATGGCTGAGGAAGATCTGTTTGTCAGCAAGTTCCATAATGGCTAGATCTATTTGTTCCAAATGATCTCTGATCGTAAGACGGATCTCAGTGTATCTGGTGATTGATCCTCCTTTGTTCCGGGTTCCGTCAGCATTGTAGACGGGGATTGGTGCAGCTGTTGCGTGAGTCGGGATGTTATGCTGTTCAACAAATGATTGGTTGATGGCGCTACTGGTGCACCCACTGTCTACTAGAGCGGCGGTTAAGATCTGGGTCTGGTTTCCTAGTGCCTCGACTCAAATGTCGATGAGTAGGTCCTTCCCCTTCCCACTCAGTGCGCTGACATATCGCTTTGGCTGTCATAGTTCTTCGAGCCACCAAAGTGCGTTAATTCGTCCTGCCTTTCGCATTCCTTCAATCATTTCATCGACCACTTCCTCGACGTGTGCTTTGTGAATCCAATTCTTTAGGATCGCCTTCGCCTCTGACTCTGTCTTTGCCTCCATAATTCCATGCAGAGTCCATTCAGCTCCAAATGGTTTAAGCCATTCATGCAGGACCTTCCCAACCTTTGTGTCGACCCGTGAGGGTTTGACTACCGTTGGCGAGGTCACCACAATTTCTATATTGGGTATAAGTTTAGCTTTCTTGCTCATAATGTAACTAGTATCGTCTTCCAGGTCAGGAACTTCATACATACACACCTTGGGTGTCGCTCACCCTGTCTGGGCCCCCTCGTTCCTGGTGGTAGGGGTCTCTTGCATGGGGTCGGTTAAGTCCTTGGTCTTCTGGGTGTCCTGGGTTGGTTCCAAAGCCCCTGTTGTAAGGGATTTAGACTTTGGCAACCATACGGTAATCTCCGTTACCAGAGGAGGTTTCGCTGTAGCTATTTCCTCGTAACTCTCTGCGAGGCGGGGACTCTGTGGAGCCGCTTCGTCAGGGGGGGCGCTAGGTGCTTGTTCCCCTGTCCCATCCGGTCGCTCATTCGTCACTGCGGTGGTTCCCAATGGGAAGTGCCTTGACTGGTGCAACGCCGTTATGATGGGTATCGCTATGGTAGGTGACTTGTCGTTCGCTGCTTTCACCTGTAATAGGTTACTTGCCGAATGTTTAGCCGGTAGTTTAACAACTATTGCGGTGTCCTGTATTGCTGGGTGATTTTTGCTTAGTTTCTGGTCTGATTGCGAAGTTGCAGGTATATTCGAATGCGCGATAGATACTACATGCAGTATATAAGTACATTTATGAGGCGTGACGTGCATACCAGTAGAAACTAAGTCCTTGGCCGAGTAAGTTGAATCATTTACTTCTCGGTGTCCTCTTTTACCTCCTCGATCAATGCTAATACTGGTGGTTCGACCATTGGATGATGGTTCCAATAAGTGTTGAACTGATGCAATGCCTCCTCCCTGGTTTTCGGCTGATCAGGGCAGTCACGCTTGAAGTGACCGATCTTTCCGCATCGGTAACACTTTGCTACTGCCTGTGTTGCACTGATATCCATGGGCACACCGTGTCCTCCATATGTAGTTCCCGACGGTGTCTTCTGTGTTGGTGTACTTGTCGATGCCACTCCCTTTGGTATAGTCCCCTTTGATGCCTGCGGCTTGGAGTCAATGCACCCAGTGCCTTCTGCTTGTTTGAGTCGCTAATTGTAGTCCATATGGTGATGAGCCTCCTGGCTCTGTGCGCTCTGAAATCGTGGACACCACTTATAATTTATCACCTATCTCCCTTACGCAGCTTTTCACTAAACCAAACATTGCAAGTCCGGCACAGGTCAAATCATATTAAATCTCCCACTCCAAGTGAACTTTCACTTCGATATCTATGAGTCATCGTGCCTCAAGGCACATTGATTGACAATCCTTCCGCAGTAAATTAAACACACATCATTATTCCAGGCCTTCGCATGTGGATAGAGCCATACAGTCACACGGTTCGACTACACGTATGCTATGCAAAGCTACGGATTCTCAAGATACATATGAATGCACCTTATTTTGCTTAGGACTTTAGTAAGGATTAGTGATATGCTAACTACGGATGATTAAGTAGTCAGTAAATTAGTAACCTTCCATAGTCTAGTTAACTACGTGAACTTTTAATACACAATGCACAGTAGGATAACACATAGCATAGTGAACTACGGTTACAAATAGGTCGCTACACTCACTAATCATGTGCTGCGGTTATCAAGCCAAAGCAAAAGTTTGATTACTTAGCAAGTACAGTTCTGTAGGATAAAAGACAACGGCCTGTAGATAGAAAAGAAGAACAATCCCCTAGAGGATACATACACCACACATATCACCCAATACATGCAAATTAAAGTTAATATCTCTACGTTCTCAAGAGATACAACACTTTGCGAACTTCCTAAAGACTCACTACTTACCAAGTGTTAAATAACTTGATTCACATCCTCTCGTCCAAAACACAAACAAGGATACTCTAAAAAGACCGCTTTGTTTGTCACCCTCATCTCATAAATTCGCATACCTGAAGACTTCAAAGGGTAATCCGTAGCTAGGATTCTGAACTTAAGTCTCTAACACCAACAGCACACTGTTCCTGTAAGTTGGGAACGACACTAATTCTAGTTTCTCTAGTTAAGCCAGCTCCATCTCTGTGTTTCTTGGAGAAAGTACACGAGTATAGGAGAATATCTTCTACTGGAACCGTAGCCAGGATTCCAACACCAAATAGTTCACGCTGCATCTAGGTTGCCCCCGCTGAGCATACACCCACATTTACGCATCCCTTCCCTTCCAGGAAAGTCCACGTACATACCTTGAGCCTCTGAACAGCCTTCAGAGAATCATAACAAAGCGTAGCAATACTTCGCTACACCACCAGAAGCTACAGTCATCACACGGAGGTGCAAGACTAGACTCGCTAGAACCTGCCTTCAGATTCTGTGTTTGGTTACACTAGCCGTTACAGGTCTTGTGTTTTCTGCCCGCAGGAGTCAATAGGTTCATCAATGGAGTAGGTGAGCCTTCCACCCATTATAGGTGGTTGGTACCTCTCCATCGGCCGAGTATATGGTGTTTTTACTCATTTCGCGGGCAGCCTTCTTGATCTGGGTGAGCATGACCTGCTCGTTGTTGCATACTCTGGCGTAATGGGCAAGTTCTTCAAATTCCTGGAAGAATTTGTCACCATCCTTGAAGTTGACCTGCCAGAGCCTCTCCCATTGAGCATGCTTGATCTGCTCATCAGTGTCTTTCCAGAACCTCTTCTTCAGCTCCGATTTGAAGTCCTCATAGTTAGGGTACATCTGGTCCCCATCAGTGGTTCTTCCTATGATTCTGGCACACAATTACCACCACCTTTTGGCATCGTCTGCAAGTCGTGAGACACAAAAGATTACTTTGTGTGGGGGGTAGTGGAAGTGTTGGTTGAAGAGTTCGAAGTGCAGCTCGCACATTAGGAAGAAGCAGGAGATGTCGTTAGAATCCCCTTTGAAGTCATCGAGTTCTTTCAAGATTTTTGGCTTGAAGTCGTCATAAAGGGTGACATTCCCATCGGTGAGAACACAAGGGGCAGGAGGGGTGGGTGCTTTTGGCAGAGCGGGGTGGCACGGTAGTGCCCATTGAACCAGGGGAGCAGGTGGTTGAGGCGGTTGAGCTGGTTGTCCACCACCGCCTCCTGCTGGATCTGCCCCGGCGAATGGTATGTAGCCGCGTGGGTATGTTCCTGGTGGTTCCTGTCCCCTGATGTAGGAGAATGGACCGACCGGGGCTCGAGGTGGAGCCACCGGTGGTGTGTCTGGCATTGGTCATGGGGCTTCTATTGTAGTTTCTTCGTATGGAGTGAGTATCCGCATTAGAGCGTCTGGGTGGAGTTTGTTAAAGAGAAGGCGAGTGTTTCGCTCCGCCTCATACTGAAGGATTTTGCCGGCTGGGAGTCCCTGTTGTTTTTTCATAAAATAATTGGTGCCAGTTTGGGTTACTCCCCAAGTCGGCATGAAAGGTAATTCATAAGAAAAGTAACTATATAATTCTGAATACTCTGCTGTCATTAGTAATTGCGGGACTGGGAACTGGACATCATCAAATCTGGTCTGTTCATATAATAGAAGGGCACTGTGAATATGGCTATAGGGATTAGGTGGGGGAGTCAGGTTCATCCTCATTGACCGATGGCTTGGAGAACAACTCTGGGATTCCATTGAGGGCAGTGGTATGGGGGAATGGCGTTGCAGGACGGGGCTGGTAAGCAGTGTCTGAACCGCTTGACTCACTTCCATATCGTGACTGCGGGAGACGACACTGCTCCGCGACGTTCTGCCAGTAGCTGTACCTTGGTGGGTAGAGATGGGCAGTTGACGAGCTGGCGACGGGTTCCTCGACTGCTCATACAGGCTCTGGTGTGAGCTCTCGGTTCTGTACAGGCCGGTCCCAGGATGCAGGGTTTGGGTAGCCTGATGGGGGTGGGGTTCGGTGTCTGGGCGAGCCGCAATCGGATGGGAAGTAGGCGCTGTATGGAATGTCAATGTTGTCCCAAAACTCATTGGGATCGATGTGGGCTGGGGGTGGTGGAGCGGCGTTCCTATCGGCCCAAGGATCGGAACTGGAGGTTGGGGCGATGGGTCTGGTGTCGTGGCCCACGTTGAATCTCCCTGTTCACGCTGCAAATCGGGCATATTCATTGGGTGAGGGAGTTCGAGGGACATATGGGGTAGAGTTGGGAGAACTGGGGGGGGGGAGAGGATGATGATAGGCGTGCACCTTCTGGGAGGGGTAGGAGACCTTCTCTCTGGGATGACAGGAGAAGTCTCCTCAAAAAGGACGTCCTCTCCTTCTTGCTCTCTAATGAAGCGGTTGATCAGGATCGGTCACTGTGGTATGGGTGCAATGATTCTGGGTGATCACTGCTGGAGCAGGAAGCCATCGGTGGATTCTGTTTGATTGGTAGTGACTGTGGGGGCGGGATGGGGTACCTCTATCCATCGTAGTGGTCTGTAGCGAAACCTGATTGCGAGGAGGAGGGCTATGGAGAGGAGAGTGGCACTGGGTATTCCTAGTGAGATGGCGATGATACAAGTGTTGTCATTCTCCATGGGGTGCTCTGATTAGAGAGCAGTAAGAAAAGCTTTGAGCTAAATGTAAGACCTGAACTTCCAAACAAGAGTAAGCAACAGCTGTATCGCTTTCGTACAGTCACCGTTGAGTCTTGTAGTGTAAGGATGTCCTTGACTAGGATTATAGCGCTTAGCGAGAAGGAATGTGTTTTGGTATGAATAAACGTTAGCTCAAAGCTAGGGAATATACAGCTTTGAGTACACTACTTATATACTAAAGTGAGGGTCCTAATAATAAGTACACCGTGTTAGAAAGTGACAAACAAAGTACATGGTGACCGAGTATGACTGTGTTGCAATATGAAGACTCCGTGGAGTTGCGGATCCTAAGAATAAGATAAGATAAGCGCCAAAGATAAGATAAGATAAGAGGTGCTTAGGTAAAGAAAATGAATAAATCGTAACAAATGGCCACATGGAAAACCTCTGCCAAATCTGCTCTATTTCTCAATTTTTCACAGAATCAGTTGCAGCTCTAAAGTTACCCCAAAATGCCTATAAAATCTATAACATGCATATCTCAAATTATACAACAGAATTTAGCAACAGAATTCAGGGAAAGCAGGATAAATTAGAAAGGTTAACAAGTGAAAAAAGCATCCTGGACATGACAAAGGAATGAAGGGAGAGTAAGAAAGAGTACAAAGTATGGTGTCTTCACTGAGGAATAACATGTGGAGACCATGTGGGATAAACAATGGTTGGAAATTAGCATGGTGCCTCAGTATGGGAATGAACTCCCATGTATAGCCACTCACTATAAGCCATGGAGATGGCTGCAGGAATGTCTCTCCTTCTCCATATTTGTCCTTCTGACCATTGTCTTTGCTATATCTTCTCATTAGTACTGCAAGACCCAGAGATTGTTATCATTTCCTCCAACTACAATCACAATGTGAAGATTTATCACAGACAGACCATTCAAGAGTGATGATTCCAAGCATGACCTTGCCTTAGAGAAACAAACTTTTATCCTGTCCAATTCCACTGCTTTGCGAAGACAACCAACATCATTGAATTCAGATAATATCCCACCTATGACCCTTGGCACCTTGGACTACATGACATGATGCCAAGGAATATCAGAGCCAACCCTTCTAATCATGCAACTTTGTCATCTATCATTGGCTCTCTTTGCCAAGCAACATACCTTCATGTCTGCAGCCACAGAATTCCCCAGTAAAAACATTCTGTCAAATTATTTCCCTCAAACTAAAATCTTCTCTTCCTAGATGGTTTCAAATCCTGAATGGATGCATGAGCTGTACCACCTCCCCTCAATCCTGTTACCTGACACTGTCAGTGATCTTGAGACTCTCTACCATCCTAACTTTACTTCAACCTTACCACTGCTCACCTCTGCATGTACCCACACACAACCAATACATGTACACCACAGAATCCCTCCTTATTGAGAAAACCTCCAGTCTCTACCACACTTTCCACTCCCACCCTGTCCTCCTCCATCTCTTGGTCCCCTCAACTCTAACCCTCCATGAAAGGCTCTGCAGCAGCTTCCATGAAGAACATGTCACCCATGTCTGGACAGCCACTCTCAACTCCCAACAACATGTAATTGCCAAAATCTTCGATTCCCTATACTTGATCAACCTATATAAAGGCACTGGCCCCTTCCCTCTCCTTGATCTCTCCATATCCCACAAAGCTGAGACCTACTGCCAGCTCACTGCTCTCCAAGGCACACAAGTCCTGTGGTGCCTCAGGCTCGTCATCTTGCCATTACCCTCCCAGGGAAACTGCACTGTATACATTGATACACTTACTAAGGCAATGAGAAACATAACAGAGTGCAGTGATTATAATGCTGGTAATGAGATTACCTGAGTGAAACTGGGTGGAGTGTATGACTCAACCTGAGCATGGTACTAGAAAGGCTGTACTAGGTATAAAGTCCCAGTGCTTGACACTGAGTGCTCTGACAAGGCATAGCATATGCACACTAAGAATAGAGCAGGACACCCTTGTGAGATAATTAAGACATTGCGCAACATTGATCTATGATGCACAAGGCACAGCAGATCTAGCCCCTTGCAGTCTAGACTTTGTAATGATAGAACTTGGGTAAATCTGATGTTTCTGACTTTGGCTGAAGCATGCGAGGCCTAGACAAGAAGCTAGTTGCCTTCACTACCATAGAATTCCCCAGAAGAGTATTATGAAGTGAAATAAGAGTTGCACAATAGGCTGCAACTCCAAGGAGATAGCAACCAATGTCAAGACACGTGTAATAGCACTGTTAACTGACATTGTGACACTCAGAGACAGGATCTGTCCCCAAGTTGGACTCTTGAGTCAGCACCAAGCTATGGTGTGATAATTGCAACATGCACAGGACACAGGTGAAAGTGCTCCACAACTTAAATGATACTATATTGGGTGGTACTCATTTGTAGGAAGTAGAATAGATAAATAATGCAGTGTAATTGTAGTGTACGAGTTTCAGACCCCCATTGTAGTCGTGTACAAGCCTCCAGCTTGACACCCTAGCTTCAGGATTAGTTTGTAACTTCAAGCAAGAGAATATACCTTGGATTGAGAGCATATTGAGTGAATTGAGTGGTGTGTGAGGCATAGAAAGCTAGCATGGCACTTGTGCTACTGTTAATTTGTTGGTTGACTTGTGCTCTAACCTGAGAAAATGAGTATAGTGTCATTGAGGATGTGCTCTTGTGCTTTAAGGGTTTCTTGTGACATGAGGCACTACAGGTGGCAGAGGTTCAAACCCTTTGGCTTGATTAGTGCTCGCTTGAGGGTATATATTTTCGAAGTGGCATAGGTTCAAACTCTGTGGCTTGCGGATGGGATTTTATAAGGTTATGTCTCTAGATTAGTGTTGCCATAGCTTGACTTGACTCAACTCAGCTTGACTTCAGATGACTCAGCTTCCAGATGGCTCCAAAGTCAGATTAAATCTTTGACTTTGGCTCAGCTCAGCTTCAAGCCACTGACTTTTACCAAGTCATTGACTCCATACCTGAATAGGAAGGTGAAAGAAGAGAACTATAAAGATAGATGGTGTATGTACCAAAGAAGTGTAAAAAGTCTGTAATGGTAGATATATGGCATATCCATCAACTTGAAGAACTTTCAGTCACATACAGGCAACAAAGACTTGATGTTCACTAACCTGAGAAAGAAGCACAGTGAAAATGTGGGTGAAAGGTGGGGATCTAAGTTACCATTTTCACATGCTTCCCAATGCCTCCCTCATCAATCAACAATTGAACAGGAAGAAAGAATCTAAGTTTTCCTCCCTCTGATGCACATCTAAAATAATCATTATGATTAAATTTTCTCCTAAATACATTTCTGAGTCCTATAGGGCAAGGTAGAGATAGTTGTTCTAAAAGTGGATGGAGTCATTGACTTTGGCTGGCTCGAAGCCATCAAAGTCAAGTCAGAGCTGAGTCGAGCCATTTGAGACTGAAGTCATTTTGATGACTTGGCTCAGTCTGACTTTGACTCCACTCGACTTTTCGGGAACTCAAAGCCGAGTCATGGCAACACTCTTCTGGATTGCATAGGTTAGAACCCTGTGGATTTATGATTGGTTTGGAAGCTTGAGCATGTAGATTTGAATCCTGTGGCTTTAGTGGAAGGTTTTGTGAAGGGTTTCTGCTTAGAGCATGAGGCTTTGAGTTGTGTGTTTCAAGTTGTTTGAGATTATTTCATGTGTTGCTCTAGACTTAGTGAGGGTTTCACATGTGTCTTTCAACATTGTGTATATTGTGACTACACCTTGCCTTGAGGCCTAGCAACAACTGTCACTCCTCTTGTTATTAAAAGCCTTTGGACTTAGAGAAATATAGATACTAGATGTGTGCTGTCACTGTACATGTGTATCCTATATTCTGAGTGTGTGATTGTTTTGTTTCTATCTGCTTCTATTGCATCAGAATCCCCCATGAACTTGAGGGTTTGTGTGTGTAGTGTTGGGTGTGGGTATGATCAGTGTCTTCAATGCTGTTGCATTTCTAGCTTGCATGCACGGAGTCTCTTCAACAGAATACATCTGCTAGCAGAACTCCTAGGCTCACTAGTCAGCAAGCAACCATTTCGAGACTGACTATTGCATGATAATTTACCATCATTCATGACTAGCCAAGAAATCATTATCAATAATACCCCTCTAGTCAGTTATTTATATCTCAATCATACCTTGTTTGTCAGTAAATAAGTAGTAGAGTATGCACATGCACAGCCAGGCAAACCATCCCCACAATTGTGACCTTCTAGTCAGTACCTAGTGCCCTAATTAAAGGCTTTTATGCTTAACCTCAATGAAGTGGTGACTAGTCGCTAAGTTACCCATAGCATAGAGTGAATTGAAGTGTCTTAGAGCAATGTTTTGTGTCCTGCAAAGGGCAAGATTGTTTTGAAGTTAGTTCAAGCAAGTTCTCAAAGTTTAAAGTAGTATTCTTAGGCCAAGAGTGCCACTAGTCAGCCCAGAGTGCAACTAGTCAAGTGTCTATCACTTGTATGAAGCAGTATAGGGCCAAGAGAGCCACTAGTTCGAAGCAGTACCAGTCAGAGCAAGTGCAGTAGCTCAAGTCAAGTCACTATTCACCCAATTGTGTCTTACCGACCCTGCTAGTGTGAGTAGTACACTTGTATAGCTCACTAGTGACGAATAAAACACCTTTAAACAACTTTCCTTGATTATTGAAGTCTGCAGAGTGCTTCTATCATACTCGAAATACCCAAATTCAATACATTGGTGATAAGTGTAGAGTTAGTGTTAGGTTTAGTGTTGTTGGTGTTCATTGCTCTTCACTAGTCCTTTTGCCACTCACTGTTACCGAGTTAAACCTGGGCTCATGGTGGTACATGCAAGTGCTCTGGCAACAATGATGTAAGCCCATAAGAGTCTCTGTGGTAGTAACACATGCCTTAGTTGCTCAGATGAGTTGTGTGTCTCATTTGTGAACTGGATACTAGGTAGTGCCACATGTGATGGTTGCAGTGAAGAGAAACAAGTGGGAGGATGGAGAAGATCAAGGAAGGTGCTATCAAGGCTTCAGGAAATGCCATCAGCAGGGTCAAATTCCTGAATGTCATCTGTGGTGTACATCATTGTTGCGAGGTATTCCTTCCATCCACCAGAAGTTGAAGACCATGAGCACTGCCTCATCCACAACTATGCATTCTATCCTTATTGTCATCAAAGACTAGAGAGAGAAGAGATTGATCTGCAGATTCGACCTCTAACAACCTGCCATACTGTATTTCCAGAATCCATGACCAAGCTGGTAGACGAATAGGAGGATGCATGCATAGAGTATGTTGTGTGTTTTTAGTCTTTCCCATTTGTTGCTAATCGTTTGAGAGATCATCCATGTCATGTGCCACAGCCCCACTTTGCTCTAAGTCGGAACAACTGTTATTCCTGTAAAGACACCAACATGGGGTACAGAGGAGCATAAAAGTAAGATCAAGGCAACATGGTTAGGCTACACTTGTTTCCTTGTTAAGCTGCCTCACTAGCAGGGAGGGGCGCATTGGTCTTGTACAATCCGGTGTTCAAACATTCAGCACCAGTGCTCAGTGATAAATGCTTGCCTAGCCAGTTTCTTGGGCCAAAGAGATAGTTCAAGCCACCATGCAAGATTGAAGATATACCATGGAGTTGTGATCTCTGTGATCAGTTCAGTTTAGGACTCAGCAGTGCACACATTTGTGATGCTGTTCTTAGCATCAAACATGCTGATCAACCAACCTGCTCATCTGATATAACCCCTCTACTTGGAAAAGTCAATTGGGATACCATGAGCTCACACACGTACACTCGACTGGTAGGACACCCAATGGGATACTTAGCTTCCAATAGTGTCCTTCAAGCTAACTTTTACTCTTGTGCATTGCTTCACACCACACATCTTTGCTTCACTAGGAACCAAGTAGTGCCTTGAATTGATCAGGTCGTTCAAAAGACATGCACATACACTCAACAAGTGGGCACTCGATGCATGGAGAAGCCCCAGAAGTCATTCAAGTCGACTTGTACTCCTGTGCAGCATTGGACCAGTTGGGGAGGGTGAGAATAGGAAAGGCTACCCACCACTTTGAACCTGTTACTACTTGCAGGCTGGTGTGGTTCCAGAATCTATGGCCGAGCTTGAGGACCAAGAGATAGATGGATTGACTGAGTGTATGGTGCATGTTTAGGACTCAGGAGATACTGTCACTAAGGCAATGATTCTTTTGCAGCAAACATAAAGTCAGAGATGGTGACATGGGGTATGGAGCTTCATGCTGATGTGGCCAAGCCATGTGTGTTGCCTCATTGAGTTTCTGTTTCTAGCCTAGTTAGGGAAAATTACAAGGCTACTGTTCAACCTGGTGACTGATGTGGGTCTCTGAGTGAGTACTTTCCTATGGCCAGATTCATGCACCACAGGGATATTCTATGATTGGAGCTGCATAACCACAAAGGCAACATTTCATTCCACTTGGGAATGACAAGTACTTTGAATCACTGAATGGGCATGCATATACACTTGATTTGTGGTACACCTGACATGTGGAGATACCCAGAACATGTTTCAAGTTATGCCTAGCATTGCATTGGTTGAGGCCATACAATCAAAGAAAGACTTGGGTGAGGGTGTAGTTCATTAGTGATGCTGTTTGTCTATCCATCAAAGATGGAGGAGATAAGGAAGGTGGGATGGGTGTTCAAGAGAGATTGAGGAGTGGATTCTAGCTGGGTTTGATTACCACTGGGTATGTGCAAGTGCTCGTTTGTATTCATGTGTCTTATGTCCTTCCAATACTCATGAATACAGTTGGTTCATGGCCACTATATATTGTGCGCCACAGGCTAGAATCCGCATTTTTGAGGATGCACAGATGAGCAATCCCAACTCGTTTTGAACCACCTCAGTCAAATAACAAGGGAACCTGTTACACCAAGTGTTACCCATCCCTGGGAGCTACTTTATAACTTGGATATCATGTAGCAGCAACTGATGCAAGCATGGGGTTCAATTCCCTGTTCCAATATTGGTAAAAGGAGATACCTTTTGCAGGAGCCATCAATCTTGGTCTCATACGTGCCACTGGCAGTGTTAGAAATCATGATGTTGAGCAACTATCTTCCTGTAACATTGCCTGATGGTAAGTAGAGATAAACAATGAAGATATATATTTCCAAGGAAAGTCCTGGTCATCTAGGCCAATCATCTTACACTCTACTGCTAGTCTCTTTGATCTCCCACATTCTTGAGATATATGTCCTAGATGAGAATAAGCATAGGGATGAAAGGGATATAAGATGGCTCACCACCAATGCATAATGTGGATTGGATAGAATGGATACCAACAGTACCATCCAACAAAGCAGTAGCAAGGAGGTCAGGGTTACAGGGACACCATTTGACTTGGAACGCTCAGTTAGATGTGCTCAGGAGCTTGCAGATGATCTCAGATGTTTGTGGATTCCAGCAGAGTGCCCTATTGTCCTTGCCGCAAGACAAGAGGATATCGGTATCTTGCTTGCACCAAAAAAGAGACAGGACACCCTTTTCATGGCCAGTAAGGAGTTTCTCCAGGGTGCACATGTTACAAAGGTCCCAAACCATGATGATAGGAGATGAGTCATCTTCAGATGCAGAAACCAGTCTAGTAGCCTGAATATTTCAATGATAGAGTGCGCAAACTGTCACAGAAAAAGTGGTAGGTTGCATGTTATCTGGATGCCAGGCGATGGCACTCATCCCTCTTTGCCCACCAACAGCAAGACCATTTGTTGCACTGACTTTGCCTACAAGCATTCCGACTCCACCACTGTATGCCAGAGCAATGACTTTGTGCTTCCCTCTGAGATCCCAGACAACAGTGTAGCCAGTCATACTTACTCCAGCAAAAACGTAAGGTACTTGCTAATTCCATATGACCGAGGTAATCTCATCTAGCTTTGTACTCCTTGATCCAGGCATCGGAGCATACAGCTCCATAGGGTCTGAGGTCCCATATACAGACCTGCAACAAGATCAGAGTGAAAGCAGCTACACTGACCGATGACAAGAGGTGAGTTTGCAGCTTATTAAAGTCCAAGACTCTGACTGGCCTGGTGTGATTGGTGTTCTGTAGGATGAGGGACTCGCTGGAGCTGTACGACGTGTTCAGTACAAGAAAAAAAGGGCCACAGTCAAGCAATGCACCCAGCACCAGCAAGACTCTTTGATTACTGTTGACATACCCCCACATCAAGTGGTTGAACCTATATTGCCATTATGGGCAGCAACCTAGTGGTATAGCGATGAGACAGTGTACCTCACTGTATCCTTCACAGCACCTTTTGGTCCTGACTGACCCTCTATTCCCAGGTCAAATTTGTTCTTGTCGAGAAGATTGGGGGCCAAAATTTCAAGCTGGCTTTCATTACTGAAGGACTCATCAAGGGCACCAGTGACCATCTCTGTCACTGTGAGAGGAAGAGAAGAGGATGGAGACCAAGTAAATGTGGAAGTCTTGTGGATCTCATTCAGTTTCATCTTGGTGGAAGTAATTTGTGCAATAGGATGCCGGTCAACACACCCATCGCAAATGGGAAATTTCTAGCCTGATACCTGGGGTGGGGGTCCATAGAGAAACCCCTTAATCTCACAATTTTTTGAACTCCAAAAGAATGCCAAAGATAAGCTGTCACATGCTCATATTCTCACGTGCTGCATGGCACATCTTTCAAGCGTCTTCTCATTTACAGCTGTGTTCCACTTGTTTGATGCATTTCAGGAAGGTTTTTATTGCACTATTTGGCTGTCACAGCCGAGGCCAGCGCATTTTGGCTGCTAAAAAACGAAGCCTTAAATGGTTTTGATTTAGTAATACCTTTCTCGGTCCTGAAAACGCCATCAGTAAAACGGTATGAAAAATATGTCTCCCTATAGAACAAAGGACTTAAGGTACCCTTTCGTTTTACAGCGAGCAAAACAAGGGCGAAAAACTGAAGCTGCAATTGAAACCATTTAAGGTCCCGTTTTAGGCTATTAAATACGTACCAGCCTCTGTAGTGTGTTATGTGTATCTAGAAGAATAACAACACTGCCAGATAAGTCATTCCTATTGTCATCTCCCTTGGGCTGTATGGAGAATCTTGTTTTGATAAAAGACCTCTGATACCATCCACTCCTACATAGTTAATTTCCATAGTCTTCAATACCCTATGCTTGATTGGGTGTAGCAGCTCGAAGTCCTCAGTCCTGAAATTCAGTGATGTGTCATGACTTATTAGTGAGCCAGACAGCCAGATCATGTCTGAGTTTGAAATGTGTTTAGATTTGGGGGTTCCTCTGTGGACCCCCACCCTAGGTACCAGGGTTTATATACAGGTATGAGTTCTGCAAGTATATAATAAAGCTGGACTTATCAGGCTAGGAATTTTCAGCTATATTGAAATTATCACATGACCACAGAAACTTGACTTGAAACTAGTCCCAAAATTGTTAAAATGGCAGGCAAGATCAGTTTTAGGTTGAATTTCAGATTAAATTTCTGTACACCTGAAATTCTTGAAGTTCTTCCCTTTGTGGTATGACATTCATGGCCATGCAATTCTGCCCTCCCCTAAAGCCTCCACATGATGTATGCCATGTGCGTTTCTAAGACACTTCCAGTTACTTTGTTCTCGGGCCAATATTCCCTTTTAAGGATTTAGGCTTCATTTTGAACTTCACGGAATGCTCAGCATAATCTGCTTACAGGATACATTGTGTACCAGTGAGATCATACAATACTTTGGATAAGGCACATTTGCACTGTTCATTCAAGGTTCATTGCCAAAATAAAATTTCCCAGTTGTAAGACTTGAATCAAACTTGAACACTGCTGTAAAAAGAAAGAACCATTTTGATATCTAGTGCTCAGTAATGTTTAGCGATAGTTTTTGAGATGATCCCACTTACAAAGTGGATACAAGGGCTGACACAGCCTAATATGATTATGCTCTGATCTGAAGTAGCCACATCCATGATCATTCGCCTTCCATCATATTCAACACTATGTTGTATAATTGACAAAAGTTGACATCAAACCATGGCCTGCACCTGAGCTCCTCCCTAAACTTCTGAACCCTACAATTCATTCCTTTGATCTTGCCCTTTTCCCTAGATCATAGGTCCCTGGTGATCCTTCTTCCAAGTCCACATCATAGATAATGATGACAACATCCCAGCAACATAAATTGATCACTTCGCACTTGACTTCCATTCATTTGATTTACTGATACTTATGCCCGAATTAGACACCATCCGATTCATACAGTGCTTGCTTTGTTTGCCTGGAATGGGGGCTACTTGATGAATACTCTCGACAGTCTGGAAACATCCTTATAACTGGAGGTGGTAAATCATCCAATGGCAAACTCTGTATACTGACTGGTATCAATGTGCTCTTTAACGAGTATTCTATCATTGTCGTCATTACCACAAACTGAGCAAACCTCTTGATCTGAAGTCTCGACTCCAGGATCGGAACCACGGTCCCTATTCCTTCCTATACCAATGAAGGTCATTGTGCCTGAGGAAACCTGCTTCAATTTATGATATTGTGCCAGTGTTGTATTCCCTGATGAAGAAGAACACCACTCATGAGTCACACTTGTGTATCTGTGCTGCTAACTGCATCGGTCGACATCCTCTCACCAAGATTCATTTATCATTGCTAGGGCTTCAATGTCATGGACACCAACAAGGTGACCCCATTTCCCCTTTCTATTTGGGTGGGTCTCTGAGGCTGATCCCATTGTACATCTGTCTAGACACGGTATTAAAGAGTCTTCCATTTCCTATGAGCAGTCCTATCATCGCCATCTACTATTCATGGTTGATCTCTGTCTGGGCTCCTATGAATCCATCTTATAATACAGTGTTGTTTAATGAGAATGATGGACATTTCCCTCACAGTCAACAATTTTTATTGATGTTATGGGATGCTTGTCCCCTCGGATCTACAAGACTGATCAGAATACAGTTGATGAAGTGCTTCACTGATGTCAACATTCCCTTGATCACATACTTACATGGGAGGCCACGAGTAGGAATAATGACGATACTCATTAGCACTCTGGTAGGGTGAAATTCAGGATAACATCGCATGTACAGCATGATCATTGACGATGCACTGCCCTAAATGCCACAGCCTTTCCCGCTGACTTGCATCTCCAGTTTCCCACCCACTGAGTCACTGACTTCTCCCATTTAAGATAAGCACTGTCTTCAAGACTGCACTGTCTTCAGACCACCCATTTCTCTTGAGAAACTCCAATAGCGATGGATGCACTCATAAATATCAAGGAAGGTTCAATGATGGCAACTCTCTGGAATTCATAGATATGAAAAGGGAATGCAGGAATTTAGTCAAGCTTTCACATACATCTCATTCTTTTCAGATATGATGGCTGACTCATTTTTTCTAGTGCTCTATATATACCTGCAGCATCAGTATACCTGATGACTTCTGTGCTGAACTCGCATCGGAGTCCATATGAAAGAAGAACACTGTACTCATTGTAATGCAGTGTGTTCCATTGAACATGTGTGCTTATTATGTTCTGCAATCTCCACAATATGTCATGCAATTTTACAATTGTACTATATCAACAGTATAGTGCTATGGTGACATATCACCTATAAAGACTTGTTGTCAACCAGCAGTGTTCTTCTCCCTAGCTCATTGTCTACTCCTAAGCATGTTCTCCAAGGAAACAACCAGCTATCAATGCTCATTAAGAGGTTCATATTGCTTTGCCACCTCTGTCTCACTCATTGTTATCATTGCAACCACATGTGTTGCTCTCATTCTCAAGCTACACCCTGGTGGAGAGTTGTCATATCCCATGAATCCGGTTGTAACAGAAGATAGAACCATAAGAGTCTTTGCCTGTTCCTTGATATCCACCGCTCATAACAACCAAAGATTTTTCTCAGTGCTCCCTTTGTCTCAGCCAATATTCCTCAAACCACTATGCTTGTCGAGCATGATACCTGCAAGGTTAATTGCTCAGAAGTTAACATCTTCTTTGACAAGTGAGCCCTTCTGTCTATGGTTCTCAAGAAATGTGTCGCCTAGATCTATTGATGGTCCTTCTAGTAACAACAGACCCATGGTCCCCACCTTCATATGGAACACCACTGTCATCATGACTTTGATCAACCATTCAAGTTATAACATCCTGGGCAACTCTCCCATGTTCCACACGAAGTTCAACATCTACCCATTTTTCTACTATTTTCAACAGAGATTATATATCACACACAGATCTCTGACCTATTATCCTTTTGATGCATACTGCACTCTTTGTCTCACAATGTCCATCTTATTCATTGATGTTTCAGTTACGAGTCCAACATATTCGCTTTTGTGAAAGAGGTGTCAACAAACAATTCTGTCAACCTAGACCTTGGTTTGGCATACCCACTGATCATGTATTTCTCCTCTTCCCATCTCATCTGACCACCTGATGGAATTTCTTTCAGTGACCTCAAACTTACAACTCACATTACATGGAAAGAACCCCTTTACTTGGATGACATGCATATTAAGCAAGGAGTGATCTGTGCACACATAACCCTCCAATGCAGCCTGCTTATTATTGGATACTGTTTGGTCATTACCGCCATGTTTTGTTCAGTTTTTACTTCATTTCTCCATTAACTGTCTGAGCTCATGCACTTTTGTTATATGAAAGGGAATGATTACTCTTATGATTTGCTTCATAATGATCACAACTGTGGTCTTCGGATACTGACAATGGAACAAGATTGTTGTAGTCCCTATAGGGACTGTGTTCACCTTTACACAACTAAGATCCTCGATGCCCAGGGCTCCCAAAGGTTTTGGTGCATTGGTCATCTCAGGCTTCCTCTTCTGGGCAGTCGCTCAAGTAGCAACTCCCATAGGCAGTGTCCTGGGTAACTCCTCCAGATTGTTTCATATCAACAGCTATCATCTGATCTACTTTCTTCTGACCCAGATTATCTTGGGCTGCTACCATGCCTTATCCTGCTGTCGATTTGCATACATTCATGGCATCATTCTCACCTAAATATTTACTCTTGTTCATATGATAGGCCATAACCATGGTTGGCATCTACTTGTTCACTGACCCACATGATCCATCTCCTGAAGCCTTCACCTGGGACAAATTAGGTCAGTTTTTATGAACAGTCTGATGAATCGATACTCAGAGAACTTGCAGTGAATGTGTTGCATTTTCTTATCCGGTGCATTTGTGAGACTGTCAGTGCATGGGCACAACATGCTCAAATCTGCATATGTATAGCTAGATGGAAAACATCTAATGTTATTGAGATTCCCTTGACTAACCTTGATTGATAAACAAGTGTCCAAACCGGCTAATCTACATGCATGCATATGCAGAAGAAGAATATTAGTGTCTGGAAACTGGGAGGGAGAAGAATTTAGGATCAGACTGAACAATTAGTATCTGGGATTTCCATTGTCATTGCTATCAGTCTTTTGTGATGGTCAACTGGTCTTTTGTAAAATTATTACCAAAAGACGATGAGTAAGCCTGTGTGTAGGGTATTGACACCACAACAAAGTCAGAAGGAAATTATACTGAGAATGCCAATCATTTGGTTAGGTGACAAAGAGAAGGCATAAGTTGAGGTGGATAGACTTATTATATCATCCTCCCCAGGAACAGCCCAAGGTATTGCCAAAACAGAGCATTGCACAGAGAAGTATGTACTTAGTTGTGCACTTATCAAAAAGGACTACTGTAGGGTGGAGCAGCTTTCAGATAGAGGGAATTAGATACTGATTGCCCACTTATCCCCAAACATTTTTGGGAATGATGGCTCTTAGACAACAGCCAGTGACAATGAAAGTCTCCATGAAACTTAGAAAGACCTGATTGGAGACAGTCATGTGATGGCAGTGCATCTTCCCTCCGCTATGAAATGAATGGTACTTTGAATCCATCAAGTCACCCAAACAACACACACCTTCACTCAACATGTCGGCGCTCAACCAATATCCAGAAGTCTTTCAAGTTGACTTGTAGTCCCATGCAGCATTGGACCTGTTATGGGCCAAGACTAGGAAATGATACCCACCACATCGGACCCCTTAGTCGCTACAACCCAGTGTGCTTCCAATATCTACAGCAAACTGAAGGACAAAGGAGGAGATGGATTGACTGAGTATCATTATGGTGTGTGTTTCGGACTCGAGTGATACTGTTGAAGTGCTGATCATTGGTCTATTCTTTTGCAGTGAAAATAAAGTAGGAGACGATGACATGGGACATGGAGTTTCACACAGATTTAGCCCAGCCATGCACTTTACCTTGTCGAGTTTCTGTTTGTTGCTTTGTTAATGAGAAATGCAAGGCTACTGTCCGACCCAGCGACCGATGCCAGTGTCTGAATGAGTACTTTACTATGACCAGAACATCATTGGCACACATTTTTTAGCATAGATTCAGACACAATAGGAACTCTCTTTGAACAGACCTGTGCACCACAAAGGCAATACTCCACTCCACTTTGGAACGAAAGGTACACTTGATTCATAGTACACTCGAAGTGTGAGAACGTGTTTCAAGTTAACTTGCAGCACCACCTATCATTGTACTGGGCAAGCTCATTCAATCAGAGAAAGACTCTGGGGTGAAGGTGTAGCTCGCTGGCAATGCTTCCACGATCGAGGAGATAAGGAGGAGAAGATGCCAGTACACCCAGTGTTTGAGGAGTGGATTCCAGCTGGGTTTGATTAGCATCAGGTATGTGCAGCACTCATTTGCATTTATGAGTCTCATGTCCTTCCAGTTCTTAGTGCCAAGCTCTTATGAGTAGAGTTAGCTCATGACCACTATACATTGTGCGCCGCAGGATAGAATCAGCATTTTCGAGGATGGGTGGACGAGAAAGGTGGTCGTTATGCATTAGTGGTGAGCCATCTTTTATGCCTGTCATCCCCATACTTGTCCTCATCCAGGATGTACATCTCGAGAATGTGGGAGATCAAAGAGGCTGGCCGTAGAGTATAAGATAATTGGTCTAGACGACAGGGCCTTTCCTCTGAAAATATATTTTCATTGCTTACCATACTCTACTTAATGTCAGGCAACGGTGCAGGAAGGTAGTTGCTCAGCATTGTGATTTCTATCAGCACCAGTGGTGCATATGAGACTAAAATTGATGGCTCCTGCAAAAGGTACTTTCTTTTACCAATATCAGGACAGGGAATTGAACCCCGTACTTGCATCATTTACTGCTACATGATATCCAAGTCATAAAGTAGCTTCCAGGGACAGCTAATGCTTAGTGTACAGGGTTCCCTTGTTATTTAGCTGAGGTGGTTCAAAACAAGTTGGAATTATATTCAAATGAAGGGTTTGTGCCCTTGCCTGACAGAGCAATTGAAACATGCCAATGCTAATCAACTGGAGGTTGATGTTCAAGACACATGCTGCTAGCAAATTGCACCAACACTTTGTTCTCAAATCCACCATGTTGAGAGCTTCATAAGATTTGAACACATGCATACAGTAGTTAGACAGAAGAAAAGAGAATAAAGTACTGATGACAACATCCATGCAGTCTGGGGAGATTTGAACCCCTACCAGGCTTATAGTAATAACAGCCATTACACCACACCCATATACATAGCAGCATGGAAGGAATAAGTATGAGCCCTGCATCAACCTTGAATACATATTTGCAAGGATTGAGCACATGAATTTCCAACAGTGATCCTAGTATCGAAGAGGTTAATCCTGGCTTTCGACATCTTACTTACTGATACATATCTGTTGGTAAAAATGGAGCAACCCATAAAAATGATTTGATTGCCAAATTTGGAACACGTACCTATAGGGAATTGCAACTCAATCGTCTCAACTTGCCATTAGACTAAGTACAAGCTGGCTGACAATCTATATAATAAGACAGGTAGCGAAGATGACATAATAAGGTGGACTTTGAAATTTCCGGCCATTGCCATCCCCTGGCCTATTCCAGCTGAGTTTCAATTTTGTTGCACTACCATCACTGCCGCCTCTCTGCAGCGACAAGCTTCAATTTCTCTGCCTTTGTCATACCTCTACCAATGTTTTACCCTCCCTGGCATGTCTGGCATCCTGTATTTATACAAATTTGATACAAATCCACTGATTATGCATGCTGTAGGCTACAGAGTATTGAGCAATGAGCCAACAACAAGCATCAAATGACAAATTAGCAGGTAGGATTAGGGGTAAGAATACATGCTATGCTCAGCCTTTCTCTGTCCATGTAGAGCAATAAGCTGATGATACTACCTGTAAGAATATATGCTATGCTATGAGATGTAAGTAAGGCAATAAATACAAAAAATACAGAACAGCTCACCTCAGCCTTTCTCTGTCCATGTAGAACATCAAGCTGAGGTAATGAGTACAAAATATGAGGTATATATACTACTCTAAAGTCTGAGGAAGCAAGGGAATGTAAGTAGGGATGTGCACCATACCCATAGTATAGTGGTTATGTACAGTGTATATGAATATAGGTCTGTACTGTGACCAACTTTAATAACCTAAAATATGGCTGTATTCATACAGTTTGAATATAGTTGTTGAGGGAGGGACAGAAGACTATCTTATGCCATAAAGGTTAGTACCTATGACCTAAAAGAAGTGCATAATACTCACCCTTTGGCACCAGATATCTGTATATGGACAATGGTATGGACATGGTATGGATATGACATCAACCATATCATACTGTGGCTAATAATTTTTATACAGTCTACAGTTGTATTGCTATGGTCATATCTGTAATGGTACAATGCACATACCTAAACATAAGTACTGACTAAAACATGGAAATGAACCAATAGTTATAATGTCCAAGAAGGGGGTCGTTGCAATGATGAGCAAAAAGATGGGATGACAGCATGTGAGATGCTCCAGAGGGCTTTGACATTAACAATTCAGCTATGACATGCCTACCTAGTTACCGTGTCATAAACAGCCATTGCCATACCACAGTACAAGCCAGGTAGGTTTCAATTTTGCTGCCTCTACCAAGCCTTTACCCTCCCCACAGCACATCATTGGTGTGACTGGCTCCTAACTGAGCTTCAACTGAGACCACTTATCCATGCTATAGCAACAATGTGAGTATCAAGCAATGAGCAATGATTGAGCAACAAGTTGACAATGAGCATTGAATGCTAATGGATGTAAGTCTTATAGAAATTATCAGAGTTCAAATGTTAACCATAGCAGCCCATGGTCCACCATGTCAGATATCTAAGTCAGGGACATAAGAACCAGAATATATATCTCTCCCTCTCTCCTGCCAGCAATGACAGCTATTAACAATGATCACCCAAGTCATGAGAGTCCCTACCTATCCATTACATGGCTTACAGAAGTAATAGAACAATGCTTTATGGTACTCATAAAAAGTATTTTGCTCCATTGCAGTGGCTCTAAACAAATAACAGAGATTCAATAACATATCTTAGTAAAAAGCCATGTTTGGGGCGGGCCCCAACAAGCCCAAGCCCTGTGTCACAGTCAGGTTGCCAGGACCCGAGGTACAAGGGTCTGGCAATCGTGACGAAGACATGGGGCATAGGCTTGTCTATATCTATATCTATATAATAAGACAGGTCGATGATGATATAATAAGCTGAGTTTGAATATTCCGGCCATTGCCAGACCATGGCCTGTTCCGACTGAGTTTCAATTTCAGTGCACTGCCATCACTGCAGCCAACAAGCTTCAATTTTGCTGTGTTGCTGCCTCTGCAATCCCTCCATGGCACATCATTGGCATGGATGGCACCCAGTACTTACTGAACATAGGAAATTTACAAATTATGCATGCTGTAGGCTGCAAAGTGAGTATTGAGCAAGTTTAACAAGCATTGTGCAATATTAAACAAGTCAACAAGCATCAGATGTGAAGTTTGCATGTAGAATCAGGGGCCCTGAGATCATTCAAATATAGGTGATACAGATGCATGCTAATTTGTTACTATTTCATACAAGGCATTTGCAAGCCTTCCCCAGCAGTAGAGATGCTCTGTACATATGGTGGATATGGGTACCATATATACAGGCCTGTACCTGTACCATCAGCACTTTGGAATTCAGATTTTTATGGCCATATTTGTATGGGTAGGTTAAATCAGGGTATATACTTATTATCCTATACATACCATGAGTGCAATTAACAAAATATAATGTTTTGACTATGAATATCATCTGAGACAGGTCACTGTCCTCCTAAATGCCACCCATATAGGCTACTAGGGACAGGTATGGTACAGTATATGAGCAAAACCCATACCATACTGTTGAGACCCTTTTACCATACAGCTTATGGCTATAACTGTATACAGTACGGTGAGCATCCCTACCCAGCAGGTAGAATCAACAAGGAGGAGTAAATTGTATTCTGATCACTGTCCCTAAGAAGGAGAGTCTATACTATACATGCATTACCTACCACTATGCAGCTGCACTACAGTACTGAAAAAACATTGGGCCTCACTGACACAGTCATGTCCCTGCAAGGTGTGGCTTCTCAGCATGCCAGTGTCAATGCTATGAGGTTTACTATAGATATTTACTACAGTTATACTGTAACACCTGGATGCATATACAAGGAGACCATTTAGAACTTAGTTGATATTGCACACTAATTTATTTCCTAACATGAGCCTTACCCTGTAACATAACCACTTTAACATGGGACTTAGCAGTGTTCAAACTTCAAATTTCACACCATCATTCATATAGCTGTAGGGATGTGCACTGTATCTGTATCACAGTGGCTACATACAGTGGATACAGATATGGGTCTGCACTGTGAGCACTTTTGATGACCTAAAATATAGCCATACTTATATGGTTCAAGTACAGTTGTTGAGGGAATGGTAGGGGACTATTCAATGTCATTGAGGTCAGTAATTATGATCTCAATGAAGCAAATTATACTTACATTTTGATGACAGTCATTTGCTGTTGTCATGAAACTATCCATATATGAACAACAGTACAGACATGGTACAGATTTGACATTAGCTATACCATACTATGCGCAAGATATTTTGTGTAGTCTACAGCCATATTGTTACAGTCATATCCCTATACAGCTGTAGACCTATCATCATATATATTACAATGTGAAGGCATTTAAGCCCTACTTTGAATCCAAAATATGTAGAGATGGAGGCATATTTAAAGAACACTCTGAGCTCTGAGTCTGATGCAGATGTAGGAGCAAAGATACATAATTCAACAGCAATAGTGTAGCATCTATGTGACATCTATGAGACTAATAGCTGACACTTCCAAGCAGCTCCCAAGTAGAAAGCCAGGTTTGGGGTGGGCCCCAACAAGCCAAAGTCCCGTGTCACAGTCAGGTTGCTGGGACCCGAGGTATGAGGGTCCAGCAATCATGACGAAGACACGGGGCGGAGGCTTGTCTATATAATAAGACAGGTCGATGATGATATAATAAGGCGGACTTTGAATTTCTGGCCATTGCCATTGCCCGGCTTATTCTGGCTGAGTTTGAACTTCGCCATGCTGCTATGGTGTGGCTTCAAGCCTGTCCCCTTTCCTTCTTACCCTCTGCTCTGTTCCATTCTCCCCTCACAGTGTACCATCTCAGGCAGGCATTACAGCCATTTTACATATAATAAGGACTTTTGGGATCTCTCACAGTACTGTCTATCAATATTTGATTGAAGCTCTTCATTTCTGATTTTCTTTCAGGTGTTTTTGCCTCTTCCTTACACAGTGTTGCTACTATTTCCACCTCTCCATACCCTGTGATGTGTGTACCACTCTTAATCTTCTAAGATCAATGCTCACAGCTTTCTGTTAATAGGTCTCCATCTACTCCTACTAGAGAGAATGATCATTTCAATTTTCCAGCTCCAGTTACACCAGAGCAGAATCGTCATGCAGAATGGGAGCAGGATTGTCTTCAGCCTCTTCAGATGACCTCCCCCTCTAACCGTCATGGTCGATCACCACATCCAGGTCCTGATCCTAATATTGAACTTCCACACTTTAATATACCAACTGAGACTCATATCTCATCTCAGTTGGATCGTCCACATGAACATCCCATGCCTGTAGTACCAGCTCTTCCTGTTTTTCCCACCAGAGGTCGATGTCGTAGACAATTACATGGTGGTGCTCCTGAAGGACAGCCATCTGCATTTGATAGTACCTCTGTTCCACAGCTTCCTGTAGGTCCACAAGGCCGTGGACATGGGGGTGGTCGAGGACATGGGCAAGGGAGAGCTATTGAAATTCATCCTCCATGCACTGAGCCACCACAAAATATTGACCGAATAACTTCTGCTGAGCACCACCAGCAATCACCATCACCTATAAGAGAGTCACCACCATTACCTTCACCACCTCTACAGCCACCATTACCATTACCACATCAGCATCAACCACCACATGCCATTCCTGTACACCTTCCTCTGGCAAGACATCCATATGCTGAGGTGCACCCTCAGTATAATATTGGAAGTAGAAATTGCATTTGTGAATATTGTGGAGCATTACATTGGAATGATGAACGACTTAAGCATGAGTCAAGAGTTACACCACAATTTGGGACATGCTGTCTACAAGGGCAGGTCAAATTACCTCCTCTTCTTCCTGCTCCTGCCATTCTTCAAAATCTTCTTTGTGGAAACAATCCATTGTCAAAAGCCTTCTTACAAGATATCAGGCAGTATAATGCAGCATTGGCATTTACATCCTTAGCTGTAAAGGTTGATGAGGTAATTACCAATTCTTCAGGACCATACTGCTTCCGTGTATCTGGCGAGCTTCATCACCAGATGGGATCCCTGCTGCCTGAGGAAGAAGGGAAATTGTCTTATGCACAGCTGTACATATATGATCCAGTGAAGGCATTGAGTACACGCAATCGTCGCAATCCTAATCTAAATCCTGAAATCATGTCCCAATTACAGGATTTAATGCAAGATGTAAATCCATATGTTGCTTTATATCGACATGCATATCTCATTATGAAAGACAAACCCCATGAAGAGTATCCAAATATTGAAGTGCGATTGCATGTGGGTGATGGAACTGATGGGCGACGATATAATCTTCCAACAGTAGATGAATTGGCCGCTATTATTCCTGGAGATGGATCTGGGCCTCTTCAAAATGATCGAGATATTGTTTTACGTATGCATGATCATTCTCTCAAGCGCATTAGCCATCTTCATCCAAGTTATCAACCTCTTCATTATGTTCTCCTTTTTCCATATGGAGAATTGGGTTGGAATATACATATGCTTCTAGAAGAAACTGAAACAAGTGACTGTTCAGAAAATAAAAGGCTTACTCAACATATGTATTATGCCTACCGTCTACATGATCGTCCAGCAATTGAACCAAATGTGCCATTATATAGAGGAGGCCGGCTCTATCAACAGTATATTGCAGATGCATGGGCATCAATTGACCAAAATAATCTCAACTGGGTTTGGAATAATCAGAAAACTATTCGTGCAGATCTGTATAAAGGATTGGTTGATGCAACAACCAATGCAGATGGATTGGAAAACTCTGGCCAGCGTATTGTCTTACCATCATCACATACTGGAAGTCCACGTGCAATGTATCAGCTGTATCAGGATTCTATGGCAATTTGTAGAGCTTTGCAGAAACCAGATATCTTTCTTACAATGACAGCAAACCCACAGTGGCCAGAAATTGTTGACGCTCTGAAGTGTACAGATGGACCAGATCAGAAAGTGGAGGATCGACCAGATATTGTGGCCAGGGTCTTCCAGTTGAAGAAGGAGGCCTTACTGGATGAAATCAAAAAGGGTGGAATATTTGGAAAAGTTAGGGCTATGGTGCATACGATTGAATTTCAGAAGTGTGGACTCCCTCATATGCATCTTTTGATTTTTCTGGATCCTGAAGACAAGATTCACACACTTGCTAATGCTGATTCAGTCTCATGTGCTCAGATTCCTGATCCTGTTACTCAACCAATTCTTTATGAGATTGTCACCAGATGCATGGTCCATGGTCCATGTGATCATCGCTGCAAGAAGCCTGATGGTGGCTGTTCAAAGAACTTTCCAAAAGAATTCAATAAGCACACTGAATTCACCACTGATGGATATCCCAATTTGGCATGTCCTAACAATGGTCGTGAGTATGTTAAAATACGTGGTGAAACCCGTACTGTCTATACCAACCGTGATATTGTCCCATACAATCCTTATCTCAGTGCAAAATATAACTGTCACATCAATGTGGAGGTTTGTGTTTCTGTCAAGGCCATCAAATATATCCATAAATACATTTACAAGGGCCATGACAGGACTACATTAGAGATTCAGGATCATGATGAGATTAAAGAGTTTCTGGATGCACGCTACATCTCTGCTATTGAATCATGCTGGAGGATCTTTTCAATTCGGCTACATCAGGAGGAGCCAAATGTTGTCCATCTTCAGGTCCATCTCCCTGATGAGCAGCTTATCACATATGATGAGAATGACAGTCCAGAAGAGGTGTTAGCAGCTGCAGAGGCAAAGACAACTACTCTGTTGCAATGGTTTGATCTCAACAAAAGAGATCCCAGTGCACATCAGTATCTGTATCAAGACATTCCTGCCCATTATACCTGGAACAGGAGCAAGAAACACTGGAATCCACGTCAAAGATACACAACTATTGGTGTTACCATTGGCCGAATGTATCAGGCTGCCCCCTCATCTGGTGAGCGGTTCTATCTGCGGCTTCTTTTCACTGCTGTTGCCGGTGCTCAATCCTTCCAACACCTACACACTATCAACAATGTGGAGTGTGCTATTTTTAAAGAAGCATGCATTGCTATGGGATTGCTGGAAAATGATAATGAATGGAGACAATGCTTACAAGAGGCAGCTATTATGCAGTCAGGAGCACAGTTGCGATCACTATTTGTGACCCTTCTTCTCTTCTGCCAGCCAGCAAAGCCAAATGAGCTGTGGGAAGAGTTCAAGGAGAACATTTGTGATGATTTGGCACATAAGCTCCGCCAATGTGATGTTCCAAATCCAACAGATGCTCAGCTCTATGATTTTGGTCTCCATCTTATCAATAAGCTTCTTCAATCTCATGGTCATCGTCTCTCTGAGTGGACCCAGATGCCAGCCTCTATCATGGACTGGGCTGCTTATGAAGATAATCCTCTTCTGGCTGCACAGCTGACCTATGATATCCCATCTCTGCAGCAATTAGTTGCTAACAATCTTCAAACATTCAATGAAGAGCAAAAGACTGCTTATAATATTGTGTTTGACTCTGCTATTAATAAATGAGAGAAATTTTTCTGCATAGTGCTGGAGGTGGTGGAAAGACTTTTGTGTGCAATACTATTGCTGCTGCTGTTTGTGCTGAAGGAAAGATTGCATTGACCTGTGCCTCCTCCGGTATATCAGCAATTCTCTTAGTTGGAGGGCGTACCAGCCACAGCACCTTCAAAATTCCAATTCCCTCACGTGATGATACAACATGCAGCATTCGTAGAGGGACTCACTTAGCTGAACTTCTTTGTAGAACTTCTCTCATCATTTGGGATGAGGTTCCTATGCAGAACCGACATGATATTGAGACTGTTGATCGTACTCTTCATGATGTCTGCAATAAGGATGTTCCTTTTGGTGGAAAAACTGTACTTTTTGGTGGTATGTGTCCTTATTTTGAATCATTATAGATTGTCATTTCTGATTATTTATTTTAGGGGACTTTCGTCAGACATTGCCAGTTGTTTCACAAGGATCACGGGAGCAGATTGTTGCAGCTTCATTTCGCTGTTCACCTTTATGGCCTCACATTGAAGTCATTCATTTGAAGAAAAACATGCGCCTGGATCAGACTCCTGAAAATGTAGAGTTTGCCCGTTGGCTACTTACTGTTGGTGCAGGTGAAGGACTTACTGATGATCATACTATCACTCTTCCTGCTTCTATGCGGATGGCCAACAATTCACTCTCTGAACTCATTAAATATATCTATCCAAATATTCAAGCTGGCCACTTCCAAGACTGCTTCTTTTTAGAACAAACAGTTCTCTCTGGACGCAATGATGATGTTGATGAAATTAATCAACAGGTTCTGGATATGTTTCCAGGACAAGAGACAGTTTATTGGAGTACAGACAAGACAATAGAGGAAGAGTTGGATGATGCTGCTACTCTTTATTCAGTGGAGTTTCTTCAAAGTTTCAATGCCTCTGGATTGCCATGTGCAAAGCTGGCTCTCAAAGTTGGATGTCCTCTTATGCTTCTCCACAATCTGGATCCAGCAAATGGCCTATGCAATGGGACACGGATGATTCTCACACGTTTCCGTCCTCATGTATTAGAATGTCGTCTTCTCAGTGGTAATAATGCAGGCAAGACTGTTTTCATCCCATGCATCACAATCAATGCAGATACAGCTGAACTTCCTATTGCATTTTCACGTCATCAATTTCCAGTCAGGTTGGCTTTTGCAATGACAATCAACAAGTCTCAAGGACAGTCAGTTACTTATGTTGGATTAGATTTACGTACTCCTGTTTTTTCTCATGGACAACTGTATGTAGCACTTAGCCGTTGCACTTCTGGACAATGGATTCGAGTTCTCTTTCCAGATACAGAAAAAGGTACAAATACTTTGAATATTGTATACCCTGAGGCTCTATTACGTTGATAATACATATTTGTTTCTGAACTAATAACTGACACTCCCAAGTAATAAGCCGGGTTTGGGGTGGGCCCCAACAAGCTGAAGTCCTGTGTCGTAGTCAGGTTGCCGGGACCTGAGGCATGAGGGTCCAGCAATCGTGATGAAGACATGGGGCATAGGCTTGTATTAAGAGAGGTAGCATCAATGCTGACATAATAAGCTGAGTTTTAATATCCAGCTATTGCCACACCAAGGCTTATTCCGGCTGAGTTTCAATTTTGTTGCACCATTGCTGCTGCCTTCTGCCTCTCTATGAGTTCTGCTGCTGCTGCATACCTTTACTGGTGTTCCATCCCCACATGGCAAATCATTGCGGCATGTCCAGCATCCAGTATTCACTGAACTGAGATGATTCACTGACTATTGGTCTATGCATGCTAACAGGACACTGTAGGCTCCAAAGTGAGTATCAAACAATGAGCATTGAGAAAGCAACAAGTGAACAATAAACATCAAATAAAAATTAGCAGGTAGGATCAGGGACCAGGAGACCATTCAGGGACAGGTAATGCATATAGATGTACTGACTATTCCATAATTTGCTTATTATGAGGCTTTGGCAAGGAGACCATTCATGTAAGAATACATGCTATGATCAGCCTTTCTCTGTCTATGTAGAGCAATAGGCTGATGATATTACCTATAAGAATATGTGCTATGCCATGCTATGCTGTGAGATGTAAGTAAGGCAATAAATACAAAAAATACAGAACAGCTCTTCTCAGCCTTTCTCTGTCCATGTAGAGCAACAAGCTGAGGTAACAAATACAAATTATGAGATATACATACTACTTCAAAGTCTGAGGAAGCAAGGAAACATAAGTAGAGATGTGCATCATACCCATAGTATGGTGGCTATGTACAATATAAACAGATATGGGTCCATACTGTAGCGAACTTTAAAAGACCTAAAATATGGCCATATTCATACAGTTTCAATACTGTCATTGAGGGAGGGACAGAAGACTATCTTATGTTATAAAGGTTAGTACCTATGACCTAAAGAAGCACATAATACTCACCCTTTGGCACCAGATATCTGTATACGGATAATGGTATAGACATGGTATGGATACGACGTCAACTGTACTGTACCATAGCTAATAATTTTTATATAGTTTACAGTCATATCTGTAACAGTACAATGCACATCCCTAAACATAAGTAATGACTAAAACATAGAAATAAACTAATAGTCATAATGTCCAAGAAGGGGATCATTGCAATGATAAGCAAGAAGATGGGATAACAGCATGTGAGGTGCTCCAGAGGGCTTTGGCTTTAAGAATTCAGCTATGACATGCTTACCCAGTTACCATGTCATAAATGGCCATTGCCATACCATGATGCAGGCCAGGTGAGTTTCAATTTTGCTGCCTCTACCAAGCCTCTACTCTCCCCACAGCAAATCATTGGTGTGACTGGCTCCTAACTGAGCTTCAACTGAAACTACTTATCCATGCTATAGCAACAAAGCGAGTAGGGATCCACACCATATCCATACATGGATACAACCATCAAATATACAGGTTGACCTGTACCATCACTGTATAGGCTGAAACCATCAATGGTATGGGTTATAACTGTACCTGTGAACTGTATTTCTGGCAATGCCAAGTGACTCCAAAATTCTTTTAGACTGAATTTGTTTCAGATACACAAATAAGATTAGTATCTGTCAGATCACAGTAAATTATAGACAAAATTACCTATATTGAGGTAACCCATACAGGACATGTATGAACTATCCCATAATTCCATAAATATGGGTATGGTGCAGATCCCTAAAAGTGAGTATCAAGCAATAAGCAATGAATGTCAATAGATGTAAGTCTTATAGAAATGACCAGAGTTCAAATGATGACCATAGCAGCCCACCATGTCAGATATCTGAGTCAGGGACATAAGAACCAGAATATATAGCTCTTCCTCTCTCCTATCAGTAGTGACAGCTATTAACAATGATCACCCAAACTATGGGAGTCCCTACTACCCATCCATTACATGGCTTACAGAATTAACAGAATAAAGCTTTATGGCACTCATAAAAACCATTCTGCTCTATTGCAGGGGCTCCAAACAAATAACAGAGATTCAACAAGATATCATAGTAATAAGCCGGGTTTGGGGCAGGCCCCAACAAGCCAAAGCCCCATGTCGCAGTCAGGTTGCCAGGACCCGAGGTATGAGGGTCTGGCAATCGTGACGAAGACACAGGGCATAGGCTTGTGCATTGAGAATAGGTTGCGTAGTTGTGATGTTGAAATTCATCCCTATGAGCCATGTTAGCTTGGGACTGGGCTACTGGGAAAACAGTATGCCATCTGTAAAGTATCACTTTGGTATAGAGAATCCAATCCCCATCTGGAGGCATTGGTATGCCTGAGATACATCACAAGGACATAAGTATTTCTGCTGCAAAACCAGTATTTTCCACTAGGAAGTGTATGAGAATCAATTCGGTTATGGAAGGCGGAAACAATATAAATATCTCAACATATGCAGCATGCTTATGTGAAAAAAAACACCCCATGTTGCACAGAAAGGCCTTTTCCTATGCTAATCAGTAATCAGAGTGAATTGCACACAGAATGCTTATTAGCATAGGCACCTATTGGGCCATATGACTGGCTTGCACAGCTGGGTCATACACTGCCACATCCTATTTTGGCCAACTGGCTCATTTTGAGTGCCAGTTGCAGATGCAGCTCAATTTTCCGGTCATGTGCTCACTGGGTGGGTCAGGAAAAAAGTGAACTAGTCATTAAAATATATATTCAAAGCCATATTGGGTGGTAGCCTGACATCGTACAGCCAACAATGGATGAATCTGATGTTGGATGTTTGGATTACCTTTTTTTTTCACACCAATTGACCAGGTCTGCAGCAAAAACATTGTCATGAACCAGGGTTTGAACTTGTAACACAATGCTAACAGACACAAGACTTAACAGATCCACCAAGAGGCAACAGATAGTATTAAAATCAGGTGGCAGGCAGGCAAATGATCCATGCAGACAGCATAACTTTATGCATAAATGAGAGCATACTCATTACTTCAGAGTTTTGACACATGAACCCCATGGATGATTGATGAATCTTATGTTTTTTGGGTCCAGGAATCCGAATCTGATAGTCCCCAGGCCATAGGATAACCAGAACATCAAAATCTGAGGTGTGCTCCTTCTCATTTTGAGAAAGATCTCCTTATATCTCTGCCAATACATTTCTGGTGATCCTAAGCTTTTGTACACACTATTATACAATAGATATCGTGTATTCTATACCAGAATAACCTTCCCAAACATTCAGAAATGCGAGCTATATGGTATTTCGCAGAATTTGACCATCACACTTTTCTACATATATTCTGGAGGTCTGTATTATGTTCCTGGGGTGTTCTGGGGGTTTTCAATGTCAAGGAATCCAATGGCAGCAACTCCGAAGTTTTCCGAAGCTCAGAAATGCGAGTTTCCATATGTGCTCCTCCTAAACTGTTATATCATTATGATGATCAATACTGAGACCCCACAAATGAAACCAAGAGTCGTTTGGGGGTTTTAAAGGTCAAGAAATCAATTGGTGATGTCTCCGGACCGACGCAATGGCTAGAAAACAAATAAACTGTATTTCCCCCCCAATCCCCTATTTTACATTGTGTTCTGGTGATAAAATATAGCATATGAAGATGTACTCTAAGGTTTTAATAGTGTAGAAATCGATTGGTGACATTTTCGAAGCGATACAATGCACGTAGCACCATAAAAAGCCAACTTTCCCGATTATCCCTAGCCATAGAATGCGCTACATGTATTGTAAAGGAGTCATTTAGGGGTTTTCAAGGCCAGGAAATTCATTGGTCAAGTTTTCGAAGCGATCCGATGCACATATCCCCGCCAAAACGCGAATTATGTGCGATTTTACACTATTTTACACTATTTTACCCTTTTTACTCCCTCCCCAGGGCCCCTATACCTCACCAGAGGGTTCAATTTTATGTTATTTATGTTTAGGCATATACTAGTACCATCTCCTGGCCCATCCAGTACCCAGAAATCACCCCAATCCCAGATTTGTCCAAAAATGGCCTGATATTGATGGCTGATCTCATCAATTGGCTGCACTGCCACACTACATCCAGTCTCGTGAGGCTGAATCCAGCCTCTAGGGGCTTGAGAGGCGCGTGGTCAGCTTAATAATCTATAATATAATTTTTAAAAGACCTCAAATCTCAAATTTCCACCCAAAACAGTGAGTGGGAGAGCGGGAATAAGGCCTACAATCATTCTGGAAGCATTTGGAGCAACTTTCCCAAAAAGGAAAAAAGTGCTACAGTGGGAGGGAGGGCGGCGGACCCTGACAATGAGCAGAGAGGAGGTGGCAGTGCAATAGCCATCAAAAGAGAGGCTGTGACGATGTCCTGCTTTAGTCACAGTGACAAAAATGCTTTATTTAGGTGGCCAGTCAATTGACAGTCTGGATTTATCAGCTGGCCTGTCAATTGACAGTGATTCATATATGAAAGTGGCTGCTACAGGTGACAGCACCAGGGCCATGCCTTGCAGTATAAATCTACCCGTCCCCCTAGTTGTCATCCTCATCGTGCTCAATGTTGCCATCCTCGTCATCAGTTGTGCACATCATAGGCCCTCCCACACCAAGATGGTGGCCGATATCCAATCCCCAGATGTATTGCACACTATTCCTCTGTGTGGAATTTGTGTGCAATGGCAATTAGCCCCAATATCAATGTGGAGGGTGCTGGGGCAACAGGATTGCAAATTTGGGCTGGTTTTGTGGCCCCTGGCAGGTGTCGGTGGGGGTAATTGGCATCAGCGAGTGTGGTGGTGTCCAGGGCTGTCATCTGAGATGTTGTTGTGTGGTAGTGCCTTGTTTGAGGGCTTACATGGGTGTGGAAAGAGAGGATACACACAATTCGGGGCTCTTGGGGCCACCGGATGCACTGAAAAGATCTAAAACAATATTAAAAGTAAAGAAATAAATGAAACATACCATTTTGACTCAGTAAGAGGACTTTTTGCATGCTAGGCGAGCATCAATGCAAGGCGAGGTGGTGGTGAAAGGGAGAAAAGGAAGCTGCACAGCCACTCAACTGGTGTCCAGATTTACAGTCCAGGATGATCAAGCAAGCAAAATGCATCCTCAGAATGCATCCCCTGCTTGATGCACCCACTCCGAGGTCCCGGAAATTAATGGGATATAGCATTTCAGTATGGTAGAATACATGGGTTTGATTTTTGTAATTAAAATGCATTTAAATAGTGAATAATATGCATTTAAATGGGGATATCATGCATTTTCAGACATTTTGAAGTGCATATTCTTTGTATGATATTGTATGCAGCTTTTTAAAAGGCCAGATGGGTCATATATGTAACAGCATGTATTCTATTATTTTTTTGAGGCATCTGATCCACAGTGATTTGCTTGTATATACATTGTTATTCACTTTACTAGAGTAAACTCTTAATGCTAGTATGTTCTTAGTCTCATTTGGTACACTTTTGTCTGACTGAAATGTATTATGGTCTGGGTGGGTAAATCTAAAGGGATATTATACTGTAAGTAAGTATATACCACCTCTAGATATTGTACTCCAGTTTGAGCTTGTTCTGTGGGACATAGTTTCTATAATTCATGTTTCACTGACCTTTTTCATACTTTTGACAGCATAATTCACATGTAGCTTTACAGGGGATGGAAATTACATGCAGAAAAACTATCTAGAGCATTACAATGATATAACAGAAAAATTTACTCCAATTTCGATGGCTGGAAGAGCCTCAGGTTTGTACAATTATAACCCAATTCCTCACTGCAACCGAATTGGGAGCAGCCCAGAAAACTCCAGAAATCGTTGAAATGTTTTTCTTTCCTTGCTCAAGGGGGTACTGGAATGTTGGCCCAGAGCACTGGGTAGGGAGGGAGGGTTAAGTGTCAGTCACGAAAAAAATTTATATGACCCCTCAAAATTTCAAATTTTTCCTGTGTAACTCAATGTAAAATGACCTTTCCATCTTTATTTTACTTCAACCTTCATCCTCTTAGTCAGTATGACCTCAATACACCTATAATCAACCAATAATGCACTGTAAGCTGAGCTGGAGCTCTAAGTAGACATATATTCTGGTGTATTGTCACATAATTTATAATAAAGTGGTATATTACTGTTATACATGTCCCTCATTAGTATACAAGGGATTTAAAATGCAAAGAGAGTGAATCCTGCAGTAAAGAGCGACACATGCCAATATTGCAGATGTATCAGGTAAGTCCGAGTTCAGCTGTACCGGCATGCCTGATATAGTATAAATGATGTCATAGTGGTCATGTGATAGAGTGGGAGGGTCAGCCAGAGGCATGAAATAATTTAATCGACCCTATGTATTTGTTTATTTTTTGGAACCCCCTTGTCCTTGCTATGTGTATTTTAACACATATAACAATAAAAAGCAGTCATCATATAATACTTTGATACATGTTATATATTTTTTAATGTAATAAATCGCTCGCTATCCTAAAATTCTGCTTTCAAAAAAATTCAAGAATACCTAATTGGGAATGCTAATTCCCACAGTTGGTACATCCAAGCACACATGGATGAATCCAGCCAAAAGAAGCCACGGGCATGCATGGAAGCAGTACCAGAATATCAAATAATATTTTCTGAGCCAGCTTTTTTTTTTTTGGAACCGGGCAAGGAGCAGGAGGGTGGGAACTCCAATGGCCTGCCCAGTTGCCCAAAACAGCTGCTTTGGCAATCTGCATTGATTTTGCAATCCAGTCCACTGCTGATCAGCATTGTGATTTGACCAAAATCTACAGCATGGCCTGAAAAAAAGGTATGCTAATTTTCACTGCTGCTTATTCATACCCTAGGGTATTGAACCTGAGGTGTCTAACATGCCATTAGACCATATACAACAATGTAATAATGGAGAGGAAAAGCAACAAAACGTACATGTAGGACAGCTTTCGTCTCTTTTGTTCCTTCAGGTTTCTTCCAGACTAGAACCGTCTAAGAATAGAGAACCTGGAAACAATATAGAGACCTTCTGACGAAAAAGACACAACATTATGACAACAATAGTACAGAGGGAATTGAACCCTAAGTTTTGATGTATGAAATTGCCACCCCAGAATTGGGAGATAATACATCAAAACCTATGATTACAGGGTGGCTGTATTATAATAAGACACTGTAACTGTAGCTCGTATTAATTCATTACATGCCTTCTACTATAGGTGATTTTGAGTACACTCTTCACCAGGCCTAAACCAAGGCCGTGATTGTGTAACATGCAATAGCCGAGCTTGTAGCCTGGCACAGGGAGCATGCTGTCAGTGCTCTCGGCCATCTACCAAGCTGAGCGCACTCTGTGCCAATTACTGTTTTTGTCCTTCAGATCTATTTGGATCTATAATCCTGCTTCTGGTTCGATATTAATTGTTCTTTTTTTGGATTGTCTTGTCCATCAGCCTGAGTGCCTGGAGCTGAGGGCTTCTTTACAGGTCTGCTTGTCAGACATGCAACTGAAAGGTTTTCAAGCCAAATGTCTGTTTTGTCTGACAAAACTTGTTATTTTCTTGTATATGTTATCCTCTTGCCTGAAAATGATCTGCTTAGTGCTCACTTGAACACCATTAATTTTACACTGAAACAATGCTGCAGTCTTAAAAGTGCGACAGTAATAACATACCCAGAAAGAAAATCTATTGATGAAAGCTACAGCAATGCTACTACTAGAGGTACCAATGCCTTCTGCTACCACATTCTTGGGACACCGAGGTACATCCTCCATAGAATTTCCCATGCCTACTGGCATCTACATTTGCTTCATTTTATATACACTATCGTCAGTCAGTCTGATGCAGAGAGGTTATACACTCCCCTGGAGATGTATCCATGTGCCTCTCATTGACAAGGACAGGTACACGCACCCCATCTCTGTTCTGTGCTGAATGGCCTCCTTGTTCTGGCAGTGCAAATGTGCGTGCACTTTATTCATGGTGCTACTGTAATTGAGTAGAACTAAATTGAAATGATTGAGATATTGTACCTGCATTCCTCTTCTTCACACCAATCATCCTCTGGCATGAGAGCATGCAGGGCTCAATCCCAGGTATTATTCTTCTCCTGTTGCTGCATGAAAGACGACCCTGACTTCCAAGCACATAATAGTCGTATTGAGAGAGTTATAAATCTGAGGCCTTCAAGCAACAATGCGGCCATGACTGGGTAACAGAGAGCTTGATAATAAGCAGTGAGGTGCCAGGAGCAGAGCAACAAGATCATAGCATGGACAAGACATAACAGCTGAAGATGATATTAGATACATTATGGTGGCCAACAGCATGAGTTTACCGGCTGGAAAATGGTCATTGTTGGCAGCATTCAGGATGATGATGAAAAGAGCTTGATTGATATCCAGGAAATGCTGTATTTCCTTTTCAGGCTTAAAAAGACCTTGGAACAGAAAGACTAAATGTCTTCTGCTAGGCATTATATACATTTGGAAACATTATAAACCATCGGGATATATCTTGGAATATTGCTTGCAGCTCTGTGTTAAATTTTATCCCTGCATGGGAGATATAGAGTTTCGGTCCAACAACTAATTCCAAGACCCAAGACCATCAAACTTGCGCATTAACACAAGACCACTCTCTTGTATCTCAGTGCACCAAAAAAATGCAGGATCAGATAATTTGGTTACTCTATCACTAAATCAATAACTTAAGACCTCTACTGACACTGCATGGTGGTTTTGATATCTGAGATGAAAATATTGAAATTGAAAGTTATTTATTTTTAGCAACATGTCAACCTAAAATATCCAATAAATAGTGAAAAAATATTTTCAATATTCATAACTTTCTTGAGTTTTGAGGCAAATTTCCCAAATATAGAAAAGATATTTGCAGTTTCTCAAATATATTTCACACTCAAAATATGATTAAAATAAATATCTTTCAAATTCTATATTTTAGGCTTAATTATCAAGACCATCATGCAGTGTGATGTCAATGGTCAGTTAGAACTTAGCACTGGAGGAGTTGTCACTTTCAGATATTATGGAGATGTCTTCACTATATCCTCTTGTGTCAGGAATCAGTCATCACTATGGGAAGATTCGAGCAGATATGGTTAGATATTCAGCATATATACATATGATATGTATATCCTCACTATAAGAATCACTTAATGATGAGCAGAATAGCAGTAGGAAGCTGCTTAGTGGGATGATCATGCTGATAATGCTTGCTCCATGTATATCCAATCCAATGATGATGGAGCAGCATGGAATACAGATATAGAATCATATTTAAATAAAGGGTCTGAATTGCTCACATTTCAATGGTGTGCAGTGGATGAGAGGGTCCAGTTGGGTGTGGGATGTTTCTATTGAGGATAGTTAATATGGATAAAGCAGTGAGAGAAATTGGGTACCAGGGAGCATTTGAGCTCTAGTGTAGGCATAAATAGCTAAATAATAAGAGAAAAATAGGGTGTACCTAATCAATTGCCCAGTATTACAGCTAGACATGATATGGGATAATCCACACAGGCACCGGTTGACCCAGAATCTGGGTCTAAATTATACCTAAAAGTTTGAAGGCAGCCTGTATAAGTACATCCAAAGCTTTCAAGACCAGGGACAGGAGGGAAAAACAAGCCAGGGCAGAAGGAGAACAGAGGCCATGAAGGAGAACATGAACATGTCACATTGTCACACCCCAGAATATATGTCGTAGGCCGCCAGTAGTAGATTGAAAGATCCTGATCAAAAATACATATAAAAATAGACCTCTCAGGAATGAGAAGTATTGAGCGAACCAAAAATTCATGGAGAATTGCAGGAACCGAAAAAAAAGCCTCAAGTAGAAAAGGAAAGCAGCATGCTTGACCCTAAATGGATGTGCAGTGAGCGCGCAATTGGCCCAGCAGTGAGCCCTGCATATGAATCATAGTGATTGTAATGAATTACCTTGAACTATGATTACAGGCAATATTACAATACACATGCCCTATGATTATAGTCTTATTATGTATTAGAAGGTATATATGGCCTGAAATTGCTGTTGTACCAGATATGGATAATGAATGACCTAAACATTTTGGTCATCTATTTCTATGCTGACATTCGTAAGGTGTTGCTCATACTTGGCAGGTGTTTGAAAAGTGGAGCCGAGTGTCCTCCTGAGAACTAAAAAAGGCACCCATGCAAAAAGATGTGCCAAAGAGCTGTGATTTGCACCATAGGAAATTGAACCCCAGGTGTCTGGCACTGTTGGACCATATCTGGTAGGGTACAAGTCAACATAAACATATGTCTGCGAGAGCAATAAAAGGACTTTGGGGATGATCGAGGAGTCTCGATGTAGAGCCGTTACTTATTTGCTCTGCTGAGGTTGACTAGCCTGAAAGCATGAAAAAGAAGGTTCCGAGAGATTCAGTGAATGAATACCCTAGGGAATCGAACCCCAGGCATCCAGCTCAGCGTTAGACAACTAGACTACACATTGGGGATAGTTCCATGACATTGGATTTGAGGAGGTTACTTGTTTTGCTTTGAGGCGGAGTGGCTGTAAATGCGAAGCTCCTTGAAAACGGAAGATGTGAGACAAAAATTGATCACTCCTGAAAAATGAATATTTGGCTCTTAGTATTTGTACTCAGGGGTTTGATGTGTAACAGTTGCCATTGTGCTAGATCTGGATCGAGGATGGCCTAGCTTAGGAATCTTTGTGGGTTTGGTCCATTTGCAATGATGGTCTTGTTATTTACAGGGATGCGAGCATTTGAAAGGTTGAAACCATTTAGCTGAATTTGAATATGAGGAATTACATCCACAAGATTTGAACGAACTAAGCATTGAACCAGCTGCTGTTTCATTTGTTAGCTGGGTTGGGAGTGTGAATAAGGTCGCTTTAAAATAAGCAGAAGTTGAATGAAGGAGTAGGTTGTCCCCAGTGACGTGCTAGCGATTGGACAATATCCACTAGTTGAAGAGTCGGAACAAATGGGATAAGTAATCAGTCAGCATGTAACAATAAAACCTTACGATTTTGGCCCAATCCAGAGTAGGTGTAGGGCAGAAAGATGGACTTTCACATGAAGCCTGACATTCACCTGATAAAAGAGGCAAAATTGTTGAAGGAGATGTCAGATAGAGGGAACCGAACCCCAGAGCGGTGTGACAACCATTACACAATGTCAGACCTGGAATAGAATACTCACTCACTATTCAAGATACTGCTCATTCGTAGTCGAATATGAGCTGACATGGAAAGCTGACAGTTAAATCAGGTTGGATACATGACGAGACTTGGAGCCCAGGTATCAAGAAGTGAGAGCACGACAGCTAAAATGAACTACTTGCTCCAGGGTGACGAAAATAGATCAGGATGTAGGCAATTGAAAGTAAATGCAAGCTCTGACGCCAATGCTGATCGTTAATCCATCCGGTGAGTTAGGTGTTTGAGAAAGCACAAGTCGATGAAGAACCATGGCCGGCACCGCCCTTGTCATTTTGGGACACGTCATCGGACTGGTGTATGTCATGGTTGCTGTGGCACTTGCACACACCCACCATGTCTCGGGTTTTGAATTTGTCTGTATGCCCTTCCTTTGTATAAGAACAGCTCAAAGACTGAGCGCAGCCTTATCTACAGCTATGCTTTCCACCACTGCCATCTGTGTCATTGATGAGGACAAGAAAGAGATAGGAAGCCGCCCAGCGCATTGGACCTCTGACAAGCCAGTATGGTTTCAGAATCCATGGCCAAGCTGGAGGTCAAATGGGAGGATGGATACTCTTCGTATAGTACGTGTTTTTGGTCCCGGTCTTCCGTTGTTAATCCTCAGATAGGTCAGCCATGTCACACGTAACAGCCCTGCCTTGCCGAAAGTCGGAACTGCTGGAATTCCTGTCAGGACACTGATGTGGGGTTTAGAGGAGGAGCATAACAGTGACATCAAGGCGACATGGTTAGGGCACACATGTTACCTGGTCGAGTTCCCGTTTCTGACCTCGCTAGGGAGAGGTGTGAGGGTACTGTTTGACCCTGTCTTCAGCGATTGGTGCTTGCCTAGCCAGTCTTTTCATCCGAAGAGGTTCATGGAGCCTCCATGCAAGATTGAGGATATACCAGAGGTGGATGCAGTGGTCATCTCCATGAGTAGATTGTTATCAGACTAAGCTGTGGCTAACGACATTGTTAGCATAATCATTACGACCAGTACATGCTGTCCTTCTTGGTGCCATCACCTACTAACCTCTCGTAGCCTAGACAACCACACATTATCCACGCTCTTCAAACGGGCCTGCGTGCCGCACATCTTCGCTCCTCTAGGAAATGAAAAGCACTTCGAATCGATTGGAATACCCAACGGACACACGCATACACTCAACTGGTGGGACGCACAATGCATTGAAATACCCGGAACGTCCTTCAAGTTGACGTGCACTCCCACCCAACATCTCACCAGCCGAGGGCCACTCGACCAGGGAAAGACCCTCTGGTCGAGCTGGGCTGTTGAGGGTGAGTGTAAGAAGGTCTATTTCGCCGGTGATACCGGGTATTGATCCATCAAGGATGGAGAGAACGAGGTGGAGAGACCAGTGTGTCCAGCATTTAAGGAGATTGGCGAGCACTTCGGTGGGTTTGACCTGGCAATGATTTCTATTGGGTACATGTACTTTTCTTTTTGGTTTCTTTCTCTCATGTCCTTCTAGAGCATACAATTCCAGACAGTTCATGTCGACTATACATTGCGTGCCCAAGGATAGTGTGTGTATCTTCAAGGATATCAGGGCTAAGAAGGCCATTGCGATGCATTGGGGGTGAGTCTTCCTTTACACCTTTTGTCCCTATCCTCATCCTCTTCTAGGACCTGGATCCTAATGACGGAAGAGATTACAGAGCCACCAAAGAGGCTGGCTGAAGAGTGCAAGAAAATTGGCATTGATGAGCGCAACTTTCTTGTCAGTGATATCGGCAAGACGAAATACTTCTAGTACTGTATTCGATATCACACCTATTCCAGTAGAAATAGAAGGCGGATAGACCATCCAATGTAATGCTCACTTCACATCAGCTATCTCAAGCATACACGTAACATCAAACCATCGACTTCCACAAAAAACCAAGTACTCCGTGTTCATACATGTGTAATTCAGACACAGAGAATTGAACTTCAGGTGGACATGGTACTACTCACCATTACACCACCCTCCCTGACAGATGGTCTTCATCCTAGAGGTGACCAGGAAGACTTCTGATGCAAGAGCCCGCTCAGTTTTGTATTCTAGTACCGCTATTGATTGCACTAGACATATCTGGTGGCAGCATGTGCTTGATTCGAATATAGGGTCTCGGCATTGCTTCTCAGAATAAAATTCTGAATTATAGCCACACGTGGATCAAAAAGGATGGACGTTCGTGCTTAGCAGGTTGGATACAGGGAATTGAACCCCTACTGGCATGTGATAGCAATAGCCATTACACCACCTCCGAATGAGAAAACAAAGATGAATATTTGCACATAGCCTTCTTATCTGGCAGGTTGGTGTTCGAACTCAAGGCCAAGAGGTGATGAAGCTGATCAGGCACCACTTCCTCCTTTCTCACTGCCATCATTGTGTGCCAGAGGTCCTGTTTCTTTCTGGTTCATTTCCACACTCACCTCTGCTTCGATTCAAGTGTTGTTTTATCGCCAACTTGGAATTTACAGTGCCTTAGATGTTGACACATTAGGCACCTCGGTGTGCCCTCGTTCACTATCTCTTTCTAGGACTTGCATTCAATGGCTGTTCTTGTATGTTTGTCTGTCGTGGGGAAGCGGGTTCAGAGATATGCAAAGCACCGGATGAGTCGTGCTGACCTGCTGTAAAGGCCACTGATCAGGTGCACATCTAGCCATCAATTTGAGGTGTTTTCTACACGTCGGTCTAAGGTTGATGGATTGACACTTTGAGTGCATGGCTTTTTCATGGAATGTATAATCACCATGGATCATGTCTCCATTCATTCTTTTCCTTTTATGCCTCCGATATAGACTTTTGATGCCCAAAATGGCAAGACTATTTTCTCGGCAAGATGATCCAAATCTGCTCTGTGTACCTTTTCGATTTCTGGTGATACAAACAGGATTAAGCTATACTGTTCTTAAAAAGCCTGTAGCTGATTGCTCATCACCTGTACATTGTAAGCTGTTACTACGTCTACTTTTATCCTTCCATCTCATGAGCTTCTAATAGCAGTCCACATGCCATTACCTTGTGAGAAACCTTGCAGCGTGTGAAGTTGATGCTGCATTGATTATTCATTCATTCATAATCCCTACTACTTTGCCACGGTAACATATATTTCTCGAGAGCGAGATGAGCAGAAGGGCCGGTCTTGATGTTGCACCCACTGTGCTTTCCCGCTAACAGGTTGTCGTTTCTCATACGTAATTCCATGATCAAGGTAAGCCACCTTTCAATGCCTTTCCATGCTTTAATCCAGTCTCTCAACGCCAGGCTTTGGCTTTCGGCATTGTAAGCCAACATCACAGAGCTCATCGCTGGTTTGATTGTAAGTCTTTCTATTCTCCGTTATATAGGATATTAGTCACTGAGATCTGGGTCTGAAGGATGAACCCTATCGGAGGAAATGCCACATGCAAATAAAGCTATCTCTTGTATGTGTCTTTCCTGATACTGAAGCTTCTCCAAATGTAAGATTGGCTCACTGATATTTATCATGTTTACTCCAATGAGCTTTCTGTATAAGATATGTTGCTGTTAATGGTATTATTCACCTTACATCTTACGATGGCTTCTCTCAGAAGCTGCATGAATTCAAATGATATATGCTGAATTACCTCCTTCCTTTCCCTTCTTCCAGTGGATAGTCTGGTCACTAGCGTGTTATTGACAAGGGTTCAATTCCCTATATTCCCTAATCTGAACATGCCACAAGAACTTTAGTATTTTTTTCAAAAGCCCATGTTTGCTGGTACATTTGGTCTCACTCTGTCCCCAGGTTGAAGATTTGCTGAAGAAAACAGACATATGCACTCATTCCTCCTTTCATTTGCAACCTGGATGATCTCATATTTATGATGGGGCTAAGACTCCTAGTATGCTCCTCCCTTCTATCGGAACAGCTTGAGGAATGAGTCAGTGTCATCCCCAATTATGGCTACCGTCTGTGTTGTCAATGAACCAGCCGAGGAATAGAAAGGGCCACACAGCACACCAAGCTGGAGGACAAATGAGCTGAGAATGCAGTATGTTTGGATCTCTCTGTAGTTTTGTTGCTGAGAGAACACTAATTGAATCGCAGACTAGCTTGCCTATCTTACCTCTTGCACAATGAAAGCAATATTAGCTGCTACACCATGTCCGAGTGGTACATTAGTGAGTTCTAATGTAAGAATGAGTGACTGCTCGTACCCACTTCAAAGCCAACACTGACTCCGATATCAGGTGAATACATTGGAAAGGGATTTCTGAGCTCATGGGGAAATTAAAACTAGGGAGTGGATGCAGTCCAAAATGGCATGAAATTGAGGATACATGTCGGATAGACGGAATCGAACCCTACCCTTCGAGAAGCTCTATGATGTTCAACTGAGCTAGTAGGATAATTGGAATATGCCAGGTGCTCACTGGAATGTGTTTGACACCACCTATGAGGTGGTAGAATGGCGTGATCGACATAAATGTCAATCTGGTTTTTCAGTGAGTGTGCACTTTAATTTTTTCGTTTTACCACTAACGATTCTTCCAGGACTTTAGGCTGTGTTTGAGTCGATCCAGAATACTATTCTGCAGCTCTTCTACCTCTCATGATGCTCAACAATACCATCGGTGTCAACTGACGACTTGATGACTTTCGGAGTGCCCCCACCCACTTGTAGGAACCCGGTGACTTTTTTCAAGTTGTCCATCTCCTTGGAGACTCTTCGCACTTCAAGACTAAGACAATCACACGAAGGAATAACCATATCTACCCTTCCTGTTGACTTCTTTGGCACGTCACCACTCTGGAATTAATGTTTCTCCCAAGGTACTCCCAAGCAACGACTACCTTTTTCAACTGCATTCAGGGAGGCCTTGACCATTGTTACTTCATAAACCGCAGTAATGTATGTGGTTGCCATAATTACGGATGTCGTCTTTATGGCGACTCTGCTGTCACCACCATCCCTTGCGAGCCCATCTGTATCTCTAACAGTAACATCGATATTTATTGGGCATTCAGCATGCGGGAAATGACTTTTCCCCAACCAACAGATGCTATTTGAATGGTCCCCATTTCTGTGGTGGTTGTGCTTCCTCTGCCTTTTGCTCGATAACGCCCTTCCTCACCTCTGATAGTCACCCCAATATTCTTTCGGCTACAAGCACCCTGGAAATGACTGTGCCCACCATCTCAGAACCAGAAGCAACAATCTGCACACTGATTATGGTCCCCGTTGGTGCCATAGTGCCAATGTCATCTCCTTCAACACCCTGTCCCCTTTCTCGCCTGTAACAGTGACGACTACTTTAGGGAGGCTTCAACCGCCTTTGTGATGACTAAACCTGCAGTATCGCCCATACCAGCGACCCTGGGGGCCATTGTTAGGGCTGTTGTCATGGTCGCGGTTGTCGAACAAGTCCAGCCCACTCCCTCCACCTGCCTTCTCCACCAATAAGCATAAGCAAGCACAACAATTAACAACAGCACAATGACAAGCTCGAGTTCAACTACAAGCAGTAGTATGAGCTCAAGAAGCAGTCAAAGCCTCAGTGTCAGTTAGATGCTATTGGCTGAACTACCAAGTCTGAGTGGGTATCCGACCTGTGGTGCATCAATTATCCCTATTGTTTTCTTGAGGAAATAACAAGGTTTTCTTAGTAACAAGTTGCTTGCAGCTATCTATAGCAGATGCAAACTGCTCCAGTGTGCCTGATGTAAACATTTCTGCCCCAGGTGCATCTGAGCATTCTGTTTTCACTGTTCTCCTGCTTACAAAATCCATATACAGCCGAATTCATGACAGGACTCAAGGACTGCCATTTCCTTATACCAAACGAGCTCTTGATGGCACAGACCCTTGCCCAGAGCTTCTGCACCTCGGCCTCAATGAGCAGATCATTGTCATATAGCGCCACATCCATAGTCTCTTCCCCCTTGTCACTAGCAAGCTCTACAACAACCACCAACCATTCCAGCACGTCTAGGACCTTCAGTGACCCAATGAGTTCAGCATAATTATACTGAGTGTGGCACTTGGTGGGACGAGGGCAGCGTGGGGCACCCTAGCTGCTATTTTGGTTGTTGTCATCAGCAGGATAGCTATGCGTTGACTTGACGCACTACAGAACTGGACTATTCTCGTTTTGTTTGGGCGCTGCATTGTTTTATTGCTTTGACTAGATTGTTAATCATTGATATTGCTGGAACCATAATTGTACCATACCATACCAAATATCAAGACATGTGTTCTTGAATTATAATTTTCCTCAGGGATGCTCATGTACATTCCAGCATCCTGTTGTAGACTAATTTCTGCAAATATACGTTGTATCCTTTGAATGATATCGACCTGGGTGCACAGATACTCATTTTGCAAAGAAGGGTCTTTGTCACTACTTTACTGATACTGTTATACTGTACTCACAATTTTATTAACACCAGCAGTAGCCAACATTAAATGCAGCACCTCTGTCGAATGGAAGGAGAAGATACATTCCCACTGAGAGATGCTGGGTGTGGTACTCAAACTATGCACTATTATAGAGTCTGATACAGGCTTCTGAATGTTTCCTCACTACCTCCATTGCACTTTCACTTCATTGGTCTACCATTGACCTTCTTGGATTTTTTTGACACTTACCACACTTAAAGCTTAAACGATGGCTAGTACGATATCTGAGGAGTTCAAACATTCATGAATATTCTCGATGAGCCTCAGAAAAAACCTTGCTCGCCCACCATTATTTAATCCCAGTCTTCTTATGTTAGACCCAAACTCCAATCAAGAGTAAACAATGACTGTCTCCTGTTCAGGCAGTCACCATTGAGTCTCTAAGTGAAAGGAGGTAAGGCTAATGTTTATTGTCTTAGCATAGAATTAAGCAAAGTGTTTGGTATACATAAACATTAGCTCAAAGCTAGGGAATATACAGCGAGAGCTACACTACTTATATACTAAAAGTGAGGGTCTAAATATAAGTCATTGGTGAGAAAAGGAAGTGAGAACATGCATGAAGTGAACAGTAGCTGCAAGTTTGTTAGGTAAGACTGGTCCGAGTGCTTGTAGATAAAGGAAGTGCTGAAGGTAAGATAAAGGAAATGAATAAATCATAACATTACCCCCTTGTTAAGGCAGGCATCCCAACTGCTGTAAAGGTATTTCCTACAGTTTGTCGGGGCCTTTGGTATACTAACTTTGTTTCTCAGGCCCCCTAGCCAGTCCCAGTCATCTTCTTCCTCCTCGTACCATATTCATTGGCCAGTAAAGGGATCTTCATAATATCACCAGACTAGTGTTGCCATGACTCGGCTTATCTTGGCTTAATGCCAAAGTCAACTTTTGAGTCACCAAGGATAGAGGGACAGAGGGAACAGCCATGCTGTCACCAACACTACCAATAATTCTTGTGAGTGAATATGTACTTCAGTTTATCTGCCATTTTGAACAATTGTGCAGTCAGAGCAAGCTATGTGAAATCAGCTAAAATTGACTTCAGTGTTAAGCTGAGATAAGCTGAGTCACAGCAACACTACACCAGACTAGTTTGGTTTTGGTTTTTATCACATCAACCTGTTCTGCCTCATATTCCACAATTGTTTCATCTACATTCATCTCACTTTCATTGACCCAACTGTTTGATTCAGGTCCATAGCCTTTCCACTTGACAAAATAGTCGGTGACATATTTTGATGGCTCTCCTTTTCACCCACAAGTTTTGCGAGATCTGCTGTCAACAATTTTTTCAACTTCATAGAATTCCTCATCATTGATTAAATCTGGTGGTGGTGAAGGTGGTTGTTCTTGGTTAGGGAAGGCAGGTTGGTGATAGGGGGTGAGGAGGTCTTCATTGGAGGTCAGATGAATGTGCCAGCTGGCAGGAAGCTTTAGTGTATATGCCAATGCTCCCTTCTTGGCAGTGACTTCAAAAGGCCCGGTTTGTTTGTTGTTGAGTTTTTTCTTTGGTCATGTGAGGCAAAGGTTAGTGGTGTCAAGCCAAACCTTGTCTCTGACCTTGTATTTGATGGCAGTATGTTTCTTTTTGTCATATTGGGGCTTCATCTGGGTGGCAGCTTTTTCAAGAGCTCACTTAGCCTCAGCATGAACTGTTTGCATGGTAGAGGTGAAATTGTTGGCAGCAGGGGTCTGGAATGGGGTTTAGGCTTAATGCCAGGGGATATGTCAGGGTGGTACCCATAATTGACTTTGAAGGGACTTTTCCCAGTGGCTGAGTGAACATAGTTATTATGTTGGAATGTGGCAAGCATGAGCCATTCTGCCTAGTCATTTTGCTGATGATTGACAACAATGTGGAGATATTTTTCAATCTCCTGGTTGGTGCTGAAGAGACTCTGTGTGTGCAGGCTAGAAATGCAACAGCGTTGAAGACACTGATCACACTCACATGCAACACTACACACACAAACCCTCAAAGTTCTTGGGGGGATATTATGCGATAGAAGCAGATTGAAGCAATACAACTAAACTCTCAGAATATACGATATACACATATAGCAATAGTGCTCATAGGGTATCTAGATTTCTCTAAGTCCAAAGGCTTTTAATAACAAGAGGGGCGACAGATGTCACTGGGCCTCAAGGCAAAGTGTACTACAATACACAACATGTTGCCACATACCAACAAAACCCTCAATAAGTCTTGCACAACACACACAGGTGACTACAAAGAACTTAAACACACCCTAAACATGACTCAAAGCTTGCGCTCTAAGCAGAAACCCTTCAAAACACATCCACTCAAGCCACAGAGTTTGAACCTATGTGATCCACAGACACAATAACCAAATAAACCCTGTCCGACAAGCCAAAGGGTTTGAACCTCTGCCACCTGTAGCACTGCACATTGCAGGAAAACCTCAAAACTCAAGAGCATGTCTGCAATGACACAAATCTCTTATTCTCAGGTTGGAGTGCAAGTCAACCAATTCCTCAAACAGTACACAAGTCCTGCACTAGCTTTCTATGCCTCACATGCTACTCAAGTCACTCAAATGTTATCAATAAAGGTCTATTCTCTTGCTCGAAGCTACAAACTAATCCCAAAGCTAGAGCACTAAGCTGAGGGCTTTTGTGCTCCAACAAGGGGGGGTCCAAAACTTGTACACTATTACTACACTACAGTATTTATACTATGTGCTCTACATATTAATACAACCTTAAATAGTAACTCTTGGCTTGCGGAACTTCCTTTTTTGCATCCCGCACATGTCACCATAATCATGCCATTGCTTGGCGCTTACTCAGAGCTCCAGCTTGGGGCCAGATCCTGGTCTCTCAGCTGCTCAACATTGGTTAGCTGTGCTATCCACACATACTGATGTTGCCTAGTATCTCCTTGGAGTTGTAGCCTAGTGTGCAACTCGTCTTTATGGTAATAATATCTTCTAGTGATTTCCATGGTCTTCTAGGACTACCAGCTTCTAGTCTAGGCCTCGTGTGCATCGGCCAAAGTCAGCGACATTGGTGTTACTTCAATTCTAAACACTCTGAGGTCTAGAGTGCTAGCTCCCAGCATGGCAGTGCCTTGTGCATCATAGATCAAGGTTGCATGAAGTATCAATTATCTCCTGAGCTTTGCTGGTTCTACTCTTAGCATACATCTTCTGTGCATTGTCAGCATACTCAGTGTCAAATGCTGGGGCTTTAGACTTAGTGTGACCCTTATGGTATCACTCTACAGTTAAGCCATGTGCTCCACTGAATATCACTCAAGATATTGCATTGCCTGCACTTAGGACATTGTGCTCTAAGGTATATCTCATTGCCTTGGTATCTAGGTTTTATAAAATGTATGTATTGATACATTTTGCAAAATTACACATGTGAATGCTTTTCAAGTGTGTCAGTGTGTTTGGTCTGTCCATCAGTTTGGGGATGAAAGGTGGTGGATGCATTGCTTTTGATCTGGAGCAAGTTGTACAAGTCTTTCATAAAATAGGAGACAAATTGAGGGCCCCAATCTGAGATGACAACTTGTGGCATTCCATGTTTGGAATAGACTTCATCTTGTAGGATCTTTACCCATCCTTCTGATGACAATTCTTTAGAGCATGGGATGGGGATGATTTCTTTAGAGAAGCAGTTGATGATCATGATGATGGCATCATAGCCTTGACAGTCTGGTAACCCAGTGATTATGTCAACCAAGATGTGTGTCCAGGGTCAGGACAGGATAATGTTTAGATAAAGGGGAGTGGCTTTGGCTTGCATGCTTGACTTGGTTCATTGACAAGTCTTGCATGCCTGTATGTACACTTCTATGTCATTTTTCATCTTGGGCCACCAATATTCTTGTAGAATGAGTTCATTGGTTTTTTCAATGCCTGGGTGTCCTGCTGTAATATGATTGTGGAATTGGGCAATAATTTCCCCTTGTAGTGCATGATCCCAGGGAATGTAAATTCTTTCATCATAGTAGACAAGTCCCTCTTTGAGCACCATTCCTTGGTTGTGGTTGACAGAACTGTGAACGTTCTGGTCCCATAGTCAGTGGTTACAAGTGGCACTTTTAATCTTCTCATGGGCCTCCTCGACTGTGGGCATGATCATGGTTTGGAAATGTTCAGGTTTGAGGACTAGGACTTCATCATTGTCACTCTTCCCCTGCTCATGATCTGCCTGTTGATTAAGAAGGTCAGCTTTCTTGTTGGCTGTCCTGGTGTCATGCCTGCAGCATGTCTAAGGGTGTAATTTGCAAATTACCATACCTTACATGATAGCAATGTGGAAGCATAACAAGCAGGCTGGCAGTGCAAGTGGCACACAAAGAAGCAAGATCACAGAGGAAGAAAGCTCTATGATAGAAAAAGAAGTAGCAGAATTAAAACATAAGAACTTCATCATGTGCTGTACCTTATGGGTGGGCATGGCCATAAGGCCAAAGAGCAAGCTCGCTTGTGAAGCAATCTGTCTTGCAGTAGAGATTTGAGCCTCAGTGGGATGTACTTGTATGTGAGCTGAGACTAATTTAGATAACTACACATCTGTAATCTATGACATGTGGTTCCTGGAGATCCAGAGAAACAATATCACATGTGGGGGTAATCAAGAGAACCCTGGGCATGGCCCAAAAACAGACTTCAGCCAATGGGAATAGAGAGTGGGCCTGAAACCCAAAGCATTCCTTGGTTACCGAGTCTAGAATATGATGCTGTCACCTTTGGAGCAGACCCAAAAGCTGAGTACAAAGTGTCATTGGTGACCAAGGATTAAGCAGCTATTGAGTATAAGTTTGTAAGCTACTCTGCTGCTAGGGCAAGCAACATTGACATTTCTTAGCTCTTTGAGGATACTAAAAGGAGGACCAAGCAGCACTCTGCCAAGAGTGTTGCACCAGTTTGGATGAAGGTTTATTAGCTAACAAAGAATTAACTTACTAAAGAACTGTTTGTAATAATCAACTGCTGTAGTAGAAGTAGAGTAGAATTTCATGTAATAAGGCAAGCTACCTACACCCCACATATAGTAATACAGTCTCAGTTTGAATCTAGACTTGTTGTGATGCATAAGAGTTAGTAACTTTGAGTCTTGGCTACAATGCAAGTTTAGCAAGCTCACAGAGAAATAGAACAATAGAAACATTTTGGATAAAAACTTTGGTTTACTTGAGATAAGAAAGAGATTCAGAAGCAGTGATGCTGCATCTGGCTTGAGAGTTTACTTAATATCATCTGACAGAAAGCTCTGTTCCTTTTCTGGTTCAGTGTAAGAGAGAAATTGTGTGTGCTGGCCTCTGTGTAGATCTTGAGTAGTTTGCAAGGGATTCAGCCAGATTGGGCTGTTCTAGCAGTTGCATGAAGTGTGACAGATGTGCACAGTTGGACCTCATGGCACTGTTGTTAGGGTGAGTGCACTGTGTGTGAGGACTTGCGGGGACAGTTTTTAAAAGTATTTGTGACTTGATTAGGAGTGCTGAGGGCCTCTAATCATGATGATTTTGGGAGTCCGGTTTAGCAACTAAGAGGAAGGTGGCATTGTGCACAGATTAGATCTAGCAGCAAGTCATACTTAGCAAGCTCACTGACCAAACTTGGTCATTTTGTGGATCTGCATATCCATGTGTTTCAGCTATTGAAATATACTTCGCCTTGAGGGTTGCATGGTTCACCATGCTCTCTTGTAAAACCTCAAGGAAATAGAGAATTTGAGAACAGCTTGAGAATTATACACTGCTACATGCTTCATTATAGCGAGCTTGCTGAGATATATTGTGATACTGTCAGCATGCAATTGGAATTAAATTCCTTGCTCCCCTCCACACTTAAGAAGATTGTGTGTGTGTGTGTTTAGTGGGATTGAGTGTAGGTTTAGTGTGTTCACACTAGGCCATGCTTAGTTTCACTGGTGCCCGTCACCGGCTTTGTGATAGAGGGTGAAATGATACTTGGCTAACTCGGTGACCCAGCATGCTTGTTGATGATTGAGCTTTTGGGGTTTTTGGAAATACTGGAGATTTTGGTGATTGGTCCAGATTTCAAAGTCTTAATAGGCTCCCATAAGGTAATACCTCCATTGGCTGAGTGCCAGCATGATGGGAAGGAGTTCTTTGTCATAGATTTTGTAGTTCCATTCTGTGACTAAGAGATTTTGATAAAAATGCGACTGGTTGCCACTTCCCATCCTGTTCTTGTGACAAAATGGCACCTATTTCCCCCTCACTAGAATCCGCTTTTATGTGGAATTTGCCCTTCTCTGTTGGTATCACTAATACCATGTCTTCTGCCAGCTGTTTCTTTACCTGTTTGAACACCTTTTGTTGTTGTTCTCCCCATTTCCAGTTAATCGAGTCATTGGTTTAACAATTTTGCTGTAGCCTTTAATGAAGCGATGGTAGAAATTTGTGAATCCAAGGAATGATTGTAATTCCTGTTTTTTCATCAGTTTTGGCCATTCTGTTCCGTTATCCCTTTGACTTTGACTGGGTCCATGTGAATGTTTCCCTCACTGATGATGACTCCTAAGTATTCTGTCTCCAAGACCTTGAATTCACATTTCACTGCTTTGAGGAATAGTTTGTTCTTCCTCAACACAGTTAATACCTCTCTGGTAATACGGCAATGTTCTTCCTTGGTTTTTGACATGATAGGATGTTGCTGAGGTAAATAGTTACAGTGCCCAATGCAATGAGGTCTTTAAAGATATTGTTCATCATCCATTGGAATGTGGCTGGTGAATTGGTGAGTCTAAAATACATAACCATAGGCTCATACAGGCCTTGATTAGTTCTGAACACTGCCTTCCATTCATCCCCTGTTTTAATGCAAACATTGTTGTATCCCTAATGAACATCAAGTTTAGAGAAGTATCTGGTGCTTCACAGCATGTCCATGAGTTCGGAAATGAGCAGGAGTGGATAACAGTTTTCGATCGTCATTTTATTAAGCTTCCAGTAATCTTGTACTGGACACAACTTTCCATCCTTATTTGTGATGAAGAAGAAAGGAGAAGCCATTGGCGACTTGGAAGGATGGATTCTCCTGCACAAGAGGTTCTTATCTAGGAACTTATTGAGCTCCTCTTGTTCAGTACGATTGAGGGGATAGACTTTGCAGTCAAGGTCAGCATTTGCATTTGGAATAAGTTTGATGGCATGGTCCCACAGTTTTGGTGCTGGGAGTTCATCTAAGTTGTCTTTGTCAAACAAGTCTTTGAAATCCCTGCACCATTCTGGAACCATTTCTTCAAATGTCTTGGTCTTTTTTTCCATGTTTGCCTTGGCTGCAAGGTTGTTTGTGTGATGAACTGCCCTGATGCATATAGCTTTCTCAAAGTCTATTGCAAGGATGGTGTCACCCTCCTCTAGCTCTTTGTCCCATAGATCATTAGGGTCAGCATTGGGAAGGGGAATTGGTATATTTTGACAGTGGCAGTGGCCAAAGGTTATTTTCCTGGTCTTCCAGTTGATTGATGGATTGTGTCTGACCAGCCAATCATGACCCAGAAAGATATTGCAATCTTTGAGGTCAGTGACAGCTAAATCGATTCATTCTGCATGATCTCCAACCTTGATGCATACTTCAGTGAAGGCAGTGATTTTCCCTCCCTGATTGAGTGTTCTGTCTGTGTTATAAACACCAATGGGGGCCATCATTGCATGGGTAGGGATCCCATGTTTCTCAACAAAGGTCCTACTGATCACACTGCTAGTACAGCCACTGTCGACTAGTCCTGTCATGGAGATCTTGGTTTGGTTTTCCAGCATTTCAAGTTGTATATTGGTCACCAGATCCCTCCCCTTACCACTTTCCCTGCAGATATATTGTCTTGGGTTTAATAGCTCATTAAACCACCAAAGTGCTCTCATGTGTTTGGCTTTTTGCATTCCTTCAAGTATTTCATCCACTACTTCCTCCACTTGGGTCTTGTGTACCCAATTCTTTAGTATGGCTCTTGCTTCTGATTTGGTCTTGGCATCTCTAATGGTGTGCCAAGTCCATTTGGCTCCAAATGGTTGTAATCATTCATGTGTGGTTGGGATCTTCTCAGTCTTTGCACCAGAACCTAAGGGTTTGGCTACCATCAACTGGGTCACCTCAATTGCTACAGAGGGTGCTGAGTTAGTTCTTTGCCAATTCTGGAAACTTGTATTGTCCTCCTTGTCAGGTACTTCTATCATACTTACATTAAGCATCTCTTGCCTTGTTCAGGCCCCCTTGCTCCTGTAGTTAGGGGTCTCTTGTGTTCAGGTTCCCCTTCAAGGGTTCTTCTGTCAGTGGTGCTTCTGCCTGTGCAGTAGTCTCCATGTCCAGGAGTAGTTTCACCATTGCTATTCTTACTAAACTCTTGGTTGAGCCCCGGGGAGCTGCTTTGTCAGGGGGGGTGCTTAGCACTTTTTCCCCTGCCCCATCTGGTCATGTTAGGCCTGGACTCGGGTATAACACACATAGGCACTCAGAGGCTGTCTTGCGTTCGGACAATCACCTAAGAGGCCATGGAGTATGTGATACGAGGCAGTATAACGCTTTAGTTGAGCTCGGCAGGTCAGAGAGTAAAGTCTGGTATATATAAACTTAGTTCAAAACTAGGGTACAAGGTTGAGAATGTAGCTACTTATATACTGTACACCCTAGTTAAGAATAGAACTGTCAAGTTGTGTCTGAAGCATGAAGACCAGATGGTGGTAATGTGCCACGGTCGAAATGCTGGAGTCGTACGATATGTCCATGGTTATGATGAGATAAGCGAAGCGCCAAAGATAAGATGAGATTAGATAGGTGCTGAAGATTAGATAAGGAAAAATCGTAACAGGTCGAGCCATTATGATGGGTGCCAATATGGTAGTCGGCTCTTTGTTCAATGCTTTCACTTGTAATGAGTTACTCACTGAACATTTAGCTGGTCATGTTGCTGGGTTTAACCCCACTTCAGCATGCCTTTTTGATTCTTTCTTGGTTTCTGATCTGAATATGGTGAAGTACATTTCGCACTGGAAAAAGAATTGCATGATATCCGAAGCATCTCCTCTGAATGGTTCTGGTTCTTTGACCATATTGGGTTTAAGTCCTCCCCAGGGTCCTGATGCTGCTATGGTTAATACCCATGGCACAGGTGGGCCTGGGGGTTTTGGAGAAGAGTGGTGGTGAGGCAGTGACTATAATTGCTGTGCTGAAGGTGCTGGTGGTTGAACCAGTGGTGGGGCCAGTGGCTGTGTGGGTTGGTTTGAGGGTCCTCCTCCTGCACTGGTGAAGGGCCTCCAACCATGCATGTTGGGTCTCAGGGTCCTTCTCCTTGTCAGAAGAGAAAAGGTTGAACTGGGGCTCATTTCAGTGGTACTGGGGTTTCGTCTGGCATTGGTTCTGGTGTTTCTTTTACTGGAGGTAGGTCAATTGAGATTTGTTGATAGGGACTGATTACCCACATCAGGGTGTCTGGATGGATTAGGTTATAGGCAATGCAGGCAAATCGCCTGGCTTCTTCTTGCAATATATTAGATGCCAGAACTTTTAGATTGGAAAAGTAAAAATAGTCACACCTGGCCTCTGTTTCTGCCCAGGTGGGGTTGGCTAGTAATTGATATGTAAAATCTATATATTAAGACAGGTAGTGAAGATGACATAATAAGGCAGACTTTGAAATTTCTGGCCATTGCCAGACCACAGCCTATTCCAGCTGAGCTTCAATTATGTTGCACAGCCATCACTGTCGCCTCTCTATGGTGATGGGTTTCAATTTTGCTGTGTTGCTGCCTCTGCACCAGTGTTCTATCCCCCTATGGCACATCATTGGCATGGCTGGCACCCAGTACTCACTGAACATAGGCCATTTACCAAATATGTATGCTGTAGGCTGCAAAGTGAGTATTGAGCAAATTTAACAATCATTGTGCAACATTGAACAAGTCAACAAGCATCAGATGTGAAGTTTGCATGTAGAATTAGGGGTCCTGAGATAATTCAAATGTAGGTAATACACATGTCATGCTGATTGGTTACTTACAAGGCATTTGCAAGTCTTTCCCAGCAGTAGGGATGCCCACTATACCCATGCATATGGTGGATACAGGTACCAATATACAGGCCCATACCCATACTATCAGCACTTTGGAATTCAATTTTTATAACCTTATTTGAATGGGTATTGCATGGGTAGGACCTATTAGGGGGGGTCAAAATTAGGATTATGAGAGCAATTATGAAGACAATTATACACTGATTATAAGTTCATAATCATGGGAATAATTGCCATCCACCATAATTGTAGAACCTCCTCCAGAGGAGGTTAGAGGATTATGAGTGATAATAGGGATGATTATAGCTTCGAGGATTATGCCTCCTATCTTATTTGGGGAAGTGACATTACTGTGGGTTTCATAGAAGCATTTCTGGCTCAAACAGCGGACCTATAATTATTTTCATAATTGTTCTCATAATTGAGGCATAATTTTCAATTTTGACCCCCTATTGTTTGATACATGTCCTGACTCCTGAGTGCAATTAACAAAATATAATGTTTTGACTACAAATCTCACCCAAGACAGGTCACTGTCCTTCTAAATACCACCCATATAGGGACAGGTATGGTACAGTATATAAGCAAAACCTGTACCATACTGTTGAGACTCTTTTACCATACAGCTTATCGTCATAACTGTATATGGTATAGTGGGCATTCCTACCCAGCAGGTAGAATCAACAGGGAGGAGAAAATTGTATTCTGATCACTGTCCTTAAGAAGAAGAGTATACATGTGTTACCTACCACTATGCTGTGAGGTTTACTATAGATATAAACTACAGTTATGCTATAACACCTGGATGCATATACAAGGAGACTATTTAGAACTTAATTGGTATTGCACACTAATTTATTTTCTAACATGAGCCTTATCCTGTAACATGACCACTTTAACATAGGACTTAGCAGTGTTTAAACTTCAAATTTCACACCATCATTCCTACAGCAGCATTAGGGAGGTCAGAGTCACTGGTTATGGGTCCACAATTGACGGGATGGATCCCATTTCTCTTACATAACAAGTCACCACTCAAAGTAATGGGTAATCTATGTATTAATGATAATCAAACACTTTGGCCTGTTTACATGGGTGATCAGAGTCGAAGTTGATTATGGCATGATTATGGGTCCATAATCATGTTCGTAATCAGTCCCATAATCAACCTATAATCCAAAACTCTGACCCTCCCTATTATTACAGCTGTAGACCTGTCATTATATATTATGACATGAAGACATTGAAGCCCTACTTTGAATCCAAAATATGTACAGATAGAGGCATATGTAAAGAACACTCTGAGCTCTGAGTCTGATGCAGATGTAGGAGCAAAGAGATGTAATTCAAGAGCGATGGTATAGCATTTACTGTTTAATTTTGACCATTAAGTCATGTAATGCATAATGAGACCCTGTGAAGTGAAGCTCCCAGTAATGTGTAATGCATAACAAGCCCTTCTGAGAGGTAGTATCAGCCTAATTTGGGAATTATCAGCAGCCAGCTGGCACTGGAGACACTATATGGTAATTTTCTATTATATTTTAGTGAATGAAGCTATAATAATTTGCCCATAAAGCATAACACGTAACACCCCATAAAGCTACAGTTGAAATTGAACAGTATCTGGCATCTATAAGACTAATAACTGACACTCCCAAGTAAAAAGCCGGGTTTGGGGTAGGCCCCAACAAGCCAAAGCCCCATTTTGTAGTCAGGTTGCCAAGACCTGAGGTATGAGGGTCTGGCAATCATGACAAAGACACGGGGCATAGGCTTGTCTATATAATAAGACAGGTCAATGATGACATAATAAGGCAGACTTTGAATTTTCTGGCCATTGCCATCCCACGGACTGAGTTTCAATTTTGCTGCACTGCTGTCACTGCTGCCTCTCTATGGCAACAAGCTTCAATTTTGCTGTGGTGCTGCCTCTGTAATCCCCCCATGGCACATCATTGGCATGGATGGCACCCAGTACTTACTAAACATAGGAAATGTACAAATTATGCATGCTGTAGGCTGCAAAGTGAGTATTGACCAAGTTTAACAAGCATTGTGCAACATTAAACAAGTCAACAAGCATCAGATGTGAAGTTTGCATGTAGAATCAGGGGCCCTGAGATCATTCAAATATAGGTGATACAGATACATGTTAATTTGTTACTAATTCATACAAGGCATTTGCAAGCCTTCCCCAGCAATAGAGATGCTCTGTACATATGGTGGATATGGGTACCATATATGCAGGCTTCTACCTGTACCATCAGCACTTTGGAATTCAGATTTTTATGGCCATATTTGTATGGGTAGGTTAAATCAAGGTGTATACTTATTATCCTATACATGTCATGAGTGCAATTAACAAAATATAATGTTTTGACCATGAATATCATCTAAGACAGGTCACTATCCTCCTAAATGCCACCCATATAGGCTATTAGGGACAGGTATGGTACAGTATATAAGCAAAACCTATACCGTACTGTTGAGACCCTTTTACCATACAGCTTATGGCCATAACTGTATACAGTACGGTGGCCATCCCTACCCAGCAGGTAGAATCAACAAGGAGGAGTAAATTATATTCTGATCACTGTCCATAAGAAGGAGAGTCTATACTATACATGCATTACCTACCACTGTGTAGCTGCACTACAGTACTGAACAAACATTGGGCCTCACTGACACAGTCATGTCTCTGCAAGGTGTGGCTTCTCAGCACACCAGTGTCAATGCCATAAGGTTTACTATAGATATTTACTACAGTTATACTGTAACACCTGGATGCATATACAAGGAGACCATTTAGAACTCAGTTGATATTGCACACTAATTTATTTCCTAACATGAGCCTTACCCTGTAACATAACCACTTTAACATGGGACCTGGCAGTGTTCAAACTTCAAATTTCACACCATCATTCATATCGCTGTAGGGATGTGCACTGTATCTGTATCACAGTGGCTACATACAGTAGATACAGATATGGGTCTGCACTGTAAGCACTTTTGACGACCTAAAATATAGCCATACTTATATGGTTGAAGTACAGTTGTTGAGGGAATGGTAGGGGACTATTCAATGTCAGTGAGGTCAGTAATTATGATCTCAATGAAGCAAATTATACTTACATTTTGATGACAGTCATTTGCTGTTGTCGTGAAACTATCCATATACGAACAACAGTACAGACATGGTACAGATTTGACATTAGCCATACCATACCATGGGCAAGATATTTTGTGTAGTCTACAGCCATATTGTTATAGTCATATCTATAACAGTATAGTGCATATCCCTATAAAGCTGTAGACCTGTCATCATATATATTACGATGTGAAGGCATTCAAGCCCTACTTTGAATCCAAAATATGTAGAGATGGAGGCATATTTAAAGAACACTCTGAGCTCTGAGTCTGATGCAGATGTAGGAGCAAAGATACATAATTCAACAGCAATAGTGTAGCATTTATGTGACATCTATGAGACTAATAACTGACACTTCCAAGCAACTTCCAAGTAGAAAGCAAGGTTTGGGGTGGGCCCCAACAAGCTGAAGTCCCGTGTTGCAGTCAGGTTGCCAGGACCCGAGGTACAAGGGTCTGGCAATCGTGACGAAGACATGGGGCAGAGGCTTGTCTATCTATCTATATATTAAGAGAGGACGCATCAATGCTGATATAATAAGCTGAGTTTCAATTTTCCGGCCATTGCCAGACCACGGCCAATTCCAGCTGAGTTTGAACTTCGCCATGCTGCAATGGTGTGGCTTCAAGCCTGTGCCCTTTCCTTCTTACCCTCTGCTCTGTTCCACCCCCCCCTCACAGTGTATCATCCCAGGCAAACATTACAGCCCTGTGATATATAATAAGGATTTCTGGGATCTCTCACAGTACTGTCTATTAATCTTTGATTAAAGTTCTTTGTTTCTGATTTTCTCTACAGGTGTCTTTGGCTCTTTGGCTCTTCCTCACATAGCATTGCTACAATTTCTGCCTTTCCATCTCCTGTGATGTATGTACTACTCTTATTTCTCCAAGATTAATGCTCACAGCTTTCTTTTAATAGGTCTCCATCTACTCCTACCAGAGAGAATGATCATTTCAATTTTCCAGCTCCAGTTACACCAGAGCAGAATCGTCATGCAGAACGGGAGCAGGATCATCTTCAGCATCTTCAGATGACCTCCCCCTCTGACCGTCGTGGTCGATCACCACATCCAGGTCCTGATCCTAATATTGAACTTCCACGCTTAAATATTAATATACCACCTGAGACACATATTTCATCTCAGTTAGATCGTCCACGTGAATATCCCATGCCTGTAGTACCAACTCTTCCTGTCTTTCCCAGAAGTAGACATCGTAGACAATTATGTGGTGGTGCTCCTGAAGGATCACAATTACCTTCACCACCTCCACAGCCACCAGTATCATTACCACATCAGCATCAACCACCACATGCTATTTCTGTACCACTTCCTCTGGCAAGACATCCATATGCTGAAGTGTACTCTCAGGATAATATTGGGAGTAGAAAATGGATGTGTGAATGTTGTGGGGCATTACATTGGCATGATGAGCGGATTAAAAATAAGTCAAAATCTACACTGCATTTTGGGATGTGTTGTCTACAAGGGCAGGTCAAATTACCTCCTCTTCTTCCTGCTCCTGCCATTCTTCAAAATCTTCTTTGTGGCAACAATCCATTGTCAAAAGCCTTTTTACAAGATATCAGACAGTATAATTCAGCATTGGCATTTACATCCATGGCTGTAAAAGTTGATGAGGCAATTACCAATTCTTCAGGACCATACTGCTTTCATGTATCTGGCGAGCTTCATCACCGGATGGGATCTCTACTGCCTGAGGAAGAAGGGAAATTGTCTTATGCACAGCTGTACATACATGATGCAGTGGAGGCATTGAGTATGCATAATTGTCACAATCCTAATTTAAATCCTGAAATCATGTCCCAATTACAGGATTTAATGCAGGATGTGAATCCATATGTTGCTTTATATCGCCATGCATATCTCATTATGAAAGAAAAGCCCTGTGAAGAGTATCCAAATATTGAAGTACAATTGCATGTGGGTGATGGTACTGATGGGCGACAATATAATCTTCCAACAGTAGATGAGTTGGCTGCTATTATTCCTGGAGATGGATCTGAGCCTGTTAAGAATGATTGAGATATTGTTTTACGTATGCATGATGATTCTCTCAAATGCATTAGCCAACTTCATCCAAGTTATCAACCTCTTCATTATGTTCTCCTTTTTCCACATGGAGAATTGGGTTGGAATATACATATGCTTCTGGAAGAAACTGAAACAAGTGAATGTAGAGAACAAAAAAATATTACTCAGCATATGTATTATGCTTACCGCCTACAGGATCGTCCAATGATTGAACTAAATGCACCATTGTATAGAGGAGCACAGCTGTACCAACAATATATTGTGGATGCATGGGCCTCAATTGAACAAAGTAATCTCAACTGGGTTCGACACAATCAGAAAACTATCCGTGCAGATCTGTATAAGAGAGTGGTGGATGCAGCTACTAATGCTGATGGATTGCAAGACTCTGGCCAGCGTATTGTCCTACCTTCATCACATACTGGCAGTCCCCATGCAATGTATCAGCTGTATCAGGATTCTATGGCAATTTGTAGAGCTTTGCAGAAACCAGATATCTTTCTTACAATGACAGCAAACCCACAGTGGCCAGAAATTGTTGACGCTCTAAAGCGTACAGATGGACCAGATCAGAAAGTGGAGGATCGACCAGATATTGTGGCCAGGGTCTTCCAGTTGAAGAAGGAGGCCTTACTGGAAGAAATCAAGAAAGGTGGAATATTTGGAAAAGTCAGGGCTATAGTGCATACTATTGAATTTCAGAAGTGTGGACTCCCTCATATGCATCTTTTGATTTTTCTGGATCCTGAAGACAAGATTCGCACACCTGCTGATGCTGATTCAGTCTCATGTGCTCAGATTCCTGATCCTGTTACTCAACCAATTCTTTATGAGATTGTCACCAGATGCATGGTCCATGGTCCATGTGATCATCACTGCAAGGGGCCTGATGGTCGCTGTACAAAGAACTTTCCAAAAGAATTCAATGAGCACACTGAATTCACCAATGACGGATATCCCAATTTGGCACGTCCTAACAATGGTCGTGAATATGTTAAAATATGTGGTGAAACCCATACTGTCTATACCAACCATAATATTGTCCCATACAATCCTTATCTCAGTGCAAAATATAACTGTCACATCAATGTGGAGGTTTGTGTTTCTGTCAAGGCCATCAAATATATCCATAAATACATTTACAAGGGCCATGACAGGACTACATTAGAGATTCAGGATCATGATGAGATTAAAGAGTTTCTGGATGCACGCTACATCTCTGCTATTGAATCATGCTGGAGGATCTTTTCATTTCGGCTACATCAGGAGGAGCCAAATGTTGTCCATCTTCAGGTCCATCTCCCTGATGAACAGCTTATCACATATAATGAGAATGACAGTCCGGAAGAGGTGTTAACAGCTGCAGAGGCAAAGACAACTACTCTGTTACAATGGTTTGATCTCAACAAAAGAGATCCCAGTGCACATCAGTATCTGTATCAAGACATTCCTGCTCACTATACCTGGAACAAGAGAAAATGGAATTTATGCCAAAAATATACTACTATTGGCATTACTATTGGCTGAATGTATCAAGCTGCCCCCTCATCTGGCGAACGATTCTATTTGCGGCTTCTTTTGACTGCTGTTACCGGTGCTCAATCCTTCCAACACCTACGCACTATCAACAATGTGGAGTGTGCTACTTTCAAGGAGGCATGCATTGCTATGGGATTGCTGGAAAATGATAATGAATGGAGACAATGCTTACAGGAGGCAGCTATTATGCAGTCAGGAGCACAGTTGCAATCACTATTTGTGACCCTTCTTCTCTTCTGCCAGCCAGCAAAGCCAGATGAGCTGTGGGAGGAGTTCAAGGAGAATATTTGTGATGATTTGGCACATAAGCTCCGCCAACATGATGTTCCAAATCCAACAGATGCCCAGCTCTATGATTTTGGTCTTCATCTTAACAATAAGCTTCTTCAATCTCATGGTTGTCATCTCTCTGAGTGGACCCAGATGCCAGCCTCTATCATGGACTGGGCTGCTTATGAAGATAATCCTCTTCTGGCTGCACAGCTGGCTTATGATATCCCATCTCTGCAGCAATTAGTTGCCAACAATCTTCAAACATTCAATGAAGAGCAAAAGACTGCTTATAATATTGTGTTTGACTCTGCTATGAATGAACAAGGGAAATTGGTATTTCTGCATAGTGCTGGAGGTGGTGGAAAGACTTTTGTGTGCAATACTATTGCTGCTGCTGTTTGTGCTGAAGGAAAGATTGCATTGACCTGTGCCTCCTCCGGTATATCAGCAATTCTCTTAGTTGGAGGGCATACCAGCCACAGCACCTTCAAAATTCCAATTCCCTCACGTGATGATACAACATGCAGCATTCGTAGAGGGACTCACTTAGCTGAACTTCTTTGTAGAACTTCTCTCATCATTTGGGATGAGGTTCCTATGCAGAACCGACATGATATTGAGACTGTTGATCATACTCTTCGTGATGTTTGCAATAAGGATGTTCCTTTTGGTGGAAAAACTGTACTTTTTGGTGGTATGTGTGTTTATTCTGAGTCATTATAGATTGTCATTTCTGATTATTTATTTTAGGAGACTTTCGTCAGACATTGCCAGTTGTTTCACGAGGATCATGGGAGCAGATTGTTGCAGCTTCATTTCGCTGTTCACCTTTATGGCCTCACATTGAAGTCATTCATTTAAAGAAAAACATGCGCCTGGATCAGACTCCTGAAAATGTAGAGTTTGCCCGTTGGCTACTTAATGTTGGTGCAGGTGAAGGACTTACTGATGATCATACTATCACTCTTCCTGCTTCTATGTGGATGGCCAACAATTCACTCTCTGAATTCATTAAATATATCTATCCAAACATTCAAGCTGGCCACTTCCAAGACTGCTTCTTTTTAGAACGAACAATTCTCTCTGGACGCAATGATGATGTTGATGAAATCAATCAACAGGTTCTGGATATGTTTCCAGGACAAGAGACAGTTTATTGGAGTACAGACAAGACAATAGAGGAAGAGTTGGATGATGCTGCTACTCTTTATTCAGTGGAGTTTCTTCAAAGTTTCAATGCCTCTGGATTGCCATGTGCAAAGCTGGCTCTCAAAGTTGGATGTCCTCTTATGCTTCTCTGCAATCTGGATCCAGCAAATGGCCTATGCAATGGGACATGGATGATTCTCACATGTTTCTGTCCTCATGTATTAGAATGTCGCCTTCTCAGTGGTAATAATGCAGGCAAGGCTGTTTTCATCCCACGCATCACAATCAATGCAGATACAGCTGAACTTCCTATTGTATTTTCACGTCGCCAATTTCCAGTCAGGTTGGCTTTTGCAATGACAATCAACAAGTCTCAAGGACAGTCAGTTACTTATGTTGGATTAGATTTATGTACTCCTATTTTTTCTCATGGACAACTGTATGTAGCACTTAGCTGTTGCACTTCTGGACAATGGATTCGAGTTCTCTTTCCAGATACAGAAAAAGGTACAAATACTTTGAATATTGTATACCCTAAGGCTCTATTACATTGATAATACATATTTGTTTCTGAACTAATAACTGACACTCCCAAGTAATAAGCCAGGTTTGGGGTGGGCCCCAACAAGCTGAAGTCCCGTGTTGTAGTCAGGTTGCCAGGACCCGAGGTACAAGGGTCCGGCAATCGTGATGAAGACACGGGGCATAGGCTTGTATATTAAGAGAGGTGGATGATGACATAATAAGCTGAGTTTGAATTTTCCGGCCATTGCCAGACCAGGGACCAATCCGGCTGAGTTTCAATTTCGTTGTACTGCCATTGCTCCTGCCTCTCTACAGCGATGAGCTTCAATTTTGCTGTAGTGCTGCCTCTGCAATCCCCCCATGGCACATCATTTGCATGGATAGCACCCAGTAATCACTGAACATAGACTGTTTATCAACTACACATGCTGTAGGCTACAAAGTGAGTATTAAATAATGAGCATTGAGCAATGAGTGAACAACAAACATCAAATGAAATTTTAGTAGGTAGGATCAGGGGCCAGAAGACCATTCAAAGGACAGGTAACACATATACTATTTAATTATGACTGTTAATTCACATAACATGTAACAGGACTCTATAAAGTGAACATCCCAGTAATTCATAATGTGTAACAAGCTCTTCTGAGAGGTAGTATCAGCCCAATTTGGGAATTTCAGTGGCTGGCTGGCACCAGAGACACTATATGTGGTACTTTCTCATCATATTTCAGTGAATGAAGCTATGGTAATTTGTCCATAAAGCATAACACATAACACCCCATGAAACTTTGGTTGAAATCAAACAGTACATGTACTGATTATGCCATGATTTGCTTATTACAAGGCTTTAGCAAGGAGACCATTTATGTAAGAATACATGCTATGCTCAGCCTTTCCCAGTCCATGTAGAGCATACATGTAGAGCAATAAGCTTTATGATACTACCTGTAAGAATGTATGCTGTGCTATGAGATGTAAGTAAGGCAATAAATACAAGAGATACAGAGCAGCTCACCTCAGCCTTTCTCTGTCCATGTAGAACATCAAGCTGAGGTGATGAGTACAAAATACAAAGTATATATACTACTCTAAAGTCCAAGGAAGCAAAGGAACACAAGTAGGGATATGCACCATATCTGTAGTATGGTGGTTATGTATAGTGTATATGGATATGGGTTCATACTGTGGCAAAATTTAATGACCTAAAATACAGCCATATTCATACAGTTTGAATATGGTTGTTGAGGGAGGAATGGAAGACTATCTTATGCCATAAAGGTTAGTACCTATTACCTAAAAGAAGTGCATAACACTCACCCTTTGGCACCAAATATCTGTATATGGGCAATGGTATGGACATGGTACAGATATGATATCAACTGTACCATACTGTGGCCAATAATTTTATACAGTCTATAGTTATATTGCTACAGTCAGATCTGTAATGGTACAATGCACATCCCTAAACATAAGTACTGACTAAAACATGGAGATGAACCAATAGTTATAATGTCCAAGAAGGGGATTGTTGCAATGACAAGCAAGAAGATGGGATGACAGCATGTGAGGTGCTCCAGAGGGCTTTGACTTTAACAATTCAGCTATGACATGCCTATCAAGTTACCATGTCATAAACAGCCATTGCCATACCACAGTGCAAGCCAGATAAGTAACAATTTTACTGCCTCTACCAAGCCTTTACTCTCCCCACAGCACATCATTGATGCGACTGGCTCCTGACTGAGCTTCAACTGAGACTACTTATCCATGCCATAGCAACAACACCAGTATCAGGCAATGAGCAATGATTGAGCAACAAGTTGGCAATAAGCATTGAATGTCAATGGATATAAGTCTTATAGAAATTATCAGAGTTCAAATGATGACCATAGCCACCCACCATGTCAGATGTCCGAGCCAGGGACATAAGAACCAGAATATGTATCTCCCTCTCTCCTGCCAGTAATGATAGCTATTAACAATGATCACCAAAATCATGAGAGTCCCTACCTGTCCATTACATGGCTTACAGAAGTAACAAAACAATCTATATATTAAGACAGGTAGCGAAGATGACATAATAAGGCGGACTTTAAATTTCCGGCCATTGCCAGACCACGGTCTATTCTGGCTGAGTTTCAATTTTGTTGCACTGCCATCACTGCTGCCAACAAGCTTCAATTTTGCTGTGTTGCTGCCTCTGCAATCCCCCCATGGCACATCATTGGCATGACTGGCACCCAGTATGCATGGAACATAGACTATTCACTAACTATGCATGCTGTAGGCTACAAAGTGAGTATCGAGCAAGTTCAACAAGCATTGTGCAATATTGAATGAGTCAACAAGCATCAGATGTGAAGTTCACATGTAGAATCTGGGGCCCTGAGATCATGCAAATATAGGTAATACAGATACCATCTGCACTTTGGAATTCAATTTTTACAGGTATTGTATGGAGGTCAGATTGGGGTGTTACCTATTATTTTATACATGCAGTGAGTACAATTAACAAAATATAATGTTTTGACTATGAATCTCACCTGTGATAGGTCACTGTCCTCCTAAATGCCACCCATATAGGGATAAGTATGGTACAGTATATGGGCAAAACCCATACCGTACTGTCAACAGTGTCAAGACCCTTTTACCATACAGCTTAGAGCCATAACCATATACATTACTGTGGGCATCCCTACCCAGCAGGTAGAATTGACAAGGAGGAGGAAATTGTATTCTGATCACTGTCTCTAAAAAGGTGACTGGCCAAAGTCCATACTATACATGCATTATCTACCACTACACAGTTATGCTACAGTAACACAATGAACAAACATTGAGCCTTACTGACACAGTCACATCCCTGCAAGGTATGGCTTCTCAGCAGCCTCAGGTGGCACCAGTAAGTCATGCTGTAGCACCTGGATGCATATACAAGGAGACCATTTAGAACTTAGTTAGTATTGCAAACTAATTTATTTCCTAACATGAGCCTTAGGGATGTGCACCACATCTGTATCATTGTGGATATGTATGGTCGGTACAGATATGGGTCTATACCATGAGCACTTTTGACAACCCAAAATATGGTCATATTCATACAGTTGAAGTATAGTTGTTGAGGGAATGGTGGGGGACTGTTCAATGTCATCAAGATCAGTAATTATGATCTCAATGAAACAAATTACACTTACATTTTGATGACAGTCATTTGCTGTTGTTGTGAAACTATCCTTATACAAACAACAGTACAGACATGGTACAGATTTGACATTAGCCATACCATACCATGGGCAAGATATTTTGTGTAGTCTACAGCCATATTGTTACGGTCATATCCATAACAGTACAGTGCATATCCCTATACAGCTGTAGACCTGTCATCATATATATTACGATGTGAAGGCATTCAAGCCCTACTTTGAATCCAAAATATGTAGAGATGGAGGCATATTTAGAGAATACTCTGAGCTCTGAGTCTGATGCAGATGTAGGAGCAAAGATACATAATTCAACAGCAATAGTGTAGCATCTATGAGACTAATAACTTACACTTCCAAGCAACTCCCAAGTAGGAAGCCAGGTTTGGGGCGGGCCCCAACAAGCCGAAGTCCCATGTCGTAGTCAGGTTGCCAAGTCCCGAGGTACGAGGGTCTGGCAATCGTGATGAAGACACGGGGCATAGGCTTGTCTATATATTAAGAGAGGTGGATGATGACATAATAAGCTGACTTTGAATTTTATAGCCATTGCCAGACCTCAGCTTATTCCGGCTGAGTTTCAACTTCACCATGCTGCTATGGTGCAGTTCAAGCCTGGCCCCTTTCCTTTTTACCCTCTGCTCTGTTCCACTCTCCCCTCACAGTGTACCATCTCAGGCATGTATTACAGCCCTTTTACATATAATAAGGACTTTTGGGATCTCTCACAGTACTGTCTATCAATATTTGATTGAAGCTCTTCATTTCTGATTTTCTTTCAAGTGTTTTTGCCTCTTCCTTACACAGTGTTGCTACTATTTCCACCTCTCCATGCCCTGTGATCTGTGTATGACTCTTATTTTTCTAAGATTAATACTCACAGCATGCTGTTAATAGGTCTCCATCTACTCCTACCAGAGAGAATGATCATTTTGATTTTTTGGCTCCAGTTACACCAGAGCAGAATTGTCATGCAGAACGGGAGTAGGATTGTCTTCAGCATCTTCAGATGACCTCCCCCTCTATCTGTCGTGATTGATCACCAGGTCCAGGTCCTGATCCTAATATTGAACTTCCACATTTTAATATACCACCTGAGACTCATATCTTATCTCAGTTGGATCGTCCACATGAACATCCCATGCCTGTAGTACCAGCTCTTCCTGTTTTTCCCATCAGAGGTCGACATTGTAGACAGTTAGGTGGTGGTGCTCCTGAAGGACAGCCATCTGCATTTGATAGTACCTCTGTTCCACAGCTTCCTGTAGGTCCACAAGGCCGTGGACATGGGGGTGGTCGAGGACATGGGCAAGGGAGAGCTATTGAAATTCATCCTCCACGCACTGAGCCACCATAAAATATTGACCGAACAACTTCTGCTGAGCATCGCCAGCAATCACCATCACCTATAAGAGAGTCACCACCATTACCTTCACCACCTCTACAGCCACCATTACCATTACCATTACCATATCAACATCAACCACCACATGCTATTCCTGTACAACTTCCTCTGGCAAGATAGCCATATGCTGAAGTACACTCTCAGCATAATATTGGAAGTAGAAAGTATGTTTGTGAACATTGTGGGGCATTACATTGGCATGATGAACAACTTAAGAGTAAGTCAAGAGTTACACCGCAATTTGGAATGTGCTGTCTACAAGGGCAGGTTAAATTACCTCCTCTTCTTCCTGCTCCTGCCATTCTTCAAAATCTTCTTTGTGGAAACAATCCATTGTCAAAAGCCTTCTTACAAGATATCAGGCAGTATAATGCAGCATTGGCATTTACATCTTTAGCTGTAAAAGGTGATGAGGCAATTACCAATTCTTCAGGACTATACTGCTTCTGTGTATCTGGCGAGCTTCATCACCAGATGGGATCCCTGCTGCCTGAGGAAGAAGGGAAATTGTCTTATGCACAGCTGTACATACATAATCCAGCAGAGGCATTGAGTATGCGCAATTGTCGCAATCCTAATCTAGATCCAGAAATCATGTCCCAATTACAGGATTTAATGTAGGATGTAAATCCATATGTTGCTTTATATTGACATGCATATCTCATTATGAAAGACAAACCCTGTGAAGAGTATCCAAATATTGAAGTGTGATTGCATGTGGGTGATGGTACTGATGGGCAATGATATAACCTTCCAACAGTAGATGAGTTGGCTGCTATTATTCCTGGAGATGGATCTGAGCCTGTTCAAAATGATCGAGATATTGTTTTACGTATGCATGATCATTCTTTCAAGTGCATTAGCCAACTTCATCCAAGTTATCAACCTCTTCATTATGTTCTCCTTTTTCCATATGGAGAATTGGGTTAGAATATACATATGCTCCTGGAAGAAACTGAAACAAGTGAACATAAAGAACATAAAAATATTACTCAGCATATGTATTATGCTTATCGCTTATAGGACCGTCCAATATTTGAACGAAATGCACCATTGTATAGAGGAGCACGGCTGTACCAACAATATATTGTGGATGCATGGGCTTCAATTGAACAAAGTAATCTGAACTGGATTTGAAACAATCAGAAAACTATTCATGCAGATGTGTATAAAGGATTGGTTGATGCAACAACCAATGAAGATGGGTTGGAAAACTCTGGCCAGCATATTGTCTTACCATCATCACATACTGGAAGTCCACGTGCAATTTACCAGCTGTACCAAGACTCTATGGAAATCTGTAGAGCCTTACAGAAGCCAGATATCTTTCTTACAATGACAGCAAATCCACAGTGGCCAGAAATTGTAGAGGCTCTGAAGTGTACAGATGGACCAGATCAGAAGGTGGAGGATCAACCAGATATTGTAGCCAAGGTTTTCCAGTTGAAGAAGGAGGCCTTAATGGAAGAAATCATGAAGGGTGGAATATTTGGAAAAGTCAGGGCTATGGTGCATACTATTGAATTTCAGAAGTGTGGACTCCCTCATATGCATCTTTTGATTTTTCTGGATCCTGAAGACAAGATTCACACACCTGCTGATGCTGATTCAGTCTCATGTGCTCAGATTCCTGATCCTGTTACTTAAACAATTCTTTATGAGATTGTCACCAGATGCATGGTCCATGGTCCATGTGATCTTCGCTGCAAGAAGCCTGATGGTTGCTTTTCAAAGAACTTTCCAAAAGACTTCAATGAGCACACTGAATTCACCAATGATGGGTATCCCAATTTGGCATGTCCTAACAATGGTTGTGAGTATGTTAAAATACATGGCCAAACATGTACTGTCTATACCAACCGTGATATTGTCCCATACAATCCTTATCTCAGTGCAAAATATAACTGTCACATCAATATGGAGGTTTGTGTTTCTGTCAAAGCCATCAAATATATCCATAAATACATCTACAAGGGCCATGACAGGACTACATTAGAGGTTTAGGATCATGATGAGATTAAGGAGTTTCCAATTCCCTCACGTGATGATACAACATGCAGCATTCACAGAGGGACTCACTTAGCTGAACTTCTTTGTAGAACTTCTCTCATCATTTGGGATGAGGTTCCTATGCAGAACCGACATGATATTGAGACTGTTGATCGTACTCTTCATGATGTCTGCAATAAGGATGTTCCTTTTGGTGGAAAAACTGTACTTTTTGGTGGTATGTGTGTTTTACCGAATACAAGACTGGTACGCTACGGTTATATGTATAGCTGGTGTGTGTGTATATTTGTTCTTACTATACATAGTAGTAGGACCTCAGACACATTGATTTGCTATATTAATACATATATAGAACGAATATCAATTGTGACTAAGATGCATAAGATAGAGGAAATCTGTTTTCGACGTCTGTTATGTAAGCTATTGGTAAGCAAAATTTGTCTCCATATCTCCTCTATGATATCATCGCAGTGAAATATTTTGACTGCAGAAATGGACTCTTTGGGTGTTTGGGTACATTTCCCTGAAGATCAATTGAAAAAATATCCATTTTTAAGTGAGCAGAAGTCAAAATACATTTTTAATACACAACTGTTTCTTTTTATACTTAAAGTCCACTAGGATCGTCCAAACTGACGCAAAGATTTGTCCAGTCACATGACTCATATGGACTGGTCTATGCTCATCTGCCCTGCTGTCCCACCTGCAAACTCACTACATGCTCGTAAGAGCCCAGTTTTGAAGATTTAGGACTTTCAGGAGTGAATTTTTGCTTTGGAACTACAAAGATGTCCTACAGGACTGTAATTAATCTATTTTTTTCTTTTTCGAAAGCTGATTTTGTTCATACATAACCTGCTTACATAAGGTGTCAGAACCGGATGCCCTCTATCTTAGTCATATTGAAATCATTTAGCAATTAAACTTGCATAAAATATATTTTAAATTCAATTACAGATCAAGTTGATAAAAATATGATTTAAGATTGTCAGATAATGAAAGATATAATGTGATAGGTCTACAATAAATAGCAATTAAAGCAAATAAACTGAACTGTAACATACCTCTAGACCATATTAAATCAGTAAATAAAATTGTGATTGTGACTGTAGTCACATGTTATCCAGCTGGATGGCTCTTTGTCATATCACATGACCTGCCACTCATCGAGCTGGATGACTGCTTAGTTATATATAGTCATTGAGCTGAGCACATGTCTAATGTCTCCAACTCTAACCACCATTCCTTTAACTATGATTATAAGCAACATAATCAATCCTTGTGAGGTTATTTCATTGAAATATGGCCAAAAATAGATGGATGTGTCAAAATTGGTTGGATGTAGTGGCAGTGCAGAATGCCATCAATAATATCAGTCTATTTTCGGACTGAATAGGGGTTTAGGCTTATTGGAGCATCCTCTGGGTGGTTGGTGGGTTAGGGGATGGTACTATTATATACTCAAATATAAATAACATAAAAGTGAACCATCCGGTGAAGTATGGGGGCCCTGGGGAGTGGTTAAAAGGGCTAAAATAGTGAAAAATAATGAAAATAGGCAGAAATTTTGCATTTGGGGTGGTTTCTGGATACTGGATGGGCCAAGGGATGGTACTAGTATATGCCTAAAGATGAATAACACAAAAACCAAGTGTCTGATGAGGTATGGGGGCCCTGTGGAGTGGGTGAAAAGTGAAAAATAGCAAAAATAAGCAGGAAATTCACATTTTAGGGGTGCTATGTGCATCGGATCGCTTCAGGAACTTCACTATTCAATTTCTACACTATGAAAACCTGAGAATACATTCTCATTAGTTATATATGAGTACCAGAACACTGTAAGAAAATAGAGAATTGAGGGGTAAATACATATTATTTTGGTTTCCAGGCATTGGATTGCTCTGAAAGTATTACCATTGAATGTCTTGACCTTGAAAACTCCCAAATGACTCTAGGTCTCATTTGTGGGGTCTCAGTATTGATCATAATAATTGATATAACAGTTTAGGAGGGGCACATATGAATACTGATGTTTCTGAGCCTCGGAAATTTTCGGAGTTGTGTCCAATGAATTCCTTGACCTTAAAAAACCCCAGAACACCCCAGGAGCACATTACAAACCTTTGAAATCCATGGTAAAAAGGGTGATAGTGAAAATCACCGAAATGCCATATAGCTCGCATTTCTGAGTGTTGGTGACGGTAATTCTGGTATAGAATACATGGTATATATGGTATAATAGTGTGTACAAAAGTCTGGGATGATCCGAAATGTATTGGCAGAGATATAAGGTGATCTTTCTGAAAATATGCAGGAGCATCACCCTGATTTGATGTTCTGGTCATCCTATGGCCTGGGGACTATCAGATTGGGATTCCTAGACCTCAAAAACCCCAGAATCACCAATCATCCATGGGGTTTATGTGTCAAAACTCCGAAGTAATGAGTGTGCACTCAGTTATGCACAAAGATATTGTCTGTGTATAGATATTGCACTATTAAAAATTACCTCTAGGGATGATACATGAGTCTAATGTTTTTTAGGTCTAAGAATCTGAATCTGATGGTCCCCAGGCCATAGGATGACCAGAACATCAAAATCAGGGTGATAGTCACGAAAGAGCTGGATATTCAGATCTATGGGTGTTGCAGCAGATTTACAATCTGCCATATTGAACCTCTGCAACATAGAGTCAATATACGACTCTTGACTGAGTGAAATAGTCCTTTTGACGTGATTTTGAGTAATCTCCATGCCTAGCAACCAGTTGATAGGTCCAAGCAAGGTAACCTTGAACAATTCAGAGATGCAAGCCTGAATTTCCTTGATCAATGATGTAGAACTGCCAGTGATGGTGCAGTCATCAATGTGTATGGCCAGGATGATTAATTCTCCTTCTGTTGCAAGTCAGAATACACCATGATCCTTTTCAAGTGGTGAAAATCCAAGAGATCTGAGAGCTCCAGTAAACTTCTCATACCATTTCCGACTGCTTTGCTTGAGCCCATAAATAGTTTTGTGAAGTCAAAGTACAAACTTGTGTCGATCCACAAATTCATGATCTGGTGGTCGCTCCATGTATATCTTCTCATTGTTATCAAATTTCCCATTCAGAAATGCTCCATGGAAATCAAATACTTCAATTTCCCAATCATTTCGGGCAGCAATGGCAAGAATTGTTCAGAGTGATGCTAGCTTTGCAACAGGAGCAAAGGTTTCGAAATAGTCAACTCCTTCTGCCTGTGAAAATCCCTTGCCAACAAATCAAGCCTTGTATTTGTCAATTACTCTGCCAGACTTCTTATTGATCCAGAGTACACACTTGCTACCAATGACATTGTGATTTGCCAGTCCAGGTACAATCTCCCATGTGCCTGCTTCGATCAGGGTCTTGAGCTTGAGTTTGATTGCTTCATGCCATTTGGACCAGTCTGCATGTCTCTTGGCTTCTTCATATGATGGCTCGATAGCCTCAGATTCAGTCATGGCTGCAAACATTGCAATTTCCATCCACTGGTCTGGAAAATCAACATATCCAACAGTATCCCTTTGTTGGTCTGAGTCAGTCATTCCTGCTGCAGGTTGCAATCCTCTCATGAACTTTGGCTCTCTAGGCTTTGAACTTGACATTCCAGTACCTGAAGGAATGTCTTGTAGCTTCTTAGACTCTTTCCATGTTCGTTTCCCTTCCAAAATGTTTGAGGGATCTAAACCTTCGCACTGCAACAAATTTCCAAGATAATTTGGCTGTGTGGATTGATTCGAAGTTTCAGCTGGCGTCGCTGTCACAGGATGACTTTGTGATGATGTAGGCAGTGTATGCGGCATTGCAGACTCATTTCCAGTTGTGAAATTTGAATTCTGAGGCTGAGAGATGGACAGAATGCTTTCCTTTCCATTCTCCCCCTCATTCTGCACACCTTCAGGTTTCTGCATGAATACCTCTGCTAATTCGTCAAATTTTACACTCCTTTCAATGCTGATTGAATGATTTTCCTGCCAGTAAATCCTGTGACCACTGCTTACAGTGTCAAATCCTAACCACCTCCCAACTCAAGAGCGGCCATCTAGGTTTGAATTCCTGTCATCATGCACCCAGACTTTGGTTCCGAATTTGTGTAAGTCCCTGATATTTGGTTTCATACCATATACCATCTCATATGGGGTCTTTTCCTTCAAAGCTCAAGTTGAAGTTGATAAGCCAAACTGCATGCTTTAAAGCCTCTCCCCACAAGAATTTCGGCAGTCCCAAAGTGTGTAGCATGGCATGAACCTTCTCGACTAAAGTACGGTTCAGTCTCTCCACAATTCCATTGTGCTTGGGGGTGTCATGCACAGTCAAATTTTGTCTGGTGCCCTTTTCAGCCAAGTAAGCAGAGAATTCTTTGCTGAGATATTCTCCACCTCGATCCATATGCAAGACCTTGATTTTGGCATTTGAATGCGTCCTGACCCAAGCTTCATACTGCTTGTAGGTCTTGAAGGTTTCGCTTTTTGCTCTGACAAGGAATATAGTCAAGAAATTGGTGTGGTCATCGGTGTAGGAGATGTAATACTCCTTGTGTTGCTGTGTCTCGATTGGTGAGGGCCCCCAAAGGTCAGAATGGACTTTATCTCCAAATTCTTCACCCTCTCTTGTTCTCTAACCTTCTTAACAGGTTTCCGAGTCTTCTTTCCATACTTGCACGAGTCACATGACTTTGGTGACTCTGTTTCATCCAGAATGATTCCTTCAACAAGGTTTTCCTTCACCAATCGTCTCGCAGCCTTGGGAGAAATATGGCCCATCATCTGATGCAATTTATCAATCATTACGGTTATTGGGGGACCATCCATTCCATCTACAGCCATTGCCTTCAGTGAATCATTCTCCACTCGATATAGACCATGCTTGACTGGGATTTCCGCCAGGACTTTGTTCTTGGGGTTGTATATTCAGCATTTTGTCCCTCGGAATAATAAAGCATGTCCTGACGTGGCAATCTTGCTCACAGATATGAGGGTAACACTTAGAGTTGGGGCATACAACACATCTTTCAAAAGAATGGTTGTTTTGACTTTCCCCTTCCCTGGGATTATAATTTTCATATCCCCTTGTCCTAGAGCACTGAATTTCCCATTATCCGCAGCTGTGATGTCCTTGGGATCAATGGAAACAAAATTAAAGAATCTCTGTCGATATGGGGACATATGGCGCAAGGCTCCAGAATCATATAGCTCTGTTTTGACCAGTGATGAGTTTCCGGTGCCAGCAAGGAATGTGCTATCAAAGTATGTGTATATGCATCGTCTCCTTCATCTGAGACTGTTTCCGGACTTTCAGGACCGTTTGAATCGATTTCTGAGTCAATCTGCACATCTGGAATGACTTCAAATGAGTCTTCGACATCACTGAAGTATCCATCCATTTGGCATGGATCCAGCTAGTCCCTATCATCTTCTGAAGCTTCTGATGAGTCTGAGACGCTTTCAAGGTCAGGAATATCGTCTTCATTGACCTCACTGAATATTTCATTGATATCCGATGTCCAAGATGTGTATTCATCATATTCCAAGTCGCTTTCCAAGCTGGACACACTCTGCAAGTCTCGCATCAAATCACAGTTGCTATCATCAATATCTTTGTCATCTGAAGAGTCTGAGACATCCTTAAGGTCTGGCATTGATCAACAGTCGCTTTCAGTGTCGATTTCATGAGGGGAACAATTAGGAAGTGAGTCGTCCATTTCTGCATCAAGTTTGCTGCTTTCCATCTCATCCAGACTGATATCTCCATCATCTGTTAGCCAGGCAATTTCCTCCTCCACAAATTCAACTTCTGGTCCTTCCAAGCGATTATTCTCATCCCCTCTTGAATACTCGGCAGCCAAGTACTCAGCAACATTTTGTTCTGCCCTTTCCAACCATTTGGACTCTTCCTCCAAATCATATTCATATGCGGCTGCCCAAACACCATCGTCGTCACTATCTGCTGCAGTATTTGCAGCAGCCCTTCCTTTGCCTTTCTGCTTCGGACCCTGTTCTTCTTTTCCTCCTCCTTTCACCCAGAAATCCATGCTGATATGTCCCTTCTTGTGGCAGTTGTAACACTCCACATTGGACTTCTTTCCCTTTCCTTTCTGGCCACCTTTAGATGAGCTTGAGTCTGCATTAAATGCGACTTCTTTCGCCTCCTTGGTCTGGCTTTTTAGGGCACGTCAGTCGGCCTCATCACCAATACCACGAAGGTAAGTGTCTAGGTCGAGAGTTTTGTTGAGGAGAGCAGATGTTGCTGTTAATGCTGTTAGATACAGGTCATACAATGGCGGCAGTGATCCTAGGAGTATTGCAACAAAGTTTTCATCTCCTGGATCAGCTCCCATTGCGATGAGATCTTCGTGTAAGGATTGGAGCTTTGTTAGGTGAGTCTTGACATCTCCATTCTCTGGGCAACGCTCCTCTTGGAGCTTCCAGCACAAATCCACAGTCATCATCTTCGATTTCTTCTCAAATTTATCCTTCACCTTCTCCCACATCTTCCCTGCTGTTGCCTCTCCCTTAACTTTCTAGAAAAGGGAATCTGGAATCGTCGACATGATTCCCTGCTTCATTATCACCTCCTCTGATTTCCATAGCTTCACTACACCTGGGTGATGAGCTATTGATGCAGTCTCTTCCATTGTAGGATTTTGTGGGTCTGCAGGAACTGGTGGATCTGGTGCCTTATGGACCTTGTCTAAATGGTCTCCAAGGCCCACAGCTTCAGCAGCGAACACTAGATGATCTCAATAGAATATCCAGTTCATCCCATCGGCCTTGCAATGTGGTAGACGGACAAAATACTCACCGAATTTGCTATTAACAACAGCAGACATGATTGGGAATGGTAGTTCCAGTTTTTGTGTTTAGATAGGATGGAATAAATGACCAGCATTTATCAGTGAGATGAGATGATACTAGAGTGTGCTTCGATGGATTTTTAGGTACAGCCGGGGCCCATAACCTATTGAATCCTTGGTATAGTGGGCACTTGAGCACAAGTATGATGAATGAAGTTATTATTAAATATACCAAATTACAGTCCTATTTAAATAGAATACATAGTCCATAGCATAGCTAAGTATCATAGAAACATAAGTATCCAAGGAATAATTACCATAGGAGCAAACAGAGCTGTACTCAAGAGTACCAGTGAGTATGACATCAATTGAACTTAGTTACCATATCGGGACAGCAATTGATCATTCCATCAAGTTAGCTTCGTGCCAACTTTCAGCTTGTATTCCAACACCCATACCTCATCAGACACTTGGTTTTTGTATTATTCATCTTTAGGCATATACTAGTACCATCCCTTGGCCCATCCAGTATCCAGAAACCACCCCAAATGCAAAATTTCTGCCTATTTTCATTATTTTTCACTATTTTAGCCCTTTTAACCACTCCCCAGGGCCCCCATACTTCACCGGATGGTTCACTTTTATGTTATTTATATTTGAGTATATAATAGTACCATCCCCTAACCCACCAACCACCCAGAGGATGCTCCAATAAGCCTAAACCCCTATTCAGTCCGAAAATAGACTGATATTATTGATGGCATTCTGCACTGCCACTACATCCAACCAATTTTGACACATCCATCTATTTTTGGCCATATTTCAATGAAATAACCTCACAAGGATTGATTATGTTGCTTATAATCATAGTTAAAGGAATGGTGGTTAGAGTTGGAGACATTAGACATGTGCTCAGCTCAATGACTATATATAACTAAGCAGTCATCCAGCTCGATGAGTGGCAGGTCATGTGATATGACAAAGAGCCATCCAGCTGGATAACATGTGACTACAGTCACAATCACAATTTTATTTACTGATTTAATATGGTCTAGAGGTATGTTACAGTTCAGTTTATTTGCTTTAATTGCTATTTATTGTAGACCTATCACATTATATCTTTCATTATCTGACAATCTTAAATCATATTTTTATCAACTTGATCTGTAATTGAATTTAAAATATATTTTATGCAAGTTTAATTGCTAAATGATTTCAATATGACTAAGATAGAGGGCATCCGGTTCTGACACCTTATGTAAGCAGGTCATGTATGAACAAAATCAGCTTTCGAAAAAGAAAAAAATAGATTAATATTCTCACACATTTCTGTCCTCATATATTAGAATGTCATCTTCTCAGTGGTAATAATGCAGGCAAGACTGTTTTCATCCCACGCATCACAATCAATGCAAATACAGCTGCACTTCCTATTGCATCTTCACATCATCAATTTCCAGTCAGGTTGGCTTTTGCAATGACAATCATCAAATCTCAAGGACAGTCAGTTACTTATGTTGGATTGGATTTACATACTCCTGTTTTTTCTCATGGACAACTCTATGTAGCACTTAGCCATTGCACTTCTGGACAACAAATTTGAGTTCTCTTTCCAGATACAGAACAAGCTACAAATACTTTGAATATTGTATTCCCTGAGGCTCTATTATGTTCATAATACATATTTGTTTTAAACTAATAACTGACACTCCCAATTAATAAGCTGGGTTTGGGGTGGGCCCCAACAAGCTGAAGTCCTGTGTCATTGTCAGGTTGCCAGGACCTGAGGTATGAGGGTCCGGCAATCATGACAAAGACACAGGGCATACACTTGCCTATATAATAAGACAGGTAGAAGATGACATAATAAGGTGGACTTTGAATTTCCAGCCATTGCCAGCCCATGGCCTATTCTGGCTGAGTGTCAATTTCATTACACTGCCATTACTGCCACCTCTCTACAGTGACAAGCTTCAATTTTGCTGTGGTGCTGCCTCTGCAACCTCCCTATAGCACATCATTGGCATGGATGGCACCCAGTACTCACTGAACATAGACTATTCATCAACTATGCATGCTGTAGGCTACAAAGTGAGTATTGACCAAGTTTAACAAGCATTGTGCAACATTGAACAAGTTAACAAGCATCAGATGTGAAGTTCACATGTAGAATCAGGGGCCCTGAGATCATTCAAATAATGGTAATACAGATGACATGCTAATTTGTTACTAATTCATACAAGGCCTTCCCCATCAGTAGGGATACCCACTATTCCCATACATATATATGAGCCTATGCACATACCATCAGCACTTTGGAATTCAATTTTTACAGTCATATTTGTATGGGTATTCTATGGGTAGGTCAAATTGGGGTGTATACCTATTATTCTATACATGTCATGAGTACAATTAACAAAATATAGCATTTTGACCATGAATCTCTCCTGAGACAGGTCACTGTCCTCCTAAATTCCACCTATATAGGGATGAGTATGGTACAGTAAACAAGCAAAACCTGTACCATACTGTTGAGACCTTTTTACCATACAGCTTATGGTTGTAACTGTATACAGAATGGTGAGCATCCCTACCCAGCAGGTAGAATCAACAAGGAGGAGGAAATTACACTCTAATCACTGTCCCTAAGAAGGAGAGTCTATACTATACATGTATTACCTACCACTATGCAGCTATACTATAAACATTGGGCTTCACTGACACAGTCACATTCACACAAGGTACAGCTTCTCAGCAGCCTCAGGTGGCACCAGTGTCAATGCTGTGAGGTTTACTATAGATACTTACTATAGTTATGCTGTAACACCTGGATGAATATACAAGGAGACCATTTAGAACTTAGTTGGTATTGCACACTAATTTATTTTCTAACATGAGCCTTAGAGATGCCCACCATACCTGTACATATGGTGGATACGGGCCTGTACCTATACTGTTGGTGATTTTAAAATCAATTTTGACATGCATATTTGTACAACTATTGTACAGGTAGGTGAAATATGCATGAATACCTTCACTTTTGGTATGTAATAAGTGAAATTAATCAAAGTTATCATTTTAACTAAAAAAATTACCTGCTCTAAGACATCCTCCTCTCCTATGGTATCTGTATATGGGATACAGTGTACCATACTGTCAAGGCCCTTTTCTCATATGGTATATGACTATACCTTATATGGCCATTTCCATACATAGTGTTGTTGGTATGATGGGCATCTCTAATGAGCCTTACCCTGTAACAAGACTACTTTAATGTGGGACTTAACAGTGTTCAACCTTCAAATTTCACACTATCATTCATACAGCTGTACACCAGTCATCAATGCAAAGGTATTGAAGCCCTACTTTGAAGCCAAAATATGTACAGATTCAGGCATATTTAAAGAACACTCTGAGTCTGATGCAGATGTAGGAGCAAAGGGATGTAATTCAAAAGCATCTGTCTGACATCTATGAGACTAATAACTGACACTCCCAAGTAAAAGCTGGATTTGGGGCAGGCCCCAACAAGCCAAAGCCCTGTGTCACAGTCAGGTTGCCAGGACCTGAGGTATGAGGGTCCAGCAATTGTGACAAAGACATGAGGCATAGGCTTGTGGTTGAATAAATCAACATAGCTGGCCCAGATCAGGATTTCCAGGGTCCTGACTAACTTCCTGGTTGATAGGAGATAGAGGGTGCTAGAGAGCATCAGTGGAGGGGCCAGGAGTCATCTCGTTGAAGTGGTCACTCTGATAGGATGGGGGATGGCTCTGGGCTCTCTCTATGGATTCTGTTGAAGTATGCCTTAGGGGGAGTCTTTCAGTTGAGACACTGGAGGTCTCACTTGGCCAGCTCCCATATCCAGCCCTTTCATTGATGATGACCCATCGTTGAGAGGGTCTGGATGGTCTGGTGACTGGTTGGGGGCTGGGGCTGGGCTCCTGGTTATAGAGCTCTGGGGCATCATTATAGGTTGGCCCCTGATACTCAGCATTCTGTACAGGCTGATCCCAATCTGTATAGCTGTAGTAACCAGGCTCCCTTTGTGCAGGGGGAATGAATGCACTGATAGAAAGGAAGGCACTGGGTGTGATTAAGTCCCAAATGTTGTCAGAGTCAAACTCGGCAATGGGTGATACAGCCCTAGTGCTGCTGCTGGCCGGTGCATGGGGATAGAGGGTTGGGGGCCTGCTGAAGTAGCTTGTGCCCATCTGGAATCTGAGGAGTCACTCTGCAAGCTCATCTGCTGGTAGGGGAGGTGGGGTTTGAATGATATAGGGGGGAGAGTTGAAGGCTGAGGAAATGATGATAAGAGGCATTTGGGGAGTGCTGGAAGATCTGCCTTCTTGAACATTGCTTTCATCTGTTCGAACCATCCCTTCCTCAGGTTGCTGAGTGTTGAGGTGAGGGAGCTTGTGGATTGCTGTTGTTCTGTTGCTAGATATGGGTGAATGAAGTCTGACTGTTGGTGGCTGGAGCAGGACATCATAATTAATGACTGGTCAGTGATTGTACTGATTGATATAAGTGGTGGGGTTCCTTCAGTGGTTCTGTATGGCTAGGGCAGTTGCTGCTCTGAAGAGGGCACAACTGACACCTAGGAATGCAGCAAAAAGGATGATCTCAATTGTACTGGTCATGAAGGCTCCTGTTATGATTTATCCATTTCTTTTATCTTATCTTATCTTATCAAGAGATGCTCAGGCTGATACTTAACTTCTAACCAAGTAACCTTGCATTCACCATTCACCTTATGCATGTTTCTCTTGTTTTCTCTCACAAAGTGTTTATATTTAAACCCTCACTTTTAGTATATAAGTAGTGTAGCTCTCGCTGTATATTCTCCAGCTTTGAGCTAACATTTATCTATACCGATTACTCTCGCTAATTCTTGCTAAGACGCTAAGACATATGCCTCATCTCCTTTCACTTCAAGACTCAATGGTGACTGCCCAAACATGAGACAGCTATTGTTTACTCTTGATTGGAGTCCAGGTCTAACAATTAGCTTGAAGCTTCCCTCTGCTCCTTAACCAGAGCCTTCATGGAGACAGACAATGCAATTATCCTAGCCTTGACCCTTTTCCCCAGCGCTTGCTTGCTAGCCGCAGCAATTGTAATTGCTTTTTGTCACCACAGATGAGCAGACACTGTAGTTCTTAACCAAACCGTGAACCCCACCCCCAACCATGACATCCTGCTCCAGCCACAACCAGTCAGAATCTGCTCACCCATACACAGCCATGGATCACCAGAGATGCATGAGCTCTCTAGCATCTGCCATCAGTGAACAGCAGAGAATGTGGCTGACATGGTGATGTGCTCGGTAACAGGCAGCGTGCAAATGAAACAAGTGTCTAGATCATCAATCTAGATGCTAAATCACACACACACACACACACACATAATCACCAATATTAAGTTCAAGGGTGAGTACGATAGAAGCACTTGTGGTGTACATAGATTTCGATAATCAATTGGGTTTTGCTTTAAAACAACTTCAATTCAAGTCTAGAAGTGTTTACACGAGATACACTAATCGTGATAGCAAGGTATATGGATGTGGGGGGTTGGTAAGGTATAATTTGAGTGGCTTAGACTCGAAACAACTTTATCTAGAAGAGCTGGTAAGGCTTTAACTAGGGAAGCTTTAAAAATCGAACAATCAAAGACCTAGAGGTCTACAAAGAGCATAATTGCTCTGGAGTACATGGACTCAATTACAACACAAGCACATGCACTTGCAACAAAGAACCGAAGTTCTACAAAGAGTACACAGACTCTAGAGTACACTGACTCGTTAACTGTTCAAACTTAAAATGTTCTAGGGCTTATTTCACTTCAACTAGGCAATGTCTTTGGTCAGTGGTCGACTTAGCACATCTAGATCACTTGAGTCGGTGAGGGAGCATGAGGCCTTTGTATGTGGAGCAGTTCAATTAACTAGCAAGGCACAAACATGGGGACAACTCTTCTTCCTACTTAGTTCTTCTAGATTACTTATAGCCACCCTTTTGGGGTTGACTTGGTAAACTTAATTCACTTCAGTTGAGGATATGCGATTAAACCAGTGATTGATTAGGTAGCTATAAGACTACTAGCACAAACACAGGGGAATGCTTTCCTGCTGTTATGCATCTAGTTGCTGCTAATTTATATGATTTCTAACCTAGGTATAGGAGCTTGTATCTAAAAGTAATTATGGTATGAGCTTTGGGTATCAATACAAATAATGAGTAATTAATTTACAAGTATTGCACCATTCCGAGGTTTCTATTCAGTCAGGCAGAATGACTAGTAGTCATTCTATTGCCAAGGAGTGCCCTACTGGTCCACAGGAACCCCTCACTTCTCCTTTATGCCTTGTTGCATGGATTCTTATTCAATACTACAGCTTGCATAGTATTTCGAGGATGTAACCACTGATCACGATTGATGGTCGGACCGAGATTGTATTGCTTTGATCAGTATGTGATCTTAATTAGCTATCTCGGTGCCAAGCATCGGTTATTCAATTATTCCTAGGTTTAGTCCTGTTCTAGACTAAGTTCATTTCACTGTGTGGATCATTGTGGACTTAGCAATTCTTTTCTAGGTTCATTCAAGTCGTCGAGATGATGAGTAATCTAGTCCTTCTGTGTTCTGCTTTATGTTTGTAACTCATCTCGATGTGTCCCTTGGTTCCAACTGTAAATAGTCTTATTTTGGGCAGGGAATAGCATTCAGTGTTGAAGGCTTATAGAGTTGACTCATCTAGATATCACTTCTAAGTCCATTCTGACACTGTATTGCTCACTATCTTATGTAGTATACTAGCTATCAGTGTAAAGCATTCACTATAGCTCTCTGTACCACTTGTAGACTGCACTATTTGATAGAAATTCGCAAAATCTATGGATAGCCTGATACCAAGCATATCAATGGATCACAATTTAAGTCAGGGCTGATCCAAGACTAGCCAGCTGTCCGGAGTCTCAATGTCAGTAAGAACATTGATGTGATACACTGCTGCCTCTTCTAGTGGCCACATCATCCACACTAGTATCCTAGCATGGAAAAAGTGTTGCAGTGTCATTACATCCTCCACAAAAGGAACCGTTATTATTGGATTGCGGACCTTGGGGTCTCTCTCAACTAACCCATCCATCCTCAGCTTATAAATCAGAATGTAGTCAACTGAGGCATGTAAAAGATGTGTCACACTTTGAGTCTCTGCAACCATGAGGCATACCTGCTCAAAGTTCATGGGCAGGGCATCCAAGTGTGCAAGAAAAAGATCAATTATATTGCAGTCAAGTCTTATTTAACGCTTGAGAGAATCTGGCTTGTCGATGCAACATGCAGCCTTCATGATGTCGATGCATGCGGCTTTGAGATTCTCCAAGTATATGCTTGCTAGTTTGCCAATATTTGGTATGATGGAGTGCTCAGCACAAGGGCAACAAATTGAGCAAGTGACAGCAGCAAAGAGTGGGTAGAAAAGGTCAGAAGGGCTGCTGTTCCATAGTGGAGTGCATATGCATGCAAGATGCAGATATTCAGGACAGTAGAGTTGAGGCCAGGACAGAGGATCATCCTCACCATACTTGTCATTGTTGCAATATGCTGAAGTTATCCATAGTCAATAAGTACAAACATGATCATGTAGCTCCGCTGTACTGTACAATCTGACCATCATCTGTGTGTCCATGTCTGTGTCTAAGCTTCTCTCCTTCTCTTTCTGTCTTTCTCCCTTCAGTCTGCCTTTCCTAGCCTCATTCCCTGCAACAGGTTATGGGCCCCGGCCCCCAAAATTACATTCAGATATTTGTCAACATCATCCAGAACCTCTACTCTCATTCCAACCCATTCCACCTCTCAATCCATTCCATTTCACCTCTCTGAAGTCTCTACAGATGTCCATCCACCCATTCCCAGGTCCATTCATCTCATTTCTGGCCTCCACCACCATATTTTCGGCATTCCTCTTTTCTGCTGCTGTCACATTGGCACACTGTCACAACCATGCCCGATTCAGCCACCACTACCCATGCTACCCAGTCCCCCGTTGTCACCTCAGCCAGTATTCATTCCCTTACTGCCTGGACCAGCAAACATGGCCTGGTTTTGGAGAAGAACTGGTTTACCTTCTCCCGCTTCATGAAGATGTGGTTCAAGGGTATTAGTGCCGCTTATGTCACTGACACCAATGCAAAGTCTGTCCCTGCTTTGAAGATGGACCTGGACAATTCTATGCAGATCCATCTCCTGGATATGATTGAGGAGGACTCTCAGCAGCCTGTCCTTGATGCTGACACCACCCTGGATGCTTGGAAGGGACTTGTCACACTCTTCGAGACATCCACCATGGCTCGCCATATTGAAGCATGCCGTCATTTCTTCAATATTGAGCATGATGCCTCTCAGCCTATCACTGTCTACATCCAGGCTGTAAAGGATGCACGTGCTGTCCTTAAAGCTCTTGGTTGTGAACCAGATGATGTCATGACTGCTGATGTTTTGCTCATGAATCTCCACTCATCATTTGAGTCTGTACGCTGACATGCTCTGCAAGTGTTTATGCGTGTAATTTTGCAATTCCTACTAAGGAACACATGCTACAGTGTCTAGATACTAAGGAACCAAGAACCTCAACAGAGCGCGTGGATTATAATGCTGTTAATAGAATTAACAGAGTAAAGCTGGGTGGAGCGCATGACTTAACCTGAGAACAGTACTAGAAAGGCTGTACTAGGTATAAAGTCTCAGTACTTGACACCGGGTGCTCTGACCAGGCATGACATGTGCGTGCACTAAGAATAGCACAGGACACACTTAGGAGATAATTACAACTTCGTGCAACATTGATCTATGACGCGCAAGGCACGACAGATCCGGAACTTAGAGCTCTAGACTTTTTGATGTCAGAACTCGAATAAATCTGAAGTATCTGACTTTGGCCGAAGCGCGCGAGGCCCAGACAAGGAGCCCGTTGCCTTCACTACAAGAGAATTCTCTAAGCGAATATTATAAAGCGAAATAAGAGTCGCGCGCTAGGCTGCAACTCCAAGGAGATAGCAACCAATGTCAGTACACATGTAATAGCACTGTTAACTGACGTCGCAACACTCAGAGACAGGCTCTGGCCCCGAGCCAGACTCCTGAGTCAGTGCCAAGTGATGGTGTGCTAATGGTGACATGCGCGGGATGCAGGCGAAGGAGCTCGGCAACCTAAATGATACTATATTTGGTGGTACGAATTTGTAGAACATAAAATAGATAAATAGTGCAGTGTAATTGTAGTGTACAAGTTTCGAACCCCCGTTGTAGTCGCACGTAAGCCTCCCGCTTGACGCCGTAGCATCAGGATTAGTTTGTAACTTCGAGTGAGAGAATAAACCTAGAGTTGATATCATACCGAGTGAATTGAGTCGCGTGCGAGGCATAGATAGCTAACGCGGCACTTGTGTGACTGTTAATTGGTTGGGTGACTTGCACTCTAACCTGAAAAGAAGAGTATAGTGTCATTGAGGATGCGCTCTTGTGCTTTGAGGGTTTCTTGTGACACGAGGCACTACAAGTGGCAGAGGTTCAAACCCTTTGGCTTGATTAGTGCTCGCTTGAGGGTATATATTTCCCAAGTGGCATAGGTTCAAACCCTGTGGCTTGTGGATGGTGTTTTATAAGGTTCTCTGTGTCTCTGGATCGCATAGGTTAGAACCCTGTGGATCTACGATCGGTTTTGAAGCTTGAGCACATAGGTTTGAATCATGTGGCTCTAGTGGATGGCTTTGTGAAGTGTTCCTGTTTGGAGCGCGAAGCTTTGAGTCATGCGTTGTGTGTTTTAAGTTGTTTGAGGTCATTTCGTGTGTCGCTCTAGACTTGGTGAGGGTTTTGTGGACGTCTCTCGACGTTGTGTGTACTGTACTACACCTTGCCTTGAGGCCCAGCGGCAAACTGTCGCTCCTCTTGTTATTAAAAGCCTTTGGACTTAGAGAAATTGAGATACTAGACGCGTGCTATTGCTATACGTTTGTATCCTATATTCTGAGAGTTGTCTTGCCTTGTTTCTATCTGCTTCTATCGCATCAGAATCCCCCACAAACTTGAGGGTTTGTGTGTGTAGTGTTGGGTGTGGGTGTGATCAGTGTCTTCGACGCTGTTGCATTTCTAGCTTGCGTGCACAGAGTCTCTTCAATGCATGACCATCTGTGTGGTGGAGACTGAACCCAAATTATCCTGTATCATTGCCTCTCTTACCACGTCAGGCTCTGCAACTTCCATCAAGCATGAGCCCCCCAGTTTTGTAGGTATGGCTGCGCATGTTGGATTGGGTGGGAGATGTTTTGGTGGTTCTGGTAGTCATGGTTCCAATTCAGAAAATTGGAGGAAGAAGGAGGAGTCGGATCATTGCCATCACTCAGACTCACCCTCATGTATCGATTCCAAGGGTTTTTGTTGGTGCGATCCTACTCACAACAACCACTGTCATTGCTGTGGATGGCAGAACCATATTGCAGCCCGTTGCATCTATGACATGCCTCAGCAAGTGAAGGATTGGGTTTTAGGTGGCCCCTGGTGCTCAGAGACAGCTTCCACCAATACAGTTTTCACATCATCAGCTGGTGTTGGACTTCCACCTGAAGGACCATCAGATTCGGATTCAGAGAGCTATGACATGGAGTATGATCCAGCAGATACTCCTGATGTTCTCCTTGTCACATAGTGGGTCCAGTGGGAGCTTTCTTTTGGTTGTCTCATTCAGTGGGAGCTTTTTGTTTAGTAGGATACCTTTGTCAGGTGGAGGTGTTGCAATATGCTGAAGTTATCCCTAGTCAATAAGTCCAAACATGATCATGTAGCTCCACTGTACTGTACAATCTGACCATCATCTGCATGTCTGTGTCTGTGTCTGAGCTTCTCTCCTTCTCTTTCTGTCTTTCTCCTTTCAGTCTGCCTTTCCTAGCCTTGTTCCCTGCAACAGTCATTGCATCACATGTAAACTTCCCTGTTCAGCCCCAATGGCGGCCCCCATAGCATTCCGCAATTTTGCAAGATAATGTTAGGGACATTCCAAATAGATGAAGATAACTTGCAGGAGCAGAGCCCAGTGGAGTGTGTGGGCTTTGGTGAAGCTATTAGCAACGTCACCCTTGAGCTGAAGCCCTGAAGTTAGATTACGGAGCGGAGTCCACAGAGAGCAAAGGTTTGGATAGAGTCAAGAGATAGTTCAACAGAGCAGAAGCCGCAGACTTGAGAGTGATGGATTGGACTTGGAATCAGAGAGAGATTTAGCTAAACCAAGTTGATATTCAAACTGAGTATCTACAAGTAATTCTACAGTATATATATGAGTAGGTAAATCCGAGTCAGAGTCTGATGGACTCTGGTGGAGGTCTGTTCACTACCAAATTCGGGTTCTAGAATTAATATGTGAAATAGTAAAATGAAAATGATGAATGAAATATCAAATGAAGCAGAGTAATGGTAAGGGGCCAGAGGCCACTGATGTGCTTGGCAAGAGCGAGTGGCAAAAGGACTAGTGAATGGCAATGAACACCAACAACACTAAACCTAACACTAACTCTACACTTATCACCAATGTATTGAATTCAGGTGTTTCGAGTATGATAGAAGCACTCTGCAGACTTCAATAATCAAGAAAAGTTGTTTAAAGACTTTTATTTATTACTAGTGAGTTATACAAGCATACTACTTGCACTAGTGGGGTTGGTAAGACACAATTGGGTGAATAGTGACTTGACTTGAGCTACTGTGCTCGCTCTGACTGGGACTGCTTCGAACTAGTGGCTCTCTTGGCCCTATACTGCTTCCTACAAGTGATAGACACTTGACTAGTCACACTCTGGGCTGACTAGTGGTGCTCTTGGCCTAAGAATAATACTTTAAACTTCAAGAACTTGCTTGAACTAACTTTGAAACACTCTTGGCCTTTGCAGGACACAAAAGATTGCTCTAAGACACTTCAATTCACTCCATGCTATGGGTAACTTAGCGACTAGTCACTGCTTTGTTGAGGTTAAGCACAAAAGCCTTTAATTGGGGCACTACATACTGACTAGTAGGTCACAATTGCGGGGATGGCTTGCCTAAGCCATGTGTGAGCCTATTCTACTACTTATATACTGACAATCAATGTACAATTGAGATATAAATAACTGACTAGAGGGGTATTATTGATAAGGATTTCTTGGCTAGTCATGAGTAATGGTGAATAATCACACAATAGTCGGTCTAGAAACAGTCGCTTGCTGACTAGTGCACCTAAGAGCTCCACTAGTGGTTGTATTCCATATCCTTGGTGCAGCAACACTCCACTAGTGTCAAGGATAAATGACTAGGCTGGTGAACATGCCTGTTGCAGCTGTCAATCATGATCGAAGGCGCAGCCTGGCTATACTAGTCCTGATTATAATAGATCTGTATCACACTACTCGGATCTGCTGCAAGGTTAATCTGTTGCTAATTCATTTCTAAGTCCTGCTTCGACATTGCCACATGACGAGTTAACCTGACTTAGGTGTTTTGTGCCCAGATCAGTCCGCTAGTGACTGAACTTCACGAGATTTGTGTCCTCTGCTTCTTATTGGGTGTGCTAGTTGTGTTACTTGTCTGCTAGTGGCCATATTTATTTAACCCTGCTAGCATTCAAGTCACTAGTATGGCCAGCTGGTAGATTTGACCCACTAGTGGTATCGCATCTAAGTCCTGGCTCTACTAGCTGTGTACTAGTCTAACTATCAGCTCAAAGCCTCAGCTATAGTCCTTTTTGTATCACTAATGAAAGGTAGATATGCAATAGTATTTGTATAAAATCGCAAAATCTAGGTGTGAACACATAGACGGCATATCACTGCAGAGTCCGATAGTGAAGGATGGAGTTAGAGTTGAAATTTGGCTTGGTGTGAAGTGGAGCCCAGTGGCATGCGTGTAACAGATCACAAAGAAGTTGCTGTTTGGTAGCATGGTGCCACGGAAGCCATTGTTGAATTGTTGTGCTTGAAACACTCAGTCTTGCTGACATCCAGGAAGGCTTGACAACCTGCATTTGTCAGGTTCACTCTTGTGAAGTAGAAGCTTCAGATTCTTGCATATGTTTTCAGATGTAAGCTCTTCTACCTGGACCATTGTGTATATCTGACATGGGGAAGGACAGTGTGAGACACTCAGAATAAGACAAATATGCTGCTGAGAGAATGTTAAGCAGTAAGAGAGACCTCTTCAGGTCAAGCCAAGAAACAGGGTAACAAAGATGCAAAATATGACACTTACCGGCTACCTGGCCAATGTGAACTTGATAGATGGAAGATAAGGAAACGCAGCTCAGAGGAAGAGAAACAGCAAGTAAAAGTACAGGTTAAGAATGATGGGGTTCAATAAGAATGCAGTACAGACCAAATTAGGAACATGCTCAAAGCCAGTGTACTGATTTGTAAGTCCAATTGGACTCAATCTTTCTTCCAGCTGGCACTGCCTCCTCACCTCAACAACCTCATCCATTATCTGCTGACCTGCATGGGTCGCTTGCATGTACTTGACCTTGTGTTGGTGTGATCCTGCTGTTCTGCCTCCTTCTGCCTTACCTCTGTCTCCTCACACTAGTTTTTTTTTTGGAATGACAAGTCACTTCTTCCTCACTAGCGACGCATGACTGCACAATGACAGAAAACCTGACCAATCTTTGCAAGTTCTCTCCCTCCTCATTCATATTTGGTGCTCACCACTCTCACAGCTCCTCCACAACCAGCTGTTCCTTGGATCTATGATTGACTTGCATAGGTCATTGTACAGTGCCTGACCTTGCGTCAGTGCTTGTGACTCCTTCTCAGCCATGTAGTTATTCAGTCTTTGCATCTTTCCTGTCAATCTGCATGGTTTGCTTTCTGCATTGATGGATTATTGTCTTGGATTTGCATGGTCTTGGTATGTTGGGTGGCTCAATTGTTATCATGGTACTTATATATATTTTTTGCACTATAGTCTGCCCTTGCTATCATTCCACAACAATCTCCCCTCCCACCCTGAATTGTCTCTCATGCACTCTTACCACACCCAGCCCCATTCAATTGCTGCATCTTCACCATGAGCTTCATCCTCAGCCCCATTTGCCCCAGCATCACACCTTACATTGGCGACTCTCCTGGACTGTCACCTTTTCAACAACTCTGTGCCAATTTGGTGCATGTCAATGATCTGCTCAACATTTGACTTCAAGCCCTGAATGATGAACATTACCCAAGTCCCTGTTTGCCAGGTAGATGCCAATGCTGCAGACATTTCAAGTTGGTAACATATTTGGGCATTGACTTGCCAGAAGAGCCTGGCTTCAAAGTAGGGATGCCCACCATACTGTATATGGTTACAGCCATACAAGTTATGGCTGTAAGCTGTATGGCAAAAGGGCCTTGACAGTACAGTATGGGTTTTTCCTGTATACCATATATGGGTGGCATTTAGGAGCACAGTGATCTATGTTGGGTGAGATTTGTCATCAAAACATTGTATTTGATTACTTGCACCCACAACATGGCCAAAAGAATAGGTCAGCGCCTGTTTTTGGCCTACCCATATAGTAACCATACAAATATGGCCATAAAATTATAATTCAAAAGCGCTGACAGTACAGGTACAGGCCCATATATATGGTACACATATCCACCATATGTATGGGTATGGTGGGCATCCCTACTTCAAAGCACTTGGTAGACAAAAGCTCCAGGTATGTCTGCCTCTGCCTTTGTCTTCATTAGGTCCTGATGTTACCTTGATGTAGTGCACATGTTATGACTTGGTTGTGGATATATACCAGTCAGGCTTAACTCATGAGATCCTGATTGGAACTCCAGTTATTCTTCAATGCCTGTGCCTACATAGGCATATCATGGATGCTATGGCCACCGCAGATTAATGTCCTCTTTTTCTTACCTACAAATTTGTTACAATATACTTGTTTCTTCTACATTGGTCAGATTGTGTGAGAGCTTGAAGGATTGATTCATCATTGTTGCTTCGGTATAGATATGCCACCCGTCATGAATAATTCAGCTATTGTGAGGTGCGCCACAGCCACCTTTCCTTTGCTCATCTCTCATCTTTGTACTCCCATCACAGACTCCAACTCAACTAAATGCAGCCCCATGACTCACTGTCCATCATCCTCATTCTTCCCAGCCATGCATGTCAAACTACCGAACTTTGACAAGCTGGTGAACTGCAAGCCAGCGTCAATTGTAGGCGTTTGGACATCATTTATGCCCACCAACGACTCATTTGCGAATGATCCTCCCCCCATCGATGAGCTGGATGGTTGTTCACATCCACCTGGGTCAGCACTGCCCGATGTGCCTCGAAAGATACAACCTCAGGTATGAAGCCTTGCCAATGACATCTTATTCTTTATTCATGACCCATTAGGGAGCAAGCGAGAAAATGAAGCCTTTCCTGCCACTATTTCCATACATTCAGGTGACATACATTGCCAACAATTATGACCAACGAGTGCATACAGCCTGCAACTGCCAATCAAGTGCTCTGGTGGAATATCGGTGTAAAAGCTGCTATCTACAGCCTCCCTCTTGTGCCAAGTGCATGGTTACGAGTCATCTCCACCTACCTTTCCACCGCATTGAATGATGGAACGGGAGGTACTTTGAAAGTACAAGTCTCCGAGAGCTTGGATTTGTGTTCTGTCTTGGACATTCTGGCTGACCCTGTCCGAATCAGTTAGAGACAGTGTTTCACAAGCTAATCATTGTTGATGTCAATGGTTACCACCACCTTGATTTCCAGTTTTTTTTTTGTCGAGACCATGGGCTCAATGAGGCAAAGCGATTATTCAGTCATCTCCTCTTTCTGGCCACTGTCAAACATCCAGAAACAGTTTTTACCACTGAGGTCCTAGATAATTTCAATGTCCATCATAGCACCTCCATGAAATTGGCTGAGTCATTCTGTGCAGCCTTGTGGAAGATGTCCACAGGTGAGCAGCCAGATGATGTATTGGTATGTGTTTCTGCGTTACCAGGACAAATTGGAGCTTAATCAAGACTTCAGGATGCGTACCGGACATTCATGCAAGCATTCCATATCCACAGGCATCTTCAAGCAATCCGGCGAAGTGGCCAAGCTCACGATATAGGCAACTTTATCACTCATCGGCACAAGAACTGTATTGCAGTTCATTGCCCTGCATGTCCAGAGCCAGGATGGAATGTTGATCTTGAAGTTCTGCAGAACACCATGGACAGCGAAAAGTGAGTATCATTATTCTACAGCGTGTCTTTTCCTACTAATGAGGATACAGACATGAATATACTCTTTTTCTGACCTGTGATGGTACATTCAATGTGCCACATATCAATAAGCCCAATGATCCCCATGAAGAGGCTTTGAATGCGGGGCGGGCTTACGTTGTGGAAGAACATGCATATCAGGAGTACCTCTCGTGTGTAGAGAACGATCCTCCCGAAGTACTATTCTTTTGAATGCATGTCTTTTATCAGTACTTACTGCTCTTCACATAGAAGTCCTTCAAGTTGACTTGTACTCCCGTGCAACATCGGACCGGTTGAGGGACATGACCAGGAAGTGAAACATAGCACATTGGATCTCTTAGTCCTTACATCTCGGTGTGGTCCCAGAATCTATGGCCGGGCTGAAGGACAACGGAGAAGATGGATTGGCTATAGTATGGTGCATGTTTGGGACTTGGGGGAAACTGTCGCTGAAGGGCTGATCGTTGGCTTATGCTGTCGCAGCATACCTAAAGTGTGCCCAGACGGCGACACGAGATGCGGAGCTTCACACCGATGTAGCCCTGCAATGCATTTTACCTCATCGAGTTTCTGTTTGTCCCCTCGTTAGGGAGATTATACTCCACTCCACTTCAGAAAGAAAGGTACACTGGTTCGAGGTACGCCCGAAGCATGAGAACGTGCTTCAACTTAAGTTGCAGCATCACCTAGCATTGCACTAGTCGGGGCCATTCAATCAGAGAAAGAATCTTGGGTGAGGGTGTAGTTCGATGCATCGAAGATGGAGGAGATAAGGAGGAAGAAAAGCCAGTGTGCCGGGTATTGAGGAGCAAATTCCAGCTGAGTTTGATTCCCATCGGGTGCGTCATTTGCGTTGATGAGTCTCACATCCTTCCAGTGCTTGGCTCCAAGCCCTTATGAGTAGAATTGGTTCATGACCACTAGATCTTGTGTGCCGCAGTATAGAGTCCGCATTTTGGAGGATGTGCAGATGAGAAAGATGATCGTTATGCATTGGTGGTGAGCCGTCTTATATCCCTTTCATCCCTATGCTTACTGTATAATTTCGACCAAGTGTTCAGAAACTTCAAAGAAATACAAAAGAAATCGGAAAAATCAAAAGAATATTTTTGGTACCAACGGTTTTTCGGGAGCGTTACCCGTTACTGAACACTTGGTCGAAATTATACAGTATTCTCATCTAGGACGTATATGTCGAGAATGTGGGAGATCAAAAAGGTTGGCTGTAGAGTGTAAGATGATTGGTCTAGATGACAGGGCCTTTCCTCTGAAAATATATTTTCATTGCTTACCATACTCTACTTAATGTCAGGCAACGGTGCAGGAAGGTAGTTGCTCAACATCGTGATTTCTATCAGCACCAGTGGCGCATATGAGACAAAAATTGATGGCTCCTGCAAAAGGTACTTTCTTTTACCGATATCAGGACAGGGAATTGAACCCTGTACTTGCATCATTTGCTGCTACATGATATCCGGGTCAAAAAGCAGCTCCCATGGACAGATAAGGCATGGTATACAGGGTTCCCTTGTTATTCAGCTGAGGTGATTCGAAACGAGTTGGAATTGTATTCGAATAAAGGAATTGAGTCTTCGCCTGAAAAAGCAATTGGAGCACAATGATTCTAATCGACTGGAAATTGATGCTCAAGGAACATGTCGCTAGTAAATCGCGCTGACCCTTTGTTCTGAACTCCACCATGTTGAGAACTTTATAAAATTCAAACCCATGCATGCAGAGGTCGGACTGAAGAAAAGAATCAAGTATTAATGACAACATCCATACGACCTAGGGGGATTCGAACCCCTACTAGGCTTATCCTAATAACGGCCATTACGCCACACCCATATACATAGCAGCATGGAAGGAATAATTACGAGCCCCGCATCAACCTTGAATACGTATTTGCAAGGATTGAGCACATAAATTTACAACGGTGATCCTAGTATCGAAGAGGTTAATCCTGGATTTCGATGTCTTACTTACCGATACATACCTGTTAGTAAAAATGGAGCAACCCATAAAAACGATTTGATTGCCAAATTTGGAACACGTACCCATAGGGAATCGCACCTGAATCGTCTCCACTCACCATTAGACTAAGTACAAGCTGGCTGACAATGCATTGAGAATAGGTTGCATAGTTGTGATGTCGAAATTCATCCCTACGAGCCGTCAGCTTGGGACTGGGCCACTGGCAAAACGGTACGCCATCTGTAAAGTATCACTTCGGTATAGAGAATCCAATCCCCATCCGGAGGCATTGGTATGCACGAGATACATCATGAGGACATAAGTATTTCTGCTGCAAAACCAGCATTGTCCACGAGGAAGTGTATGAGAATCATTTCGGTCATGGAAGGCGGAAACAATATAAACATCTTGACGTACGCAGCACGCTCATGTGAAAAAAAAGGTATGCTAATTTTCGTTGGTACTTATTCGTACCCTAGGGTATTGAACCCGAGGCATCTAACATGCCGTTAGACCATATACAACAATGTAATAATGGAGAGGAAAAGCAACAAAACGTACATGCAGGACAGCTTTTGTCTCTTTTGTTCCTTTGGGTTTCTTCCAGACTAGAACCGTCTAAGAATAGAGAACCTGGAAACAATATAGAGACCTTCTGACGAAAAAGACACATCGTTACGACAACAATAGTACAGAGGGAATTGAACCCCAGGTTTCGATGTATGAACTTTCCGTTGTACCAGATCCTGATAGAGAAGTCCAGCAACATTTGGGTGGTCTGTTCCTATGCTGACGTTCGTAGGGTGGTGCTCATACTTGGCAGGTGTTTGAAAAGTGGAGCTGAGTGTCCTCCTGAGAACTAAAAAAGGCGCACGTGCAAAAAGATGTGCCAAAGAGCTGTGATTTGCACCATAGGGAATTGAACCCCAGGCGTCCGGCAAGCCGTTGGACCACATCCGGTAGGGTACAAGTCAACATAAACATATGTCTGCGAGAGCAATAAAAGGACTTTGGGGATGATCGAGGAGTCTCGATGTAGAGCCATTACTTATTTGCTCCGCTGAGGTTGACTAGCCTGAAAACATGAAAAAAAAAGGTTCCAAGAGATTCAGTGAATGAATACCCTAGGGAATCGAACCCCAGGCATCCAGCTCAGTGTTAGACAACTAGACTACACATTGGGGATAGTTCCATGACATTGATTGTGAGGAGGTTACTTGTTTTGCTTCAAGGTGGAGTGGCTGTAAATGCGAAGCTCCTTGAAAATGGAAAATGTGAGACAAAAATTGATCACTCCTGAAAAACGAATATTTGGCTCTTAGTATTTGTACTTGGGGGTTCGACGTGTAACAGTTGCCATTGCGCTAGATCTGGATCGAGGATGGCCTAGCTTAGGAATCTTTGCGGGTTTGGGCCATTTGCAATGACGGTCCTGTTATTTATAGGGATGCGAGCATTTGAAAGGTCAAAACCGTTTAGCTGAATTTGAATATGAGGAATTAGATCCACAAGATTTGAACGAACCAAGCATCGGACCAGCTGCTGTTTTCATTTGCTAGCTGGGTTGGGAGCGTGAATAAGGTCACTTTAAAATAAGCAGAAGTTGAATGAAGGAGTAGGCTGTCCCCAGTGATGCGCTAGCAATTGGACGATATCCACTAGGTGGGGAGTCGGAACAAATGGGATAAGTAATCAGTTAGCGCGTAACAACGAAACCTTATGATTTTGGCCCAATCCAGAGTAGGTGTAGGGCAGAAAGATGGACTTTCACATGAAGCCTGATGTTCACCTGATAAAAGAGGCAAAATTGTTGAAGGAGATGTCAGATAGAGGGAACCGAACCCCAGAGCGGTGTGACAACCATTACACAAAGTCCGACCCGGAATAGAATACTCACTCACTGTTCAAGATATCGTTCATTCATAGTCGAATATGAGCTGACACAGAAAGCTGACAGTTAAACCAGGTTGGATACGTGACGAGACTTGGAGCCCAGGTATCAAGAAGTGATAGCGCGACAGCTAAAATGAACTACTTGCTCCAGGGTGACAAAAATAGATCAGGATGTAAGTGATTGAAAGTAAGTGTGAGCCCTGACGCCGATACTGAAGGCCTTTGATTGTTAATCCATGGGGTGGGTTAGGCGTTTGAGAAAGCGCAAGTCGACGAAGAACCATGGCAGGCACCGCCCTTGTCATTTTGGGACACATCATCGGACTGGTGTATGTCATGGTTGCCTCGGCACTTGCGCACGCCCACCATGTCTTGGGTTTTGAATTTGTCCGTATGCCCTTCCTTTGTATAAGAACAGCTCAAAGTCTGAGCGCAGCCTTCTCTACAGCTATGCTTTCCACCACCGCCATCCGTGTCGTCGATGAGGACAAGAAAGAGAAAGGAAGCCACCCAGTGCATTGGACCTCTGACAAGCCTCTATGGTTCCAGAATCCATGGCCAAGCTGGAGGTCAAATGGGAAGATGGATACTTTTCGCATAGTACATGTTTTTGGTCTCGGTCTTGCATTGCTAATCCTCAGATAGGTTGGCCATGTTACACGTAACAGCCCTGCCTTGCCGAAAGTTGGAACTGCTGGGATTCCTATTAGGACACCCACGTGGGGTTTAGAGGAGGAGCATAACAATGACATCAAGGCGACATGGTTAGGGCACGCGTGTTACCTGGTTGAGTTCCCGTTTGTGACCTCGCTAGGGAGAGGAGCGAGGGTACTGTTCGACCCTGTCTTCAGTGATCAATGCTCGCCTAGCCAGTCTTTCGGTCCAAAGAGGTTCACGGAGCCGCCATGCAAGATTGAGGATATACCAGAGGTGGATGCAGTCGTCATCTCGGTGAGTAGCCAGCTCTTGGACTAAGCCATGGCTAACGCCATTGTTAGCATAATCATTACGATCAGTATGTGCCATCCTCCTTGGCGCCGTCACCTACTAACCTCTCCTAGCCTAGACAACCACACATTATCCACGCTCTTCAAACGAACACGTGTACTGCACATCTTTGCTCCTCTAGGAAATGAAAAGCACTTCGAATCGATCGGAATACCCAACGGACATGCGCATATACTCGATTGGTGGGACGCACGACACGTGGAAATACCCGGAACATCCTTCAAGTTGACGTGCACTCCCGCCCAACATCTCACCAGCCGAGGGCCGCTCGACCAGGGAAAAACCCTCTGGTCGAGCTGGGCTGTCGAGGGTGAGGGTAAGAAGGTCTATTTCGCCGGTGATACTGGGTATCAATCTGTCAAGGATGGAGAGGATGAATCGGAGAGACCAGTATGTCCTGCCTTCAAGGAGATTGGGGAGCATTTCGGTGGTTTCGACCTGGCGATGATACCTATCGGGTACATGTACTTTTCTTTTCCATTTCTTTCTCTTATGTTCTTCCAGAGCTTACAATCCGAGATGGTTCATGTCGACTATACATTGCGTGCCGCAGGACAGCGTCCACATCTTCAAGGACATCAGGGCAAAGAAGGCGGTTGCGATGCATTGGGGGTGAGTCCTCTTTCATACCTTTCTTCCATAGTCCTAATTTCTTCTAGGATGTGGATTTTAACAACGGAAGATATTACTGAGCCACCAAAGAGACTAGCTGAAGAATGCAAGAAGATTGGTATTGACGAGGTGACTTTCTCGTCAGCGATATCGGCAAGATGAAATACTTCTAGTACTCAATTTGATATTACGCATATTTCGGTAGAAATGGGAGGCGAATGGACTGTCCAACATAATGATTGCTTCTCATCAGCTATCTCAGCACATACATGACATCAAACCGACGAATTTCACAAAAAAAGAAAAAAAAAAAAGTGTTGTGTATTCGCCGCAAATCATTCAGACGCAGTGAATTGAACCCCAGGTGGACATAGTATTACTCGCCGTTATACCACCCTCCCTGGCAAGATAGTCTTCATTCTAGAGTTTGGCCTGGGCCAACTTCTAATGCAAGACGAGGAGCGAGCTACTCAAATTTGTATTCGTAGGGCACTAGTGATTGGTCTGGTATACTTCGACGACCATGAACCGACTAGATGATGAGCACAAACACATCAAAATCTGTGGCTTACTCACAATATGGGGAGCCTGATCTTGGGCAGTGTGCGCTTTATTGAATATGGAGAATTGAACCTTCTTTGTGTCGCTTCTTCCTCTCTCACTGCCATCATCATGCATCCTTTTTCTTTCAGATTCGTTCCCATACTCACCTCTGCTTCAATTCAAGTGTTGTTTCATTGCTAACTCGGAGTTTTCAGTGCCTTGGATGACAAGGTAGCTCCTCGATGTTCACTCACTCACTAAGTCTTTCTAGGACTTGGGTTTTGCTCATTCAACCCAGGCTCTTAGATATCTGACGACTGCTGTCTGTCGTGGCTGGCATCCCTACATCGTCTCTTGGAACATCTCAGGAAGCAGATTGCAAACCACCAGGTGAGCCGTGCTGATCTTCATATTTTCTGTAAAGGCCACTGATCAGGCACACATCTAGCCGTCGATTTGAGGCATTCTCTATGCACGTGAAAGTGAAGCTGCTTTGATTATATTCACTTTTAATTCCTACTAATTAGCCGCAGCAACATGCGGCTTCCCGAGAGCGACACAAACAGAAGTGCTGACCTTGATGGGGGCCTGCCTTGTTTCCCAGCTAGTGGACGATCGTCTCTCATGTATGGTTCCATGGTGAAGGTAAGCCACCATCCAATGTATTTCCACTTTTGACTCAGTCTCTCCACGTCAGTCTCGCACTTTCTGGATTGTAAGCCAACATCACAGGTCCGATTGTAGGTCTTCCATCAGGGTCTTTTTCGTTCCTCATTTGACCAAATATTTAAAGTCGCTGAGATCCAAGTCTGAAGGTTGAAGCCTACCTGAGGCAACGCCACATGCAGGTAAGATATCTATTTTATGTGTCTTTCCTGGTGCTAAAATCTTGTATGTTAAGTCAATATTAAGCCCTTATTATTACCCTTAATTAAGTCCCTTATTAAGCCATAAGCCCTTTGCAACAAATGGGACCCTTAATAAGGGCTTACATTCCAACACTGGGTACTTATTATAGCTACAGAGAAAGACCGATAATGCATGCATCTGTTGCTCAAATGTGAGGTGCAGTTCATTTATGAACTGGGTAAGGCTACATGGGACTGTTACAGTGAAGAGGAATGAGTGGGAGTATGGGGAGGATTAAGGGACGTGCTGAGTGCAAGGTGGAAAGTGCCAGCAGCCGGGCCGAACGTCATCCGAGGTGTATGTCATGGTTGCCAAGGCACTTGCGCATTCCTTCCATCTACTGGTACATATACCGAAGAAGAGCTTGAAGACTGAACACCGCATTATACACAGCTATGCGTTCCATTGCTATCGTCAACGAGGACAAGAAAACGAGGAGGTCGGTTAGCATGTTCGAGCTTGGGGATGCACGGGAGGATGGATATACTGAGCATGGCACGTGTTTGTGCTCTGGTCTTTTCTTGCTGATCGTTTGCTAGCTCAACGGCACTGCCTTGCCTAAAGTCGGAGCGACTGGTATTCCTGTAAAGACACCGACGTGGGGCAGGCGACATCAAAGCAACGTGGTCGGCCTCCACATGGTTTCTTGTTGATCTGCCATTGGTCGCTTCACTAGGGAAAGGTGCGTTCGACCCTGTGTTCAGCGACAGATGCTCACCTAGTCAATTTCTCGGTCCGAAGAGGTACATCAACCCGCCGTGCAAGGTTTCAGAGTTCGATGGAGCTGTTATCTTGGTGAGCAGCTCAATCTTCTTGGATTTAGCCGTGGCTAATGACGTTCTTAGCGTACCTTACGACCAGTATGCGTTGTTCTCTTCAGCTCCATCTCCTGCTAGACATGCTCCTCAAACAGACCCATCCACCCGATATATCCCCTCCACTCGGAAACAAAGTCTATTTTGAGCTGATAGGGATACTTTGAGATCATGCACATACACTCGACTGATAGGACGACTGACACGTGGAGATGCCCAGAAGTCCATGAAGTTGACTTGTACTCCCACGCAGCACTGGACCGGTTGGGAGGGTGAGACTCCAAAAAGCCACCCACCACATTGGACTTCTGAGTACTTACGAGCAGTTTTGGTTCTAGAATCTACAGCTGAGCTGAAGCTACCAAGGAGAACATGAATTGGCTGAGTATGGTTCGTGTTTGCGCCTCGGGTGGTCCTGTCGCTGAGGCGCTGATCGTTGGTCTATTCTTTCGCAGTGAACCTAAAGTCGGCCAAGATGTTGACATGGAATACGGAGTTTCACGCCGATGTGGTCGAGTCATGCGTATTGCCCTGTCAAGTTTCTCTTTGTCACCTCATTCAGGAGAAAAGCAAGGCTACTGTTCGACCGAGCGACCGATGCCAGTCTCTGAATGAGTACTTTACCTACTATGACCAGTATGTCATCGTCATCAGCCCGTTACTGGGCTCACGTCTCCTATCATAGATCTACACATGATAGACATGCTCATTGAATGTCTCCATGCGCCACAAAGGCAACATTTCACTCCTCTTGGGAATGAAAAGTATTTCAAATAGCATAACGGATATCCACATACCCTTGATTCGCGGTATGCCCGATGTGTGGACATACCCAGAACGTGCTTTAAGTTACGCCTACCATTGGACTGGTCGAGGCCATTCCATCAGAGAAAACACTCTTGGGTGAGTGCATACTTCGTTAGCGATGGCATTGATCTTTTATTCGAAGATGGAGGAGATAAGGAGCAGATTCCAGTTGCATCTCATGACCATTGGGTGTGTGCATTGCCGTTTTGCGTTCATGTCCTTTCAGTGCTTATGAATAGAGTTGGTTCATGACCACTATACATTGTGCGCCGCAGGATAGAATCCGCATTTTCGAGTATCCGCAGACGAGAAATGCGGTTGTTATGCATTGGGGGTAAGTCGTCTACTACATCCTTCATCCCTATGCTTATTCTCACCTAGGACATATATCTCGAGAATGCAGGAGATCATGGAGCCACCCAAGAGGCTGGCTGTAGAGTGTAAGATGATTGGCATAGACAATGATGACTTTCTTCACGAAATATCTTTCATTGCTCGCTGTAAACTATTTAATACTAGGCAGCGCTGCAGGAAGATAGACAGATGAGCACTCTACACTATGGTCTCCACCAGCGCCAGCCGCACATCTGAGACCAAAATATATGTATCATGTGAAAGGACACATGTGGATTGCGGACAAAGGGAATTGGACCCTGTGCTTGCATGAGTACCACCTGCCATTACATGACATCTGAATCATGAAGTAGTTCCCAGTGACGGTTAACACTTAGTATACAAGATTCCCTTGTTGGTGGTTAGAAACAGGTTGGAATAAAGGAAATTGTGCCCTGACCTGACAGAAATTCGAGCACGGTGATGCTAATCCACTGGAAATTGATGTTCAAGAAACATGTCACTAGCGCGTTGCGCTGACCCTTTGTTCTCAACTCCACCGTGTTGAGATCTGCATAAAATTCAAATGTGTGCATGCAGAGGTTGAATGGAAGAAAAGAATCAATTAACAATGACAGTATCCATACAGCCTAGGAGGACTCGAACCCCTACTATGCTTATCGTAATAATGGCCGTTACGCCACACCTGTATACATAGCAACATGGAAGGAATAAGTACAAGCCCCATGTAAATAGGCGCTTGCAATGATTCCTTTCGACCGTGATCCTAGTATGACAAGATACGTTCAATCTCAGTGACTGGAGGAAGAGGCTTTGACTTTTTACTTGACAGAGATGCACATCTGTCTGTGCAACTCGGAAAAAACTTTCTTTTGACATCCGAAAACCATACCCTAGGGAATCGAATCCCAGGCGTCCCTCCTGCATGGAAGACTCGCCGTTAGACTAGCGTAGAACAAGGCATTCGGAATAGGTTCCGCGGTTGTGAAGTTCGAAATTCATCTGGGGACATAGAATTTTTCGTTTAACCCTTGCATGCTTGTGTTCCCTTATGAGTTTCTGTTTGCATTTGCATTTGCATTCATATGCATGTGTTTGAATAAATTGCATTTGCGTTCGATCAAATGCATTTGCGTTTCTGAGTGTGACATCATTTGCGTGCGTGACATGATTGACTCTCTCATCTTGAATGCCTTTCCTGAGTCTGAAAGTGTCCTACACCTGTGTATTGTGTGTTGTAAATCCAGTTTCAACATGTAGAAACTAGTCTTATAGTTGTCGTGCCCATGTAACCGCATAAGAGGGGTTATGACCAATCTTCAAATTTGTCAGCTTATGTCATTGCCTCTAGGGCTTCGCACCATCACCGTATGGTACGGTTGTATGGGTGCCGTTGTATGGGTACCGTATCCATACCGTCAGAGGGTTCCATCAATTTTGGATCATACGGGTCCTATATGGGTACCTGAAAACAGAAAAATTACTCTACCATTTGAATCACTTCGAATGTCACACATCACAAAGGGTGTATTCGTATTCGTAAAATGGCCATGTGTCACGCATCTCAAGGGCCTCATTCGGCAAGGTATAGTGTCACAAACTCAAAAAGGCAACAAAAAGGTGTCAAATTGGACGAAAAATGGCTGAAATTTGATTTTTTTTTCTCCAATATGCCAGTTTTACTTCATTTCTTGCCTATTGCTGGTTGTTCCATGACTAGAATATTCAAGTAAATTGTACTTTAATAGCAGTATTATTTGAATTTTGTACGAATGTCACTGTCACTGGCCCCGTATTCGATCATTCAGTAAGGTACAAATATGTTGCGTGTCACAAGCCATTGGAAGTGATTCAAATGGTACAGTAGTGAGTTTTTTTGACCGTTGTGGATACAATACGATGAAATATGACCATTTCTGTTATATTTGACACTGATTTCTGCTTTTATAGGTAACTGTCGGTGCACATATGGTAATAACGGCCATCACTGTCACCATACCATCAAGGCTGATTTTTCTGACGGTTGATGGCCATCCTCTATATGGCTGTACACCATATATGGTATGGTGCAAAGCCCTAATTGCCTCCATTGAAAGCATATCTGGCGACCTTTTATTCGTCCACTGTTTTTCGTTCGTAATACACCCCACTATACATCAAAAATTCTCCTGAGTAGATACTGAAGACTTAGATGCACTCAAATTCCTCGTATCTTGACACACACTGCAATGGAAGAAAGGATTATGCGATTTTCTCAGTGCTGTTGAACAGATCTGCACTGCAGTGAAGGGCAACGGAAACTGAGCTCCTTCATGGTCCTGATCCTTGTTCATCTCAAAGTATGAAACAACTCCGACTTGTACAAAGAAAGAAACTACAGGCAGGAATCATTGTGACACCGACTATTGGCTTAGCGGGGAATATTGTGCATGAACTTTTTACTACATCAGTAGCTTCTTTCAACATTGGGAGATCTGCGGTCGAGATCCTGTTGTATTTACAGTTTCTTGAGGTTTTTGAGGAAGTTCTAAGTGACATGTTGCAGTCTATGGCGAAGGAACATGTCAAAGATGATAAATGAAAGGGAATAAACTGAGATGCGACATGATCACATGTCAGCTGATTGGTCATAACCTAGCTTACGTGGTTAATGATCGACTTCAAAAACAGACTACATATCAACCATCCATCCTCTCCGTCATTAGGTTGATATTGTTGTCTGTCTATGAGAGACTATGTAGAAATGTTGATGATACTATAATAGTGAGCTCGGCAATAGGTACAGCCACCATCACAAACTGATCGGGCATCTAAGAACCCATTTCGGAACTCACACTCTACTGCCATGTCTGCATTGATTCTCTGTCTTGCCATGTAGTATTTCTTCACTTATGATACTGTTTCTCCAACAGACTCGGATTGCTTCAATATTTAATAGTCCCAATGTTGAATTCTAGCCAAAAGGGTTCAAGCTCAAGTCTTATCGTGTCAGTATGCTTTCACAGAGTAACTACAAGTACATGAGCCAACATTGAGTAATACCAAGCCAGAATTACTGTGCAGATAAGTAACACGAGACCATGATGAGTAAAAACGCTAGTGAAACCAGAGTTGAACTTGATTTGATCCAGTGTCAAATGCAAATGTGACAGGTGTGTCACATTTGCATTCATTTGCATTCACTTGGTAACACATGTGTTCTCTTTGCATCGCATGCATGGGATGTTTTACCATTTGCATTCTTACTTAAACACCTGCAAGAAATATCTGAACACATGCATAAATCAAGTTAACGCATGCGTTCTTGATTGAAACATTTGCATTACTTTGATTGGTGCATGCGTTCATATGATTTGACTTTTGTAACTTCTGTTCGGGCTTCCACTGATTTTTGATGGATGTATGGTACATAAATACCATTGGACCATCCACAGGCACCTCGTGGGTAGGTATTTTACTGTCTTTCAGGTCTCAAACAATTGACTTGACACTGTAATCTATCCGGAACAGTGTTGAAACCTCCTAAAGATTAAGAAAGCCTTTGACATAGCCTGGTACATAAATTTCGCTCGCATTTATAGGTAATGACACACAGTAATGATGTCATAAATATATTGATAGGAACGCAAATGATTGTACATAAAACGCAAATGAATGCAAATGAACACAAGCATGCAAATCAAAAACGCAAAATTCTCCTGGCCCTGGTAAGCCAATGTCATTCTTTCTGTGGAAATGTTAATGCTCACTCCCAGACACAGCATAAGCATTCAGCATCTTTGTCTGAAGACTGATTCACAGAGTGAGTTCATCTCCCAATATCTGAGTGATACTTCCCAGATGGCATACCTCTTTTTCCCAGCAACACAGTTACACAGGCATTCAGCTTGTAGGGATGAATTGGGCCAGGAGAATTTTGCGTTTTTGAGTTGCACACTTGCATTCACTTGCGTTTATTTGTGTTTCATTTGTGTTTCCTTTGCAATCATTTGCGTTTCTTATCAATGTGTTTATGACATCATCAATGCAGGTTGGTACATATGAATGCGAGGGAAATATATGCACCAGACTACTTCCGATGTTTTTTTGATCCTTGAGAGTTTTCACCACTGTTCCGGATAGATTTCAGTGTCCAGGTCAGTATTTGAGACATAATAAACAATAATTTACCTACCTATGACCCCCCCTCAGAAGGTCCGATGATCTGTTTGCACCACAATACTATCAGAAAATCAGTGGAAGCCTGCACACAAGTCAGATTATGTGAACGCATGCAACAATGGAGGTAACGCAAGTGTTTCAATCACAAATGCATGTGTCAACATGATTTATACATGTGTTCTAACATTTCTTGCAAGCGTTTAAGCATGAATGCAAATGGTAAAATATCTAATGCATGCATTACAAGGTGAATGCAAATGAATGCAGATGTGACAGACCTGTCACGTTTGCATTTGACACTAATTTAAATTGAGTTCAACTCCGGTGTCGCCAGCTTTCTACCTGTTGCCATCTCGTTTGATTAATCTGTGTACTTATTGGCATACTGACTTTCTATAGACTATCATCTGCTGAGTTAGAATCACCATCCCTCAATTTGTGACAGGTACACTTAGCTGGTGGCTGATATTCCTTGCTATCATCGGTGGGTCTCAGCTCAACCGATTCTGCTGGGATTTTGGATGCAGCCTGCTGCTTTCTCATGCTGTTTCTCAGCAATGTAGGTCTTTGGCATGTTCACCTTTGCATTTGTTCCTTTGCCTCTTCCTTCTCTAGCTCGGTTCTGTGCCACTGAATGGCTTACAGTAAAGAGTATGAAAATCAGAAATAGGAGTCATATCTGCCTTCAAAAATGTGCCCTCTATCATTGCTTCACACCCTGGGAATCCTTACCATGCGATGGAATGTAGTTGCAAGGATGGTCGAGATTCTGTCTCTGCAAGACTTGAGCTTGAACCCATTTGGCTAGAAATAAATGTTGGGACTATTAACTATTGAGGTGATCTGAATCTGTTGGAGAAACAGTATCATAAGCATAGAAGGATTACAGCGCAAGACAGATAATCAATGCAGATGTGGCGGTAGAGCATGAGTTCCAAAATGGGTTCTTAGATGCCCGATCATTTTGTGATAGTGGCTGTACCTATTGCCAGGCTCACGACTATCATTGATGTTTCTATATGTTGCAACTGGATTTACAATGCACAATGCACAGGTCTACTGAGGATAAGCATCAAAGACTCGAGAGACTTGATGATGTCATGCATGCAAATGATGTCACACTCGAATCGCAAATGCATTTGATCAAACACAAATGCAATTTATTCAAACGCGTGCATATGAACGCAAATGCAAATGCAAATGGAAACTCGCAAGTGAATGCAAGCATGCAAGGAGAAAATGCAAAATTCTACATGCCCCCAGTTGATGAAGAAAAGTCTCAATTCGAGGCCGTTAGATATGTCACTCGCATGAAACCCCGGCAGTATAGAGCAGTAGCTGTGTGCTTGTAAAAAAGGATTACTCTAGGGTGGCAGGGCATTCGGATATAGGGAATTGAACCCCCGAAGGCCATCAAGAAAGATGGCCATCAGACTATAGCTGAAGATTGAAAGTAGGGGGAAAAGGGTTGGCAGAAGCTTAGGATATGTCATCGGATCTTTCATCGCCCTAACACTCCAATGCTCTCAACAAAACACAGCTGTATCTGCTATGTGTGTCATTGGCGAACCAGGTGGAATGAACAGGACATCACACTGAGAATAGTGCATGTTTCCTATGCCTGTAATGGGACTTCCTCAGTGATGATTGACAAGTTTGCATACTTCTTGAATCTTCTGCAACACAATCACAATGTCAGGTATGGAGGAGGAATGAGATCAAAGTGACCTGCATGTTGAACAGCTATTTTTCGCTACGGCACGAAGGTCCTGTCCGGCCTAGCGACAAATATGAGGTACATTGAGGTAATAACAATCGCGTTTAGCAGACCCTTCTTGAATTTTATGCGGTGCTAATGTTGTTGTTTTACTATCCGTCCTCCTGCTATATACACACCATACACAGCGAATCAGTATCGCCACCCAATGGACATAGAATTGATGGACACCCCATGCGCCAGACTATCCTTTTCAAGTCCACTGGTCTTCTACCATGGTGATCACCATTGCTTCATGTCAGAATATACTAGAGAATAAACTGGCTCACCAGGATTTTGAAAAAGGGAGGGACACAATGGATTCCTATTGGAATAACGGGAATTGAACCCTCGCCCACAGCTGCTCACAATTACACCATATCCGAGATATGTGATTCTATGGAAACCAGGTGGTTGTGTATTTGCAAGCTGGAGGACCCTGTTTGGCGGATTATACTATATGTCAATGGTCGTAGTTTCGATTTGTTTGAATGTAGGAAATAGAAGCCCGAGCAATAAATTACTTACCATTACTGTACTATTACGACTGGATATTCACATAACGCATAACACGGGCTTGCAATGTGAAGATCCGTGAATATCATAATGCGTAACAGAGCACAGTGAAGGGGGTACATTTGTATCAATAAACAGCCATTTTTGCAAGTCAAAATTTCAAAAATTTGTACTCCCATGCATTGTAATATCTGTGGTGAAGCCCTATTCTTCACCCTCCTACCAGGTCGATTTCTTAATCTTTTGGCTGCGCTTACTTACAAGAGGCATTTCAAGTTCCAGCTCTGCAGAAAACTGATCTAATCTGATACCTTGCAGGTAATATGTACTGACAAAATGAAGATATGCATTGACCATAACATGTAACACCAGCTTGTGAAGATCTGTCCCAGTGAAGATGCGCATAACACATAACATGCCACGAAGATCCGGTTGTAATAGTACAGCACTCTACATCTGTGGATGCATACAAACATTAATGAAACCGGAAATCCATGATTAGTAGTTCTGGCGATTACTTGAGAGAGTTCACAGGATATGTTGGACCTTGGTGGGACTCGGAATCAGAAAAGTATACATCTAAAAAATATCACAATTCGTACCCTGGGAATCAAACCTCAGCTGTGAGACTATATATGATTAGAGCATCATGATTGTGCTTAGGAGCAATAAGAGGCTTCAATGTCTCCCAACGGTGGAGTATACACAGGCCGACTACTGTCCTATTTCAATCAATTTGAATGGCCTGTGATGCGTGATGTTTTGGGACCAGTTTGAATGACTGAATACCTCTTCCGGGACAGTGACATTTGGACAAAATCTGAATAGGTGGCAGCGTGGTTTAATATTTTTGTACAAATCCTAGTGGTCTGCACCACGGAAATTAGCTGTAAACGCACCTGAAGAAGAAATTTTTGTCATTTAAAAGTCATTTTGGCCTAAAAGTATTAAAAATCGGACATTCTAGTCTTTGTGACCCCCAAACCTTCTCGAATAGGCTTTATGAGACCTGTGACAAGGGGTTATTTTCCGAATACAAATGACCCCTCCAAGACATGTGACATTTGAATTGATTTAAATAGGACAGTACCTATTTGAAATAGAGATAATTTCAAGGAGGATACAACTGGCTGATCACGGGAAAAAACAATGCACCAGATATACTTGTCTTTACTATTAATGGCAAGGGATGGCAAGGGAATTGAACCCTGGGCTTTGATAGTTGTCATTTTCGGTGGCTTGTCATTGTACCAGATTGGGATGGGTAATTAGAATAGCATAGGGTTTAGGATTCATGGGTTTGCTCTTTTGCCATGAACACATTTTCGGGCTTCAAAAGGAGACATACTCAGCTGCCGGATTCGAGTATAGGGAATTGAGCCCCTCCAGAATATCAATTTCAAGTTGCAAAGTATTGTAGCTACAGAGAAAGACCAGTAATGCAAGCATCTGTTGTTCGAATGTGAGGTGCAGTTCATTTATGAACTGGGTAAGGCTACCTGGGACTGTTGCAGTGAAGAGGAACGAGTGGGAGTATGGGGAAGATTAAAGGACATGCTGAGATTGAAGGTGGAAAGTGCCGAAAGCTGGGCCAAACATCATCCGAGGTGTACAGAATGGGGCCAAAATGATCAGTCTGGTACACTGTCTGAACCCAACCTGTCCGGGTTGGAGAATTATGTTTGGGTAGATAAGGGAGACCATCTATGTCTTATATGTAACTGTATGTTCAATAGCAGGGTCAAGTGTTGAGAACTGTACACCAAGGGAAATATGATCTGGTACACAGAGTCAGATAGAGTATAGAGAAAATGTAGTACAAAAAGATCTCACCTCAGCCAGAGTATTGGAATGACTGAGGAAAGAGGAAAGGGAGAAACAGCATATATGTATGGCCAGTCACAGGCATGTGAGCATAATGCATTGTCACACTCAACCCTCCTCCTCAATGCGAGGAGCAATAAAGAAAAGAAAAAGTATAAGGAAGAAAAGAAAAGAAATATCTAAGAGACTAAAAAAAAGAGAAAACCCAAAACTCTCCTCCTCACATGGACAACTAAGCCAAACCCAAGTAATCCCAGAGGCGGAGGAAATCAATGTGAGCCAAAGGCTTGGTGAAGATATCCACAACATTGTCCTTGGAGCATACTCAATAGATACCAATGGAGCCATCGGCAACATGTTCACAGATGTAGTGATACTGGACATCCATGTGTTTGACACGTGCATGGAAGGCAGGGTCAAATGCCAGGCACATAGCACTGTTGTTATCACAAAGGACAGGAGTAGGTGCAGGGTCAAGCTTCTGGAATTCGCAAAGGACTTGTCACAGCCACATTGCTTCTTTGACAGTCTCCGAAGCAGCAATGTACTCAGGTTCAGTGGTGGAAGTGACGATGGTCTTCTGTTTCTGGGAGCTCCAGGTGATGATACCGGATCCAAGAGAAAAGTAATAACCCATAGTAGAGTGTCGGGTGTCAGGGCAATCCACATAGGAGGAATCAGTGAAGCCGACCAGAGAGTATTTCTTGCTGCCAAGAGATAAGCAGAGGGACCTTGTACTCTTTAAGTACAGAAGAACGTTCATGGCAGCAGACCAGTGAACAGCACAGTAACAGTCGAGGAACTGAGTGAGTTTGGAAACTGCAAAGAAGATGTCAGGCCAAGTACCAATGGCAATGTACATAAGGGAGCCAACAAGGGAACAACAAGGGAGGTGGGCAAGGGAGGCATGCTCCTCCTGAGGCACACATCAGGATCCATGGGCATGAGCTTCGGATCAGCATCTGCTTGGCCAAATTGAAGCAGGACCTTGTCAATGAGAGCAGTTTGGGAGAGAAAGATATGATGTGTTGCATGATCATGTTCAATTGCAATGCCAACAACAAACTTGGCATCCTCAATGGAGATCTGCCATTTGGAGCAGAGTTTGGCTAGGAATAGATCATTCTTGTTACAGGAGCTGCTGACAGAAAGGAAATCGTCAACGTGAACAGCACAAAGGATAATACCCATGGCTGATTTCCAATAGTAAATGCACCATTCTCACTGGAGACGTCTGAAGCCCCAAGATAGCATAGCCTGGTTCAATGTCTTATTCCAGATACAACCACTCTGCTTCATGCTGTAGAGACCATGCTGAAGCTGCCAGACCCAGTCTTCCTTCCCAATCTTAGCAAAACCTTTGGGCTGTTCCATCCACTGAGCCTCATCATCATTGAGCATGCCATCAAGGAAAGCTGTCTTGACATTGAACTGCTGAATGTCCCAGTCCTTGGATGCAGCGAGATGTAGGAGAAGGTGGAAAGATTTCATATGAGCGGTGGGGGAGGTAGTACATTTATAATCATAGCCATAGATTTGTTCAAACCCACGAACAACCAAGTGAGCTTTATGATGGATTGGTATCCCCAGGCTGTCATGCTTCAGTTTGAAAACCCATTTGGCACAAAGAACCTTCCAACCGGAACAGACAGCAGAGTGAGGAACAAGCTTGTAGACACCCATGTCTTTTATGCTGGTGAGCTCCCCCTGAATACCTTTTATCCAGCCATCACAGTCAGCTGAGCCAAGGGCATCACACAATGATACAGGGTCAGAATCATTGGTATCATCACAAGCAAAGAGTTTGGCTGCAGCAAGAAGTTTATCCAGAAGGATATCCTCAGAGTCAGCAACAGACAGGAGGGAAGGGCCAGTGAAATGGGTCTCATCTTGGAGAGCAGAATGAATCTCAAGGCAAGCATAATGGCAAAGGTCCTTTGCAGCAGAGCATTCAGCTTTCAGGTGAACACCAGCCTTGGCAGAAGCCAGGGTGGCAGCCTCAACAGCAGGTATATGGTGGATGCTATGAGCAGCAGCAACATGCTCAGTAGGAACATGGAAGCACATGGAGCGATGGAGAAGAGGCTCAGCATCTGGAGGCAGAGGATCAGGAAGGTCCATGAGAGTGGGAAGCTCATGAGAGTCTGGAGGAGGCTCCACAGGGGAAGGTGCCTTGTTGAAGATTGGAGGTGTCAGCACATCCACAATCACCCCTGGGTGAAGTGGATGGTGAACAGTGTTCTTGTGCTCAACAAACCGGACATGAAAAGATTCCACTACCTTGTTAGTTGCATGGTGAAAACAGCGGTAGGACTTGGAAGAGCAGGAATACCCAATCAAGACACATTCAGCAGAGCAAGCATAGATCTTGGGGTTCTTATCCACAGGCTGAACAAGGACAAAAACCTTGCAGCCGATTTCGTGCAAGTGGCTGAGGTTTGGCTTTTTACCATGCCAGTGCTCAAAGGGAGTAATAAACCCGGCACCAGCAGCAGGAGTCTGGGTGGACTAATAGGCTGCGGTAAGGCAAAATTCATCCCATCTATTAAGTGGGAGTTGGGATTGGATGCGCATCGCATGCGCCTTGCTCATGATAGTGCGGTGAGTCTGTTCAACTTGGCCATTGTGGGCACTCATATAAGAGGCAGTGCATTGGAGCACAATGCTTCAAGATGAGCACCAATCTTCAAACTCCTTTGACTTCAGCTCACCATTGTCAATATGGTACTTCTTGGGTCACTCACCAGTCTTACGATCAACAAGAAGCTCCCAGGCCATAATATGTGCAAAAGCCCCATCTTTAGACTTCAGAGGTTCAACAATGGACATGCAGGTGTATTCATTGACGATGGACATCATGTACTTGTTACCGGAGACAGAGACAACATCCTCTGGGCCAGTCAGATCCACTGAGACAACCTCTAATTGTTGTGTAGCCCTCTCACCGGTACAAATCTTTGGGACAGAAGATCTAGTTTGTTTGCCAAGGATGCAAGGTTTGCATGAGGGAGGAATAGATGAGAGGTAGATAGGCATACCTTCAGCAAGTTTACAGGTAGCCATGACATGGATAGAGTGGTTGTTCAGATGTCCAAGGTGATAATGCCAGGTGTCGATGGTAGGGACTGCCTGGGAAGCAAAATGAGCGTGTTTGACTTTGAAGTTGGAGCAATTGAGCTTATAAAGGTTGCAAGAAGGGAGCCGGGAGCCAGTAGCAAGGAGATGGTTGCTGTGAAGAACACAGGAGGAACAAGCATGAAAGGTAACTTCACATTTAAGCTTATCAGTCAAAATGGCAACAGAAATGAGGCAAACAGAAGAGGTGGGGATGTAGAGCATGTTCTTGAGGGTGAGGGAGCATCCCTTGACCAGTCGAAGTTTGACAGTGCCAATGCCAAGAGCAATGATTGAGGTCCCCCCAACATCTTTGACAGGGTGGGGAGAGATAAGTGGGCAAAGCAAAACAAAATCACATTCATCATGTGTGATGTGGACAGTTGTGCCAGTGTCTTTAATCCAAGGAGACACTACACCACAAAAAGTGTGAATAGTCTATCAAGCATTACAAACTGTTGGATGGTATATAAATGACTCCAACCATGGCATCAGAGTATAAAGCAATATAACAGGTCTACATTATTATTTCAGATAATATGACATTGTATCCCCTCCTGGGCAGGGTTATGACTGTAAGTAAGTGCAAGTAATCTTGGTCTGGTGATGAGCCTCCAGGCTCTGTACGCTCAGAATTCACGGATTTTCCCTGCTAATTAACGCTACTGTCCCTTCAATGGCCTTTCAGCAAACCAATGATTGCACACCCACTGATACCACTTTCGTCCTACGGCAACCACTCCTTATGCGCTTTGATATCCATCCCATCTTGCCCCGCATCATAATTGCCGTACTTCATCATGGCAAGGCACCTTTGATCGACCATCACCCCAATACGGAATTGACACATCACTCAGAAGCAACCAGTTGATGCACTCATTGATCACTTAATGAAAATGATGTGATAGATGCGAGTACCCTCGTAGCTATGACAATTGGAGCTACGGCAACTACAGACCATGTTTACTAAGGCTGTTACTTCGCCAAGGCCTCAAGAAAATGTTGCCCCACGCGTACTCCTCAGCACAATGACTATTGCTCAGTAATCCGCAGTTAAACAGCACCTAACGATCCGTGCATCGCTCAACAAAACCATACGGTTTGCATCCATACGCGGCAACGTAGACGAGTTGCTGTTACATTAGAAGACCAAGGACCATATGTTGCCTATGATTTTACAAAGCCAAGGCTTTATGGCCTTACTAAGTCTCGCATATCTGCTCTATTTATAAATTCGTACTTGTAGTATAAAAACTAGCTAGAAAACGTAGTTACAAGTTTAGTTCATCTCTAGTCGACCCCAGACTACATCAATTATCGTCACGCTCTAGTCTATCACCAGTAAACAATGTTTATTCACCGTTCTACGGCAATATATCGTTTGCACCAGCATATTCTCGATTGCACGTCGACTCTTGAGCTCACCAGAGTTATCCCATGGTTTTTAACTGTGAAGAGTCATTTGCTATGCGCTCTTCGCTCTTAATGCTATTGGTGCATGCTCATACTGTGCCAATACATGATCGCCGCGCTATACCTTGCCCCCGTTATCTTTTATAGGCCGTCATCATTTCAATTTCACACCATTGGAGTTTTTACAGTTTCACTTTCGCCATCATTATCGTCGCCCACTTGGGTAGTCTCAGAGCAGACTTAGGATCAGTTTCAGCCAGTTTTCGTATAGTATCAGTCCCTCGAGTGGACTTGAAGGTTAGTTTGACATAGGATAGGATCGTTTCAGCACCAGACCAGTTTCGACATTGACACAGCACCATCGCATCGTATAGGACCAGTATCACCATCAGTTTTCATAGTTCCATGTTTTCTCTCGCCAGTTCACCCTCAGCACCTCGTTCCACGTTTATTTCGCCACGCGCAGCCCCTATGCCGTTTTCTCATAGCCTTGTTCACTCACAGGCTATTGTCGACCGTTTAGTCTATCTCTCATCATTCACCCCGCTCAGATTACCGTCGCACGATGTTTTCTAGTCTCGTCTCACGTTTTCGTATACGGATCCATGGTATTCACGTCATACCCGTTTTTGTTCCCTCTCATTTTGAGAGAACCCTACCGGCTTATAGCCTTAGCATCTAGTACTCGACTACCAAGCAGTACTACTTCGCAGACTTAAAGTCGCAGTGTATTCTTGCATATAGAGGAATTGTTCTACTGCACGGAGGTGCCACGAACCACTCGCACACATGATCACCTTGATTGCCGTGCTACTACGTTAATTACCCAATCTCATTCCGAGTTGGTGTTGCCGTTGCCATGGAAGTCTAAGGCCCATCACCGGGTTCTCTTGGGTTTACAACTGGTTATGAAGGGATTCTGTGTAATCACAGGTGCAGCTGTCTCCTTCCCCTGGCATCCTTGAGTAGCATATGGTTTACCAATACCAGTCTGCTCCAACATGCCCAAGTTCAAATTGAGTTCAAATGCCCAAGACTTGCTGGCCCAAGCCAATCTTAGCAGTCAGCCTAACTTAGCAACACCAAAGTCTCCGAAGTCATGCAATGTCACAGACATGTCAACATGGTCATGGCTGTGATGGTCCAACCTGTCCTTCCTTGCCTCCTGCCTCCATCTGCAAGAGACTGTCCAAACCTTATACTCTGCCTCTTCCTGCATGAAGCAAACTTTTAAGGTGCCTTGTCCAGCTCAGGCCAGCTCTTCCCTGAAGACAATCAGCATCACCTTCAAGCAGACTCGTTCCTTGCTCGCCATCTTCCCCAGCATTACCAAGACCACATTCCAAGGAGTCAACAATCCATTGACACAGATTGCAAGAAGACTCATGAGAGTGAGAGTGAGAGTGATGATGAGAATCAAGATAGACATGGCACACAAAGAGGCACAGCAAGACGGAACAGAGCTGTCCTCAGCCCCTGGTTACATGAAATGTGAGTGGATTGTGTGGTGTGTATGTGCATATACCTGTTTACTTATCAGGTACTGTGAAAAGACTAGCAAGGATAATTATGACTCAACAAGTACAATGGCAGTTGAAGACCGCAATGATAAGCGAGGACTGCATGATAGTGATGAACCAATGGCAAGGATAATGAGCCCATGCGGTGTGGATATGTGAAAGGTGAGCAATCTCTAAAGTATGTATGCACATATACCTCATTTTGTTGCTTATCATACCGCAGTTTTTTTGCTCAATGTCTGCAGGTATTGTTATCCAACAAAGATGTAGCTTTCAACTCATGAATCTTTTCCTAGGCTTCGATGACAGCAATTTCAAAATGGCTCAAGGCATCTCATTCAACATATCCGACAGGGGGTGAGAGTCTCGTAAAGCACAGGCTGCAAGAGATGGGCATGCTTAGATGTTTGCAAGTTCTTGTGGACATGTCTTTAATGTCTGGTACGAGGTGCATGTATTATTCCGATAAAAAACGAGGCGAGTACTGATGTGAGAGGAGTTGCAGATATTGGCCCATCTTTATCTGTTGGATTTGCAACACCTTGCGTGATTAATAAATGTGTGACTCTAATCAGCAAACCATATGGGCATGTGGATACCAACAACATGTGACACATTTGTCATCTCAGAGCATGGTCATGATGATGGCTGCCTATTGTGAAGCTCAGACTCCTCTTGGGTTAATGTGGCCACCATAGAGGCTATCAACACTGCTAGATTATATATTCATCCGTGCTGTAATTATTTATTATGAAAATGAGGATCCATTTCCATTGCCCACTAAGAATGCTGTTATGAGTATAAGTAATCTGTCATATCATCTATCAATCATAGTAAACCCTTCAAACTCTTATCAATGGTTATTAACTTGCAGTCATTGTGGCTCAGGCTCTAAAGGTATATACTAGTTCATCAGGTTTATATGTGGTTATATACAGGCACATATACTCTTTGCGATAAAATTGAGATACATGGGACATCTTTATAACTAAGCCAACCACAGATGTCATTTATAAGTGGTCAGGTGGTTTAGACAGCTTTCTCAAAAATGTTTTCGGTATGTACATGTTTGTATATGTTGCACATTTTCTGTGGTGTACGCTCACAGGCAGAGGCAGAGAATGCAACAAAATCATCAGGAAGGTGAACAGAATCTGTTGTCCAATCAACAGAGACCTTGAGTTCATTGACATCGAAAAAAGCAACTAACTCTTCATAATCAGCTGGGCACATGCTGTTTGCAATGGCAGGAGACAAGAGCTCTGGCACATTGTCAGTAGCAAGACCAAAAAAATCAGGAGGGGAAGCTGAGGCAGCTGGGTCTGTGCTGACAGCCAGGACATTAGCAGCAAGGAGGAAGGCATGACCAGTCAAAGCATCCACAATGAAGGCACAACCAGATTTGTCCTTGAAGCTAGAGCTGCCACTGGGAGTAAGACTCAGAGAAGGAGATTGGCCCTTGTCAGCCAGATGTTTAGCACATGTGGCTTGAATGGTCTGACCAGCCATTCTGCCACCAGGCTTAACGCAGTAATGTGCAGAGTGTGTTGTTTGATGACAAATGAGTTTGAGGATCTATATAAGTTGAGTAGATGTGCAAGGATGCAGTTTAGAACCAGAAGCAAGTTTGTGGACCACAGCAAGGTGATGATCCGGGAAGTTAGGTGTAAGGGCTCGAACAATAGAAATGCAAAGGAAGTTGTCACAAGTTGGGGTACCCATGTCCCAAATGTGATCGTTAATCTCTTGGAGATGATCTGTGATACCAGTGAATGCAGTGTCCTTTGTGTACACAACCTGGAGGAGTTCCTCAATAAGAGATGCCTGAGAGGCCACACCTTGGGTCTCATGGTGATTCCATAGAGCGGACCAGAAGGTCCTCACATCTGTGCAACCAATTATATGCATACACTCAGTCTTCAAGAGATGAAGATCAAGGAAAGCCATCACAGCCTGGTCATTTTGGAGGTAGTTCTCATAAGCGGTGGGCTCCAAGCATTGATCAGGGTGAGTGAAGGAAGCATTGTGAATGATGTATGTGTGAAGACCTGTGAGGTTCAGGACATTGACAACAGCTCAAGACCATTCCTTCCAATTCTGGGCAGTGAGATCCAATGACAACACACCAGAGGGCCATGACATGTCTCTAATTTTTGAGAGTCAAACTCTAGGGTGGGTGTGACCAAAACAGAAGATTTCTGCTGCAGAGAGTTGCATTGATGAACGAGGTGTGATGGGAGGTGATCATGCAAACAGTAAGCGAGCCAATCTAGGGGAAGAACTGACATGGGGACGAGCAGTCTGATTGAAAGAGTTGGAAGGAGAGTGAAGATCAGGGTCAGAGGGTGACAACTGGGAGCTATTGAGAGCTTCATGAGGCGACAAGGGAGCCAGGGGGTCATCCACTTTGTTGTCAACATGAGAGTGGGTCTGACATCAGTTGAGAGGCTGGCAGCTTTGAGTTCGAGAATGATTGCGAGGTGAGCATTGCACAGACATGGCAAAAATGGAGGTAAAAGGGTGTCTGTGGGGTCAAAAAGTGCAATGTTGGTTAGGAACCTGAGTATATGCAGCTCAGAGAGGCTGCAAACTGGATCACCTAGTGTCAAAAGACAGAAAAACAAGGTGTACAGAACATAGTTCAAAGAAAAACACCCATAACCTGTTGAGAACTGTACACCAAGGGAAATATGATCTGGTATACAGAGTCAGATAGAGTATAGAGAAAATGTAGTACAGAAAGATCTCACCTCAGCTAGAGTATTGGAATAACTGAGGAAAGAGGAAAGGGAGAAACAGTGTATATGTATGGCCAGTCACAGGCACATGAGTGTAACACATTGTCACACTCAATGTCAAGAATGTAGGTTTTTTGAAAAAGAGCACCTGTCCTGTTTGGTTGCCAAGTACCCAAAAAGGGAACCTCACAGCCACGATCTTTTTCGTTAGTTCTTCCAAGTGGAAGTAATACTTTTATGATTGGCTCCAAAAATTGAGCAGTTGCATGTAATAATAATACTCATTAGATGTGCTCCATAAAGTGTTTCAAGGTTGATTTTCCATGCTTGAGAGTACTTCGGATATTGCTGGATTGCCGAGATGCCGACTACCTACTTTGGTGGCACCCGCATCATTGCCATTCCTATTTCAGCGTCGCCCTTGATGTGTACATCATCGTTGCCAAGGCACCTGCATATTCCTTCCATCTACATACTGCTACATATACCAAAGAAGAGCTTGAAGACTGAGCACTGCCACATATATCATCAATGAGGACAAGAAAGCGAGGAGGTTGGTTAGCATGGTGCATGTTTGTGCTCCTGGTCCTATGTTGCTGATTGTTTGCTAGCTCAACAGCACCACCTTGCCTAAAGTCAGAGTGACTTGTATTCCTGTAAAGCCATTGACTTGGGGCAGGCAACATCAAAGCAACATGTTTAGCCTACACATGGTTTCTTGTTGATCTGCCATTGGTTGCTTTGCTAGGGAAAGGCGCATTTGACCCTGTGTTCAGTGACAGATACTTGCCTAGTCAGTTTCTCAGACCGAAGAGGTACACCAACCCACCATGGAAGATTCCAGAGGTCAATGGAGTCATTATCTCAGTGAGCAGCTCCTTCTTCGATTTAGCTGTGGCTAATGATGTTCTTAGCATAATGGTTATGATCAGTATGTGTCATTCTCTTCAGCTCCATCTCCTACTAGACACGCTCCTGAAACGGACTCACCAACCTGATATATCTCTCTACTTGGAAACAAAGACTATTTCGAGCTTATAGGGATACTTTGAGGTCACGCACATACACTCAACTGGTAGGATGACCAACGTGTGGCGATACCCAGAAGTTCTTCAAATTGTACTCCTGCGCAGCACTGGACCACTTGGGAGGGCAAGACTCCAAAATGTTACACACCACATTGGACTTCTGAGTACTTACAAGTGGTTGTGATTCTACAATCTACAGCTGAGCTGAAGCTACCAAGGAGAACATGAATTAGCTGAGTATGGTTCGTGTTTGCGCCTCGGGTGGTCCTGTCGCTGGGGTGCAGATCATTGGTCTATTCTTTCCCAGAGAATCTAAAGTCGGCCAAGATGGTGATATGGGTTACAGAGCTTCATGCCGATGTGGTTGAGCCACTTGTGCTGTGTCATCGAGTTTCTGTCACATCCTTAGAGAGAAATACAAGTGATCCAGTGACTGATGCTTGCCTAGCCAGTCTCTGAATGAGTACTCTACTATGACCAGTACATCATCATCATCAGCTCATTACCTGGCTCACATCATTCACACACCATAGGGGGCCAGGAGAATTTCACATTTGAGTGACACATTTTTGCATTTTGTTGTGTTTGGTGCATTAGGGTAGTATGCGTTTGATGTGTTTTGGTGCACTTGGGATTAGACCATTATCACTGTTAACTGGTGAAAACCTCCCATAAAGGCATCACTGGCCATCCATAATCATGTATCTGTACCATAACTCACATTATAAGTAAAATTGATACTTGTGGCATGTATCCGTACCTTAGAGATCTATATCTATATAATAAGAGAGGTGGATGATGACAAATAAGCTGAGTTTGAATTTTCCAGCCATTGCCAGACCACGGCTTATTCCGGCTGAGTTTCAACTTCGCCATGCTGCTATGGTGCGGTTCAAGCCTGTCCCCTTTCCTTCTTACCCTCTGCTCTGTTCCATTCTCCCCTCACAGTGTACCATCTCAGGCAAGCATTACAGCCCTTTTACATATAATAAGGACTTTTGGGATCTCTCACAGTACTGTCTATCAATATTTGATTGAAGCTCTTCATTTCTGATTTTCTTTCAGGTGTTTTTGCCTCTTCCTTACACAGTGTTGCTACTATTTCCACTTCTCCATACCCTGTGATGTGTGTACTACTCTTATTTTTCTAAGATCAATACTCACAGCATGCTGTTAATAGGTCTCCATCTACTCCTACCAGAGAGAATGATCATTTTGATTTTTCGGCTCCAGTTACACCAGAGCAGAATCGTCATGCAGAACGGGAGCAGGATCGTCTTCAGCGTCTTCAGATGACCTCCCCCTCTATCTGTCGTGATTGATCACCATGTCCAGGTCCTGATCCTAATATTGAACTTCCACGTTTTAATATACCACCTGAGACTCATATCTCATCTCAGTTGGATCGTCCACGTGAACATCCCATGCCTGTAGTACCAGCTCTTCCTGTTTTTTCCACCAGAGGTCGACGTCATAGACAGTTACATGGTGCTGCTCCTGAAGGACAGACATCTGCATTTGATAATACTTCTGTTCCACAAGGCCGTGGACGTGGGGGTGGTCAAGGACATGGGCGAGGGAGAGCTATTGAAATTCATCCTCCATGCACTGAGCCACCACAAAATATTGACCAAACAACTTCTGCTGAGCACCGCCACCAATCACCATCACCTATAAGAGAGTTGCCACCATTACCTTCACCACCTCTACAGCCACCATTACTATTACCACATCAACATCAACCACCACATGCTATTCCTGTACAACTTCTTCTGGCAAGACGTCCATATGCTGAAGTGCACTCTCAGCATAATATTGGAAGTAGAAAGTATGTTTGTGAACATTGTGGGGCATTACATTGGTATGATGAACGACTTAAGAGTAAGTCAAGAGTTACACTGCAATTTGGAATGTGCTGTCTACAAGGGCAGGTTAAGTTACCTCACCTTCTTCCTGCTCCTGCCATTCTTCAAAATCTTCTTTGTGGCAACAATCCATTGTCAAAAGCCTTCTTACAAGATATCAGGCAGTATAATGCAGCATTGGCATTTACATCTTTAGCTGTAAAAGTTGATGAGGCAATTACCAGTTCTTCAGGACCATACTGCTTCCGTGTATCTGGTGAGCTTCATCACCGGATGGGATCCCTGCTGCCTCAGGAAGAATGGAAATTGTCTTATGCACAGCTGTATATACATGATCCAGTGGAGGCATTGAGTATGCATAATTGTCGCAATCCTAATCTAAATCCTGAAATCATGTCCCAATTACAGGATTTAATGCAGGATGTAAATCCATATGTTACTTTATATCGACATGCATATCTCATTATGAAAGACAAACCCTGTGAAGAGTATCCAAATATTGAAGTGCAATTGCATGTGGGTGATGGAACTGATGGGCGACGATATAATCTTCCAACAGTAGATGAGTTGGCTGCTATTATTCCTGGAGATGGATCTGAGCCTGTTCAAAATGATCGAGACATTGTTTTACGTATGCATGATCATTCTCTCAAGCGCATTAGTCAACTTCATCCAAGTTATCAATCTCTTCATTATGTTCTTCTTTTTCCATATGGAGAATTGGGTTGGAATATACATATGCTCCTGGAAGAGACTGAAACAAGTGAACATAGAGAACATAAAAGGCTTACTCAACATATGTATTATGCTTATTGCCTACAAAACCGTCCAATATTTGAACCAAATGCACCATTGTATAGAGCAGGAAGGCTCTACCAGCAGTATATTGTAGATGCATGGGCATCAATTGAACAAAATAATCTCAACTGGGTTCGACACAATCAGAAAACTATCCGTGCAGATCTGTATAAAGGATTGGTTGATGCAACAACCAATGCAGATGGATTGGAAAACTCTGGCCAGCGTATTGTCTTACCATCATCACATACTGGAAGTCCATGTGCAATGTATCAGCTGTACCAAGACTCTATGGCAATCTGTAGAGCCTTACAGAAGCCAGATATCTTTCTTACAATGACAGCAAACCCACAGTGGCCAGAAATTGTAGAGGCTCTGAAGTGTACAGATGGACCAGATCAGAAGGTGGAGGATCAACCAGATATTGTAGCCAAGGTTTTCCAGTTGAAGAAGGAGGCCTTACTGGATGAAATCAAGAAGGGTGGAATATTTGGAAAAGTCAGGGCTATGGTGCATACTATTGAATTTCAGAAGCATGGACTCCCTCATATGCATCTTTTGATTTTTCTGGATCCTGAAGACAAGATTCGCACACCTGCTGATGCTGATTCAGTCTCATGTGCTCAGATTCCTGATCCTGTTACTCAACCAATTCTTTATGAGATTGTCACCAGATGCATGGTTCATGGTCCATGTGATCATCGCTGCAAGAAGCCTGATGGCCACTGTTCAAAAAACTTTCCAAAAGACTTCAATGAGCACACTGAATTCACCAATGATGGATATCCCAATTTGGCACGTCCTAACAATGGTCGTGAGTATGTTAAAATACGTGGCAAAACCCGTACTGTCTATACCAACCATGATATTGTCCCATACAATCCTTATCTCAGTGCAAAATATAACTGTCACATCAATGTGGAGGTTTGTGTTTCTGTCAAGGCCATCAAATATATCCATAAATACATCTACAAGGGCCATGACAGGACTACATTAGAGGTTCAGGATCATGATGAGATCAAGGAGTTTTTGGATGCACACTACATCTCTGCTATTGAATCATGCTGGAGGATCTTTTCATTTCGGCTACATCAGGAGGAGCCAAATGTTGTCCGTCTTCAGGTCCATCTCCCTGATGAACAGCTTATCACATATGATGAGAATGACAGTCCAGAAGAGGTGTTAGCAGCTGCAGAGGCAAAGACAACTACTCTGTTACAATGGTTTGAGCTCAATAAGAGGGATCCAAATGCATGCCAATATCTATATCAGGAGACTCCTGCTCACTATACCTGGAACAAGAGGAAGTGGAATCTACGCCAAAAATATACTACTATTGGCATTACTATTGGCCGAATGTATCAAGCTGCCCCCTCATCTGGCGAACGATTCTATTTGCGGCTTCTTTTGACTGCTGTTACTGGTGCTCAATCCTTCCAACACTTACGCACTGTCAACAATGTGGAGTGTGCTACTTTTAAAGAAGCATGCATTGCTATGGGATTGCTGGAAAATGATAATGAATGGAGACAATGCTTACAGGAGGCAGCTATTATGCAGTCAGGAGCACAGTTGCAATCACTATTTGTGACCCTTCTTCTCTTCTGCCAGCCAGCAAAGCCAGATGAGCTGTGGGAGGAGTTCAAGGAGAATATTTGTGATGATTTGGCACATAAGCTCCACCAACGTGATGTTCCAAATCCAACAGATGCTCAACTCTATGATTTTGGTCTCCATCTTATCAATAAGCTTCTTCAATCTCATGGTCGTCGTCTCTCTGAGTGGACTGAGATGCCAGCCTCTATCATGGACTGGGCTGCTTATGAAGATAATCCTCTTCTGGCTGCACAGCTGGCCTATGATATCCCATCTCTGCAGCAATTGGTTGCTAACAATCTTCAAACATTCAATGAAGAGCAAAAGACTGCCTATAATACTGTGTTTGACTCTGCTATGAATGAACGAGGGAAATTGGTATTTCTGCATAGTGCTGGAGGTGGTGGAAAGACTTTTGTGTGCAATACTATTGCTGCTGCTGTTTGTGCTGAAGGAAAGATTGCATTGACCTGTGCCTCCTCTGGTATATCAGCAATTCTCTTAGTTGGAGGGCGTACCAGCCACAGCACCTTCAAAATTCCAATTCCCTCACGTGATGATACAACCTGCAGCATTCGTAGAGGAACTCACTTAGCTGAACTTCTTTGTAAAACTTCTCTCATCATTTGGGATGAAGTCCCTATGCAGAACCGACATGATATTGAGACTGTTGATCGTACTCTTCGTGATGTCTGCAATAAGGATGTTCCTTTTGGTGGAAAAACTGTACTTTTTGGTGGTATGTGTGTTTATTCTGAGTCACTATAGATTGTCATTTCTGATTATTTATTTTAGGAGACTTTCGTCAGACATTGCCAGTTGTTTCACGAGGATCATGGGAGCAGATTGTTGCAGCTTCATTTCGCCATTCACCTTTATGGCCTCACATTGAAGTCATTCATTTGAAGAAAAACATGTGCCTGGATCAGACTCCTGAAAATATAGAGTTTGCCCGTTGGCTACTTACTGTTGGTGCAGGTGAAGGACTTACTGATGATCATACTATCACTCTTCCTGCTTCTATGCAGATGGCCAACAATTCACTCTCTGAACTCATCAAATATATCTATCCAAACATTCAAGCTGGCCACTTCCAAGACCGTTTCTTTTTAGAACGAACAATTCTCTCTGGACACAATGATGATGTTGATGAAATCAATCAACAGGTTCTGGATATGTTTCCAGGACAAGAGACAGTCTATTGGAGTACAGACAAGACAATAGAGGAAGAGTTGGATGATCCTGCTACTCTTTATCCAGTGGAGTTTCTTCAAAATTTCAATGCCTCTGGATTGCCACATGCAAAGCTGGCTCTCAAAGTTGGATGTCCTCTTATGCTTCTCCGCAATCTGGATCCAGCAAATGGCCTATGCAATGGGACACAGATGATTCTCACACGTTTCCGTCCTCATGTATTAGAATGTTGTCTTCTCAGTGGTAATAATGCAGGCAAGACTGTTTTCATCCCACGCATCACAATCAATGCAGATACAGCTGAACTTCCTATTGCATTTTCACGTCGCCAATTTCCAGTCAGGTTGGCTTTTGCAATGACAATCAACAAGTCTCAAGGACAGTCAGTTACTTATGTTGGATTAGATTTACGTACTCCTATTTTTTCTCATGGACAACTGTATGTAGCACTTAGCCGTTGCACTTCTGGACAACAGATTCGAGTTCTCTTTCCAGATACAGAAAAAGGTACAAATACTTTAAATATTGTATACCCTGAGGCTCTATTACATTGATAATACATATTTGTTTCTGAACTAATAACTGACACTCCCAAGTAATAAGCTGGGTTTGGGGCGGGCCCCAACAAGCCGAAGTCCTGTGTCGTAGTCAGGTTGCCGGGACCCGAGGCACGAGGGTCTGGCAATCATGACGAAGACATGGGGCATAGGCTTGTATTAAGAGAGGTAGCATCAATGCTGACATAATAAGCTAAGTTTGAATATCTGGCTATTGCCAGACCAAGGCTTATTCCGGCTGAGTTTCAATTTTGTTGCACCATTGCTGCTGCCTTCTGCCTCTCTATGAGTTCTGCTGCTGCTGCATACCTTTACCGGTGTTCCATCCCCACATGGCAAATCATTGGGGCATGTCCAGCATCCAGTATTCACTGAACTGAGATGATTCACTGACTATTAGTCTATGCATGCTAATAGGACACTGTAGGCTCCAAAGTGAGTATCAAACAATGAGCATTGAGAAAGCAACAAGTGAACAATAAACATCAAATAAAAATTAGCAGGTAGGATTAGGGACCAGGAGACCATTCAGAGACAGGTAATGCATATAGATGTACTGACTATTCCATAATTTGCTTATTATGAGGCTTTGGCAAGGAGACCATTCATGTAAGAATACATGCTATGATCAGCCTTTCTCTGTCTATGTAGAGCAATAGGCTGATGATATTACCTATAAGAATATGTGCTATGCCATGCTATGCTGTGAGATGTAAGTAAGGCAATAAATACAAAAAATACAAAACAGCTCTTCTCAGCCTTTCTCTGTCTATGTAGAGCAACAAGCTGAGGTAACAAATACAAATTATGAGATATACATACTACTTTAAAGTCTGAGGAAGCAAGGAAACATAAGTAGAGATATGCATCATACCCATAGTATGGTGGCTATGTACAATGTAAACAGATATGGGTCCATACTGTAGCCAACTTTAAAAGACCTAAAATATGGCCATATTCATACAGTTTCAATACTGTCATTGAGGGAGGGACAGAAGACTATCTTATGTCATAAAGGTTAGTACCTATGACCTAAAGAAGCACATAATACTCACCCTTTGGCACCAGATATCTGTATATGGATAATGGTATAGACATGGTATGGATACGACGTCAACTGTACTGTACCATAGCTAATAATTTTTATATAGTTTACAGTCATATCTGTAACAGTACAATGCACATCCCTAAACACAAGTAATGACTAAAACATAGAAATGAACTAATAGTCATAATGTCCAAGAAGAGGATCATTGCAATGATAAGCAAGAAGATGGGATAATAGCATGTGAGGTGCTCCAGAGGGCTTTGGCTTTAACAATTCAGCTATGACATGCTTACCCAGTTACCATGTCATAAATGGCCATTGCCATACCATGATGCAGGCCAGGTGATTTTCAATTTTGCTGCCTCTACCAAGCCTCTACTCTCCCCACAGCAAATCATTGGTGTGACTGGCTCCTAACTGAGCTTCAACTGAAACTACTTATCCATGCTATAGCAACAAAGCGAGTAGGGATCCACACCATATCCATACATGGATACAACCATCAAATATACAGGTTGACCTGTACCATCACTGTATAGGCTGAAACCATCAATGATACGGGTTATAACTGTACCTGTGAACTGTATTTCTGGCAATGCCAAGTGACTCCAAAATTCTTTTAGACTGAATTTGTTTTAGATACACAAATAAGATTAGTATCTGTCAGATCACAGTAAATTATAGACAAAATTACCTATATTGAGGTAACCCATACAGGACCTGTATGAACTATCCCATAATTCCATAAATATGGGTATGGTGCAGATCCCTAAAAGTGAGTATCAAGCAATGAGCAATGAATGTCAATAGATGTAAGTCTTATAGAAATGACCAGAGTTCAAATGATGACCATAGCAGCCCACCATGTCAGATATCTGATAGGGCTTCGCACCGTCACGGTATGGTATGGTTGTATGGGTGCCATCATACAGGTACCATATCTGTACTGTCAGAGAGTTCCATCATTTTTGGATCATATGGGTCCTATACGGGTACCTGAAAACGGACAAATTAGTGAGTTCTTTTGACCATTGTGGATACAAAACAATGAAATATGACCATTTCTGTTATATTTGATGCTGATTTCTGCTCTTATAGGTAACCATCGGTATATATATGGTAATGACAGCTGTCACCATCACTGTACCATCAAGGCCAATTTTTCTGATGGTTGACGGCCATCCTCTATATGGCCATACACCATATACGGTACAGTGCAAAGCCCTAATATCTGAGTCAGGGACATAAGAACCAGAATATATAGCTCTTCCTCTCTCCTGTCAGTAGTGACAGCTATTAACAATGATCACCCAAATTATGGGACTCAGGAGTCCCTACTATCCATCCATTACATGGCTTACAGAAGTAACAGAACAAAGCTTTATGGCACTCATAAAAACCATTCTGCTCTATTGCAGGGGCTCCAAAGAAATAACAGAGATTCAACAAGATATGATAGTAATAAGCCGGGTTTGGGGTGGGCCCCAACAAGCCGAAGTCCCATGTTGCAGTCAGGTTGCCAGGACCCAAGGTACAAGGGTCTGGCAATCATGACAAAGACACGGGGCATAGGCTTGTCTATATATTAAGAGAGGTAGTGTTGATGCTGACATAATAAGCTGACATTGAATTTTCCGGCCATTGCCAGACCCGGCCAATTCCGGCTGAGTTTCAATTCCATTGCACTGCTGTCACTGCTGCCTCTCTATGGCAATGAGCTTCAATTTCACTGTGGTGCTGCCTCTGCATATATTTACCAGTGTTCCATCCCCACATGGTAAATCATTGGGGCATGTCCTGCACCCAGTATTCTCTGAACTGAGACTATTGACTACCTATGCATGCTGACAGGGTGCTGTATGCTCTAAAGCGAGTATCAAACAATGAGCATTGAGCAAGCAACAAGTGAACAATAAACATCAAATGAAAAATTAGTAAGTAGGATTAGGGGCCAGGAGACCATTCAAGGACAGGTAATGCATATACATGTACCGACTATGCCATAATCTGCTTATTATGATGCTTTGGCAAGGCTCAAGCCTTCCCCCACCAGGTAGAAATGGCAAGAAGACCATTCATGTAAGGATATATGCTATGCTCAGCCTTTCTCTGTCCATGTAGAGCAACAAGCTGAGGTAATAAGTACAAATTATGAAAGATACATACTACTTTAAAGTCTGAGGAAGCAAGGAACATAAGTAGGGATGTGCATCATACCTGTAGTATGGTGGTTATGTATGGTGTATACAGATATGGGTCTGTACTGTGGCTGACTTTAATGACCTAAAATACAGCTGTATTCATACAGTTTGAATATGGACATTGAGAGAGAGACAGATGACTATCTTATGCCATAAAGATTAGTACCTATGACCTAAAAGAAGCACATAATACTCACTCTTTAGCACCAGATATCCATATATAGATAACCATATGGACATGGTACAGATATGACATCAACCATACCATAGCATGGCCAATAATTTTTATATGGTCTACAGTCGTATTGCTATGGTCATATCTGTAATAGTATGATACACATCCCTAAACATAAGTAATGACTAAAACATGGAAATAAACTAATAGTCATAATATCCAAGAAGGGGATTGTTGCAATGACAAGCAAGAAGATGGGATGACAGGGCTTTAACTTTAACAATCTTTACCAAGTTGGCTATGACATGCTTATCCAGTTACCATGTCAAAAATAGCCATTGCCATACCATGGTGCAGGCCAGGTAAGTTTCAATTTGCTGCCTCTACCAAGCCTCTACTTTCCCCATAACACATCATTGGTGTGATGAGCTTCTAACTGAGCTCCAACTGAGACTACTTATACATGCTATAGCAACAATGTGAGTATCAAGCAATGAGCAATAAATATCAATGGATGTAAGTCTTATAGAAATTATCAGAGTTCAAATGATGACCATAGCAGCCCACCATGTCAGATATCCAAGTCAGAGACATAAGAACCAGAATATCTCTCTCTCCCTTTCTTCTACCAGTAATTAGGGATGTGCACCATATTCATACCATGAGCACTTTTGATGACACAAAATATGGCCATACCCATACAGTTGAAGTACTGTTGTTGAGGGAATAGTAGGGGACAGTTCAATGTCATCAAGATCAGTAATTATGATCTCAATGAAGCAAATTACACTTACATTTTGATGACAGTCATTTGCTGTCATCATGAAACTATCCATATATGGACAACAGTATGGATATGGTATGGATTTGGCATCAGCCATACTGTACCATAGACAAGATTTTATGTATGGTCTATGGTCATATCCATAACAGTATGGTGCACATCCCTACCAGTAATGACAGCTATTAACAATGATCACCCAAATTATGGGAGTCCCTACCCATCCATTACATGGCTTATAGAAGTAACAGAACAAAGCTTTATAGCACTCATAAAAATTATTTTGCTCCATTGCAGTGGCTCCAAACAAACAACAGAGATTCAACAAGATATGATAGTAATAAGCCGGGTTTGGGGCGGGCCCCAACAAGCCGAAGCCCCATGTTGCAGTCAGGTTGCCAAGACCCAAGGTATGAGGGTCTGGCAATCGTGACGAAGACACGGGGCATAGGCTTGTGCTCTGTATGTCGTGCTGTAAGACACAATCAATGATTAAGTCAGAATGCATCTCACGTATTAACTAAAATTTCAACACACATCTCGCAGGTCTTCACACATGCATTGGGAAATGAAACACATGTGTTAGGACAAAAAATGCATGCATTCAAAGTAGAACGCATCCATGCATGTAACTGTGACACATTTGTGACAGGTGCATTTTAGGTGTATTAAGTACATTCAACCAAAGTTCAACCCCACATTGTGTTCCTCAGCATTCCTTTCTTAGCAAACAGCATTTTATACTGTCTCATACCATTAGAATACCCATAAAATTGTTTGATTAAGCAGAAATATCTTTCATGTTCTCAAATTTAAGTAATCATACTACTTAATGATCAAGATGTCTGTCTGACTCTGACTTAGACATGGACGGTCACCCACAAACCAGTGTCAAGGCTACCCAGACACTCATATTCAACTTCAGCTTCAATCTTGTGTACAATAATAGATATTAATTATACATAACTATGTTTTAACAGCAGTGATCTAAGTATTCTTTTTCTGAGTGCACTTGGCTGGTCCCCCACTTGGTTTGGCACTAGCATCCTGTAGTAAATTCTCCGATGTTGCCTTATGCTTTCTGGATATCATTCGTGGCTTAGGTACAGGCCTGCATGCTTTCTTGTCCGCATTTTCTTCTTCTTCTCTTGCTCGGAACTATTCCTGCCATTGAACAGCATTGCCATAGCATTGACAAAGTAGTGAATGAGCATACAAAATTAGGCGCAATTGTCTGGAGCCACCAGGAGTGAGTTAGATTAATATAGGAGACAAGAAAGACGTAAAAGAATACGGCACATGTATAAAGCCATCTTCTGTTGGATCTGAGTGCCCCCCAATATGTCATGGAGGAAGGTTCAAGGAGGGATAGAATTGGTAGCAGATAAGAAGTTTGATTCACATCATTATCTCACACCATTGGGGCCATATGCAATCATCCTTCTGATAAGCTCTGGCTGGCAGAATATAGGCTGTGACCATGCACATAAACCAAACTGACAAGAAATGCAAAAATGCACATCTGTCATGCACGCACACACATTGAATGCATTAATGCATCAACGCAAACACATTAACGTAAATGCACATGGATATAATGCAAATGCACTGAATGCACAAACGCATCATGCAAACGTGAAATTCACCATGCTCCACCATAGACATGCATTTTGAATGGACCAGTGCACCACAGATGCAACACTTCACTGGGCCAAGACAATTCTGTGTTCGACATCTGCATCCATGTGTTCACACTGCATGGAGAATCTAATATTTTAACTTAAAATATTGAATTCTATAATTATTTATTTTTTCCAACATCTAAGCTGGATTATTAAAATATTATTTAAAATATTATTTCAATATTCTTGTTTATTGAAAAAATATTGGAAATTTTCCAAATATTGCAAATATATTTAAAATATTATCTCAATATTTCAGAGCAACATATTGAAAAAATAAATAATTATAGAATTCAATATTTTAAGCTAAAATATTAGATTCTCCATGCAGTGTCAACTGCATTCATCTGCGTTTGCATGAGTTCAACTTTCATATGTTTGTGGGCCCATCAATGCATTTAGATGCACGGTATCCTGATAGTCAGTACCATTTCAACAATACCAGTTAATTATGTTTTCTGTTGAATAATGACTTACTTTTCTGATTTTCCTGGAAATATCTCCATGACTTAATATGACTTAAGAACAAGGGTATTCGTCTATAAAGGCTATGAATGCATGCATGTTAGTCAGTCCTAGTCTCACAATGACTAGAGTACCATTTTATGTCGAACTACTTGTGATCCCTTCACTTTTCTCAACTTTGAGTAAATCAGGCACCTATAAAATCAACACAAAGAATCACGCATCTCAAAAATAAGTCACACATTCATCCAAACATTGAACGCAAGCATTAAGAAAGTGCACACATGTGTTCCTTTTGAAAATGCATGCATCTGAGATTAAATGCAAGTGTGTGACAGTTATGTGACAAATCTGTGTTCGGTGCATTCAATGTGTTTAAGTCCGAGTTGAACTAGTTGACTTATGATCACTTTGATTTCTTCTGCCCATATTTGCCTCTAGTCGCTCATTCTAGGCAAGTATTTTATTTTTGTGATGTATTCCAGCTGTGTATAGCCAGGTTGCTGTCAAGTTGCTGTTTTGGAGCCATAATTTAGCTCAGTTTCTTCAGCTTGTTCCTTGAGAGAGTGGTCATGGTACCAGTCTGTACTGAAGGTTATTATACCTCATGGCCTCTAACACCTCTTGAAACATCCGAGCGCTCTTACATCTAAAATTCCATCTCTTACATTAATGAATTCAACTGTATAGAGACTACCATGATGAAAAAAGTCAATTCTGGTGGGTGTCGATATCATGCTGGGTATAAATTTGACAGGCAGTAAGTCTTCCTTATACTGTAGCTAATAAAATAATTTTACAGGTGTCTGTAAGCCCAAATGCACAAGACGCCCAACAAACACATCCATGTCATGCTCATGCAGACGTGACAAATGCATGCGTGAAAACGCAAATGCATGCATGTAAACACAAACACAGAATTCTATGTCCCCCACTTCACTCCGCTTGGGAACAAAAAATACTTTGAGTAACCCAACAGACATTCAATTTGTATGCCCGATGTATGGAGATACCCAGAATGTGCTTTGAGTTATCTTGCAGGGCTGCCTAATAGAGGCTATTCGACCAGGGAATGGCTCCATGTTGAGGGTGTACTTCGCTAGCGATGCCATTTATCTTTCAGTCGAAGATGGAAAAGATGAGAAGGAAGAGCCAGTGTGTTGGGAATTGAGGAGTGGATTCCAGCTGAATTTGATTAGCATTGGGTATATGCAGCACTCGTTTGCATATATCAGTCTCATGTCATTCCAGTGCTTATGCATTATGAGTAGAGTTGGTTCATGACCATCATATATTATACCTTTCATACCTCTCATTCTCTTGGATCTCGAGGATGCAGGAGATTATGCAGCTACCAAAGAGGCTGGCTATAGAGACGATTGATTGGTCTAGACAGCAAGGACTTTCTTCATGAAATAATGTTCATTGCTCACCGTACACCATTTAATACTAGGCAATGCTGCAGAAAGTATAGACAGATGAGCGCTCTACACTATGGTCTCTACCAGTGCTAGCGGCATGTCTGAGGCCAAAATATATGAATCATATGAAAGGACACAGGAGGATTGTGAACAGAGGGAATTGAACCCCATGCTTGCACTAGTACCACTTGCCATTACGTGACATCCAAATCATTAAGTAGTTCCCAGACACGGTTAACGCTTGGTGTATTGTGATTTGTCTGGGGTGATTAGAAACGGGTTGGAATAAAGGAAATTGTGACCTCACCTGATAAAGCGGTTGGAGCAAAGACTGGTTCCACATTTTCGACCATGATGGTCTTTGATTTTATGAAAACTCTCTATGACATAAAATCACTTTATGAAGCTTTGTGTGATGCTCAGATCACAATTTGCTCTGTTGCTTGATGAACTCCGAGTCGACTCTCACCTTCTTCATATACCCTGGTCCAAAGTTCCTTGATTTTTCTTCTTCCAGCTGTTTCCAAAATTCGAATGAAGGCCTGAGTATCTCAAAACTCTTCTTCTTGGATGATAGACTACTCACAGAACACAACAAGCACACGGCTTGGAGTTCTTGTACTACCGCATTGTACTAAATTATGATTCTCTTATGGCGAATTCCACTATGGAGGCTGCCAGCTATGCAGACATTACATATGTCTTGTCTCTCCTGTCTCATTTGCAATTCAAGATTCAAGATTTCAGCAACAAATTTGACCCATTGACATTGAGCAATGATGAGATGATGCAGATTTTGGCCGACGGGGTTCACTTTCTTTGCTGGGGTAGCAGTGCTATGTTGTGGCAGTGTTTCGCCAGAGTGTACTCAGGGATTCAGATTATTATTCTTGTTTGTAAAGGTGTACTCATATCAGGACAGAAGGGCACTAGAAATTCTGCATGGTCACCTGCATGGTACCATGCTGGCATGGTGTGTGGCCATGCAGCCATGCAAGTCACGAGTTCAACTCCAGTTGAACTCAACTATATCTAATATATGTGCTGTGCCTATGATGCTCATGAGCTTTTGTAATGATATACTTACATTTGTTTTGTTTTTATTCCTGAATATCCTCCAACAAAGATACCCAGTTGGAAAATGATACGAAAATTGCACTTCCGATAACCACCAATTACAGTGTTTCACACTTTGGGTCTATGGTTTTCAGTGACTAGTGTATCTTACATGTATATATTTATAAGTAGGAGAAGCTTAAATGTTTAAATTTTGGTGCTTTTCTGTACTGAGTACTCAAAGATCATAGAGTGGTGCTGTAGACATCAATTACCTATCAATACAGCATCAATGTGGCTTCAATGTGTTGAGTACTGATACAACTGGTCATGGAGACTAACTTAGTGATGTCCATTTCTTATTTGAAGATTTGCCTCGACCATGGTGACATGCTCTATGAGCATTCATGTGTGTAATTTTGTGAATTGTACCAATGACTACAGGCAATAATGCACAGAGACTAAGGCAATGAGAAAAAGAACAGAGCGCAGTGTTTATAATGCCAGTAATGATATTACCAGAATAAAGCTGGGGGGGAGCACATGGCTTAACCTGAGAATGGTACTAGAAAGGCCGTACTAGGTATAAAGTCCCAGTGCTTGACACTGAGTGCTCTGACAAGGCAAAGCTACATGTGCTAATAATAGAGCAGGACACGCTTGGGAGATAATTAAGACTTCACATAACGGTGATCTATGATGCACAAGGCCTGGTAGATCCAGAACTTAGAGCTCTAGACTTTGTGATGTCAGAACTTGAGTAAATCCGAAGTTTCTGACTTGGCCGAAGCGCGCAAGGCCTAGACAAGAAGCACATTGCCCTCACTATGATAGATTTCCCTAGAGAATACTATGAAGCAAAATAAGAGTTGCATGCTAGGCTGCAATTCCAAGGAGATAGCAACCCATGTCAGTACATGCAGAATAGCGCAGTTAACCAATGTCGCAACACTCAGAGACAGGATTTGGCCCCAAGCCAGACTCCTGAGTCAGTGCCAAGCAATGGTGTGCTAATGGCTACATGCATGGGATGCTGGCGAGGGAGTACAGCAACCTAAATGATACTATATTTGGTGGTATGAATTTGTAGAACATAAAATAGATAAATAGTGCAGTGTAATTGTAGTGTACAAGTTTCAGACCCCCGCTGTAGTCATGTGCAAGCCTTCAGCTTGACGCCCTAGCATCAGGACCAGTTTGTAACTTTGAGCGAGAGAATAGACCTAGAATTGATATCATATCAAGTGAATTGAGTTGTGCATGAGGCATAGAAAGCTAACATGGCACTTGTGTGACTGTTAATTGGTTGGGTGACTTGCACTCTAACCTGAGAAGAGGAGTATAGTGTCATTGAGGATGCGCTCTTGTGCTTTGAGGGTTTTTTGTGACGTGAGGCACTACAGGTGGCAGAGGTTCAAACCCTTTGGCTTGATTAGTGCTCGCTTGAGGGTATATATTTCCCAAGTGGCATAGGTTCAAACCCTGTGGCTTGCGGACAGGTTTTATAAGGTTTTCTGTGTCTCTGGATCACATAGGTTAGAACCCTGTGGATATACGATCGGTTTGGAAGCTCAAGCGCATAGGTTTGAATCCTGTGGCTTTAGTGGAAGGTTTTGTGAAGTATTTCTGCTTGGAGCACGAAGCTTTGAGTCATGTGTTGTGTGTTTTAACTCGTTTGAGGTCATTCCATGTGTCGCTCTACACTTTGTGAGGGTTTTGTGTATGTCTCTTGATGTTGCGTGTACTGTACTACACCTTGCCTTGAGGACCAGCAACAACTGTCGCTCCTCTTGTTATTAAAAGCCCTTGGACATAGAGAGATCTAGATACTTGACGCGCGCTATCGCTGTACTTGTGTATCTTATATTTTGAGAGTTTGGTTCTTGTGTTTCTATCTGCTTCTATCGCATCAGAATCCTCTGACAAACTTGAGGGTTTGTGTGTGTAGTGTTGGGTGTGGGTGTGATCAGTGTCTTCGATGCTGTTGCATTTCTAACTTGTGCGCACAGAGTCTCTTCAATGCAACCAACCATGCAGGCATACCACGCAGCCACGCAGCCACACCATGCAGGCTGACCATGCACAGCTATGTGGATTAACCATGCAGCCACGTGGACCATGCAGGCACCACACAGGCATCACATTGAAATCACATTGATCCATACAAGGTTGCCTTCAGAAAGTGCATCATTCATGTAATTGCCTTTTGATTGGCTTGTAAGTTCTTTGGTGTTGCTCATACCAACTACAGAATGCTGTATTCTTCTCACAGTGCCCTCTTCACAGGGAACCCCACATCGTGGACCTGGAAACTTCTAGCTTAGATAACTGCCTCTAAGGCATTTTTATACTGTTAGGATACTCATAAAATTATCTACTTCAGCTACGATGCTTTTGATGCTCTTAAACTTGGCAATCCTCTTCAAATGATATTTTCATGATATTGACTTCATTTTAAAGTGTTTCAGTATCCTACCAAAGCATTCCATATGCAAACCTTACAGATCATAATAAAGCTGATTCTATGGAAGGAGCAACAGAAATTAACGGAACACGTCGACTCTTGTTGCGTTTGATGGACTTGATCAACTTTTGACAGGAGTTCAGCGATGTGTCAACCACGCTGACAACCATGCAGCCACGCTCCATGCAACCATGCAGAATTCTTGTTGCCCAGTGATACACTTGAAAAGTGTTCACACATGTAATTTTGCAAAATGTATCAATACATACATTTTATATGATCTAGATACCAAAGCAATGAGATATACCTTAGAGCACAGTATCCTAAGTGTGGACAATGAAGTTCCTTGAGTGATGCTTGGTGGAGCACAAGGCTTAACTGCAGAGTGATACCATAAGGGTCACACTAAGTCTAAAGCCCCAGTACTTGACACTGAGTACGCTGACAATGCACGGAAGACGCACACTAAGAATAGAACCAGTGAGGCTCAGGAGATAACTGACACTTCGTGCAACCTTGATCTATGACGCACAATGGCACTGCCATGCAGGGAGCTAGCGCTCTAGACCTTGGAATGTATAGAATTGAAGTAAGACCGATGTCTCTGACTTTGGCCAAAGCGTGCAAGACCTAGACGAGATGCTGGTGGTCCTAGAAGACCATGGAAATCACTAGAAGATATTATTACCATAAGACGAGTTGCACGCTAGGCTACAACTCCGAGGAGATACTAGGCGATGTCAGTACGCGTGGATAGCGCAGTTAACCAATGTCACACAGCTGAGAGACCAGGATCTGGCCCCGAGCCAGAGCTCTGAGTAAGCGCCAAGCAATGGCATGATTATGGCGACATATGCGTGACCCAGGGAAGGTGCCCCACAGCTTAAATGATACTATATTGGGTGGTACTAATTTGTAGAACGTAAAATAGATAAATAGCGCAGTGTAATCGTAGTGTAGAAGTTTTGGACCCCCCTTGTTGGAGCACGCAAGCCCTCAGCTTAGCGCTCTAGCTTCGGGTTTAGTTTGTAGCTTCGAGCGAGAGAATATACCTTTTATTGAGAACATTTGAGTGACTTGAGTAGCGCATGAGGCATAGAAAGCTTAGTGGGGGACTTGTGTATGGTTTGAGTGATTGGTTGACTGTGCTCCACCCTGAGAATAAGAGATATTGTGTCAGTGCGGACACGCTCTTGAGTTTTGAGGGTTTCTTGTGATGCACGGTGCTACAGGTGGCAGAGGTTCAAACCCTTTGGTCTGATTGGCATGCGCTTAGTTGGGTATACCATTCCGCAAGTGGCAGAGGTTCAAACCCTTTGGTCTGGTTAGTGTTCGTACAGAGGCCTTCTTTTAATGCGCGGCACTACAGGCGGCAGAGGTTCAAACCCTGTGGTCTGATTAGTGCATGCTTGAGGGTTCTCATTTCTGCAAGCGGCAGAGGTTCAAACCCTTTGGCTTGTCAGACAGGGTTTATTTGGTTATTGTTTCTCTGGATCAGCACAGGTTCAAACCCTGTGGGTCTATGATCGGTTTGGAAGCTTGAGCGCATAGGTTCAAATCCTGTGGCTTGAGTGGATGTGTTTTGAAGGGTTTCTGCTTAGAGCGCAAGCTTTAAGCCGTGTTTAGGGTGTGTTTAAGTTGCTTGTGGTCGCCTGTGTGTGTCGCACGAGGCTTATTGAGGGTTTTGTTGGTGTGTGGCAACGAGTTGTGTATTGTAGTACACCTTGCCTTGAGGCCCAGCGACATCTGTCGCCCCTCTTGCTATTAAAAGCCTTTGGACTTGGAGAGATCTAGATACCCTACGAGTGCTATTGCTATACATGTGTATCATATATTCTGAGAGTTTAGTTGTATTGCTTCAATCTGCTTCTATTGCATAATATCCCCCAAGAACTTTGAGGGTTTGTGTGTGTAGTGTTGGGTGTGGGCATGATCAGTGTCTTCGATGCTGTTGCATTTCTAGCTTGTGCGCACAGAGTCTCTTCACCAGGACAGAAGATCATGGCACGCAAATGTCTATATGTGTTATTTTCCTCCAATGATGGGACTGGTGTTAAGAATCAGGGTATTTAGAGTAATACATGAGATAATGAATACTCAAGTAAAACCTGAGTCGTGAGCGAGGATGTCCAAATGCCGAGTTCCAACCACCAAGAGGGATCCGATATGGGTGCTAACAAGCACTGGGTGTAGTTAACAGGGCGTCAGCAAGCGCTAGGTGTAACTAACAGGGTTTCCAACAAGCGCTAGGTGTAACCAACCAGGAATGCTTAAATTACATGGTTAAGTGGACATTCAAAGATTAAAATTAGATTAAGAGATCCCTAGTACAATTTATCTACAAGTTTATATACTAAGCAAAGATTCGAGTCATTATTATTCTACAATGTTCCATAATATTCTAGTATTAGCACGAAGAATAGAGAAAGTAACAGAAAGTAATAGAGAATACCAGCGAGTCACTGTTAAGACCGAGAAGGCCGAGTATGGGCATGTGTTGACTCATGGACAGAGTCAATGGATGGGTGAAATCCATAACAACTGGGCAGGCTGACAGTGATCTATGGCTGAGAAAATGGTGCTAAGAATATTTGTGGCGGTGTTGCTAACAGACGCGGAGTTGAAACTTTTATCTTCGTCATTACTGGAGGGAGCTATGTGTTATCGACGGTGGAATCCATGAGTGAAGGCAATTGCAAGAGCCTTCCCGTTTTGGATACTATATCTTTTTAGGAAGGTCCGTGGTCAGCAAAAATGAACCTGCTATATTTAAACTCAGTTGTACAGGTCGTCTTATAAATATATCTTGAGCTTGCTCCCATATATCGGTTACAGGTCTAGGGGACCGGCCATGATGGATTTAGGGAATTACCGGATCCCAAAAAAGGTTAAGGACGGGACTTGTTCCATATTTAGATTTTAGCAGTGCATCGTAATGATATTGATGTGTTTCATGCGTCGACACTGTTTACCACCATCTCTGATACCTACTGAATGCTTCGTTACTGTAAATATCTCAAGAACAACCGTTAACGGTTCAGAACGTTCAACCACTTTCTTTGAATCTCTTGAAGGCTTCGGGAATGCTTGCTTTGATCATCTTTTTGGCATATCCGAACTCACCTTTGTTGATGTGAATTGCGTTCTATTCATATACACATCTCCACGTTTGTGCGGTCAATGACGTCCTTTTCTCTCATACAGTTGAATGCCCGGCCAGGTCAGGCCAAGCCCTACAAAGTGCTTTAAAAAACCAAGGCCACTTGGGGGCCAAGACCGCTTCAGCATTGCCTTGCATCATTTCAAAGGCTTGGCCCACTCATTCCTCCCTTCTCATCTTCCCACTTATACAAATTATGACAGATTTATCATGAGCGTGCTGTTGTGAATGCTGTAGCACGACAACATGCTGCATTATAAACATGTATCCTATAAAATCAGTCGTTCAAACCGAGAGATCGTTCTATCCTCAGTGCAAATGGTTAACTGTCGAAGCCTGTCAAGAGTTCTCTGTTGCTTCCTCACATCTCTGGCTTTCATCATCATTGTTCCAACCTTATGGATTGATCTTGTTCTTAGGCTACCCCCGAGTAGTACTAGCGGCATATCGAATACCACCGTTTGGGATACAGACTCAAAGTCTATAAATAGAACTGTAAGACTCCATGCTTGTTCAGTGACATACAACTTCTCATACTGCCGGAAGATTATTCTCCAAGCTAATGTGATCTTGGCGGATATCCTTCAAACCACCATGGTTACGGAATGGTCCATTATTTGGGATACATGCATCAACCCTGACATGAATAATAATTGTACAGCGATCAGTATCTTCTTTGACATGTGAGCCTTTGTTGAACCAATACCGAAGAATACACCGTACTTAGGATCCCCTTCAGAGGAACTTTCATCTGTCAGATCCAAGACATGATAATGGACCCTACAGTAACAACAGACCTACTGATCCTATCTTTATATGGAATGCCACTTACTTCGCACAAGAACTTGCCAATTACAACAGCAATAGTCTCACGTTCCACGCCGAGCTAACCCTTTTCATGCATGATGTTTCCTACCTCAGCGCTTACCCATTCGACAGGTATGTCATTCAAGCTAGGACAGTGTTCTTATCCGACAAATTTAACCCCAGGCATCCCAGTTACTACGCAGACATAGTCATATTTGCTCAAGATGTGTTCACGAATAATTCAGTTTGCGTAGACCTATCAACATCATATGGACTCATTACATATGTTAACTTGTTGCTTCTGTTCTATCTGTTTGACAGAACCTCATTGAGCGGCATCAAAACTACAACTGACGCTGTGGAGTACTCGCTGTGGCAGCCTAAGGATGAATCGGTCTTTCTACAAGGTCTACAAGGAGCCATACATATATACATGAACCTCCAGCGCAGCACCCTTGTTATCGCATACTGCCTCATCATCACCATCACATTTTGTTTGTTTTTTCGCTATAGGCTTCTATCCACGTATTGATCTCATATCTATACATGTATAGGGATGGTCACTCTCGTGATTTGTCTGATCATGATCGCAACTGTCTTCTTCAGCTTCCGACAACGGAATGAGATCGTTGTAGTGCCTATTGGGACCGTGTTTGCCTTCACTCAACTGCGAGCGTCCATGCCTGGAGCTCTCGACGGTTTCGGTATGTCATTTTTCTTCCTCTATATGCATCGATTCAGACACAAATCCATGCAGGTAATATCCTTGGTACGTCCTGCTTCATGTAAGTTTTGTTCCGCTGATCTACATCTGTAAAACAGACTTTGCAGGGCTACTTCCATGGCTTGTCCTTCTGTCAATCTCCGTGTGTACATCCCGTTTCTGTGAACCAAATGTTTTACCTTTTGAATCATAGGCAATCACAATGGTTGGCATTTACTTGTTTACCGACCCAGATGATCCATCTCATAGAGCTTTCACATGGAGCGAATTGAGTACGTTTTGTCGATGCGCCGATGAAATGACACTCAGTAAGCTCACAGAAAGTGTCTTGTGTTGTTATATCCACAATATTTGGGACACTTCCAAAGATTGGGTATGGGGTGCTCGACTTCGCATACTATCAGCAAGATGGAACTGGAAGAGCATCTCGCGATATTAATGTTGAGATTCATATTATGGATATTGTCTCCAAATCTGCGCTTGAGCATTAAGATCTCAACAAGTTTGCCTGCGGTGCTGAAGAATCTTGCTTTGGCACCAGATCTACTTTTGTCTTGGTACCTGCGGCACACACTAAGATTGACAATGTCGGCAACGACATCTATGCTTGGGTGGGTATCAAATCTGTCATTCAATTTTCGCTACGCACAATACAAGGTTGTGCGCCAGATACTTTACATTCATGTTTGTGCAATTCAGTAAGTTGCGTTCATCCAAGTATCTCTGATGTCATGTAATCACTAGGGGGTTATCGGAGATCCCGACTTAGTTCAATTTTCTATGTTTGAATATTAGTACTGGAAGATGCCCGTTTTTTCACAAAGTATGGTGCTTGGTAGGAGTACATGTCAGCTTAAATGACATGCCAGGTATCTTTACGCGTCGTGCGTCCCACCAGCGGTGACCATCTGGTATTCCAACCTATTCAAAGTGCTCTGCGTTGCCGAGTGAAGCGAAGACGCACCGTACGTGGGTTCATTCGAATATGGCAGAATAAGGGTGGTTGTCTAGGTTAGAAGATGTTAGCGTGTGACGGGATCAAGGAGGATGTCACGTACTGATCACAATGATTATGCTAACAACAGCATGACAGCATCCACTTCTGGGATATCTTCAATCTTGCACAGCGGCATTAACTTCTCATCAGATGCGTATCAAAATTATCCGGGGTTGATTGATTGCAGGGCCTGGGCAATTTTTATTGACGTGGTGCACTGCTTGTCTAACCACATGGTGACGTTCTACATGCGCAGACGGGTAGCCTTTGTTCAAAATGCAACTATAAACTAAAGGCCGTTCGATGTATTGATGTTTCGGAGAAATCTCACGTAGTGCATGTGCTTCAACTCTGATTCCCCCCGGACCGTCGCGCCGCCACACAGCCCCAGAGTTTACCCTCCAGCTCTACTAGTTTCTAGCCTCTCAACCGAGAGTTTCTCTATTACAAGCTTCCTGGCTGGTTCGTAATCTCAAGTATCCGGCATTTATCCTCTGAATACTTATATAATGTACTTCAATCATAAACTGGTATCTGCCAACAGAATGTTCTCGCTCTTTGTGTTCTCTCTCAGCTCTCTCGCTACCCTTGCAGCTGCCTGTGATGCATGGACGAGGGGTCTCCCTACCCCGACAGGAACCGTGTCTAGTAGCGCCGTCATTGAGGTCACTGCCGGCAAAACCTTTTATGGTGGCTGGAAGAAATACGACCGTGGTAGTGGCACTTGCAAGTAGGTCTCCATCGACCTTTATTCATCTGGTTATCATACTTACTGGGTATTCGCAGTGGAAAATCAGAAGGAGGTTCGAACTCTTCGTCTTTTATTGTAATATGCTCAATTGTTCTTTCGAATAGACTGGGAAGATGCCGGTACGCCTTGGTTCTCTGCTATGCGCCATACCAAATTTCACTCAGAATGCTATAGTCTTTCACCTGCACGAGGGCGCAACTCTCCAAAATGTAATCATCGGTGCCCACCAGGCGGAAGGTGTCCATAAGTTATCTGCGCATTGTCTCGTTGCTCCTCTCTAATATGGCCCCTGAAATAGATTGTACCGGTTGTACGTTTTCCTATTTTCTTGGGCCTTGATCGACCTACTACTGAGACTAGACTGTACTTTGAACTTCGTCTGGGTCAGTGCTACTTTAGATTTCTTTGAAACCCATTGTCTAATACTGGGATATAGTTTGAAGATGTGTGTGGTAGGAATCCACCTTTCTGTGTCGAAGTAAATATGGCACTAATTTTTATGACGCGAATAGAGGGCGCTATTACCATTGTATGACCGCTTCGCTTTATACCACTGGGTCTCATTCAATCCTTTTAAAAAACAGAAAAATGATAAGTACGGCAATTACACTAATATCATCGGTGGTGGCACCTATCATGCTGAGGATAAAGTCGTCCAACACAACGGTTGTGGGACCGTAAACGTTAGTAACGTTTACGTCTCCATTGCGTGTTTCCAGGCTGACCAGTTATCCTAAGATCATCAACTTCTACGCTGAAGGTATGTAATAAACCTTGTCCTTTTCCTTAGGCAACACTTAATATTGAACAGACTACAGCAAGGTAACTTGACCACCTTCGGTTTCAACCTGTACTCTATCCTAACCATGTTGTTCAGCTCTACCGATCATGCAGAAATGTACGTTGTCTGATCTACACATCATTATACGCGCACTGAATATTCTCTTCGAGAAGTACAAGTCCCAGTGCTACTGGAATGTCTACATTAAAGATGTTGTTGCTGTTGATGGTATGGAAATCTCGCCATGTGTTTTTATGTGTTCTAATTTGGGCTCCTCCCAGGTGGAACCCTCGCCGGAATCAACTACAATTATGATGTATGTGCTCCCATCAACAGACATCCCTTGTGTATTTCTGACGTTTCACTCCATCTCTCTAGGATACTGCTACAATTATCGACTTTTGCTAGTGAGCACCCCGCGGCGCCTGTTTAATTTTTAAACTGATGTTCCTTTTAGCGATACCTCGCACCCATGCATGCTCTACGATGGCTGCAACGACGGATCAGTTCCACTGGTAGTCTCTCCGCAGCTGACTTATCTTTTTTCTACAGCTGCAAGCCGGAAGTCATTGGTTATTGCTCTGGTTAAGTGAATGCAAGGGGTTCACTTCTGCAAATGTTTGTCTAGCCATAGTCAATTGGTTTTGCGCCTTTGTTTTTAGTGTAGTTGTTTCAAGCCAGTAGCGTGTTCCGAATCACATGACGGTGCTGGGAATATTTAGAAATTTGATCTTAGTGTGGCTCTTGATGTCATCCGGTCAACTCGGAGACGAGCCATTTTATGGAGCCAATGAGATTCATGCGCAACTTCTTGGATGCGTGCGCTATTTTATGGACCAATCAAATCATGCACTACTTTGTGGATGATGTCTCAAATAAGATAAACAAGCATCAATACCACGACCCCAGAATCCCATATAAGGCCGACCAACCCAGAGAGAAGTCCTCAGCAAATAGCTACAACTCAAAATATCTACCAACCTACCAACCAATATTATGTTCACTGTTCATCTTATCCTTCTCATCCTTCCTCCTTGTGCTGACCAGCTATACTTTCGCACAGACCACCCAAGTTCCCATTGCTGAGGCCTGCGGCGGTGCTTCGTGCACCTGCAGCGTGTGAGTAGTAACACTTCATTGACTGAAAGCAATTTGCTTATTGGATGAATGTCTTTCAGGTGCTCTTGCACTGCCGGCGCATGCTCATGCTGCTCCTGCAACAAATAAAGCGATTCCATCGTGAAGCCTTGCCATTAGACTATGATGGTTCAGAGTCATAGTATTACGAGTGGCAGTGAAAGTTAGTTACGTTGAATTGAATCGAAAGTCTTCAGTGCCTGACATAACCAGCTGTGATGGGATTTTTGATTGAGTGTCGTGTCATACCTGAGGCCTGCAGAGTCATGGCGCAACCAACGCCGAGATCGAAGATTCAATTTCTGTTCAAGCTAGGAACGGGGTTCACAGGTTATCGTCGAGTAATCTTATTTCAGGGTGGAGGCTAATGTACACGTGCAGACCTTCGATATGACTATTTGAGACCCCCTTGGACCCACAATGTTCCAGAAGGAAACTTGATCTTCACTAAATCGATATCTTTAATTCAAGTTGCAGATCTTGGGATGGAAATACCTACATACCTGGTAAATATCCCAATCCAATCTGTCGCCACGCCTTCTCGGTATTGGGGTACTGTTAGGATTCTGCCCAAATCAGATATGCGAGCACGAGGCAAGTAGCGATGATCGAATCGAGGTAGGATCAATTAGAAATGATGTACATCGTTATGGAATAGAATGGATTCGGGCAAGGGTTCATGAGGAGACCTGAGTGGTCCGGTTTGCGAGGTTAATGAGATCAGTAAGTGCGAAGCAATTACTGTAAGACGTAGCCGGTAAGCGCAGAGCTATTACCGAGTGGAAAGCCGATACAGAAACCTGTAAGCGCAAAGCTATTACGGGCTGTAGGTGAAGGCAAGCGCTAAGCGTAACCTTCAGATTGGTATTGGAAAGCGCTAGTCGTAGCTGAGGGTTCACGCAGTGTGAGGGTACTGAAAGTAATAGAATGGATAAGATTCTGAATACAAGTTATCTACGAGTTTTTATACTAAAGGAAGGTTCGAGTCATTATTATTCTGCAATGTTCCGTAACATTCTAGTATGAGCACAAAGAATCAAGAAAGTAACAGAAAGTGAGAGAAAGTACGGGCGAGTCACCATCAAGTCCGAGAAGGCCGAGTACAGGCATGTGTTGACTCATGCACCGAATCAACGGATACCCAATATCCATGGGCCAAGAGAATTCTGCGTTCGACATCTGCGTGCGTGCATTCAACTGCATTCATCTGCGTGTGCGTGAGTTCAACTTGCATTCATTTGTATGCCAAATGATGTGTTTAGATGCATGGTATCCTGATAACCAGTGTCAGTTCAACGATACCTGATAGCTTGGCTTTTGAAGTGCCATGATGGTGGTGTCATCTCATATTGCGCTGATATAAGAAGCATAGAAGCATAGGCAAGTCCGGAGTATTGATCAGAGAGAGACAGCCTACTCTCTTCCTCGCATATCTGCATGAAAAGCAAGATATTTGAGACTTGAAAAGCCTGGGCTCAAGGCTCAGGCTCAGGCTTTGAAAAAATGAAGCCTGAGCCCGAGCCTTCATGAAGCCCTCCCCCAGGGCCCGGCTTTTCAGGGCCCGGCCCGGCTCAGCCTGGCTCGGCTTAGGGCTTCAGGCCCAGTCCTGTAAACCACTAGCTGTACAGAGACACTACCATGAGGAAGAAAGTTAATTATGGCCAGTGTCGATGTCATACTGGGTATAAATCCGATAGACAGTAAGTCTTACTTACACTGTAGCTAATGAAGTGATTTTACAGGTGTCTGTAGGCCCAAATGCACAAGATGCCCAACAAACGCATCCATGTCACACTCTCACAGATGTGACAAACGCATGCGTGAAAACGCAAACACAGAATTCTACATGCCCAATATCCATAACAGGTACCGTCTGATGAATTCTCTTATGCGCATTTGTCCCTGGTTAACGAAAGACTGTGGTATCCATCCTTCACGTTTCATCTCCAACCAAGCATTCAAGTTCGTCTTGCTGGGTGTAGCAGATAGGGTAAGGAGTTTGTGAATATCGCATATGTCGGTGGGATGCTTTGCCCGTTTATGTACAGCCTGGGAATTTCCATGATCCATCCACCCCTGCAGTTTCATGAGGAGAAGCAGGATGAAGGGCAGCACAGGAAGCTCTCGTGGTGAAGAGTAACGCTGCTCGAGTTGCCACACGACGCTAGATGAAGGGATCGGGGGGATATTCATAGATCCCGGGACAAGAATGTCGACCTTGCAGCAGCGTCTCAGTTCTCGAGATACTCTCGAGGATCCAGAAAGATCGTAGTAGAGAAGTCAGGTTCCTGGAGGAGATGACATAGAAGCTCTGTTCGGTCTGAACAAGGAAATATTTGAGATGCTCTTGGTCCCATGTCCCACCAATCGGGTTAGCAGATGTAATTACGATGTCTATGTCCTATAAGAGTATCCATGAGGGCAGGATAACTGTGTTAGAGCGATGGTACACACATTCAGCACCCGAGTAGCCTCATAACACAAACATGCAACACTCCCAACGAAACAACCCTGAATTCCCAGTGATAGAAATGCGCTAATCATGGCATGAGCCGTCTTCAGAATTTCTTCCGCTGTCGAGGGTTGAGAATGACTGAGCGGCATTGTTTGTGTTTTAAAAGTTGATACATGCAAGATTGAAGATATAACATGGAGTTGTTATCTCGGTGAGTAATTCAGTCTAGGACTCAGCAGTGCACATGTTTCTGATGCTGTTCTTAGCGTTAAACATGCTGATCAACCGACCCGCCCATCTCATATAACACCTCTACTCAGAAACAGAAGTTTTTGCCAAGTCGATTGGGATACCATGAGCTCGTGCACGTACACTCGACTGGTAGGATGCCCGACAAGATACTTAGCTTCCGAGTGGGTCCTTCAAGCTAACTTTGGCTCTCGCACATTTCTTCACACCGCACATCTTTGCTCCACTAGGAACCGAGCGGTGCTTTGAATTGATCGGGTCACTCTAAAGACACGCGCGTACACTCAAAAAGTGGGCACTCGACGCATGGAGAAGCCCCGGAAGTCATTCAAGTTGACTTGTACTCCCGCGCAGCATCGGACCGGTTGGGGAGGGCGAGACTAGGAAAGGCTACCCACCACTTTGTACCTGTTACTACTTACAGGCTGGTGTGGTTCCAGAATCTATGGCCGAGCTGGAGGACAAAGAGATAGATGGACTGACTGGGTGTATGGTGTGTGTTTAGGACCCGGAAGATACTGTCGCTGAGACCCTGATCCTTTTGCAGCGAACATAAAGTCGGAGACGGCGACATGCGGTATGGAGCTTCACACTGATGTGGCCGAGCCACGTGTGTTGCCTCATCGAGTTTCGTAGACTAGTTAGGGAAACTTACAAGGCTACTGTTCAACCCGGCGACCGACGCCAGTCTCTGAGTGAGTAATTTCCTATGGCCAGATTCACACACTATAGGCATATTATATGAACGGACCCTCACAACCACAAAGGCAACATTTCATTCCACTTGGGAATGACAAGCACTTTGAATAACTCAATAGAAATGCACATACACTCGATTCGTGGTATGCCCAACATGTGGAGATACCCAGAACATGCTTCAAGTTACGCCTAGCATTGCACCGGTCGAGGCCGTACGATCAGAGAAAGACTCGGGTGGGGGTGTACTTTGTTAGCGATACCGTCCATCTATCCGTCGAAGATGGAGGATATAAGGAGGGTGTGACAGGCATTCAAGGAGAGATTGAGGAGCGGATTCTAGCTGGGTTTGATCACCACCAGGTATGTGCAAGTGCTCGTTTGCATTCATGTGTCTCATGTCCTTCCACTACTTATGTATACAGTTGGTTCATGGCCATTATATATTGTGTGCTACAGGCTAGAATCCGCATTTTCAAGGATGTGCAGACTAGCAATTCCAACTCGTTTCAAACCACCTCAGCCCAATAACAAGGGAACCCTGTACACCGAGTGCTACCCGTCCCTGGGAACTACTTTATGACTCTGATATTATGTAGCGGCAACTGATGCAAGTACGGGGTTCAATTCCCTGTCCCGATATCGGTAAAAGGAAATACCTTTTGCAGGAGCCATCAATTTTGGTCTCATACGCGTCACTGGGGCGGATAGAAATCACAATGTTAAGCAACAATTTTCCTGTAGCGTTGCCTGATGTTAAGTAGAGTATGGTAAGCAATGAAGATATATTTTCCAAGGAAAGTCCTGGTCTTCTAGGTCAATCTTCTTACACTCTACAGCCAGTCTCTTCGATCTTCCACATTCTCGAGATATACATCCTAGATGAGAATAAGTTTAGGGGATGGAAGGGATATAAGACGGCTTACCACCAATGCATAACGTCGATTGGATAGGATGGATGCCAACAGTACCATCAAAGAAAGCAGTAGCGAGGAGGTCGGGGTTACGGGGACACCATTTGACTTGGAACGCCCAGTTCAATGCGCTCGGGAGCTCGCTGATGATCTCAGACGTTTGGGGGTTCCAGCAGAGCGCCCTATTGTCCTTGCCGCAAGACAAGAGCATATCAGCATCTTGCTTGCACCAAGAAAGAGACAGGACACCCTGTTCATGGCCAGTAAGAAGTTTCTCCGGGGCGCACACATTACAAAGGTCCCAGAACATGATGATAGGAGACGAAGCGTCTTTGGATGCGGAAAAAAGTCTAGTAGCCTGAATGATAGAGTGAGTAAACTGTCACAGAAAAAGTGGTAGGTCGCACGTTATCTGGATGCCAGGCGATGGCGCTCATCCCTCTTTGCCCACCAACAGCAAGACCGTTCGTCGCGCTGACTTGGCCTGCAAGCATTCCGGCTCCACCACCGTACGCCAGAGTGACGACATCACGTTTCCCTCTGAGATCCCAGACAATAGCGTAGCCCATCGTGCTCACCCCAGCAAGAATGTAAGGTGCTTGCTGATTCCATGCGACCGACATAATTTCGTCGAGATCCGTGCTCCTAGATCCAGACGTCGGGACACACAGCTTCATAGGGTCATAAACAGATCTGCACCAAGATCAGAGTGAGGTAGCTATACCGACCGACGACTACAAACCTCTCCATTAACGGCACCCGAAGAAAAGAGGTGAGTCTGCAGGGGATTAAAGTTCAAGAGTTTGACCGGCCCGGTATGGTTGGTGTTCCATAGGATGAGAGTCGCTGGAGTTGTACGACGCGTTGAGCAAGAGAAAAAGAGAGACACAGCACAGTGACGCACTCAGCTCCAGCAAGAATCTTCGCTGGATCCCATAATGCTAGCTTGCCGTTCTCCATACCAGCCACAATGATGCCCCGTGGTCGACCACTATCGACATACCCCCACGTCAAGCGGTTGAACCTATATTGCCATCATCGGCGGCGACCTAGCGGTATAGTGACAAGACGACGTACCTCGCTGTATCCTTCACAGCATCTTTTGGTCCGGACTGACCGTCTATCCCCAGGTTGAATTCATTCTTGTTGAGAAAATTGGGGGCCCAAATTTCGAGCTGGCTTTCGTTGCAGAAGGATTCGTCGAGGGCGCCAGCGACCATCCCTGTCACTATGAGAGGAAGAGAAGAGGATGGAGATCAAGTAAATGTCGAAGTCCTGTGGATCTCCTTTAGTTTCATCATGGTGGAAGTAATTCGTGCAATAGGACACCGGTCGACACGTCCGTGGCCATGCAATTCCGCCCTGCCCTAAAGTGTTCACGTGATGTGCCCCATGTGCATTTCATAATTTACTTCGGTCCCGGGACGGCATTCTCTTTTAAGGTTTTAGGCTTCTGTTCAAACTTCCTTGTTGGTAAATCCGTAACTACGAAGACTATCACGGCGATACTTGATAGAAGGGTAAGCACTGTACATTTTCTCACTTATATCTCGTTCTATGGCCTTGAGCAGCCACAACAATCCTTGTCATGCAATCCATGAACTACACACCACCCAATGCCAACCACATAAAGGGGCACCAAAATCGGAAATGCCCCCAATACTCTGGTTATCCTAGATCCCCCAGTCGTTCATTGCTGTGACTGACATACAGTGTATAGATGGTAGCTACGGAAAAGGTCACCATCCGCTGACCATGCCCGGAATGCTCAGCATAATCTGGTCACAGGATACGTCATGTTCCTCCAATACCTTTGGATGAGACACATTTTCACTGTTCGTTCAAGGTTAACGTTCATTGTCAAAATAAATTGTCGAGGTTGTAAGACTTGAATGCCGCTGTAAAAAGTAGAAAACCATTTCGATATCCAGTGTCCGGTTTTGTTTAGCGCTTGTTCTTCGGACAGTTTTTGAGATGATCCCACTTACAAAGCGGATACAAGGTCCGATGCAGCCTAATATTATTATACTCTGATCTGAAGTGGCACATCTGTAACCATTCAAATATTCGCCTTCCGCCATATTCAACACTAACCTTGGCATGTTGAATAATTGACGAAATTTGATATCGAACCGTGGCCTACACGCGAGCTCCGGAAGCTGTTGAACCTTACCATTCATTTCTTTTATCTTCGCCCTTTTTCCTGGATGATAGGTCCCTGGTGACACTTTTTCTGAGTATATGTCATAGATAACAATGACAATCTGAACAACGTAAATTGATTACTTCGCGCTTGACTTCCATTCGTTTGATTTCCTGATACTTATGCCCCAACTAGAGACCAGCTGATTCGCACGGCGCTTCCTTTGTGCGCCTGGAATAGGGACTACTGGACGAATACTCTCAACGGTTTGAAAATGTCACTGAACTCTGTATACTGACTGGTATCAACGTGCTTTAAAGATTATTCTATCGTCGTCGTTGATACTACAAGCTGAGCAAACCTCTTGATCTGAAGTCTCGACTTCAAGATCAGAACCATGGTCCCTGTTCTTTTCTACACCAGTGAAGGCCATTGTGCCTGAGGAAATCTGCTTCGATTTATGATATTGTGCCAGTGTTGGATTCCCTGATGAAGCGGAACGCCACTCACGAGTCATACTGGCATATCTGTGCCGCTAACCGGATCAGTCGACATCCTCTCACAAAGGTTCATCTCTCGTTCGCAGGGCCTCAACTTCCCAGACACCAACAAGGTGACCCCATTTTTGATTCCACTATACATCTTTCCAGACATGGCATTAAAGAGTCTTCCATTTCCTATGTCCAGTCCTGTCGTTGCCATCTGCAATTCTTAATTGTTCTATGTCCTCCACGTATGCGCACCTACGAATACATCAATAATAGAGTGCTATATAAAGATAATGATATTTTCCCTCACTGTCATCAATTTATCCATGTTCCGGGATGCTTCCCCCCCTCGGATCTACTGGACTGATCTAAGTGAAATTGAGAAGGTGTTTGCTGACATTTCCTCCAACGCCTCCTTAACCGGGAGGCCGGGAGCAAGAATAATGGCATAGTGCTGATACTAATTATCGCTCTAGTAGTGTGTAAAGACCATATATCGTACACCATGGCTATCGACAATTCACTGCCTTAAAATAACACAGCGAAGCCAGCCTTTCCCGCTAATTGGCGTCTCTTGCATTACACCCATTGGCTTCTCCCGTTTAAGATAAGCGCTAGGCAGTCATTGGAACCTGTATATCAAATAGGGACTCAGGAATGTCAGCTTCTCGTTCAGTGTGAACAAGGCTGTGAAACTTTCGAGCAATACTACTTGCTAAAATGTCATGGATAACCAACCTCTGCTACTAAGTTTTGGACTCTCATCTACTCGAGTTTTGACATAAACCTCATCCATTTTAGATGCGATGGTCTGATTCATTTTTTTCTAGGGCGCTAGAAACACACGCAATGTGACCACAGCATCAGCACACATTCTGTCTTCTGCCCTACAAACCGCCACGTCTTGGACACGTCTCAGCGTTTATTTTAAACCTTATTGTGCCCTGAATTCGTATCAGAGTCCGTGTGAGAGCACAATGCTGTACACATCGTACAGAAAACAAGGGAAGAACTAATGCGGTCGGTACCTTCCATTGAACATGTGTACTTACAATGCTCTGCGGCCTCCACAATACTATGTCGTGCCATTTTAGGATTTCACTCAATAGTATGGTGTTACATCGTCATGCAGCGTATGTTGTAGTTCGAGCACAGGAGGGAACGAAAAGAGCAACTCGTTTAGACCTAGTATGTCGACATGGTGGTAAACGGTAAAGAAAGAAAAGCTATGGGTACGGTAAATAACGGGTTCGGAGCCGGTTGATTCCGATGGCTCGTACAGCCACCAGTAACTCCCATAGCGTATTACTTATAAACCTTGTCTTCAACCAGCAATGCTCTTCTCCCCAGCTCATTATCTACTCTTAAGCATGTCCTCCGAGGAAACAGCCAGCTATCGCAGCTCATTAAGAGTTTCATATTCCTTCGCTACCTCTCTCTCACTCATTGTAATTGTTGCAACCACGTGCGTTGCTCTCATTCTCAAGCTACACCCCGGTGGAGAGTCGTCATATGCCATGAATCCGGTTGTAACAGGAAATAGAACTGTAAGAGTCATCGCCCGTTCCTTGATATCCACCACTCATAACAACCGAAGATTTTTCTCAGCGCTGCCTTTGTCTCAGCCGATATTCATCAAACAACTATGCTTGTGGATTGGCTCGTCGAGCATGATACCTGCAAGGTTAATTGCACAGAAGTTAAGATCTTCTTTGACAAGTGAGCCCTTCCGTCTATGGTTCTCGAAAAATGTAAGATGTGAATAATTCCTTTCGTAGAAATGTATCGCCTAGATGTATGTACGGTCTTTCCAGCAACAACAGACCCAAGGATCCCACCTTCATATGGAACGCCACTGTCGGCATGACTTTGATCAACCATACAAGTTATGACGTCCTGGGCAACTCTCCCACGTTCCGCACGGAGTTCAACATCTACCCATTTTTCTACTATGTTCAAGAGACATTATATATCACACACAGATCTCTGACCTATTATCCTTTTGATGCGTACTGCGCTCTTTGTCTCACGATGCTCATCTTATTCATCGATGTTTCAGTTATTGGTCCAGCATATTCGCTTTTGCTCAAGAGGTGTCAACAAACAATTCTGTCAACCTAGACCTTGGTTTGGCATACCCAATGATCATGTATTTGTCCTCTTTCCATCTTATCTGACCACCTGATGGGATTTCTTTCAGTGACCTCAAACTTACAACTCACATTACGCGGAAAGAACCCCCTTATCCGTATGACATGGACCTTAAACAAGGAGTTATCCATGCAATTATAACCCTCGAACATAGCCCACTTATCATTGGATACTGTTTGGTCATTACCGCCACGTTCTGTTCAGTTTTTACTCTATTTCTCCGTTAACTGTTTGAGCTCATGCGCTTTCGTTATATGAAAAGGGATGGTTACTCTTATGATTTGCTTCATAATGATCACGACCGTGATCTTCGGATACCGACAATGGAACGAGATTGTTGTAGTCCCTATAGGGACTGTGTTCACCTTTACACAACTAAGATCCTCCATGCCCAGGGCTCCCAAAGGTTTTGGTGTGTCGGTCATCTCAGGCTTCCTCTTCCGGGCAGTCGCTCAAGTAACAACTCCCATAGGCGGTATCCTGGGTAACTCCTCCAGCTTGTTTGATATCGACGACTATCATCTGATCTACTTCTTTCCAACCCAGATTATCTTGGGCTGCTACCATGCCTTATCCTGCTGTTGATTTGCGTACGTTCTTGACAATTATTCTCATTCAAATATTTATTATTGTTCATATGATAGGCCATGGCCATGGTTGGCATGTACTTGTTCACCGACCCACATGATCTGTCTCGTGAAGCCTTCACCTGGGACGAATTAGGTCAGTTTTTATGAACAGTCTGATGAATCGATACTCAGAGAGCTTGCAGTGAATGTGTTGGATTTTCTTATCCGGCACATTTGTAAGGCTGCCAGTGCATGGGCACAACGTGCTCGACTCTGCATACGTATAGCTAGACAGAGAACATCTAACGTTATTGAGATTCCCTTGAATAATCTTGAAGGATCAACAAGCGTCCAACCCATCTAATCTACGTGTATGCGTATGCCGAAGAAGAAGATTAGTGTCCAGAAACTGGGAGGGAGAAGAATTTAGGATCGGATTGAACAATTAGTACCTGGGATTTCCATTGTCGTTGCTATCAATGTTTTGCGATGGTCGACTGGTCTTTTGTAAAAGTATTACCAAAAGACGATGAGTAAACTGGTGCATAGGGCATCGATACCACGACAAAGTCAGAAGGAAATTATACTGAAAATGCCAATCATTCGGTTAGGTGACGAAGAGAAGGCGTAAGTCGAGGCGGATAGGCTTATTATATCATCCTCCTCAGGAACAGCCCAAGGTATTGGCAAACCAGAGCATTGCACAGAGAAGTAAGTATTTAGTTGTGCGCTTGTCAAAAAGGACTACTGTAGGGTGGAACAGCATTCAGATGGAGGGAATTGAATACTGAACGCACACGTCATCCCCAAAGGTTTCCGGGAATGATGGCTGTTAGACAATAGCCAGTGACAATTAAAGACTCCATGAAACTTAGAAAGGCCTGATTGGAGACAGGCATGTGATGTCAGTGCATCTTTCCTCCGCTAGGAAACGAACGGTACTTTGAATCCATCAAGTCACCCAAACGACACACGTCTTAACTCAACATGTGGGCGCTCGACCGATACCCAGAAGTCTTTCAAGTCGACTTGTACTCCCGCGCAGCATCGGACCGGTTGAAGTCCAAGACTAGGAAATGCTACCCACCACATCGGACCCCTTAGTCGCTACAACCCGGTGTGCTTCCAATATCTACGGTGAGCTGAAGGACAAAGGAGAAGATGGATTGGCTGAGTATCATTATGGTTGCGTGTTTCGGACTGGGGTGATACTGTCGAAGCGCTGATCATTGGTCTATTCTTTTGAAGCAAACATAAAGTCGGAAATGGTGACATGGGATATGGAGCTTCATGTTGATTTAGCCCAACCATGCTTGCCTCGTCGAGTTTCTGTTTGTTGCCTCGTTAGTGAGAAATGCAAAGCTACTGTTCCACCCAGCGACCAATGCCAGCATCTGAACGAATACTTTACTATGACCAGAACGTCATCTTCATCGGCGCACATTTTCTAGCATACATTCAGACACAATAGGAATGCTCTTTGAACAGACCCGCACACCACAAAGGCAATACTCCACTCCACTTTGGAACGAAAGGTACACTCGATTCATGGTATGCCCGAAGTGTGAGAACGTGCTTCAAGTTAACTTGCAGTACCACCTAGCATTGTACTAGGGGAGCTCATTCGATTAGAGAAAAACTCTCAGGTGAAAGTCAGCTCGCTAGCGATGCATCAACGATGGAGGAGATGAGGAGGAGAAAACACCGGTCCACCCGGCGTTTGAGGAACGGATTCCAGCTGGGTTTGATTACCATCGGGTATGTGCAGCGCTCGTTTGCGTTGATGAGTCTTATGTCTTCCAGTGCTCAGTGCCAAGCGCTTATGAGTAGAGTTGGTTCATGACCACTATACAATGTGTGCCGCAGGATAGAATCCGCATTTTCGAGGATGGGCGGATGAGAAAGGCGGTCATTATGCATTAGTGGTGAGCTGTCTTTTATACCTTCCATCCCCATGCTCATTCTCATCCAGGATGTACATCTCGAGAACGTGGGAGATCGAAGAGACTGGCTGTAGAGTGCAAGATGATTGACCTAGATGACCGGGACTTTTTTCGCAAAATATTTTTTCAACGCTTACCATACTCTACTTAACATCAAGCAACGCTGCAGGAAGATAGTTTCTCAACATCGTAATTTCTATCAGCGTCAGCGGCACGTATGAGACCAAAATTGATGGCTCCTGCAAAAGATATTTCCTTTTACCGAAATAGGGACACAGGGAATTGAACCCCGTACTTACATCAGTACCACTTGCCGCTACATGATATCCGATTTATAAAGTAACTTGCAAGGATGAGTAACGCCTGACATATTGGGTTCCCTTGTTATCTGGCTGAGGTGGTTCGAAACGGGTTGGAATTGTAATCGAATAAAGGGAATTACGCCTTCGCCTGACAGAGCAATTGGAGCACGGTGATGCTAATCAACTATAAATTGATGTTCAAGAAACTTGTGGCTAACGAGTCGCACTGACCCTTTGTCATCAACTCCACCGTGTTGAGAGCTTCATAAGGTTCAAGCAAACACATACAGTGTTCAAAGGGAAGAAAAGAATAAAGTACTAACAACAATCTCGACCATACAGTCTAGGGGGACTCGAACCCCTACTATGCCTATCGTGACAACAGCCATTACGCCACACCCGTATTCATAGCAGCATGGAACGAATAAGTACGAGCCCCATGTCAAACTCGAATACGTACCTGCAAGGATTGAGCACATGAATTTCCAATGGTGATCCTAGTATCGAAGAGGTTAATCTTGGCTTTCGATATCTTACTTACCGATAGATACCTGTTAGTAAAAACGGTGCAACTCATGAAAACGATTTGATTTTCACATTTGCAATACGTACCTATAGGAAATCAAACCCCAAGCGTCCCTACAAACCGTTAGAATAAGTACAAGCTGGCTGACTAGGCATTGGGAATAGGTGTGATGGACTTTATCGCTACGAGCTGGGAGCTTGTGCGACTGGACTACTGCGGAACAGGTACGCCATCTGTGAAGTATCACTTGCATATAAGGAATTCAATCCACATCTTTAGTTCTGATGAAGATGTTGGCATGTCCGAGATACATGAAGAGGACATAAGTATTTTTGTCACCAAGCCAGAATTGTCCACGGGGAAGTGTGAGAGAATCGTTTTGCGTTATGGATGGCATAAAGACAATGAATGTCACAACTCGTACGCAGTGCGCTCATGTGAGAAAAGGTATATTGTCTTCCGGTACGATGGATTCGTATCCTAGGGTATTGAACACGAGGCGTCCAGCCTGCCATTAGAGCATATACGACAATCTCATAGCCTAGAGGAAGAGCGTACATCCAGGACAGCTTTTCTCCCATCGGTTACTTCGGGTTTCCTCCATACTTGAACCCTCTTAGAAATAGAGAACCTGGAGATGAGAAGAGACGTTCAAGGCAGATGCAAGGCATTTAATAAGTACGCAGGGAGTCGAACCCCGTGTCTCTATGTGTATGGCCGTTGTACCAGACCTGGATGGAGAACAGCAGGGTTCGCTCATACCTATGCTGATGTTCATACTGGATGTTCAATCCAGTGAAAATTTGAGTGCCTGCACTGAGCAGACAGCCTGTTCCATCCCGCAATGACTATAAGGGTTATAGCTTGGTACATGGTGCGTATGCGTAAAAATTTACTGCTACATCTCGACTATTCGTACCCTAGGGAATTGAACCGCAAGCGTGTAACAGGCCGTTAGACCATATCCGATAGGGTACAAATGAACATGAATCTATGTCAATAAAAGGCCATTGGGGGTAGGCTTCAATGCAGAGCAGGTGCTTCTTTGATCCGCTGAGGTCGACTAGCCTAAAATAAAAGCATGAAAAAAACAGACTTAAATGACATTATGAATACCCTAGGGAATCGAACCCCAGGCATCCAGCTCGCCATTAGACCACTAGACCGCACATTGGGGATAGTTTCATGACTTCGATTGTGAGGTGGTTATTTGTTTGCATCGAGTTGGAGGCGAAGCTTCTTGAAAATAGAAGACCAGAGACCAAAATTGATTGCTCCCGAAAAAGAACACCCTTTCTTTGGAATTCAGACTCAGGAAATTGAACCCCGGGGTTCAATGTAAGACTCGCCATTGCGCCAGATCTAGATAGCAAACGGTGGGCTTAGGTCTCTTCGTAGCTTTGTTCGATGATTTCATTCTTCACAAGTACGCGAGACGTAGAAACCGTGCAGCTGAATTTGAATATGAGGAATTAGAGCCACAAGATTTGAATGAACCAAGCCTCAGATCAGTTGCTCTTTTTATTTGCTAGCTGGGTTGGGAGCGTGGACGAGGGCGCTTTAAAAGAAGCAGAAGTTGAAGGTAGGGAATCAGACCTTCCCCAGTAACACATTAACGATTGGACGATACTGACTAGTTGAAGAGAAACAAATGGGATAAGAGATTAGTTGGCGCGTAATGACGAAACCTTACTACTTGGCACAATCAAGAGTAGGTCTTGGGCCAACATATGCACTTCAGATGGAACCTGATGTTCACCTGTTAGAAAGAGGCAGATCTATAGAATGGAATGTCAGATGGATGAAATTGAACCCTAGAGTGGTGTGATCACCGTTACACGACATCAGACTTGGAACAGAATACTCACTAGTGAAGATGCTACACATTCTCAGTAGAGAGCCAGAGCCGACATGGCCCATGGACCGTCGAACTAGGTCGGATACAAGTGTACCCCGAACGAGAGCCCAGGTATCAAGAAGTGACAGCACACCAGATAAAACGGGCGATTCCGGTGTGCGGAAAGTAGATTAAGGTGTGGGCGATCGAAAATAGGTGCGAGTCCTGAAGCTGAAGCTGAAGGTCTCATGGAAGTTAGGCATTAAACTATAGCTGAAGAAGAGGACCTTTAACTAGAGATGGAAAGAGACGACAATCATCGCATAGAAATGGAACAACCAAATGTCCAGAGGCATAGTGCGGCACATCTGCATCAGTAGCAGAAAAATATCGTGACCATTATATATGCTTGCATCCGGTGAGTTAGGCGTCTGAGAAAGTGCAAGTCGACGAAGAACCGTGGCCGGCACCGCCTTTGTCATTTTGGGACACGTCACCGGACCGGTGTACATCATGGCTGCCGTGGCACTTGCGCATGCCCACCATGTCTATCGCAAACCGGGTCTTGAAGTCGTCCGTATGCCATTCCTGTGTATAAGAACAGCTCCGACTGAGCACAGCTTTATCTACAGTTATGCCTTCAACCCCTGCCATCCATGTTATCGAGGAGGACAAGAAAGAGAAGGGAAGCCGCCCAGCGCATTGGACTTCTGACAAGCCTTTATGGTTCCAGAATCCATGGCCGAGCTGGAGGTCGAATGGGAGGATGGATACTCTTCGTATCATACGTGTTTTTGGTCCCAGTCTTTCGTCGCTAATCCTCAGATAGGTTAGCCATGTCACGCGTAACAGCCCTACCTTGCCAAAAGTCGGAACTGCTGGGGTTCCTGTGAGGACGCCGACGTGGGGTTTAGAAGAGGAGCACCAAGGCGAGATAAAGGCGACATGGTTGGGCCACGCGTGTTACCTCGTTGAGCTCCCGTTTGTGACTTCGCTAGGAAGAGGCGCGAGGGTGCTGTTTGATCCTGTCTTCAGTGATCAGTGCTCACCTAGCCAGTCTTTCGGTCCAAAGAGGTTCACGGAGCCTCCGTGCAAGATCGAGGATATACCAGAGGTGGATGCAGTCGTCATCTCTGTGAGTAGATTGTTATCAGACTAAGCTGTGGCTAACGCCATTGTTAGCATAATCATTATGACCAGTACGTGCCGTCCTCCTTAGCGCAGTCACCTACTAACCTCTCCTAGCCTAGACAACCACACTTTATCCACCCTCTTTAAACGAGTCTGCATGCCGCACATCTTCGCTCCTCTAGGCAATGAAAAGCACTTCGAATCGATCGGAATACCCAACAGACATGCACATACACTCAATTGGTGGGACGCACAACATGTGGAGGTACCCGGCACGTCCTTCAAATTGACTTGCACTCCTGCCCAGCAATTCACCGGTCGGGGGGTGCTTGACCAGGGAAAGACCCTCTGGTCAAGCTGGGCTGTCGAGGGTGAGGGTAAGAAAGTGTACTTCGCCGGCGATACCGGGTACCGATCCGTCAAGGAGGGAGAGGACGAGGCAGAGAGACCAGTGTGTCCTGCCTTCAAGGAGATTGGGGAGCGCTTTGGTGGGTTTGACCTGGCGATGATTCCTATTGGGTACGTGAGGTTCTCATTTGCGTTTCGTTCTCTCATACCCCTCTAGAGCGTACAATCCGAGATGGTTTATGTCAACTATACATTGTGCACCGCAGGACAGCGTCCGCATTTTTGCGGATATCAGGGCAAAGAAGGCGGTTGCGATGCATTGGGGGTGAGTACTCTTTTATGTCTTTCTTTCATGATCCTAATTTCTTCCAGGACGTGGATCCTGATGACAGAAGAGATTACCGAGCCACCAAAGAGGCTGGCTGAAGAGTGCAAGAAGATTGGTATCGACGAGGCCGACTTCCTTGTTAGCGATATCGGCGAGACGAAATACTTCTAGTACTCGATTCGATAGTAGGCATATTCCGATAGAAATGGAAGGCGGATGGACCATCGAACGTAACGCTCACTTCACATCAGCTACCTTCTTTAATCTCAGTGCGAGCCGATGGTCTTTGTCCTAGAGGTTAGCCAGCGACAAACTCTAACGCAAGAACTGCTCAGATTTGTATTCCGATAGCTGCACTAAGCATATTTTCCGCTCATGCACCTACTAGATGAGGAAAACAAACACAACAAATTCTGTTGCATACTCGCAGTATAGGGAGCGGGCGCTTGATTGAGTATGGAGAATTGAACCTTCTCGGCATTCCTCCTCGAGATAAAATTCAGAATTAGAGCCACCCACAGGCAACACCCATCAAAAACGAAGCTCGTGCGCGATAACTCGGATACAGGGAATTGAACCCCTACTGATACATGATAGCAATAGCCTCTACACCACCTCCGAATGAGAACACAAAGATGAATGTGTGCATCTTAGCCTGCTCAAAGATCTGGCAGGATAGTATACGTCGGTGTTCGAACTCAAGCCCAACATGATCAGGTACCACATTTTCTCCTCTCACCGCCATCATCGTGCATCCTTTTCTTTCGAGTTCGTTCCCATACTCACCTGTGCTTCGATTCAAGTGTTGTTTCATTGCCAACTCGGAGTGTTCAGTGCCTTAGATGTTGACACGGTAGGTCCTGTGTTCTCTCGTTTTCTAGGGCTTGCATTCAATGGCTCTTGTGTGTCTATCTGTCGTGGCTGGCATACCAACTCTCGGAGAAGCTCGGGAAGCGGATTGTAAACCATCGGCTGAGCCATGCTGACCTTCATAGTTGCTGTAAAGGCCACTGATCACACGCGCATTTAGTCGTTGATTTAAGGTGTTTTCTACCCGTCGGTCTGAGGTTGGTAGGTTGACACTCTGCTGAACACATCGCTTTATAATCACCATGCATCGTATGTCTCTATTAATTCTTTTCCTTATATGCCTTCGATATAGACCTTTGGTATCCGAGATGGCAAGATCATTATCTCGGGAAGAGGATCCTCACCTGCTCCTTGTATCTTTTCAATTTCCGGTGATACATACAGACAGGATTGAACAATGAACTGGGGCCATACTGTCTGTAGACGATTGCTCGTCGCCTGGACATTGTAAGTTGTTACTACCCGTACTTTTCTCCTTCCATCTAACGAGCTTCTGATATTAGTGTGCATGCTATCAACTTCTGATGCTGCATTGGTTATTTATGCGCTTATAGTCCCTTGTACTCTGCTGTGGAAACATATTTTCCTGAAGTCGAGCGGAAGGGCCTGCCTTGATGGTGGACCCACTTTGCTTTCCCGCCAACAGATGCTCGTCTCTCATACGTGATTTCATGATCAAGGTAAGCTGCCTTTCAGTGCCTTTCCATGCTTTAATTCAGTCTCTCGATGACAGGCTTGGGCTTTCTGCGTTGTAAGGCAACATTGCGGAGCTCATCGCTGGCTCGATTGTAAGTCTTTCTATTCTCCATTTTATAGGATATTAGTCACTGAGATCCAGGTCTGAAGGATGAAGCCTACCGGAGGCAATGCCACATGCAAATAAAGCTATCTCTTGTATGTGTCTTTCCTGACACTGAAGCTTCTCCAAATGTAAGATCAGCTCGCCGATATTTATCATCCTCACTCCAACGAGCTTTCTGTATAAGATATGTTGCTGTTAACGGTATTATTCACCTTACATCTTAAGATGGCTTCTCTCAGAAGCCGCATGAATTCAAATGATACGCACTGAATTACTTCCTTCCTTTCCCTTCTTCCAGTGGATATTGTCTGGTTGCTAGCATGTTATTGATAAGGGTTCAATTCCCTATATCCGAATATGCTGCAAGAAATTTGGTTTTTTTTTTTTTTTTTCAAAAGCCCATGTTCGCTGGTACATTTGGTCTCACTCCGTCCCCAGGTTTAAGATTGGCTGAAGAGAACAGACATATGTACTCATTCCTCCTCTCATTTGCGACCTGGACCATCTCGGATTTACGATGGGGCTACGCCTCCTAGTATGCTCCTCCTTTCTATCGGAACAGCTTGAGGAATGAGTCAGTGTCATCCCCAATTATGGCTACTATCTGTGTTGTCGATGAACCAGCCGAGGAATAGAAAGGGCCATGCAGTGCACCAAGATGGAGGATGAATGAGCTGAGAATGCGGTATGTTTGAATCTCTTTGCAGTTTCGTCACTGAGTGAACGCTAATTGAATCGCAGACTAGCTTGCCTATCTTACCTCTCACACGATGAAACTAGCTGCTACATCGTGTTCTAGTGGTACATTAGTGAGTTGTAATGTAAGAATGAGTGATTGCTCGCACCCATTCCAAAGCTAACACTGATTCCGATATCAGATGAATTCATCGGAAAGGGACATCTGAGCTCATAGGGAAATTCAAAGAAGGGAGTGGATGCAGTCCAAAATGGCATTAAATTGAGGATACATATCGGATAGAGGGAATCAAACCCTAACCTTCAAGAGTAGCGCTGACCGCTACACCTTGTCCGAACAAGCACCTATAGAAGTATGTATTATTTCGCCAGTGATGTCTGATTGAACAGAAATGGAGTTTACTTTTGATCTGTTCTCAATGTAAACCAACTGATACGATGCGAAAGCCTGCCATAAAGATTAGCCCGGACCAATTCACCGGACTCGGGATGTCAAAAAAATGCAGAAAATTTTGCACCTTCATTTTTCATGGTGTTGAACAAAAGATACAAGCTGAACCATGATAATACACACAGAGACAGGGACTCAAACCCCGACTACCGATTGCCCATTGCACAATTTCCCTCTTGATCTGTAGCTTAAGCTACTTCAGTGCTGACACGAGAACTCGAGATGAGGACTGGGAACTCTTCTTCAGAATGTCAAATCAGCAGGGAAGGCAAATTCTGGACCCTCTAACAGCAGGAATTCTTACCGCTCAGTGTCGTGGATATGATGGGCAGCTCGGTGTGGAAGTAGAGACGAGATGCTTTCCTCATAGGCAAATAGCTATTGTAGAAGTGGTACAAAAAATATCAGAGGTACCATTAGGACAACATTGGGCCAATGGAGCCTGATGTCGAACAGCTTCCAAATTTAATAGCGGACACTTTTAATAGTTCAATCAATACAGATGCTGAATATTTGAATCATCATCAAAATGACGGAAGTAAGCTTGAAGAATACCATATGAGGTAAAGGGACTCGGAAACATTTCTACTCTACTCGCCAACATCCCTGCCTACACATAGCAGCAAACCCTACCCAGCACTGAGCACCCTCAGCCTTCTACTCCAATGGATTGAATACCCAGACACAGCGCAAAGACCGTGCACCAGGGTGTTTGGTTTCGCGGCCCGTCTTTAAACAGCTCTCATCACTCTAAGGAGTCTTATGCGCTTTTACACGCCGATACTTTGAGGTTCGGATACAGGAATACGAAATGGGTTGGTATGGACATCTGGTATGTTTTATTCCTTCATCTCTGCATTAGAACTAGTAACATGAACTTGTAGTAGCAACCATAGTATGGTCATAAGCCGGCTTCTGTGGTGCGTATTAACAACATTGTCTGTTAGACAGGACGAAATATTCCTCTTGTTTCTTCCACTCCGTATTGTCATTGCAGTATCATAACAGGAGATTACTTGAGCGAGGACTGGTTGGTAATGATCAGACGTAACACTTAGTGTATATTCATTTAGGATAGGTCTGGAATTCATCCCTCCAAGCTGTTTCGGTCGAGGAGATTGCAAATCGGGCACTGGGAAAACAATATGGCAGCAATAATTCCCAAATTCAGATGGAGAATTGAACCCCCCTCCCAAGAGATGCTGGCAGTTATGCCATATCCGAGAGGATGGATTTCTGTCATAAAAATGACACTTACAACGAGCAAGTGCAGGAGAGCATATTTTGTTGTTAAGGGCATACAGGATAAGTAGTTTGATTTATAGACCATGCGCTCATGCGGAAAATGCATGTGAAGGACATGCTAAGTATTCGTACGCAAGGGAATTGAACCACAGGTGTCTAACAAGCCGTTAGACCATATACGATAGGGTATAAGCCGTTATTTCTTTTGCAAGAGTGATGAAAGAACATGTAGGATAGGCTTCATTGTTTCGACGTAGAGTGGTAACCTATTTGCATTGAATAGTGTGAAGGATGCAGATACAAGAAGCTGTAAACATGAACAAGACATCTGCGAACACCTTTTGAATCCCTTGGGAAATCGAACCACAGGTATTTGCAACACAGGTAGGCCAGGCCAACTATAAACCGCTAGAACACATTGTCGATAGCTTTGTCGCTTCGTGGCTTGGATTGCGAGGTGGACATTGCTTCTCCGAGGTCGAGTGACAGCGGTTGATTCCCCGGGAAAAAAAGTTATGCTTAGAAATTATTTCTCAGGGAATTGAACCCTGGATTTCACGAAGGAGTACTCGCCATTCCATAGATCCGGATAGTGGGTGTCGATCTGGTTACAATTTATGGGTTCGTTCCATTTGCTTTCTTTAGGTATGGCAGTGCTTGAAGAAGCAAGAAAAAACCCTGCAACTGAATTCGACCCACAAGATTATCGCTGGAGAGAAAGACTTACATGTGCATCGGATACGCTGCTCGTTTCATTTGTGAGTCATGACCTGGGCAGGGAGTGTGACCATGAGTGATTGAAAAATAGGAAGAACGCTACTTGCGTATAGGGAATTGAACCCCTGCGAGCTATGGCATGGGTAACAATAAGACCTGCACCTTCTGCTGGGCTCTGTATGATGTTCGTGAGGTGGATAAGTTGCATTGTTTCACCTACCGGAACATATGAGTATGCACATGCCCCAAACCGGAGCCGGATATACATAGGTGAGAAGGAAAAAGCAGAAGTGACAGGGATTTGAACCCATAGTGAGGTGCTAACCGTGGTGCGATATACAACTGGGAATAGAATGCTTATATACACGTTCTAGGCAGACCGGGAGAAGCAGACTATGTACGAAGCTCGAATGCAAGTGTGCTAGCTAAAGTAATGCTACATCGGTTCGAAAGTATCGCACAGGGCAAAAATATAAGGAATTTATATCGAATGTAATGTTGAACGTTCACTTGAAGTCTAGTTTGAAATATGGCCGGTAGACAGTAGACCATAGATTAATTAGTAACTAGTGATTGAAGGATACTGCGTCTGCTTGAAACCCCGAGGCCAGCTACTTTCTCATGGGGCAAGTCAATGGCAGACTTGTGAATGCGACTCCATCTGAAGTGATTGTGAGGCATTGATGACTCGCCCGTCGACGCCGATGTCCTAAAAAATACGCTGGAAGTTTGGAAGAAGGGCACTTTGGAAAGATCCGGCATCAGTGACGGCAGACTAATGGGCGGTACGTTGATGAGCCTCCAGGCTCTGTATGCTCAGAATTCGCGGATTTTACCTGCTAATTAACGCTATTATCCCTTCAACGGCCTCTCAGCAAACCAATGATTGCACGCACATTGATACCACTTTTATCCTACGGCAACCACTCCTTACGTGCTTTGCTATCCATCCCATCTTGCCACGCATCATTATTGCCGTACTTCATCACGGCAAGGCACCTTCGATCGACCATCACCCCAATACGGAATTGACGCATCACTCAGAAGCACCCAGTTGACGCGCTCATTGATCACTTAATGAAAATGATGTGATTGACGCGAGTACCCTCACAGCTACGACAATTGGAGCTACGGCAACTACAGACCATGTTTTACTAAGGCTGTTACTTCGCCAAGGCCTCGAGAAAACGTTGCCCCATGCGTACTCCTCAGCACAACGACTATTGCTCAGTAATCCGCAGCTAAACAGCACCTAACGATCCGTGCATCGCTCAACAAAACCATACGGTTCACATCCATATGCGGCAACGTCGATGAGTTGCTGTTACTTTAGAAGACCAAGGACCATATGTTGCCTACGATTTTACAAAGCCAAGGCTTTATGGCCTTACTAAGTCTCGCATATCTACTCTATTTATAAATTCGTACTTGTAGTATAAAAACTAGCTAGAAAACATAGTTACAGGGCAGTTCATCTCTAGTCGACCCCAGACTACATCAATTATCGTCACGCACTAGTCTATCGCCAGTAAACAACGTTTATTCACCGTTCTACGGCAATATATCGTTTGCACCAGCATATTCTTGATTGCACGTCGACTCTTGAGCTCACCAGAGTTATCACACGGTTTTTAACTGTGAAGAGTCTTTCGCTACGCGCTCTTTGCTCTTAACACTATTGGTACACACTCATACTGCGCCAATACGTGATCACCGCACCATACCTCGCCCTCGTTATCTTTTATAGGCTGTCATCGTTTCAATTTCGCACCATTGGAGTTTTTACAGTTTCACTTTCATCATCGTTATCGTCGCCCACTTGGGTAGTCTCAGAACAGACTTAGGATCAGTTCAGCCAGTTTTCGTATAGTATCAGTCCCTCGAGTGGACTTGAAGGTTAGTTTGACATAGGATAGGATCGTTTCAGCACCAGACCCGTTTCGACATCGAGTCAGCACCCTCGCACCGTATAGGACCAGTATCGCCATCAGTTTTCGTAGTTCCACGTTTATTTCGTGCCAGTTCACCCTCAGCACCTCGTTCCACGTTTATTTCGCCACGTGCAGTCCCTACGTCGTTTTCGTATCGCCTCGCACACTCACAGACTATTGTCGACCGTTTAGTCTATCTCTCATCGTTCACCCCGCTCCGATTGCCGTCGAGCATCGTTTTCTAGTCTCGTCTCACGTTTTCGTACACGGATTCGTGGTATTCACGTCATACCCGTTTTTGTTCCCTCTCATTTCAAGAGATCCCTACCGGCTTAAAGCCATAGCATCTAGTACTCGACTACCAAGCAGTACTACTTCGCAGACTTAAAGTCGCAGTGTATTCTTGCGTATAGAGGAATTGTTCTACTGCACGGAGGTGCCCCAAACCACTCACACACACGATCGCCTTGATTGCCATGCTACTACATTAATTACCCAATCTCATTCCGAGTTGGTGTTGCCGTTGCCACGGAAGTCTAAGGCCCATCAACGTCATCGTTGCCAGGGCACTTGCGCATACCCACCATGAACCAGGGCATGAATCAGTACGTATGTCATTCCATTCTATAACGACAGCTCAAAGACTGAAGTACTGAACGTGGACAGCGCTTAGTCTATAGTCATACTTTTCCACTGCCATCCGTATCGCCGACAAGGACAAGAAAGAGGATGCAGGTCGCCCAAACATCTGACAAGCCAGTACGGTTCAATAAATGGCCGAGTTGAGGACTAGTGAATGACAAACGAGAGGATGGATGCTCTCAGTATGGTGTGTAGTTATTTTTCCTTGTTAATCGTCTAATAGCTAACCTATCTCACATGCAACAGCTCCACCTTGCTGAAAGTTGGAGCGACTGGGATTCCTGTCAAGATGCTGATGTGGAGCATAGCAGAGGAGCAGGCTACGTAGTTGGATCAGGCGTGTTTTCCTCGTCGAACTGCTGTTTGTGACTTCTCTAGGAAGAGGCACGAGGGTGCCATTCGAACCTCTTCAGTGATCGGTGCTCACCTGTCCGAAGAAGTACACCGAGCTGCCGTGCAAGATCGAAGGCATACCAGAGATAAATTCAGTCATTATCTCGGTGAGCAGCCCGTCATCACACTAAGCTGTGGCTAATGCCATTGTTAGCATAATTTAAATCATTCCGACCAATACGCGTCACCATCCTCAGCGCCTTCGCCTACTGACCTTTCATAGCCGAGACAATGACACGTTAACTACGCTCTTCAAGACAACCTGCCCGCCGCACGTCTTCGCTCCGCTAGGCTACGACAAGCACTTTGAATTGATCCAGATACCCAAAGGACGTGTGCATACATTCGACCAGTGGGACGCACGACACGTGGAGATACCCGGAATGTCCGACAAGCTCAGCTGCACCCCCACACAGCACTTTACTGGCCGATGGCTGCTTGACGAAAGGAAGACTCTCCAGGCGAGCTGGGCCATCACACGCACACGTCAAGGCTGAGGGTAGTCTATTTTTATGGCAATGCTGGGACGAACAGGCGAGAGTGGCATGATCGCACTCACTGAGATTTGCCAGCAGTTTAGTGCGTTTCATCTTGCAATGATTCCTATTAGTATCAGGTATGTGCGGTGCTTATTGCTGTTTCGTAAGGTTGATATTCGCATAGGGCGTACAAGCCGAGATCGAGATGGTTCATGTCCACTATACATTGTGCGCTGCAAGATGCATATTTTCAAGGATATCAGAGAGAAGAAGGCGGTCGCGATACGTTGAGGGTGAGCCCCCTTTTTTTCCCTTTGGCCATATGCCTATTCTCTTTTAGGAGCTGGATCCTAATGAAGGAAGACGTTATTGAGTCACCTAAGAGGCTGCTGAAGAATGTAGGCAATAGGAAGATTGGTATAGACGAGGGTGATTTATCTGTCAATGTTATCGGCATAAAGCTATTTACTATGATGTGACTGGCAGTATATACCTGTAGAGATGGAAGGAGGTGGGGGTTCCAACCTGCCACCCTCTTTGAATCAGCTATCTTTGTTGATTTCAGGGCAAGCTACACATACATGAGACAAAAATCGATGGCTCCCACAAAAAAACGATTGGTATAGATATACAAACCATTCAGACTCGGCTAATTGAACCCCAGATGAACATGGTAACACTCGCTGTTGCACCATCCTTCCTAACAAGATGGTTTTCTTCGTAGAATTCAGCCGGCAACAGTTATAAAGCATGAGGTGGTGATGAAAAATCCAAGTTCTTTGACTATGATTCGAATATAAGGAATCGAACCCAGTTGGGACGGCCAATAATGCCCTCGCGATTACGCCATATCCGAGATACTTGAAACAAGTGCCAACTGGTAAGAACCAACAGGAGTGTAAATTCCGTGACGGTCTAATCATTTCCTGGAGGTGCTGTTTATATCACGTCATGGCAGAGTTGGAAGGAGGATTAGCATTTGAGCATGGAGTTCACTACCGACATCGTCAATCTCAATGTGAGCCGAGACCAAAGTCGACAGGACCTGGAACATATAATCCTCTCTCAAAGAATTGAATCATCGCCCTTAGCCGGTGTGTGATTTTCGGCTTCGCCCTCGACATTGGGAAGAGGTGTACTTTCTAGTTTTCGTCTCGAGGGGTACTACTGAGGAGATGAAAAAAACCAATCACGATTATTATTAGTCGAATATAGGGGATTGAACCCGCATTGATAAACACTTTACGATTACCCCATATCCGCTGAAGAGGTGCCATATTGCTAAGAGTAACAAAGCATTCCCGGGAGGAATTTCTATCGGCTTTGCATGAATGTGGGTACCTAAAGAAAGGTACGAATATTGAGAATTCTCCCTGTGGCCCTTTACTGCTAAGGGATAAAAGAGCAACACATGGAAAAAAGTCAGGAATCCTGCGAGAAAACAAGAATTTCTTCGAACCATTTAGATACAGGGAATTGAACCCTTGCTGACTTGGCAGCCGTTGCACCATATCCTGATGGAATTAAATAGACAACCGGTCAGCTATCTGCATCAAATGTAGCAGTGCAAGAGAACGTACATGAATCGACTCCATCACCAGAAAATCCCACAAGATTGTGGCCATTGGAATAGGACGCGCTCACAAGTACCTAACTCTTGATGAATACAGTGTTATCTAAAACAGAAATGGAAAAACTCACCCAGAGTCGTACACGCTTCCGGTCATTTTCTACAGCGTACATCTTGTTCAAAAAATATGAATGAGCAGTCCGTATGTCATATCGATGCATCTGTGTCCGTAGTCTCACTGATGTGGACCCGGCTGATACGTTCAAATTTAACGTTGCAAGGCAAACTGGTGAGGAGGTAAGAAATGGATTTGCGGATGTGGTATTACTCGGTGTTACACCACCCTCCCTGACAAGATGGTCTTCGTCCTAGGGGGCTGGCCAGCGACACCTTCTGATGCAAGAGTGGCTCAGATTTGTATTCTGAGAGCACTAGTGATTGCACTAAGCATATTTGGTATACTTTGATGATTACGAACCTACTAGATGAAGAATACAAACATGATAGATTCTGCAGCATGCTTACAGTATAGGGTGCGCGATCGTGGACGGCGCGCGCATTATTTGAATTGAACCTTCTCAACGGTTGCTACTCAGGATAAAAATCAGAATCAGTGCCACACGCCATCAAAATGGATGGATATTCAATACTTGTAGTCCGGATAGTGACATTAGACCGAGATTACAAACAAGAAGAATGGCAGCAAAACGTACATTCAGGAAAGCCTTCCTCACTTCAGTTACGTCGGGCTTCCTTCAGACTTAAACTCTCAAATAATAGAGAACCTGGAGACGAAACGAGACGTTCCCACGAAAAAAGAAATGGTTTCAATCTTCGTAATAAGTACTCGGGGAATCGAACCTCAGGTCTCGCTGTGTAGCATAGCGATGGCCGTTGTACCAGATCTGGATGGAAATAATGGGGTTCATTCATTCCTGTGTCGATGTTCATACATTGGCGAGTGTTTGAAGGAATCTACAGCCATGGTACATGGAACCGAGCCAGAAAGACGAACACTTGATAATGAAAACGCCGTATCAGACTGATGACCTAGAAAAACACACCGCAGCGAGTATCAGAAAACTGTACTGGGTCGGAAATCCTCACGATGACTAGCAGGATGATCTTCTAATACACGGTGCGGGTTCGTAAAAAGTCATGGCAGCTCGTCAATTATTCGTACCCTAGGGAATTGAACTCCAGGCCGCTCAACCATATCTAATAGGGTATAAGTCAACATGAATCTATGTCAAAAAACAGCCATCGGGGATAGGTTCCTCGGCTTCGATGGAGAGAGGTCACGAATCTGCTTAGTTGAGGTTGACTACCCTGAAAGCATTAAAAGGTTAGCTTACAACATATCATGAACACCCTAGGGAATCCAACCCCAGGTACCTGACTCCCCATTAGACCAAATAAACCACTGGAACACCCATTCAAGCACAAGGGGATAGCTTTGTAGCTTCAAATCTCAGTCGGTTAGTCATTTTCCTTTTTCCTAGGTCAAGTATGAGCGACTGTTAAAATATGTCCTCTTGGAAATAGAATCCACGAGACCAAAATTGATTGCTCTTGAAAACAATGACCCCTCCCACAGAATTCGTACTCAGGGAATTGAACCCCGGGGTTCAATGTGTAACACTCATCGCACCATTGCACCAGAACAGTCTTTCTGATTAGTAATTCTGGTCCATCCGACTCTGTGTTGGGTTCGTGAGCATGGGGTGATTCGTGAATTATATATCCTGAAGCTCAATTCAAATATGGGGAATAGGAACACTCGCTAGAGCGTGCCTTCAATTACAAGATGGCAGCTAAAGAGAAATCGAGGGAACAAAATATGATTACGCACCTCGGATCAACTGCTCGTTTCGTTTACGAGTTGAGATAGGTGCACGAACGAGTGTGCTTAAAAACCACCAAATTACCTTTCGACTTGAATGTAGGGAATCGAACCCTCGTCCCCCGGCTCTGCCAGTAGCACGCTAGCGAATTTACAATATCCATTCGTGGAAGAGAGCAAAAAAGGCAACAATAAGTCGGCGCATAACCATAAAACCTTAGTATTTCGGCGAGATAAAGAGTATACCTAGGGTTGCAAGATGAACTTGAACATGTATCTGGATGTTGATCCATGAAAAAAAAGGAATAGATACGCAAACTTGGAATAGAATACTCACTATCGAATCTGGTATTCCTTTGTGACGTAGAACAGGAGCGCTTTGCCACAGCTTTCCAAAACCAAGTTGGGCACAGAGGTGCCGTAAAGAGAGTCAGCTATCGAGACATAACGTATGCCATTCAAAAAGGGCTGCCAGCATGGGAATGATTCTGGATGTAGGGAGTGGAATGTTTAATAGTAACACCAAGCGGCGTAGCCTGACAGAAAATAGACCATATGGACAAAGTAACCGAAGAAGACGTTGCTTTATGTAGAGGTGAAACTTGGAATAAGCAGATGTTCAGTTTGCAATACCCAGAAGACAGGGAGAGGGTGACGCGACGTGAAGATGCATGGTTCGACATTTTTAAGACTGGTGGAACAGAACTTTCTTTAGAGAAACCTTCTCGTTAGGGATGTCCACCATACCCATATATGGGTATGGCCATAAACATTACGGTCATTTGACGGGTACGGGTGACCCGTACCCGTACTGTATTGATGTCGTTGAGCATCCCTGACGGTACGGTATGGCTTACGGTATGGCCATATTACGGGCATACGCTCGATACGGGAGCAACCAAGGAGTGACTGCGAGAAATCTCACCCAAATCTGATGTACGGTACCCTTTAGAACTTATTGAAATTGAAACTGCGTGAATCTGTGTCAATTGTCTTAAGTTGGACTATCTGGGGAACAGATGTAGCCAAAAAGCAGCCTCGCTACACAGTGAAGAGGCGTTGTTTGAATTGTCTGAGTCACCGACTCACTGGATGGGAATAGCAACGTAAACTTTGTAAAGCCATAACCCTCCCGACATGGCAAGCAGGCTCGCCATTCTGATTCGATGATATCCGTCTGCACTTGCAACCTGTCTGGTGAGAGTTACTGAACACCATCAATGAGAAGGTGTAGCCTGACTCACACCACGATTATACTTCCCCTCACTTGCGGCGTCAAAATGCGGAGGGAATATGGACTCGCTTGCGACCTAGACTAGGTGGAGAGTGAGAAAGATGTCGACAACATTGTTATTGCAATGACACACATGTGCAGTCCCATATCATCTCGCTTGTGGCCTTGGTAGTGCAAAGGTAGAGAGGGCTTGCGTCCATAGGGAACAGATTGCCGAGTATTAGGATGATGCCATGCAAATAAATGTGACACACACAATAGAACACCAACTATCCCTCAGTATTGAAGTCTCAACAGCTACTAGCACAGAGGTAGAGCGACGATTCCAACAAAGTGTTGGCAAGCGAAAAACTTTTCGGACTCTTGACAGTTCTTCTGGACTTGAAGGTGGCCTTCAGTCATGTCGCCGCCCTGGCCATAGATGTCTGCGGCGTAACCATGGTGACTAGTAGAGGGAGTTGAAGAAAGGAAACTGTAATAGCTGACAGTACGGTGCCCAGAGGGAGACATATCAGTGATAGCAGCACATGCGCGTCCGGCAACTTCTTTGTCCTTTTATGGATGCCGTATTACGCTACGGGTTATACGGACCACATCCGTACCGTATAACAGCCTCTGGAAGGCCCGACGGTACGGGTACGGACCCATATATACGGTATCTGTATGCGCCATATATACGGTAACAGTGGACATCCCTACTTCTCATACACGCACGGCAAGTCAATTGAGGCAAACGGAAGGTAAATCAACGGAAAGTGAATAGTTGAGAATGTGCCAGTCGAGGACGAGCCGCGGCGGAAGGGCCGGCACTGCGGCAGAACCATCGTTTTAGGACACAACATCTGATGGATGTATGTCATCGATGCCCCACGACATGAATCGGTACGTAGTTCGTTTCTTTCTATAAGAGCAGCTCGAAGACTGGTACTGAGTACTTAGGGTATACCTCGAGACGTCGCCCAGTGCATTGGACCACAATCTCTTCGGGCCAAGACACCGAGAAGGCGAGCACATATTGATATCGCAGAACACAAGATACACCAAAGACCACGCAGTCATTATCCCATTGAGCTGCTCATTCTTGAATTTAGCCATGACTAATACTGTTGCTTCAGCTCTGTCACCTGCTAGTGCTCATCAAATCTGTTGTAGCCTAGACCCACGTACTCTCACCTAGTGTTGCCGGCGCTTGGCTCAGCTCGGCTTTGGGCAGCTTTAGCTCCGAGCGGCCAAATTAGGTACTAACTCCGCTCGGCTCCAGCTGGCTCCAGCTCAAGCTGTAGCTTGACTTCCAAATTTGACAACAAAAATACCTCTCCATATTTTCTGTATATATGTTACCACAAATTTGTTTTAAATATATCCTCACCATTTACAACATCTCTACATCTGTTCTGAGAGCAACAAGATTGAAATTGAGCGGGATCCAGCAGGATCTACTTGAAGCTCAACTTTGTGGCTGTGCAAGGTGCATGAATTCCATATTGGGTACAATATTCTCATGGATGCCCTTTTTTCCTTGGGAGAGCGTAAATGAATATTTTTCTCTTGAAACTTTGAAGCAAGATCAGGAAACGTATATTGAACATAAGACAGTACATTTTGAATAGTCTGAAAGTCTTGGAAATGGCACGGTGAGAGCATAGAATCTGAATAAATTTGTTGCCTAATAAGGACATCAGAGCTGATAGCTCAACTGGCTTGAAGCCAGCGGAGCTGCGAGCCGAAATGTTCAGCTCAGCTCAGAGCTTTTGGGCATCAGCTCGGTCAGCTCGGCAGCTTGAGCCGAAGCTGCGGCAACACTACTCTCACCAAGCTCTTCAAACAGACCCATCCACCCCGTATATTTGCTATCCTCAGGAGCCGAGCCATCAATGAGGTCACATACGTATATTCAACATGTGGGACGCCCGATGCATGGAGACACTTGGGTCGCCGGAATGTCCTTCAAGCCAACCTGTCCTCTCATGGAGTCACTCGCCAGTATAGTGCATAGGAGTTGAGGTGGTGCATGCCAACTGTATATTGCATGCCTCAGCATAGCATGCATGTCTTCAAACGGGCAAGAAGAATTCTGTGTGGTAGCCTGCATGGTCACGTGGAGTGTGGCTGCGTGATTGTCAGCGTGGTTGACACATCACCTCCCTCCTATCAAAAGTTGATCAAGTCCATCAAACGCGACGAGAGTCGATGTGTTCCATTAATTTCTGTTGCTCCTTCCATAGAACCAGCTTCATTATGATCTGTAAGGTTCAGATATGAATGCTTTGGTAGGATATTGAAGCACTTCAAAATGTGGTCAATAGCATGAAAATATCATTTGAAGGGCATTGACAAGTTTAAGAGTATCAAAAGCATTGTAGCCGAAGTAGATAATTTTATGAGTATCCTAACAGTATAAAAATGCCTTAGAGGTAGTTATCTAAGCTAGAAGTAATGAGGTACACATTGTGGGGTTCCCTGTGAAGAGCACACCATGACAAGAATACAGTATTCTGTAGTTGGTATGAGCGACACCAAAGAAACAAGCCAATTAAAATGCAATTACACGAGTGATGCACTTTCTGAAGGCAACCTTGTATGGACCAATGTGATCTCAATGTGAAGCCTGCATGGTGCCTGCGTCATCCACGTGGCTGCATGGTTAATCCACATGGCTGTGCGTGATCAGCCTGCATGGTGTGGCTGTGTGGCTGCATGGTTGCGTGGCTGCATGGTACGCCTGTGTCGTCGGTTGCATGGTCAAGGTAAATCTTCATCTAAGAAACGGACATCAGTAAATGAGTCTCCATGACCGGTTGTATCAGTACTCGACACTTTGAAGGTATATTGAAGCTGTATTGATAGGTAATTGATGTCTACAGCACCACTCTATGATCTTCGAGTACTTGGTACGGAAAAGCACCAAAATTTGAACATTTAAGCTTCTCCCACTTATAAAAAATATACATTTAAGATATACTGGTCACTGAAAATCATAGACCCAATGTGTGAAACATTGTAATTGGTGGATATTGGAAGTGCAGTTTTGGTATCATTTTCCAACCGGGTATCTTTGTTGGAGGATATTCAGGAATAAAAACAAAACAAATATGAGGATATCATTACGAATGCTCACAAGCATCATAGGCACAGTATATATATTAAATATAGTTGAGTTCAACTGGAGTTGAACTGATGACTTGCATGGCTGCGTGGCCACGTGCCTTGCTAGCGTGGTACCATGCAGGTGACCATGCTAAATTTCTAGTGCCCTCTTCAAACATAGGAGGGCGTCGCGATTCATTAGGGGTGAACCGTCTTTTATGCTTTTTGTCCCTATGTGTATGAACATCTAAGACCAGGATCCTAACGACGAAAAAGGTAGGCTCATTGAAGAGTGTAAGAATATCGGTCAGAACGAGGGTGACTTTCATATTTGCGATATCGGCAAGACGAACTACTTTGAATTTCTTTGTGCTTAGCCAAATATCAGATATGAACTTGTTGTCCATTCCAATCATCTCGAATTGGCTATTCTTTTGAATGATTCTGACTACCACCATTCTGAAAGGAAGCATCGTCTATCTCAGTCCCTTTAAAAAATGGTACTGCTCCAATAAGCGAAAACGCGAACATTCATAACAAGGAATCAAACCCCGCTGTCCTGCAAGAATCCTTGCCGTTCGGCCTAGTCTGAATAACTGAAAAGGACGAACCCACAAATGAAATGCCATAACCCAGTAATTGTTATGTTCGTAGTAGCCTGAAATTTCTGCCCTATTCTATTGCCATCTTATTTGTGGTGTTGAATCTGAAGCCCTGCATGGGGTTGAGGATAAAGAGGATAAAATGGATTCTAGAAACGCACCTTTAATTCAGAATTGTGGAATCGAACCACTGCGAAGCCCAGTAACTGTTGAGCTATTTCTGGTCTGTAAACTGGAGGCAACGTCCTAAGATCCCCAGAATCTCGTCTCATCCAAAAAACTTGCATGCACTGACCATCAAACAAAGAGGTATTGTTTGGCATAGCCACAGATTCCTAATCTAGGGATTCAAAACCCGGCATCCTTCCATGGATCTTGGAAGGTACTCTGTAGCCTGTTAGACCACATTTGTGTTGTCGTTGACACTCTCGGTGTGTGGAAGGCTGAAGCCACTCAGCACCACAGAATATAGTGATGACATGAGATGACTTGGATATGCAGAGTAATGAACACATGTAAGTACCAAAGCGGTCGATAAGAATTCAAGTACAGATCGAAAATAACGACATTGGGAGGTAGCAGAATATTGTTAGTTACCCATATTTCATGAAACTGAATAGCCATTGTTTGCCAACAAGTTCACGATGCTGGAAGCTAATTCAGATGTCAAGACAATACATTTAACGACACCACAAATACACTCACGAATGTTGCTCAAAACACCAGATACACCCAAAGACTTGATGAGACTACTGATTAATGCAGGCATCTGGTTACCATTGAACCCGATGAGGTACGTGACCAGACCGGAGACGTCGGGGGTAGCTCATATTGTTGACATAAGATCATATTGCCGGTCAATCCCTTACAATGAGTACTCACCATGCTGGTTCTGATGATGTTGATTGTACAGATGGTTCCTCCAATACAAGAGCTAGTGATATATTGTCTGGGCACAGAATTTTTAGTAGAGAGCAAAAGCAGGTGGACTTTCCATTACCTGTAACTAGAAAAAGATGCACGAGCATCAGCGATAGTCGTAGCCACAACGGTGATAGCGGCCACAACACGAGCAGGACTGGTGCCTGATGCATTTGTGTTATCTACAATAAAAAATGAGATAGTGATAATTCGAAGATAGCGAAAATAATTACCGATCCCTGCTGTGACTACGACAGGGATACCAGCATTAATTACCTGTGAAATGTGAAGCAATTAAAGCGGTAGAAGAAGGACAGATCTATCTATGCACAGCGATGATACCGTCATCAGATGTGGTAGAGGCGGAACAACCGAGAGAAAGAGAAACAATGGATGGTTTACCGGAGGCTTCTGTAACAGTGTTCAGTTTTTGAATTCTCAAAGAATTAAAAGTGATGCACGAACGTACAGCATCAAAAGCTCATTCCAAGCCATCAAGGATATCGGAAATGTCACCCGAATCGAAGTCGTCGAGCACCTTGACAGGGATGAGGTGGATGCCCTGTGGTAAGTCAGCAAATGGGAGATTAATACAAAGAGAATGGAACGACCTTGGAGATGCCATATTGGGCTCCACCGACAGTTCCACCTGCGCCACAGTTACGTTTGATAATAAAAATTGTCAAGACAAGGACCTATGTGACATGGGTATCATGACCGTTCCTGTCAGCATTGCTGTGGCGCGATTAATGACTGAAGGAAAAGAAAGTAAATGGGACGGATGCACAGCCACTGAATGTTGCTCCCCAGGACCCGCAACTTCCAACAATCGACTGGAACTCAGTGAGAAATTTGTAGCAATCGTTCTTAATCTACTCTTACATGCGCACTCTTGGCGTCATGATGAATAAGGAGGAGCTCTTTCTTCGAGCGACGTGATACTCTCTGGTATCAAAAACGGAGATATCGAGCGCCTGAACCACCAGAAGAGTTGCAGTTATACCTGTAGGACAAGGTACTGTGGGGGAAGCGATTGACCAGTGAAAAGATAACAGAATAGCGAAATCATTACAAGGTATCGGAGCTACCAAGAGCAGCTCTTTGGGAAATCCTAGCAAGGCCCCAAGGATCATTCGACCCATTGATCGGTGAGGGAGCTGGCCAGCAAAATCTCATTCTGAGATGGCAAACTGGATTGTGGTGACGGATATGATACCATCCTGGGCAATGGACTCTGACCACAAGTGAAGGGTAACCGTGACTCGCAGATGAATTCCTAGTGTTAAGAGACTTACCTACACTCAAGGGAAATATGGTTCGGCATTGGATTGGGACAGGACACAGAAAAGGCTCACCGGGATTGGCTGAATTTCTGTTGAGATCATTGTCGTCAAGGATACCTGATGAAGTGCAGCAAGTGAATACTAAAGCAGAAATAAATATTGTACCAGCAAACTGTTGGAGGTACTCCAACGTACATGGACTAAGGGGAGGGTGATATTACCTTCGTGTAAATGGTGTGGACAAAAGTCAGTATCTGGCGCTGTGCGGAAAAGAACACCACAGACAGTGGTGAATTTCATGCTATAGGCGAGGATAGATAACCATTATGCCAAGGTATGATCGCATGCAAGTTCCGACCGGATGAAGTGTCAAGAGTGAATCCATTCCTGCTTCTCAGAATCGAGACAAAACCAAGACAATGTTTGACCCTTATGGGTGTTTGCATGAAGTCCATCTTACACATGAACGACCGCTCGGAGTGTCCACTAGAGAGTATGACATCTTGCACGGTCCCTGATTTTGATGTCAGGTGAATAAGGTACCAGAACCAAAAATAAAGACATATGCATTGTCGCTCGGATGCTGGGCAGGGCCTGTTCTGTTTCTGCGGGTAATAAGTACTCAGGGAAAATACATTTCAAAGAGCAGAACAATGTAATCCTTCTGAAGAAACATCCTATTGGTGAATGCTAGCATGCCAAACAGAAACATGCCACCGATGGATAACTTATAAGACAGTGATACATTTTCCAAAGTCTTTGAGAGTCTTTGGTTTTTGCCATATTATCACGAGTTGCACAAATAATTAGAGTCGAGAATAGCTAGATGCTGAAGAGAATGAGGAAATTCAGCATGTAGGTGTGTCCTCGCCGTGGCAAGGATTGTGCAAGGACCGGTTGTTGCCGAAAATTATCGCTTTAGGGTCACGTAATCTCAGACCGACCTTTGCCGATCATTTTGTGTCCTATTATGTTACCCAGGATACGGGTGATTTAGTGTTATCCTTACTTCACATTCACTACACATGTTCCAACACCCTGAACTCCCTCATAGAATCTCTTCGCCTCCAGCAATGCAACCTCTTTCACGAATCTGTGGAGTAACTTTTGCAAGCCATGGTGACAAGGAATAAAAGTAATATGAGGAATGCATTTCTACAGATTGATGCCGAGGAGGAGCTGCTGCGGAGAATTGCCATAAATGAATCAAAACACTTGGTTTGTAACCGGAATCTCATGGGCATGCACAGCCCAATCAATTAGCAATAGCACCCATATGCGTGATTGACGTCCAGACTGGTGAGCTGGCTCTTGCCCATGTGGTTTCCAGCAAGTTCATCTCTCGTCTCATATCGCCTATGGTGCTTTTCATACATGGGCGGAACATAAAGACAAGGTCCCGGTGATGTGATTGGGACAATACATAGCTTTGTCGAGTTACCGTTAAGGCTCTGGATATGCTGGGCTGCCGAAGGAGAGAACAAGAAGGCGCATTTTGCTTGTGATACCAGATATCAGTCTGTGAAAGATGGGGAGGATGGGGAGGATGAGGCACACCAGAAATCCTGGAATTTAGGGAGTCCTGATTGTAGTACCTATACCTAAGCTTTCGGATCATGAATAAGACTTGCTGGAATTCCGTCCGGTACCAAAAGTTCCAGGATATTGCAAAATCAATCCTAAATCAAAGAAACCAGGAATGGATCATGAGGTTCCGGTGTTTGAGCTGAAACTAATTGTTCCCAGCTACCCTGAATCATTGCCGAAAGCATCTGTTTCAGTACATATTTCAGCAGCACCAGTACCAAAAATGTGAGGCTTACCGAAATTTTGACCAGAATTCTTTCTTTCGGTATCCGTGTTAGGGAAAGCCGAAACTAAGGTTTTGGGCTTAGTTTTGGGAGTATCGTGCTGGAACATGGTCCGAAATCCTAATTTTGGTTGATTTGATGTTGCTAGGCATGTGTTCCATACACCCGAAAATCTTGAGTTTTCCATCTGCTGAAACTTTACCCTAAACAGAAGCTTTCATAATTAGTTCAGGGAATTCCTGAATCCTTGCTTTCAGACCTCGATTACAACAGCCTGGATTCAAATCCAATACCCTACATTCCAGAGATAATTCAAAGCTTCCTTGAAACTTTGGTACAGCTACAAGTATCAGTAAGTCCTGTTATTTACATGAAATCTTAGGTATAGGTAAGTAAATCAAACTGCCTCAAATTTATGTATTCCCGAAGTGAGGATTAGGGTTTGGTGTGCCTCGTATTTCAAGGAGATCCGCGATACGTTTCATAGATCCAATGGAGTGATACGATCACGATCGTTTCTATCAGTGAAAAGCTGATAGCTAATAAGCTGTAAATTTTGGGTGAGACAACTTCCATTTAATATCTCCCCAAGCACATTTTCACCTAGGTCATTTGACTTTGGCAACCTTGGAGGTGATTATGGAGTGGCCAAAGCTGAAAGAGTTCAGCTGAAGACCACAAAGAAGATTGGCCTTGCCCATAGTGACTTTTTTCTTGGTAATGTCAGGGACAGGAAATACTTATGAAGCCGGTAAAACACATTAATGTTTCTTCCAGTGTCAGAGTTCAGGTAACTGTGGATGCTGATTCCCCTGCTGTGGGTGCTTAGATCCTGCCAGACAATGCAATTGTGACTGTCAAGAGACTGAGTCACATCCCATGTAATTGTTGTAGGTAATCTCGACATTTGCTTCTCTTCTTTTCTCATGTGTCTTCCTATTCTTTCTGATCTTATATTCAAAAATAACACGCACATTCATATCAAGCAGATTTTAAAAACGAGTGATCCTGGTGCAAACTAATGCATTCCATCAAGGCCTCAAGTTGCATGGTGTCTCCCCTCTCGAGAGTGAATTCATGAATCCACTGTACTCTCTTACTATGTGTGCTCCACATCCAATGCCCCAAATATTACTCGGCTCCTCATGGTGGGTATGGCGCTTATGTTTCTCAGTGCCAAGTGTACAATTGTTTGAACCCACAATGGACTAAGTGCCCCTACGAATCATGCCGACATACTGGTGACTGTTTTACAGTTTAGTCCGACCAAGGTTCGTATCCTAGTCCGGGTGAGAGTACAATACCTTGCTTATAACATAGATAGCATGGAACATACAATATGGCAAGCAAGCACTGGGTTCCATTTAGCCTGTCTCAACATGTTCTTTATTCATCGTACAGCCTCACCAAGATCTCATGAGAGTTATGGGTTACAATGTAAGTGCCTGACAGAACATGTTCAAATGTAGGCAGCTGCTGATGGATTACAATGCGCTTACAGACCTATAAAATCATGCTTTAGCTATTGACCATCTTAAACCCTTCATAGCACACTCTCGCTATTCCAAACTATGTCTTCTCTAGAGCAAACAACCAATCATCGAAGGCCGTTCAGGGTTTTCTGCTGCTTCATCATGACTCTTTCATTCATCATCATAGTCCCGACCTTATGTATTGCTCTTGGGGTTAGATTGTGCCCTGGAGGGGAGCTGTCTTATAACAGAAATGTTCAGGATGTAAATAACACGGATAGAACAGTAAGACTCATCCCTTGATCAGGAATCATCCACAACTAATTCTACTGAAAGATTTCTCTATGCGCTAACCTTCTCTCAGCCGATATCCCCAAGACCACCATGATGACTGTGGAGTGGTACGTCAACAATGATAACTGTGATCACAATTGTACAGAAGTCGAAATTTTCTTTGATGTGTGAGTCGTTTTGTACATAACTCTTCAAGACAATAATATACCAATGATGTCTCTACAGAAATTTATCTCCATCAGGTCAGGATCATGGTCCATCCAACATCAACATGCCAAACACGCCCATGTTTGTTTGGAATGCAACGAATTCACTTGTGGGTCTGCATGATTATGATCCCCGGAACAACTTTCCTATGTTCCACACCAACCACATCATCTTGGAGTCCGGCCATGGAAGTCTGGTCTATTATCCCTTTGATAGGCACATTATCCGCTTTGTGGCCTTTTCTTGATCAGATGTAACTTACCCTCAATGTGCCAGTTATAACACCCAAATATTTGTGTTTGCCCAAGACAGATCAACGAACAAGTCGGTTTCGTTAGTTCTTGCTTCTGCCTCTGCACTTTTCCCGTGAGTTTCCTTCAGCTTTCTTTACCACCATATATAACCTCTTTCAGTGGTCTGGGAATCACAGCTGACATTGTGAGTGACCACTCCACTTACTTGGAGGATGTGAAACCTGGAAACAGAGTCATGGATTTTATTGTGACCATCCGACACAGCACCCTTGTCATCGTATATTGTCTCGTTATCACTCTTACAATATGTTTGTTGCCTTTTCCATCTTTCTATAGACGTATTGACTGATACAAATGTATGGATAGGGCTTGTTACTCTGATGATCTGCTGCATCATGATTGCGACTGTAATGTTTGGCTTCTGACAGCGGAATGAGATAGTTGTAGTCCCAGTGGCGACTGTGTTCGCCTTCACCCAACTTCATTCTTCGATGCCTGGAGCACCTGATGGTTTCGGTGCATCATTTCAATTTCTGTACTGGATTTTAACTGAAGTGTCAACTCGTCTAGGCGATATCCTTGGCATGTACTGCTTGCTATGGATCACGAACGGGTTATTGACTTCTTTCTTATGCAGATTTTGCGGGACTACTTCCATGCCTTGTCCTTCTATCAATTTCCGTAGGTGCATTACATCACTCTGGTCCAAACTCTTACGTTCACTCACCAACATAGGCTGTAACAATGGTTGGTATCTAATTATTTGTCAACCCAGATGACCCACATCGTAGACCCTTCACTATGGGGAAAATAGGTGTGCTCTTATCAATGTTCAGAAGGAATGATGGTGAATATGTTTGCAGGGTACATGCTACGTTATTATATGCTGCATACCTCAGCGATCTCAATGGATATGGCATGAAAAGAAGTTGGTGTGGACTATTGACCTCATAGGATTATAAAGTTTTTAGAATCGTTAATGTTATGGATATGCCATATCAAACCTGACTAAGTCTTTCGATGCCTAAACAAGGACTAAATATTTCTCTTTCTCTCAGATATTCCGTACCTACTTCTACTTCTACCTACCTTGAACATACCAGAAAACCCTAGAACAGTCTCAGCAAAGCTGTACTACTAGAATCTTCTCTGTAGTCTCCTAGTGTATAAGAATTCTCATAGCTACGAAATATCTATCTATCTTTTGACCTATCATTTACCTCCTGTGAATTAGTAAGAATCTGAGACAACTACGCTTAGCGCTTGTTGCCTCTGATCCTTCCCAGTTACGCTTAGCACTTATTGGATCAATCAGTCTTCTTTCGACTTCGCTTAGCACTCATTGATCCCCATCCAAGGTAAAGAAATCGACTTTATTTTGAATACCTAGCTACATACAATTACTACACTAATCTCAGTATTCATAACAGGTAGAGAAGGGAGCAAACGATTGAATGTGTTTTGTGATAGGTTATCTGAAGCAGAGTTCTGATGGATATTGAGTTGATCTATCACCATTACAGGTTTGGTTGTGGTCTGGGAGTTTGCGTATTGGACACAGTGGAGGCTTAAAATAAGGCATGATGCATATTTAAGCATGATCAGAATATAGAGAATGGAACCCCCCTCAAAGCTCAGGCAGTTGTGTATTTGCATCTCTGCGATACACAGGATGGTTGGATCAGCGGTGAACATGAACGAATATACATAGGGAGAATTGAAACACATTCTTCAAGGCTAAAAGCTTTTCCTCACTGCTTCATTGAGGATCAGAAGGAAGAAAATTGATAAAATTCAGACACATACCATCTTCTATTGCTTTGGATCCGACCCTTGCTGTTGATATTATTGATGAAGTGGAACATTAGCTGGAAATTCCTTGACAGTTGTTCCGCACCATGAAGTTCAGAGACCATGTCCAGGATCTTCGAAGCTTTGAACATTATTACAGCATCAGTATATCAGGTATCTTGTACACTGTTCACGTCCCTACAGCCAAAAGGACATCAGAATTTGAGAAGAAAGAAATTTGGTATGCTTCTGAACGACGCAGGTATCATTACCTCCAATGTTCCGAAATTCGGGATTGAAAACCCAAGATGACAACCAAGAACATTGGATTTATTTTCATGGCATTGACTCGTAACCATCCCTTTCCACTGCCTTGCTGAATCCTGCAATCAGATCAAATCAGATCAGGTGCTTGTAAACAAGACTAAGAAAGACAGTTTACACTTGAATATAGTATTTATGATACCTAAAAAAGTATTCAATATTGTTTCAAGATAATAAAGTGGATGGATGGCACACGGTGTGCTTGCTGTTTGAAGATGAGCGGGGAAGGGTCTTAAAATTCAGGGCTTATGCACACAAGGCAATGTCTCTATAAAGGAGCACAGACAGATTAGGATCCAAGGAGGTGACATCCAAATGACATCATCCTGAAATTTGAGAGAGTACTTGGGTCATGGGATGTCTAGTGGGCTGTTTGCAGTGGCAATGGCTTCAAAGGTCCAATTAACATTCTTTTCTGTCAAGGATAACAAAAATGAACATTTAAATAATGGGACAAACGAACAAACTAGAGCTAAAGCAATGTTATGAGTCTGCAAGGCAACACTGGAATGCCAGGATACATTTGATTGGGTGAATTAGCGGTAATGATCTGAATGAATGGAAGCGAGACATCTTCTTTCTCCTCTATGTCCTGAACACTTCGGTGTCCATTTTTTGTTCTAAGAAGCTCTTCTGGCTAAACGATTCTCGTTTTCAACTATGGTGTACTCACTATTCTTCATTCTGGGCTCTGGCCGCCACATCCGAATTCATTTCCAACCTGGCAAGATTCTCTGTAATGAGCTGTTTCTCCTGTTGAACCCAGCCCCTCTTCCAGATGAGAATGCATAGCCAAGTATTCTATTTGGTGGTCGGATATTCTGCAGCCGTGAGTAAACTCGTTCTAGGCTTCAATTCCCTATCACCGATATTTTCTTTATCGCTTTCTCTGTTTTTTTTACAGACGAACATCTGGTTTCAGTTTAAAGGCATGTTCAAAAATCATTGGTTAAAGAAGTCAAGGTATCTGTCATATGGGTCTCCACAGGAAGTCAGATTCTACTGTTAACTGTCCAGTTTGCTCACATCATGTGATAATACAGACAAATTGATAGCACATCATCGGTGATGAGTTCAATTCTCCATATTCAAATCGTTCTTTAGTATCGCCCTTCACTTTTTTACTGCACTAGCAGCTCATTCGAGGTGCATGTAGCTTATTTCCCTCCATCTATGCTTTTGTTTTTCGAACTTGACACCAACCTTTATTCTTGTAAAGTCACCAACATGGGGCCTCAGAGAAGGTGCATGAAGGCGACGTCAAAGCGACGTGGTTGACTCATGTATGTATCCTCGTTGATCTGCCATTTTTGGCTTCATTAGGGAGAGGCGTAAGGGTGCTGTTTGACCCTGTCTTCCGTGACAGATGCTCACCAGGCACTAGAAATTCTGCGTGGTCACCTGCATGGTACCACACATTATTAGTGAAACTCTAGTTGAACTCAACTTATTTTCGTATATATACTGCATAATGCCCAGAAAGCCTTCATAAAGATATTCTCATGTTTATTTTGCTTTCTTTTGCGAATGGTCTCCAGAAAACATACCCTGATTAGAAAATTACTTCAGGGTTCAATTTAGCCTATTACAGTAATCAGACCTTCGATGTCGCTTTCATACTATGATATGTAGACACTATTGTATCTTACATGCATGTATCTATGATCTTGAGAACGATAAACACCAGAAATTACTTACTCTATCATGTTTTGGGCTTGAAGTCGTCATCCAAAGATGTTGCAACACTATGACCATCAATTCAATGCCGACTTCATGTCAATTCCTCCTTGATTGCTCCAATAATGACCAAATTGATAGCTTAATTCCCACCAGAATAGCTCTTCATCATGTACAGAAATACCTTGGACCACACAGGTGACCATGCAGGTTGACCATGCAGCCATGCGGACCACACAGGCACCACACAGGCACCATGCATGGTTTCTCGCTGATATTAGGACATTAATGCATTGGTGAAAGGTTATAATAATGACTTAATTGTGCAACAAGTCATCTTTTATCCTGCAATTGACTGTTACCAAATATAGCAGCCATTCTTGTTAAATCTTGGCTCGGTCAAATGCAACCCCACATCATGTACATTACTTCCATTTCCTTGTCTAACAGGTTTTCAGGCTTCTTTATACTCTTAAGATATCTCCAAAATTATTCTCTTGTTCAAGCATGCTGTCAGAGCTGCATAATCTGTGTAAAACACTGTGATATTGGCCAAATTTCGAAGAATTTGGATAATATAAGTACATAGCAGGTATATTTTGACCATGGAAACACTTCAAATCGAACAAGATAACTGAAAGCGAGTCAGATTAATTGTGATCAAGTTCTGATGTAAGTTATTACCAAGTTATCAAATCTGGTGACGTTTCTTGAGGATTGGCCGTGGCCTTGGCTCAGAGTAATCCTTAGGCTCCCTAGTAGCAGACCGTTTGCGTGGCTCCTTCATTTGAACCTCATGAGTAGTCCCATCCTCATACACATAGTGAGGTCCTGGCTAAAGTTCGGATATCAGTATCGCACTGCCTGCTGTCAATAACAAAAGAATATCTTCTACTTCGGATTCTGTTCCAAATCTATAATCATCTCCTTGTCGCACTCCATACGGCCTAGACAAAGACCATTCAATCTCTTTCCAGCTTGGCAAGTTTCTGCATTTGCAGAATGGATTTTATCCCCTCCGTTAACCTTCATAGACCAGTGAACCAAAAGTTTTTTCGTAGCTTCAAATGTGGTATGGTCGATATCGAGGTCGAAATCACCATCTGGCCATCTGTCCCACGTCTCATGGAGTTTCTCACTCTTCATCAGATCAAGTGCTGTGTTATTACCCATGGGCGGTAGCTTGGAATTACTGGTAGCAGCGGATGCATTGCTAGCATGGAACTGAAGATATGTTCATTCTTCTTCACTCTTTGTTTTCGGAGAACCATCTCGTACTGGCTGAGCTGAAATAGCCTTCGTGTCCGAGAGGGCTGATAAAGCTTTGACTTCTTGCTTGGACGCTTCACTTGCCTTTGGATTTCGTGAAGGATTTTCTAGTCATTTCACCGGTTTTGGTACACAACATTGTACATTGCCTAGAAAGCACATCTATTACTGTGAAGCGACGAGTCACAAAGTGTCTTACCACTTGCATCCAAAACTGAAATGTGTGTGCGGTGAAAATTCATGGGGAAAAGCCCTTCGGCATTTGTTAGGTCTTCGTTTTGATTTCCGTGCAGATTTTTGTCAAGCCTTCAATGTAAATATCGCTTGAATTTATCCTGGGAGGTGTGTATCATAATTAGTTCTTTTTCTATCAGAAAAGAGTATGTACAAGGAGTGTAAACATGGTCTATGAAGCTTTGTGGCTCCTAGGATAAACAGTACTAGCTTATGGGGTGTTGAGGATAAAAAAAGAGAGGTGAAATTCATAACATATTTTTGTAACCACTGTTAGACAGTAATTGCAGCAAATGAAGTGCCTGAAATGAATCGGTTTCCATATTTCCATAGCAAAGCGGAACAGGAGAGAGACAGACTTAATAGTTACCATTAAAAGTGCGAGTTAAAAGTAGCCTATTCCAAAGATGAGTTGCATGAAATGAAGAAAAGATTAAGCAACTGGCATAGAGAATAAGATACACTAAGGTCAGAAATCTCACACAAATAGCAAAGGTAGCCCTTCACGGATTCACAATATTTATTAAATGCCTACAACAACAGTAGAAGAAAATGATCTACCAAACGTGAAGGTGAAAGAGAACTGAGCCCATCGAGCCACCCAATGCCCTAGGTCTTTTGCAAAATACTCTATTATATTTGGAGATGAAATCACAAAACAATCCTTTTTAATAGGGCTATCATAATAGGCCTCTATTTTTTGCCTGCAATATAGGATATAGGCTGCGATATCCTATTATGAGTTGCGATATGGGTAGGGGGCAGAATGGGGGCAGGAATGGGGGTGGGAATAGGGGCGGGATACCTCATTTTACTTGCCAAATCGGGTCAGGAGAGGGAAAAAGGCTGGTACATCTATTATTAGATCAGTGAGGTCATTCCACTATTTTTAGGGTACATCCGGCTATTTCCCAGATCTGGCTACTTGTAGCATGCGGACCATGGGACCGGGTATCAGTCATCCACATCCCAGCCGCTATTCCACCCCTCCGCTCTTTGTCCCGCCCTCCCGCCCTCTGTCCCACTCCTCCCTCAAATTCTGGAATTTTTTCTCTTCACCAATGGGTAGTACACATATAATACTACATATGCAACACATTTTCAATAGAATATAATCATTTTTGAGGCTGGATGCAGAAAAAACAAAAATCAGATGTACTTTCATTGACATGGGAAAATATGTCTCAAAAAAGAAGGTGGTTGACTTAGAAATTTTTTGGACCTCTATAATACATGGAATACCAATGAAAATAGCTATGTGGTGTCGTCGACATCGTCTATAAGCTCCTCATCCTCTATCTCATAGTCCAAGATATTCGAAATCGGAAGGCCCTGTAAGTACTCAACGGCAACTTCTCTGAGCAGCGCCCACTTCTCAGTTAATTGTTGGCTCTCGACACCCTCCCAGACAGCATGTTCAAGCGCAAAGGCCTTCAGACCCTCCTGCAGCTCCATGGACATATCGGCTCTGAGTGCTACCCTTTGCAACCACCAGTGAGCCTTCCACTCCGCAAATGCGATAACCCTGCGCATCTCCTCATCGAGTAATTCGACCTCCTCATCCCATCGTAGCATTCTTGCACGAGCTTTGCACCATTCGATAGGTAGGGCTGTGGAGAGATAACATCAGAAGACAACCAAACAACATCAAGCGAACTACATTACCCTCGATAGTAGCAAGGACCACGGTAGCGTTGAGAGTTCAGGTAGGCGATCTAAGGTATGTAGACAATCCTCTTATGCTTTGCTCTTAACATTTCTCCTAGAAACCACGCATCTAGTTCCTCAAGGCCACCATATCATGTTTGCAATATAACCATGCATGTACCTATCTACATCTCCCCTGCCTATCTATTTCGTCTCCCCTGCCATCTTCATTTCTGCTGTTTTTTGGATTTATTTGGACCTATTCCCTACCTGTAGAATGTCAATAATGTTTACATGTGCTAGTAAATATACTGCTTTGTTCCTGCTCACTCAACGATCACACCATAAGCAAGATATTGTTCTTGAGCGCCTATTTTTGCATGTCTCGATGCCAGTATTTCAAGCAAGCCTCCCCAAAAATTTCTAAGTCAACCACCTTCTTTTTTGGGACATATTTTCCCACGTCAATGAAAGTACATCCAATTTTTGTTTTTTCTGCATCCAGCCTCAAAAATGATTATATTCTATTGAAAATGTGTTGCATATGTAGTATTATATGTGTACTACCCATTGGTGAAGAGAAAAAATTCCAGAATTTGAGGGAGGAGCAGGACAGAGGGCAGGAGGGCAGGACAAAGAGCAGAGGGGCAGGATAAAGAGTGGAGGGGTGGAATAGCGGCCGGGATGTGGATGACTGATACCCGGTCCCATGGTCTGCATGCTACAAGTAGCCAGATCCAGGAAATAGCCGGATGTACCCTAAAAATAGTGGAATGACCTCACTGATCTAATAATAGATGCTACCAGCCTTTTTCCCTCTCCTGACCCGATTTGGCAGGTAAAATGAGGTATCCTGCCCCTATTCCCACCCCCATTCTGCCCCCTACCCATATCACAACTCATAATAGGATATCGCAGCCTATATCCTATATTGCAGGCAAAAAATAGAGGCCTATTATGATAGCCCTATTAAAAAGGATTGTTTTGTGATTTCATCTCCAAATATAATAGGGTATTTTGCAAAAGACCTAGGGCATTGGGTGATCGAGCGATGTTTGATGGGAGGTTGACTACCCCTGTGATTTGTCAACCACGCTGATCTGACCATGCTGATCACATCAACCACGCAGCCACACACCATGCAGCCATGCAGCCATGCAGAATTCTTCTTGCCCATGCTCACCTAGTCAGTTTCCCTGCCAAAAGAGGTACACCAGACCACTGAGCAAGATCCCAGAGGTCGATGGAGTCATTATCTCGGTGAGCAGCTCATTCTTGGACTTACTAGCCGTGACTAATGATGTTCTTAGGGTAACCCTTACAACCAAAATGTGACGTTCTCTTCAGCTCTGCCACCTACTAAATACACTCTTCAAACGGACCCGCCTACCCAATATATCCCTTCTGCATGGAAACGAAGGCTATTTTAAGCTGATAAGAGGTCATGCACATACACTTGACTGGTAGGACGATCGAGACATGGAGATACTTTAATTATCGTCCATCAAGCTAACTTGTGCTCTCGAACAGTGTCTCACAGCGCACATCTTTGCCCTGCTAGGAAACGAATGGTACTTTGAATTGACTAGGTTACCCAAAAGACAGGCTCATACACTCAGCAGGTGGGGTGCTCGATGTGTGGAGATACCCAAAGTCTTCAAGTTGACTTGTACTCCCGATGCATTGGACTGGTTGAGTGGCGAGAATCAGAAAGGCTACCACGATGTTGATGTGGTTCCAGAATCTACTGCCGACCTGAAGGACAAAGGAGACGATAGATTGGCTGAATATGGTGCATGTTTGGGACTCGGGGTTACTGCCACTGAAGCACTGATCGTGGATCTATTCTATCGCAGTGAACCTAAGATGGCGACATGGGATACGGAGCTTCATGCCCATTTGGCCAAACCACGCACGCTGCTCCGTCGAGTTTATGTTTGTCGCCTTATTAGGGGGAAAGGCAATACTACTGTTTGACCCAGTGACTGATGCCAGTCTCTGAACGAGTACTTTACCTATTATAACTATCATGGTTATACTGTACAAAAAATATTGAGTACAGGTAGTGCCGGAACTGACGGTACGGCAGGTACTTTTTTGCACGCACTCAGTTGTTTCACCATCTCCAGGTACCTTCTGGCATGGATATAGGTGCTATGCCTACATCTAATATCTAATAGCAATTGTCACTTCACCACAAGGGCCGTAACAAGCCGCTCATCAGTACTTTTGAGTAAAAGGTTCCGGCAGATCCGGGAACTGCCACGGCAAATACTAGGGCACCTTAATAAGCACAGAATTAAAGATTGTCTGTGAAAGAACTGAAAAGGAGGAGACAAGCATGAATTTAACAAGAAAAATTCGAAAATGCTTGGCTCAGTTCATCGCCTGGGACCATGGGAAATATGAATGCAATGTGAATAAGGACAAACATGGTCAAGTCAGCTGCCATCCATGGCCCTAGAGGTGGCAGTCATCCATTAAAGTGTCCGTTGAGGTCATCCTTGAAGTACTTGAGCATTTGAAGTAAAGTGGTAGAGAGATGTTGTCAGACATCGTCAAATAGGAGTCACAGGAACGGCCAACCCTAGTACCCACGGAACAAACACTACATCAAAATAAGTAGTGCGGGACACCACCAGAAGTAGTGGAGTTGTGCCTACGAAACTAAGGAATTTTTGTACACTATTACACCTATATATAACTAGTACGTTATCGTCGCCAGCTCGTTACCAGGCTCACATCTCCTAACATAGATTCGCCCACTGCAGGCATGCTCTTTGAAAGGATCCACGCACCACAAAGGCAACAGTTCACTCCACTCAGGAATGGAAAGTACTTTGATCAGTGTAACAGACATCCATGTACAATTGATTCGTGGTACGCTCAACATGTGGAGATAGCCGGAACATCCTTCAAGTTAACTTGTAGCTTCGCCTGGTCGAGGCCATTCGATCAGAGAAAGGCTCTCGCCGGGTGATGGTACAGTTCGCTAGTGATGACTTTTATCTATTCGTTGAACAGAGGAGGAAAAGGCGGTGTGTCAGGCATTCACAGAATTTGAGGAGCAGATTCCAGCTGGATTTGATGACCATCAGGTATGTGCACTGCACGTCTGCATTTATGTCCTTCCAGTGCTTATAAATAGAGTTGGTTCATGACCGCTATACATTGTGCACTGCAGGACAGAATCTGTATTTTCGAGGATGCACGGATGAGAAAGGCAATCGTTGTGCATTGGTGGTGAGCCATTTTTGATACCTTTCACCACTATGCTTATTCTCATCTAGGACGTATATCTCAAGATTGTGGGAGATCGAAGAGGCTGGCTGTAGAGTGTAAGATGATTGGTCTAGATGACCGGGACTTTCTTCGCAAAATATATTTTCATTGCTTACCATACTCTACTTAACATCAGGCAATGCTGCAGGAAGGTAGTTGCTCAACATCGTGGTTTCTATCAGCACCAGCGGCACGTATGAGACCAAAATTGATGGCTCCTGCAAAAGATATCTCCTTTTACCGAAATAGGGACACAGGGAATTGAACCCCGTACTTACATCAGTACCACTTGCCGCTACTTTATATCCGATTTATAAAGTAGCTTCCAAGTACGAGTAACACCTGATGTATGGGGTTCCCTTGTTATCTGCCTGAGGGGTTTGAAACAGATTGGAATTGCATTCAAATAAAGGGAATTATGCCCTTACCTGACAGAGCAATTGGAGCATGGTGATGCTAATCGACTGGAAATTGATGTTCAAGAAATGTGTCGCTAGCAAGCTGCACTGACCTTTTGTCATCAACTCCACCATGTTGAGAGCTTCATAAGATTTAAACACGGCCATGCAGAGTCATACAGAAGAAAAGAATAAAGTACTAACCACAATCTCCACCATACAGTCTAGGGGGACTCGAACCCTTACTATGCCTATTGTAACAACAGCCGTTACGCCACACCCGTATACATAGTATCATGGAAGGAGTAAGTACAGGCCCCGTGTCAACCTTGGATACATACTTGCATGATTGAGCACAAGACTTTCCAACCGTTATCTGAGGATCGAAGAGGTTAATCCTGCCTTTTGGTATCTTACATGCGTGTTAGTGTAACTCGCAAAAACGGTGCAACTCATACAAATGATTTGATTTCCACATCTGGAATGCGTACCCCTAGGGAATCGAACCCCAAGTGTCCCTACTTGCTGTTGGACTGAGTGAAAAGCTGGCTGACAATGTATTGGGGATAGGTTTTGTGGTTGTAATGGAATTCATCCCTATGAGCCGCGTCAGCTTGGGAATGGGCTACTGGGGAAATGGTACGCTTTCTGTAAAGTATCATTTCAATATAGAGAATCCAATCCCCATCCGGAGACGTTGGCATATCCAAGATATATCAAGACGATGTAAGTATTTCTGCCACAAAACTATTTTGTCTACAAGGAATCCTAGGAGAAGTTGTGGAGGGCAGAAACAATATAAACATCTCGGTGTATGCAGCAAAAAAAAAAAAGGTATGTTAACTTCCATTACCGTGGATTCGTACCCTAGGGTATTGAACCCGAGGCGTCTAACACGCTGTTAGACCATATACGACATGGTTATGAATGAGAAGAAGTGCAATAAAACATGCATCTAGGACAGATTTCCTCACTTTTCTTACTTCGGGCTTGCTCCATACTTGAACCCTCTTAGAAATAGAGAACCTGGAGTTGAGAAGAGATGTTCTTGCAAAAAGAAAAGGCAGATGCAAGGCACTTAATAAGTACGCAGGGAGTCGAATCCCATGTCTCCATGTGTATGGCCATTGTACCAGACCTGGATGGAGAACAGGAGGGTTCACTCATTCCTACTGAGTCGATGTTCATACTGGATGTTCAGTCTCAGGAAGAATTGAGTGCCTGTACTGGGCAGACACCCTGTTCCATCCCACGATGACTATAGCTTGGTACCTGGTGCATATGCATAAAAATTTACGGCAACATCTCGGTTATTCGTACCCTAGGGAATTGAACCCCAAGCGTGTAACTGGCCATTAGACCATATCCGATAGGGTACAAGTCAACATGCCAATCTATGTCAATAAAAGGCCATTGGGGATAGGCTTCAATGCAGAGCAGTTACTTCTTAGCTCTGCTGAGGTCGATTAGCCTAAAAGTATGAAAAAAAAAGATTTATATGACATTATGAATACCCTGGGGAATTGAACCCCAGGCATCCAGCTCACCGTTAGGCCACTAGACCGCACTCTGGGGAAAGTTTCATGACTTTGATTGTGAGGTGGTTATTTGTTTGCATCGAGTTGGAGGCGAAGGCTTCTTGAAAATAGAAGACCCGAGACCACCAAATTTGATTGCTCCCGAAAAAGAAAAAACCCTTTCTTTGTAATTCATGCTCAGGGAATTGAACCCCGGGATTTGATGTAAGACTCACTGTTGCACTATCTGAATGGCTAAAGATGGGCTTAGGGCTTGTAGCTTTGTTCGATGATATCAATCTTCACAGGTACACCAGATGTAGAAACCATGCAGTGGATTTGAATATGAGGAATTAGAGGCACAGGATCTGAACGAACCAAGCCTCGGATCACCTGCTATTTTCATTTGCGAGCTAGGTCATGAGCATGAGCGAGGGCGCTTGAAAAAAAGCAGACATTGAATGCAGGAGATCAGACCTTCCCCGGTAACACACTAACGATTGGATGATACGGACTAGTTGAAGAGAAACAAATGGGATAAGAAATTAGTCGGCGTGTAATGATGAAACCTTACTACTTGGCACAATCAAGAGTAGATCTAGGGGTGAAATATGCACTTTCAGATGGAACCTGACATTCACCCATTAAAAAGAGGCAGATCTATGCAACAAAATGTGGGATAGAGGGAATTGAACCCTAGAGCGGTGAGATCATCATTACATGACATCCAACTCGGAATGGAATACTCACTAATGAAGATGCTACGCATTCTCAGTGGAGAGCCAGAGCTGACATGGCCCACGGACCATCAAACTAGGTCGTATACAAGTGTGCCCCGAATGAGAGCCCAGGTATCAAGAAGTGACAGTGCACCAGGTAAAAAGGACTCCTCCAGGGTGCTGAAAATAGATGAGAATGTAGACTATGGGAAGTACATGCGATCCCTGAAGCTGAAACTGAAGGCTCTTGTGGAAGCGAGCATGCATTAGACTATAGCCGAAGAAGAGGGCCCTTTAGCTAGAGGTGGAAATAGACAAAGCTTTGAAAGGACATCACATAGAAATGAAACAAGCAAGTGTCCAGACATGTGGAATAACATCTTGATCGCAGAAGATGAATGTCACCATTATGCTTGCATCCGGTGAGTTAGGCATTTGAGAAAGCGCAAGGTGAGCGCAAGTCGACGAGGAACCACGGCTGATGCCGCTCTTGGTCATTTCGGGACACGTCATCGGACCAGTTTACATCATGGTTGCCATGGCACTTGCACATGCCCACCATGTCTTGGGTTTTGAATTGGTCCATATGCCCTTCCTTTGTATAAGAACAGCTCAAAGACTGAGGGCATCTTTATCTACAGCTATGCTTTCAACTGCCGCCATCCATGTCATCAACGAGGACAAGAAAGAGAAAGGAGGGTGCCCAGCGCATTGGACCTCTGACAAACCTTTATGGTTCCAGAATCCATGGCCAAGCTGGAGGTCGAATGGGAGGATGGATACTCTTCGTATAGTACACGTTTTTGATCCTGGTTTTTCATCGCTAATCCTTAGATAGGTTGGCCATGTCACACGTAACAGCCCCGCTTTGCCGAAAGTCGGAACTGCTGGGATTCCTCTGAGGACACCGATGTGGGGTTTAGAGGGGGAGCATAATAGCGAGATAAAGGCGACATGGTTGGGCCATGTGTGTTACCTCGTCACTAGAAGTCAGCCCATTTGTGACTTCACTAGGGAGAGGCGCTGATACACTTGGTATCAGGCTACCCATAGATTTTGCGAATTTCTATCAAATAGTGCAGTCTACAAGCAGTACAGAGAGCTATAGTGAAGGCTTTACACTGATAGCTAGAATACTACATAAGATAGTGAGCAATACAGTATAAGAACAGACTTAGAAGCGACATCTAGACGAGTCAACTCTACAAGCCTTCAACACTGAATGCTATTCCCTGCCCAAAACAAGACTATTTACAGTCGGAACCAAGGGACACATCGAGATGGGTTACAAACAATAAAGCAGAACACAGAAGGACTAGATTACTCATCATCTCGATGACCTGAAATGAACCTAGGAGAGAATCGCTAAGTCCACAACGGTTCACACCGTGAAAATGAACTTAGTCTAGAACACGAATAAACTTGGAATAACTGAATAACCAACACTTGGCACCAAGATAGCTAAAGATCGCGCAGTGATCGAAGCAAATACAATCTCGGTCTGACAATCGATCACGATTGGTGGTTACATCCTCAAAATACTGCGCAATTCGTAGTATTGAATAGGAATCCATGTGGCAAGGCATGAAGGAGAAGCAAGGAGTTCCTACGGACCATTAGGACACTCCTCAGCAATAGAATGACCACTAGTCATTCTGTCCAACTGAATAGAAACCTCGAAATGGCGCAATCCTTGTAAATTAATTACTCATCGTTTGTATTGATACCCAGAGCTCGTACCATAATTACTTTTAGATACAAGCTCCTATACCTAGACTAGAAATTGTATAAATTAGCAGCGACTAGACACATAACGGCAGGAAAGCATTCCCCCATGTTTGTGCTAGTAGCCTTATAGCTACCTAATCAATCACTGGTTTAATCGCATATCCTCGACTGAAGTGAATTAAGTTTACCAAGTCAACCCCAAAAGGGTGGCTATAAGTAATCTAGAAGTGCTAAGTAGGAAGAAGAGTTGTCTCCATGTTTGTGCCTTGCTAGTTAATTGAACTGCTCCGCATACAAAGGCCTCGTGCTCCCTCACCGACTAAAGTGATCTAGATGTGCTAACTCGACCACAGACCAAAGATGTTGCATAGTTGAAGTGAAATAAGCCCTAGAACACTTTAAGTTTGAACAGTTAATGAGTCAGTGTACTCTAGAGTCTGTGTACTCTTTGCAAGTCTCGTACTTGAAGCCAGGACCTGTGTGTTCTTTGTAGAGTCTGTGTACTCTTTGTAGAACTTTGGTTCTTTGTTGCAAGCATGTGTGCTTGTGTTGTAATCGAGTCTGTGTACTCCAGAGCAACTATGCTCTTTGTAGACCTCTAGGTCTTTGATTGTTCAATTGTTAAATCTTGTCTAGTTAAAAGCCTTACCAGCTCTCCTAGATGAAGTCATTGTGAGTCTAAGCCACTCAAACTATACCTTACAAAACCCCCATGTCCATATACCTTGCTATCGCGATTAGTGTATCTCATGTAAACACTTCTAGACTTGAATTGAAGTTGTTTTGAAGCAAACCCAATTGATTATCAATATCTAAGTACACCACGAGTGCTTCTACCATACTCACCCTTGAACTTAACATTGGTGATTGTGTGTGTGTGTGTGTGATTTAGTATCTAGATTGACGATCTAGACACTTGTTGCATTTGTGCGCTGCCCATTACCGAGCACATCAGCACAAGGGTACTGTTTGACCCTGTCTTCAGTGATCAGTGCTCGCCTAGTCAGTCTTTCGGTCAGAAGAGGTACACTGAGCCGCCGTGCAAGATCGAAGGCATACCAGAGGTGGATGCAGTTGTTATCTTGGTGAGTAGCCTGTTCTTGGTCTAAGCCATGGCTAATGATGTTGCTAGCATAATCATTACAACCGGTACATGCTGTCCTCCTTAGTTCCATCACCTACTAACCTCTCCTAGCCTAGACAACTATACTCTATCCACGCTCTTCAAACGGGTCCATGCACCACACATCTTTGCTCCTGTAGGCAATGAAAAGCACTTCAAATCGATCAGAATACCCAACAGACACGCGCATACACTCGATTGGTGGGACACACAATGCGTGGAAATACCTGGAACATCCTTCAAGTTGACATGCACTCCCACCCAACATCTCACCGGCCGAGGGCCGCTCGACCAGGGAAAGACACTCTGGTCAAGCTGGGCTGTCGAGGGTGAGGGTAAGAAGGTGTACTTTGCTGGTCATACTGGATATTGATCCATCAAGGATGGAGAGGACGAAGCGGAGAGACCAGTGTGTCCGGCGTTCAAGGAGATTGGTGAGCGCTTTGGTGGTTTTGATTTAGCAATGATACCTATTGGGTAAGTGTACTTTTCTTTTCCGTTTCTTTCTCCCATGTCCTTCTAGAGCATACAATCCGAGATGGTTCATGTCAACCATGCATTGCGCGCCGCAGGATAGCATCCACATCTTCAAGGACATCAGGGCAAAGAAGGCGGTTGCAATACATTGGGGGTGAGATATCATTTATACCTTTCTTTCGTGGCCCTAATTCTTTCCAGGACATGGATCCTCATGACGGAAGAGATTATGGAGCCACCAAGGATGCTAGCTGAAGAGTGCAAGAAGATTGGTATCGATGAGGGTGACTTTCTTGTCAGCGATATTGGAGAGACAAAATACTTCTAGTAGTCAATTTGGTATTAGACGCATTCCGGTAGAAATGGAAAGCGCATGCACCATCCAACGTAATCCTCACTCCTCATCAGCTATCTCAGCACATATGTAACATCAAACCCACAATTTTTGCAACAGAAAAAACCAAGTATTTGGCATTCGCCGCACATAATTCAGACCCAGGGAATTGAACCCCAGGTGGATATGATACTGCTCACTGTTACACCACTCTTCCTGACAAGATAGTCTTCATCCTAGTGGTTGGCCAGTGACAAAATCTGATGCAAGAGCTACTCAGAATTGTATTCGTATAGCATAGGAAATGAACACGATGACTTCTGTGGCATACATACAGTATGAAGAGCTTGATCGTGGGCAGTGTGGCATTTGATTTAAATGTGGAGTCTCAGTGTTGCTACTCAGGATAAAATTCAGAACTAGAGTCACATGTAGGCAACACCCATAAAAAACGATCCTCATACATGATAACTTGGAGACAGGGAATTGAACCCCTACCTGTATGTGATAGCAATAGCCATTACACCACCTTCGAATGAGAAAACAAAGATGAATGTGTCCATCTTAGCCTTCTTATCTGGCAGGGTGGTACATGTCGATGTTCGAACTCAAGGCCAGAGGTGATGATATGATCAGGTACTGCTTCTTCCTCTCTCACTGCTATCATTGTGCGTCCTTTTTCTTTCCCATTCATTCCCACACTCACCTCTGCTTGGTAGCAACTCCATTCAAGTGTTGTTTTATCGACAACTTGAAGTTTTCATGCCTCATATGCTGACATGGTAGCGCCTCGGTGTTCTCTCGTCCACTGTCTTTCTAGGACTTGGGTTTCATTCATTCGATGGCTCTTGCATCTCTGATGACTGCTGTCTGTCATGGCTGACATCCCTACCTGTAGCTGTATCGCTTCTCTGAGCACCTTGGCGAAGCGGAGATGTATCTGACCCATCTGGGTGAGCTGTACTCACCTTCATAGTTGCTGTAAAGGCCACTGATCAGACACGCGTCTAGTCATCAATTTGAGGTGTTTTCTATATGTCATATCCGAGGTTGATGCATTGATGGGTTGACACTCTGAATGCATTGCTTCATCATGGAATGTATAATCACCAGACATCATGTGTCTCGGTTCTATCTTTTCCTTATAGGCCTCCAATATAGACTTTGGTATCTGAAATATCAAGATCATTATCTCTGCAAGAGGATCCGAACCTGCTCCACATACCTTTTCGATACAGACAGGATGGAACGATGCACTAGGGACCATCTGTAGATGATTGCTCATTGCCTGGACATTGTAAGTCAATACTATGTCTACTTTTACCCTTCCATATAACAAGCTTCTGATAGCAGTAGCATGCTATAACCTTCAGACAAACCTCGCGGTGGGTGAAGGTGATGCTGTTTTGATTATTCATGCGCTTATAGTCTCTAGTATCCCTAGCAGGAGCATGAGCGAGATGAGCAGAAGGGCCAGTCTTGATGGCAGACCCACTTTGTTTTCCTGCTTGTGGACGGTCATCCATCATATGTGGTTCCATGATCAAGGTAAGCACCATTTAATGTATTTTCCTTTCTTTAACTCAGTCTCTCAATGACAGTCTCGGGATTTCTGCATTATAAGCCAACATCACAGAGCTCATCGCTGCTCAGATTGTAAATCTTTTTGTTTTGCAGTTTATCCAATATCGATCACTGAGATCCAGGTCTGCTGAGCCTAGTAGAGGCAACACCACATGCAGGGTTAAGCTATCTCTCGTATGTGACCTTCCTGCTGCTGAAACCTCTCCAAATGTAAGATTGGCTCACTGATGTTGGACGTCCAGACTCCTACGAGCTTTCTGTATAGGGGATGTCGTTGTTAACAATATTATTCCTCTAGCATGGTTTCTCTCAGAAGCAGCATAAATTCAAATGATATGCCCAGGATTACTTCCTTCGTTTCTCTTCAACCAGTGGATATTGTCTAGTCCGTAGTGCATCATTGACAAGGGTTCAATTCCCTATATCCGAATGTATCGCTAGTACTATGATATTTTTTCAAACACCAACATTCGCTGGTACATTTGAATGATTTGATCTCCCTCCATCCATAGGTTGAAGATTTGTTGAAGAGAAAAAACATATGTACTTTTCCTTCCTATCGTTTGTGACATGGATAATCTGGGGTTCACAAAGAGCTAAGATTCCCATGCTCTGAGTCCTTTATATCGGAACAGCTCAGGGAACGAGTCAGTTTCATCCACAGCTATAGCTACCACCCATGTTGTTGACAAACCAGCTGAAGAATAGAAAGGCCACCCAGCATACCAAGCTTGAGGACAGATGAGCTGAGAATGAAGTGTCTGTGGAATTCTTTGCAGTTTCATCACCAAGCAAACACTCATTGAATCGCAGACTATCTTACCTCTCGAAAGATGAAAGCAGTGGTATTAGCTGCTACACCATGTTCGAGTGGTACATTAGTAAGCTGTAATGTAAGAATAGGAGGCTGCTCATACCCATTTCAAAGCTAACATTCTGGTTCCGATATTAGGCGGATACATTGGAAAAGGACATCTGAGCTCATGGGGAAATTAAAACTAGAGCAGATGCAGTCCAAAACGGCATAAAATCAAGGATACATGTTGGATAGAGGGAATCGAACCTTACCCTTCGAGAGTAGCGCTGACCACTACACCTTGTCCGAGCAAGTGCCAATAGAAACATGTATTATATCACCAGTGACGTCTCATTGAACCAGAAATGGAGTTCACTTTTGATCCATTCTCACTGTAAACCAACTGATACGATGCAAGAGCCTGCCATAAATATTAGCCCAGACCAATTTACTGGACTTGGGATGTCAAAAAAATGCAGAAATTTTGCACCTTCATTTTTCATTGTGTTGAACAAAAGATACAAGCTGAACCATAACAATACACTCAGAGACAGGGACTCAAACCCCGACTACCAGTTGGCCATTGCACAATTTCCCTCTCAATATGTAGCTCAAGCTACTTCAGTGCTGACACGAGAACTCGAGATGAGGACTGGGAACTCTTCTTCAGAATGTCAAATCAGCAGGGAAGGCAGATTCTAGACCCTCCAACAGCAAGAATTCTTAGCGCTTAGTGTTATGGATGTGATGAGCAGCAGCTCGGCGTGGAAGTAGTCATGACATGATTTCCTCATTGATAAATAGCTATTATATAAGTAGTACATGAAATTTGGGAGGTTATAGGACAAACTTGGGTGAACCGAGTCTAAAGTCAAACAGCTCCCAAAATTGATAGTGGACACTGTTAATTGTCCAATCAATACAGATGCTAAATATTTCAATCCTCATCTCAATGATGGAAGTAAGCTTGAAGAATACCATACGTGGTAAAGGGACAAGAATTTCTTCTCTGCTCGCCAATATCCCTCCCTGGCTACCCATAGCAGCAAACCCTGCCTGCCTCTGAGCGCCCTCAACCTTATACTCCAATGGAATGAATACCTAGACACGACGCAAGGACCATGCACCAAGGTGTTTGCTTTCGCGGCCTACCTTTGAACGGCTGAAGCTCCGATCAAGCATCAATCCGTACATTAGTGTTGAAATTCCATGGTTCTGGCGTTGATCTGTATATCAAAATGTTTGCAAAATGTCTCATAACTCTAAGGAGTCTTATACATTTTTTGCACACTGATACTTTGAGGTTGGGATGCCGGACTGCGAAACAGGTGGGGTATGGATATCTGGTACATGTTAGTTGTTCATCTCTGCATTAGAATCAGGAATACAATGTACTAGCAACCGTGGTAGGGTCATAAGTGTGATATGCCAGTTTTTTTGATGTGCATTCCCAACAGTCTATTAGATGGGATGAAAGACTCGCTTTATTTCTTCAGCTTCGTATTGCCATTGTAGTATTATAACAGGAGATAACTTGAGTGAGTACTAGTTGGTAATAATGAGATGTAGCGTTTAGTGTATATTCATTTGGGATAGGTCTGGTTAGGGACTCGGGCACTGGGGAAAAAGCTATGAATCCCGTTAAATCCCAAATTCGGATGGGGAATTGAACCCTCTCCCTGGAGAGACTTGCATTTATGCCATATCTGAGTTATATGAGGAGGATTGATTTCTGTCATAAAACCGACACTGGCTACGAGCAAGGGCAGGAGAGCGAAAAAGGTATGTAATTGACATGTTACACATTCGTACCCAAGGGAATTGAACCCCAGGTGTCGAACAAGCCGTTAGACCATATACAATAGAGTATAAGCCATTGTTTCTTTTGCAAGAGCGATAAAAGGACATTTAGGATGGGCTTCTTGGCTTTGATGTAGAGCGGTGACCTATTTGTATAGAATAGTGTGAAGGATGTATATACGAGAAGCTGTAAACATGAAAAAAATATCTGCAAGTATGTTATGAATACCTTAGGGAATCGAACCCCAGGTACCCAAATCATCGGTAGGCCAGGCCAACTATAAGCCATTAGAACACATTGTCGATAGCTTTGTTGCTTCATGGCTTGGATTGCGAGGTGGATACTGCTTCTCCGAGGGCGAGTGACAGTGGTTGATTCCCCAGGGAAAAGAGTTATGCTTTGAAATTTGAATTTCAAAAAGTAGCACTTGCTGTTGCATTGGTTCATTCCTTTTGTAAACATCATTTCTATAGCAGCCTTTAGAAAAGGAAAAAACCCTCCAGCTGAAGTTGATCAATAAGATTATAGGTGGAAGGAACGAGTGCTACGCATGGATCGGATATGCGGCTAGTTTCATTCTGAGCTGGGTAGGGAGCATGAACATGGATAGTTGAGAAATAGGATGAACACTACTTTCATATAGTGAATTTAACCCTTAGGAGCTGGGTCTGAAGTCGCGGGTGATAATAAAACCTGTGCCTTCTGCCGGGTTCAGTATGGTATTGGTGAGTTGGATAACTCGACTTGTTTCACCTGACAGAAAGTATGAGTGTCACATATGCCCCAAACTGGATCTGGATGTCCAGAGGCGACAAAGAAAAATCAGGACTGAAGATGCTAATAATGTCAGACAGAGGGGTTTGAACCCATAGCGAGGTGGTAACCGCTGTGCAATATCCAGCTGGGAATAGAATGATTAGGTATACATTCTAAGCAGGCTGGGAGAAGTGGACTGTGTAGGAAGCTCGGACGCAAGTATGCTAGCTAAAGTAATGTTACATCGGTTCGGAAGTATCGCACAGGGCTGAAATGTAAGGAATTGTTACTGAATGTAATGTTGAATGTTCATTTGAAGACCAAATGGAAAAATGACCAGAAGACAGTAGACCATTGATGAACTAGTAACTAGTGATTGAAGAATACTGCGTCTGCTTGAAACCTCGAGGCCTCGCAGACTAAGCTACTTTCTCATGGGGATAGTCAATGGCAGACTTGTGAATGCGACTCCATCCGAAGTGATTATGAGGCATTGATGACTCGCCGGTCGACACTGATGACCTAAATAATACACTGGGAGTTTCAAAGAAGGGCACATCGGAAAGAACCGGTATCATGGCAGAATAATGGGCCTACATCATTGTTGCCAGGGCACTTGCGCACACCCACCATGAACAGGGCATGAATTGGTATGTATGTCATTCCTTTCTATATTAACATCTCAAATACTGAGCACCGCTTAGTCTACGGCCATGCTTTCTTGCCGCCATCCATGTCGCTGACGAGTACAAGAAAGAGGATGCAGGTCGCCCGGACGTCTGACCAGCTGGTATGATTGAACGAATGGCCGAGTTGAGAACTAGTGTGCGACGCATGGGAGGATGGATGCGCTCAGTATGGTGCATAGCTATCTTTTATTGCTAATCTTTTGATAACTAATCTATCTCACACACAACAGCCCCACCCTGCTGAAAGTCGGAATGAGTTGGATTGCTGTCAAGCCACCGATGTGGAGCACAGCAGAGGAGCATGAAGGTAAATTCAAGGCAATGTGGTTGGATCAGGTGTGTTTTCCTCGTTGAACTGCCATTTGTGACTTCGCTAGGAAGAGGCACATGGGTGCTGTTCGAACCTCTTCAGTGATCACCTAGCCAATCTTTTGGTCCGAAGAAGTACACCAAACCGCCATGCAAGATCAAAGGCATACCAGAGCTAAATGCAGTCATTATCTCAGCATCTATAGCTGCTACTTTAACAGATTAAATAGTGTCAGTTGACACATACTGAAAAGACAATATGAGCATCAGTTGAAAATATTCAATTTCTCGGGATTATATGGTATATTAGTCAGCAGCCCAACTCATGACATCATGACATCATGAGAAAATCTAACAGACTTGGAAATTGAGAGTCTCAGGAATGATGGAAATAATGATGTAACATTTTAGGAGAAGCACATAGGGAAACTCGCATTTCTGAGCTTCGGAGAACTTCGGAGTTGTTACCAATGGATTCCTTGACCTTGAAAACCCCCAGAACACTCCAGGAACACATTTAAAAGGCTTGAAATCCGTGGTAAAAAAGATGATAGTGAAAATATGCGAAATACCATATATCTCGCATTTCTGAATGTCGGAGAAGGTATTTCTGGTATAGAATACACGATATATATTATATAATAGTGTGTACAAAAGCTTAGGGTGATCCGAAATGTATTGGTAGAGATATAAGGAGATCTTTCTGAAAATGAGAAAGAGCACCCCCCAGATCTCGATGTTCTGGTCATCCCATGGGCTGGGGACTATCAGATTCGGATTCCTGGACCCAAAAAACATAAGATTCATCTTCCATCCGTGGGGTGCATGTGTCAAAACTCCGAAGTAATGAGTGTGCCCTTATGTATGCACAAAGTTATGCTGTTTGCATGGATCATGCACTAGTAAAAATAACCCCCATGGATAGAAGATGAATCTTATGTTTTTTGGGTCCAGGAATCCGAATCTGATAGTCCCCAGCCCATGGGATGACCAGAACATCGAGATCTGGGGGGTGCTCTTTCTCATTTTCAGAAAGATCTCCTTATATCTCTACCAATACATTTCGGATCACCCTAAGCTTTTGTACACACTATTATATAATATATATCGTGTATTCTATACCAGAAATACCTTCTCCGACATTCAGAAATGCGAGATATATGGTATTTCGCATATTTTCACTATCATCTTTTTTACCACGGATTTCAAGCCTTTTAAATGTGTTCCTGGAGTGTTCTGGGGGTTTTCAAGGTCAAGGAATCCATTGGTAACAACTCCGAAGTTCTCCGAAGCTCAGAAATGCGAGTTTCCCTATGTGCTTCTCCTAAAATGTTACATCATTATTTCCATCATTCCTGAGACTCTCAATTTCCAAGTCTGTTAGATTTTCTCATGATGTCATGATGTCATGAGTTGGGCTGCTGACTAATATACCATATAATCCTGAGAAATTGAATATTTTCAACTGATGCTTATATTGTCTTTTCAGTATGTGTCAACTGACACTATTTAAGTAGAAATCTAGCAGCCAAGGCTGTATCTCGGTTAGCAGCCCATCATTAGACTAAGCTGTGGGTAATGTTGTTGTTAGCATAATCATTCTGACCAATACAAGTCACTATCAGCGCCTTCACCTGCTAACCTTTCTTAGCCTAGACAGCAATGCATTAACCACACTCTTCAAGACAACCCACCTGCCGCACATTTTTGCTCCGCTAGGCAACAACAAGCCCTTTGAATCTCTCGGGATACCCAAAGGACATGCACATACATTCAACTGATGGGACACATGACACATGCAGATACCCGGAACGTCCTTTGAGCTTAGCTGCGCCCCCGCACAGCACTTTACTGATCAAGGGCAGCTTGACCAAAGGAAGACTCTCCAGGCAAGCTGGGCCATCACGTGCACACATTAAGGCTAAGGGTAGTCTATTTTTATGGTGATGCTGATGAACGGGCGAGAGTGGTATGACCGCATTCAATGAGATTCGCCAGCAGTTCAGTGCGTTTCATCTCGCAATGATTCCTATTGGGTGTGCGGTGCTTGTTGCTGTTTTGTAATGTTGATATTTGCATAGGGTGTACAAGCTGAGATGGTTCATGTCCACTAAACATCACACACCGCAAGATGCATATCTCCAAGGATATCAGGGCGAAGAAGGCAGATACGATGCATTGAGAGTGAGCCCACTTTTATGCCCTTTGGCTGTATGGCCATTCACTTTCAGTATCTGGATCATAAAGATGGAAGACGTTATCAAGTCACCAAAGAGGCTGCTACAGAATGTAGGAAGATTGGTATAGATGAGGATGATTTTTCTGTCAGCCATATCGGCGAGACGAAATATTTCTAATAGATTTACTATGATGTGACTTACCGGTATAGACGGAAGGAGGTGAGGGTTCCAACCTGCTGCTCTCTTTGAATCAGCTGTCTTTGTTGATGACAGCGCAAGCTACACATACATGAGACAACAATCGATGGCTCCCACAACAAACGATTGGTATAGATTCACAAACCATTCAAACCCGGCGGATTGAACCCCAGACGGACATGGTAACACTCGCTGTTGCACCATCCTTCCTAACAAGATGGTTTTCTTCATAGAATTCAGCCGGCGACAGTTATAAAGCATGAGGTGGTGATGAAAAAATCGAAGTTCTTTGACTATGATTCGAATATAGGGAATCGAACCCAGTTGGGATGACCAATAATGCCCTCGCGATTACGCCATATGCAAGATACTTGAACCAAGTGCCAACTGGTAAGAACGAACATGAGTGTAAATTCTGTGACAGTCTAATCATTTCCTGGAGGTGCTGTTTATATTGCGTCATGACAGAGTTGGAAGGAGGATTAGCATTTGAGCATGGAGTTCAATGCCAACATCATCAATCTCAACGTGAGCCGAGACCAAAGTCGATGGGACCTGGAATATATAATCCTCTCTCAAGGAATTGAATCATCGCCCTTAGCCGGTGTGTGATTTTTGGCTTCACCCTCAACATTGGGAAGAGGTGTACTTTCTAGTTTTCGTCTCGAGGGGTACTACTGAGGAGATGAAAAAAAGCAATCACAATCATTATTAGTCAAATATAGGGGATTGATAAACACTTTACGATTACCTCATATCCCCTGAAGAAGTGCCATATTGCTAAGAGTACTAACAAAGCATTCCCGGGATGAATTTCTATTGGCTTTGCGTGAATGTGGGTACCTAAGGAAATGTACGAATATTGAGTATTCTCCCCATGACCCTTTACTGCTAAGAGATAAAAGAGAAACACATGGAAAAAAGACAGGAATCGTGCGAGAAAACAAGAATTTCTTCGAACCATCTAGATACAGGGAATTGAACCATTACTGACTTGGCAGCCATTGCACCATATCCCGATGGAATTAAATATACAACTGGTCAGCTGTCTGCATAAAATGTAGCAGTGCAAGAGAACATACATGGATCCACTCCATCACCAGAAACGCCCACAAGATCGTGGCCATTGGAATAGAACGTGCTCACAAGTACCTAACTCTTGATAAATACAGTGTTATCTAAAACAGAAATGGAAAAACTCACTCAGAGTCATACATGCTTCTGGTCATTTTCTACAGCATACATCTTGCATCTGTGTCCATAGTCTCACTGATGTGGACCGGCGGTTAACTACCTGACACATTCAAATTTAATGTTGCAAGGCAAAATGGTGAGGAGGTGAGAAATGGATTTGCGGACATGGTATTTCTCGCTGTTACACCACCCTCCCTGACAGGATGGTCTTTGTCCTAAGAGTTTGGCCAGCGACACCTTCTGATGCAAGAGCTGCCCAGATTTGTATTCCAATAGCACTACTGATTGCACTAAGTATATTTGGTATACTTTGACAATCACAAACCTACTAGATGAAGAATATAAACACAATAGATTCTGCAGCGTGCTTACAGTATAGGGTGTGTGATCGTGGAGGGTGCACGCTTTATTTGAATTGAACCTTCTCAGCGGTTGCTACTCAGGGCCACACACTGTCAAAATGGATGGATATTCGATACTTGTAGTCTGGATAGAGTGATATTAGACCGAGATTACATACGCAAAGAAGGGCAGCAAAACTTACATTCAGGACAACTTTCATCTCTTCAGTTGCATCAGGCTTCCTCCAGACTTAAAACTCTCAAATAATAGAGAACCTGGGGAGGAGAGGAGATGTTCCCACGAAAAAAGAAACAGTTTTGAGTTTTGTAATAAGTACTCGGGGAATCGAACCCCAGGTCTCACTGTGTAGCATAGCACTGGCCGTTGTACCAGATCTGGATTGAAACCACAGGGTTTGTTCATTCCTGTGTCGATGTTCATACATCAACGAGTGTTTGAAGGAATTCACAGCGATGGTACATGGAGCTGAGCCAGAAAGAGGAACACTTTATATTGAAACCGCCATGTCAGAGTGACGAGCTAGCCATTAGAAATACACACCCCAGTGGGTATCAGAAAACTGTAATGGGTCAGACAGCCTATTCGATCTTGCGATGACTAGCAGGATGATCTTCTAATATGCGGCAAAAAGTCACGGAAGCTCATCAATTATTTGTGCCCTAGGGAATTGAACTCCAGGTATCTGACTCTAGAACACACATTCAAACACAACGGGATAGCTTCGTAGCTTCAATCCTCTGGCAATTAATCATTTTTCTTTTTCCTAGGTCAAGTATGAGCGACTGTTAAAAAGTAAGCCCTCCTGAAAACAATGATCTCTTCCACAGAATTCATCCTCAGGGAATCAAACCCTGGGGTCCGATGGGTAACAGTCTTCATATCGTTGCACCAGGACAGTCTTTCTGACTAGCAATACTGGTCCATCCGACTCAGTGTTGGGGGTTGTGTGTTCCTTTGATTCAGAATGATTAACATCAACATTTTCTTTGGACATGCATACATTTTATGGGTTCGTGAGCATAGGGTGAATTAACTACCCTGAAGTTCAATTCAAATATGGGGAATAGAAACCCTCCCTAGAGCGCATCTTCACAATCACAAGATTGAAGTTAAAGAGAAGTCGAGGGAACAAAATATGTCTATACGCCTCAGATCAGCTGCTCATTTCATTTACGAGCTGGGGTAGGCACGTGAACAAGGGCGCTTAAAAACCACAAAATTTCCATGCAACTTGAATGTAGGGAATCGAACCCTTGGACCCCCGCCTCTGCCAGTAATGCACTAGCGATTGGACGATATCCACTAGTAGAAGAGACAAAAAATGGAATAAAACATAAGTCAGCGCATAACCATAAATGCCTAGGGCTGTAAGATGAACTTGAACATGTAGCTGGATATTGATCCATGAAAAAACGGAATTGATACGCAAATGTGGAATAGAATACTCACTATCAAACCTGGTATTCCTTTGTGGGGTAGAACAGGACCACTTGGCTGCAGCCTGCCAAAATCAAGTTGGTACAGAGGTGCCGTAAAGAGAGCCAGCTGTTGAGACGTAACACATGCCATTTTTGAATGGCTGTGCCAGGATGGAAAGAAATCTGGATGTAGGGAGTGGAATGTTTGATAGCAACACCAAGCATAGTCTGACAGAAATTAGACCATACAGACAAAATAAATGAAGAAGACAGTGTTTTATGTCGAGGTGAAACTTGGAATAAGCAAAGGTTCATTTTGCAATACCCGGAAGATAGGGAGAGGGTGATGCAACGTGACGATGCATGGTTCAGCAGTTTCAAGACCGGTGGAATGACACTTTCTTTGTAAGGAAACCTTCTCGTAGCCGCACGGCAAGTCAATTGAGGCAAATGGGAGGTAAAGCAGCGGAAAGTGAATAGTTGAGATGGCGCAAGTCAAAGAAGAAGCCTGGCACCACAGCAGAACCATCGTTTTAGGACATGTCATCTGGTGGATGTATGTCATTGATGCTAAGGCAGATCCCGATAACTACCCCCTTGCCTGCCCTTGCGCAGACCCATTATGAACCACGACATGAATTAGTACATATCTCATTCCTTTATATAAGAACAGCTCGAAGACTGAGCACCATTTTACTTACAGATATAACTTTGAGACGTTGCCCAGCACATTGGACTGCGAGCATGTATTGATATCGCAGAACACAAGATATACCAGACCATGCAGTCATTATTTCATTGAGCAGCTCATTCTTGAACTTAGCCATGACTAATACTATTGCTTCAGCTCTATCGCCGGCTAGCGCTCATCTGTCATAGCCTAGACACACATACTCTCACCATGCTCTGCAAATGGACCCATCCACCCTATATACTTACTCTCCTCAGGAGCTGAGCCAAACATGAGGTCAACCCTAACCCGGAAGTTGGAAGTGCTGGGATTCCTGTGAGGATATTGACATGGGGTTTAGAAGAGGAGCATTAAGCTGAAAGAGTTTGATGCTAGGCGTCTCAATCATTTCGGCAGCTGCTTGATGGAAAGTCTGCCACCTTGGGTCTGCAAATAGCCTGTGCAATCAGATATGTTGGTGCCATTACTGGCAGTAGCAGGAACGGCCGACGCTGTTGGCTCGTTGGTCAATTGGATAGAATGAATGCTGACAGTACCATCGAAGAAGGCAGTCGCAAGGAGGAAGGGGTTACAGGGACACCATTCTACTTGTAATGCCCAGTTCAATGCGCTCGGGAGCTCGGCGATGATCGATTGAACTCAGATGTTGGGGGTTTCAGCAGAGCGCCCTGTCATCCTTGCTGCAAGATAAGAACATATCGGCGTCTTGCTTGCACCAAGAAAGAGACAGGATGCCCTTTTCATGGCCAGTCAGAATTTTCTCCGGGGTGTGCACGTTACGAAGGTCCCAGACCATGATGATGGGAGACGAATTGTCTTCGGATGCGGTAACAAGTCTCATAGCCTGAATGATAGAGTGCACATTATCTGGATGCCAGACAATGGTGTTCACCCTTCTCCACCTACCAACAGCAAGGCTGTTCGTCGCGCTGATTTGGTCTGCAAGTGTTCTGGCTCCACTACTGTATGCCAAAGCGACGACCTCGCGCTTCCAGGCATTAATGCCCTTCTATTTAATTAATAGACTGCCATAGGAGTGCCGTCGTAATGTAATATTCAGTACAACTGCAAGTAGGTGGTAATTAATAATTTGTACTGTAGTCCCTCCAACCCTAGCGCAGGATTCCACATACTCTCATGGTGGGGTGCATCCGCGCTCGCTGTTTGGTGTGCCGTTCCTTTTCCTTCTGTTCTAATTTTATCTTGACTTCTTTTTTGGTCCGATTCCTTGTACCTCTGGTGCTTCTTGGTTCCTCCATGGATTTGTTGTCTATATGGATATCTATTTTTATATGATCATGTTGTCCATCGCTTGGGACCCATCAATTACATGATCTGGGTTTTGGATATGTTATTGATATGTTTTCTGTCATATGTTTTTGATTTTTTCACTTTCAGCTTCCACCTGATGACGACACCTCTATATCTATCCAATGTGTCTGTCTTCTATGCTTCTGTCTGCTCCAGAATGATTTTGGCTGCTTTATTCATTCAGGAAGAAAAAGCAACAGTGGGTTTTGTGTGCTAACAGAAGGGTCTGTTACACATAAATCATATAAATTTGAACATGTACTCTCACATACCTGCTAAATCATAATGACTAGTCAAATGAATCAATATCGCATTGTTTTTGATGGATGTGCAAGCAACATGTCTCTGGATGTGCTATTGATGGTTGTCTGGAGAATCAGACCGGCTGCCAAACTTGATGACAAAGCCTCTCAAAATATTGTTTCTGTTGAGTTGTGTCTAGTAAGGAGTGTGAGATCATGATATAGGACAAAGCTAACAATCTCAGTTGCAGTGTGCTACCTCTTTGGACATTACCAGGCCCGGAATATGCAAAATGAATTTAAATCAGTTTAAAATCATTATACATGTATGACTAAAGAGCACTGTACTGAGCTCGCAACATTTCACTGGCAATTGTTCACCGTCGAAGTAATAATGGTTTGACATGACCGATCATCATGCACTTTCCTAGGATCTGTGCAGTAACTACTCTTCATGCATATTGAACCTGAACAACAGTCAGAACAAGGGGATTTACGCTTCTCTAGAATTAATATCATTCTATGTTTGAAACGATTGACCAACCAGTTCAATATACTGCCAACTGCTGATTGAATGGTATCGCAAGATCAAATTAAGTAAGCAGCCAATTGCCACATTTTTTCTCTTTCTTCTCTCCATCTCTCATCTCTCCAGGACATGCTTCATTTGATGGCATCTGGCTTGTTGATAGACTAGGGGCAAATGAGAAGATGATTGGCTTTTATCGAGAAGGTGCATGTGTTTTCCCTTTTTTCACCATAATATGACCAGCATATAGTACAGGGAACATGCATCATATCTAACTCATCCTACCCACTTCTGCAGGGCAAATCATTCGCAATCATAAAGCAAAGGCATGCTTTATCTATTCTCGTTACTTATGTATATGTGTTCTAGGACTTTCTTAAGGTATTGGTGGTTTATAAGGCCCCAGTACATCCCATCCATCCCTGCCCCATGCGTAAGCCCTCCAATGAGGCTGTGCTGTATTGCTGCTCCGAAATTCACCTACAATGTCTACTATTACCTACGGGGAACCTTACCATCAGTGCTTGCCCATACCCATGCTTATCTCAATGCCCATCAACACGAGAAAATCGAAGACCAAGAAATGAATACCATCTGGGGCTGCAAACCTGATAGCAGGCCAAGCAGTCCCGATGGCGATGGTGATGCATGAGGACTGGGAGGTTTGTCATATGAGAGCAGTGCTGTAATGTGGGGGGTAAATGAAAGGTTGCTGAGGTGAGGCAAGGTGGGAGAGCACATGAGAATGGTAGGGCAAAGATTAGGATGCCAATGGCTAACAATGGCAATGCCTATTCAAATGTTCAGGTTTTGATGTGGACGAAGCAGACATGGCTGATGATGATATTGCTACTGCCAGCTATTCTACATACTAGCTGTTTGCGTACTAAGGTTCTATACCTCTTGCTTAGTTCTTGTGATTTACATTGTCAGAATGAAAAAATTTGGCCCTGCGGGGGCGGCAATGATTTCTGATTTATTTCTGATTTTCTATTATTACAAAAACATATCAACGGAATAAGAAGCAACTTTCACTGCGTCCTAACTGAAACCAGATACAATAGTAAATCGTGACGCAGAATGTCAATCAAAGAACACCGGGAATCTTTTGAAACATGAGAAGCTCACTTCAGAGATTAAAATCCGTCAATGCCATTGCCGCATCCCAACTTGGCAATACAGCGCACCTTCTTTTCAGGGTCTACCCTCATCATTGTCTTGCTCAGTGCAAGCCATCGTTGTGCACAACGAGCATGCCTCCTAGTCCTTTGCACCAACCTATTAGTCATCCAGGTTGGGCAGTTGAGCCTTCATCTGGCTGAAATGTCCCTGCCAAATCTCACTGTAGGTGTAGGTGTTTAATCAATTAGACCTGACTGCACCTACAAGGGTTTAATACATTACAGCTGTATTGACATTGCAGTTACTAATAGATTAAGTTACAATTAATGGGTGGTGCTTCCCTCTGAGATCCCAGACAACAGCATAGCCCATGGTGCTGGCCCCAGCAAGAACATACAGTGCTTGCTGATTCCATGGGACCGACGTAATTGCATCTAGATCCATGCTCCTAGATCCAGGCATTGAGACATACATTTTCATAGGGTCATATACAGATCTGCACCAAGATCAGAGTGAGGTAGCTATACCGACCAACAACTATGAACCTCTCTATTAACAGCATCCAATGACAAGAGGTGAGTCTGCAGGGGATTGAAGTTCAAGGCTCTGACTGGCCTGGTATGGTTGGTGTTCCACAGGATGAGAGAGTCGCTGGAGCTGTACGACATGTTGAGCAAGAGAGAAAAGGGCCACAGTCAAGCAATGCACCCAGTGCCAGCAATAATCCTCATCGGATCCCATAACACCAGTTCACCATCCTCCACACCAGCCACAATGGCGCCCTGTGGTTTAGTGTTTAGCGCTGATCTTCCAATTGTCCTTGAGATGATTCCACTTACAAAGTGGATATAAGGGCCAACACAGCCTAATATGATTCTGCTCTGATCTGAAGTAGCCACATCCATGATCATTCACCTTCCGTCATATTCAACACTATGTTGTATAATTGACGAAATTTTACATCAAACCATGGCCTGCACATGAGCTCCTCCAGAAACTTCTGAATTCTACAATTCAGTCCTTTGATCTCACCCCTTTCCCTGGATGATAGGTCCCTGATGATCCTTTTTCCAAGTCCACATCATAGATAATGATGACAAGATTGCAGCAACGTAAATTGATCACTTCTTGCTTGACTTCCATTCGTTTGATTTACTGATACTTATGCCCCAATTAGATGCCATCCGATTCATACGCCGCTTACTTTGTTCGCCTGGAATGGGGGCTACTTGACAATAAGGCATAGCACAGATCCGGATGATCCGCAGATATCTGAACAGATATCCGAAAAAATATCTGCAGATGTGGCTGTGCGCGGATATCCGGATCCGCCGGATGCGGACATGGCTTCAGTAACTGGCTATATCTGCGGATGTTCTGTATAAATTTGCAGATGCTTCGACCGCCATTTGAAAAACAGTTGTCCTAGGGTTTTCGAGGTCAGGGAATCCGATTCCGCTGTCCGATTTGTGATCGGAGGTCACCCGGGCCCGCGGTAAGCAAACAGATATTTTCTTGATTTTCTGCCAAAGTTTACTTTATTTTTCTGCCAGTTGTTTGGATGGCAAGACTAACTTAACAGAGGCGTTCTAATGTTTTTGAGGTCGGGGAATTCGAATCCACCGTCCGATTTGCAATCAGATGACCCCCTGTCCCATGAGAAGTGGTAGAAGATTTTGTTGATCTTTTATTAATGTTTACTTTCTTTTTCCAGCACTCATTTGGATGGCGAGGCTGACCTCGTTGGCGTGTCCTAACGGTTTTGAGGTCGTGGAATCTGTATCCGCCATCCGATTTGCCATCGGAGGTTACCTTGGCCTGCAGGAAGCAATCGGAGATTTAGACAATTTTATGTACATGTTTTCTTCCTGTTTCTGGCAATTAATTGTTGATGGGCTGGGCCAAATTTATGCCTACTAGTGTTTTAGATGTTGTAGAATACAGATATAACCATCCACTAGCAGTACAGGGTGCCATGAACCTGTGTGCCTAAATATAAGGGAAATAAATACCGCATTTCTGCCTGATTTTTCTGTCTTGAAATTTGGACACCCTCAAGTGATCGAACGTAGCGTTTGAAGACACTTCATAGTGAAGAATGCGTGCTTCAAATCGTAGAGAAAACGGACCAATACCTCTGACAATATGTGAAGATTAAATTTTAGCTACAATACACAGATATCTGCAGTGCAGATGCCACGGATGCGGATATCCGGGCACAGCCACACCCACGGATGCGGATATCACCTATCAGGTACCCTAATATCCGCAGGACAGATCCGGATCCATCTGCAGATGCATCTGTGCTATGCCTTAGCGTGTGCTATCTGAATGCTTGCGTTCAATGTTTGGATGCATGCGTGACTTATTTTTGAGATGCGTGAGTCTTTGCATTAATTTTAGAGGTGCCTGATTCATTCAAAATCAAGAACAACATAAGTACTTCGACACCAGAGGGTACTATATTCATTGTGATACTAGAAATTAGTAACATGCATGTATTTATAGTCTTTCCAGATCATTCCACCTCATTATTGAGTCATAATAAGTCATGGAGATATCTCCAGGAAATCCAGACAAGTAAGTTTAATTTCAACAGAAAACATAATTACAATGTATTATTGAAACATCTGGAAAATGCACCTTTGGTATATAGCCCTATGTAGACGTTGTAGGGCATATAGCCTGAGAGCTAAGTCCCAAGGGGCTACCGGAATGAAAAAAAAAAGACATAGGGTCAATTAAAAAATTTGGTGCACTAGCACTGGACCTACCTACCTCCACGTGATCAAAATGATGTCATACACTCCACATTGAGTTGATTATGGAGCAAAAATAGGCAATTATGTTGCATTCATGTACTGTTATTCAACCGAATATCATTTTGATTACAATCTGAGTCATTTCTGGTCAGATAAGTAAAGCACATGAATTTGGACACATGATGTCATATGCTGACTCATGATGGCAGTGCTGCCAATACTTTGTCTACTCTCAATGTTGTACTGCACAAGCATTATAAACATTGTAGGTCTATTCATTAGACATATTGTCACTTAAATATCTCACATTTTTACATTTGGAAGGCAGTTTTGGGGCCATTTGAGGAGGGTCAACTTTTTTTTTTTGGGCCTGCTGGCCCAACCTACCTACCTAGCCGGTGTTCTGGGCCACAATTCCAGTAGCCCCTTGGTAGCATATCGGCAGTTTGTATACTACAGATATCTGAATATTGTAAATCAATGAATGGCCATCATGTTTGAGCTTCGAAGGGCACATCATATAGTAATAGATTAGAAATGCCAGGGCCACTGTAACTGTGAAAAGTAAAACTAGGACAACAATGTTGAAGGGAACTGTAGAGTCTTTGGATGGAATAAAGGTTGGCATGGACTTTTGGGAAGGACCGCAGTAGTGTGGTGCATTTTAAGTGAACGCACATTGTGTCTTCAAGGCCTTGACAAATTAATATGTCAGACAGGTCACAGGAGCCACACCAAGGCTGCGCTATGGCACTATGGTGCTATACAGATTATGTAGGACAGCCAAACTATATATTGCTCTGTAACTAGCTACATCCTCTGAACCACTATGTATCCTAGTAAATACTATATTGCGAGGGAGGGACTACAGTAAGGAAAAGCATTTTCCGGATGAATGACACTAGCTATCAGATGACTATGCATCTAAACGCATCGATCAGGGCACAAGTGCATGCAAGTTGAACTTACACAGATGCAGATGAACGCAGTTGAATGCATGCATGCAGGGGTCGAACACAGAATTCTCTTGGTCTGAGGATGAACTGATGTTCCATCCTTTCGTGGAGATAAAGTGTAAAGACGATTGCAAGGATAGAAAAAACAAGTATGGTTCAAAGGGTTTTACTTCGATTTACAATTAGGTTTAGTAAGATAAAGAAGTACCGAGACGTACCAAGAAGACAACACTGACATTCATTGGTATTGATAAGCACTAAACGAGCAGACGTTCAGATACTGTTCAGTTTGGTACGAAAGAATCGTGGACTCACTCTGTAGTTTCCCTTGGAACTGTGTAATGAACGGGATTTGCTGTAGAACGATGATAATGGAAGTGTAGGGAGGAAAGAAAGAATGGTGACCTACCAGAATACAAAGGGCTAGTTTTGTTCACTCCACGTTCGATATCTTTGCTGTATGGAGGCAGAGGACCTAATCGAGAGCTAGAAGATATTGTATTTGAGTTTCATGGAAGTGGCTGCAGCTTGCTGTGTGTCATGGTGATAGGCGGAGACAAACCTGGATTCGGACTTTCAGGACAATTTGCCGGTGACGTCAAGTTAGGTTACTGGCTGGTCAATTTCACGTCCCACACCATGACCATCAAATTTTCGTTGTCTCCTTCTTCTCTCATCTGCCTTGCGATGGCAGCATTAATATCTCGGTGCTGCAAGACCCTGAAACATCTTCAAAATATTTCTTCCATGGTTCTTTATCCCACCCAGATCTCATAGAAACACTAGTCCCAAGATGGTTCCAATGGAGAGCCAGTGACTAGAAGCATGTCATCCATTTCTACTCGAGGGTCACAAACAGGAACAGTGTCAGCCCTAGAACACATCCAGCAGAGGTCGTCTTCATTATTGTCGGTGTTGTTGTCAACTGTGAAAGAAGGTGAGCCGGGCTCCGTCCGCATTGACCCACCTGCATGCGAAGCTGACGACACTAAGCCAGCTATGAAATCACTATTTCTATCCATGCCAGTTGACAGCGAACTCATTAGCATTGCTATGAAGGACCCTCCTGGCACTCTCTCTTAATGGCGCTCATTCATTGTCAAGTGTCATTATCTAGCCCAGGACCCTCGCATTGAACACGTACGAGGCTTTGAAGTAGCAGGGACATACGGGAGCTCACCCTTCCATTTGTGAGTGCACAGCAATGGACCTTGGCCATACTATTTTACTCTTAAGGATCAACAGCACTCTGATCTCGTCCACAGTGGTTGCAACATCGACATAGTTTAAATGATGATGACACAGAAATAAGGAAACAGGACTTGACTTTCAGGGTGCTTATTGGAACGAGGTGCGTATCTCTCTTTTCTGCACCGCTCATTGCTTACTGAGGAACAGAGCTCTTCTGCATCCATCTCCTTCGATGTCGTCACACGGTCTACTCTTCCCAACCCTCCTTCAATTCGTACAGGGATGTTGAATAGGGCACCATGACATCAAATCTGCTCTATCTACATACTTCACTGTAGGTTGAGATCCTTTGGTAAAACGACAGCCTTTCTTACTCACTGTGCTGCATGTTAGATTGTATTCCTGTATCTTCAAATTAAACGCCACCATGTACTTGGCATGCCTTCTGTGCAGTCCCATAATCGGAGATCCCATGGTCTGTGCTTGGTACCAGATGAGGTTCTGGTGATACGACTGCCTCTATGACTGTCAGAACAACAGACTTGATGTTACTGTTATCCTCTTTGCACGCTCGCAAATCTTTCGTCCTTCTTTCAGAATATAACTCCTTTCAGTGATGTGTGGCTTAAGTGACGCTATTGACACCCATCCGGTTCAGCGCGTCACATCAATGCATCAACTGAAGTGGGACTGGCTGTCTCCCCCTTGCTCTTTCATCTTCCACACGGATAAGTGTGTACTATTTCAGGTCAATTTACCTCCAGCACTAATTTTCCTTCTGCAGCACCAATACTCTGTCAGATCCGCCTTCGTTCTCGCTTCTTGTTGCGTGTGCAACATGGGGCACCATCTATCTAGATTTTTGTTGGCATATTCAGCTTTGCATTCCGGCATGGTGAAGAGAATCATGCACTAGCTCTCCGCCATGCCCATTCCGATCTAAGTACCCATGCCTAATTTTTCTTTTTCTAACTCCATCCATGCTAAGCTCGGAGAAGGGTGACGTACGCTACTACTGTTCCGTCTATGATGGCTCTCCTGCTCCATCGAACCTTCAGCGAAAGTCATGACACTAATCTTCAACATTGATTAATCAAGGTACAGTCACCTTCGTCAAGCTAGTTTCTCCTTGTAGATTTATGATAATTGAATCAATAATGGTGTTCCACAGTAAACATGACCTTGCTCTTGGCAGAAGACTCTCCGCCCTACAAAAGGCCCTCGTGCTTGAAGAAGCAATGGGTTTTCAGCTGACGATCAATAGCTCTGCCCTCAAGCCTTTGCATGAGCATTGTATCCGGTTTGTTCCACGATGGACAGATTGTCTTATTTCCCAGTATGTGACTGGGCCTTCTAGTCATCATCTCGTATCAGGGTGGGAATATCCCTACTCTCTTGGGATTATGCATCAAAAATAACATTGATCCTCATCCAAGCAGGTTTTTACCATCTCAATGTTGCTGTATTTCATGCACAGCACATTTGACATGAACGACATCACCTTCGTCCAACGGTCAGTCGCTCCATCACATCTTTAGTGTCCCGGATTTCATCATAACAGGTCAAGTAAGTCACTCATCATCTCCTCCTTCTAATTTGCATCTTCTAAGCCTCATTTAGGATGTCACCACAAGATCAAAGTCTTCTGTATCTCATGTAAGGGCTATTCGCAAGAGTAAGGGTTCAGACTGGCTTTCCCACTGTCTTCGTTAGATTCACCCGGTCTCGTGAAGTTTTCCTCACAGATCATCTTTTCTTTCCATGCGGAGCACATCGAACTCCTTTGGCAACCCTCAATTATAAATGCCGTCCAGTGATAAGCGGGCTACCCTCCTTGTACATGATGATTTGACAGACTGAGCGGTAACTGTAATGTTGACCCCATTCAATGATAAATGTGTATATGATCAAGGTTAAATCCCACGCGATAGCAGTGCATGGTAAGCCAGTGTCTTTCTTTTTGGCGAAAAGCACACAGAATGTTGTTTAAATACGGATTGTGCAGTTTCCAAGCTGGGATGCATCATTTGTGTGAGGGGGAAATCAATGGACATCATGAGTTGCAATTTTTCAGAATCCAAGTATGATGGCACAAGCCAGAAACAGATATGCAGAAGGCTGAAGCCCAATAGTGACATGACCTTAGGATTTATGTGGCACAAATAGATACCCTTAAACCTCAAGTACTCATCGTTTGAAAGTCGGCATCTTCACTGACTTCAGGTTCGCTGCAAAAGAATATGCCGAAGATCAGCCGTTCAGTAATATTATCCCTTGAGTTCCAAACATGCACCATTATCCATACTCAATGAACCCATCTTCGCATCAACCCTCAGCATGGCTCTAGATTATGGAACCACACCGACTTGTTGAAAGGCGGCCTTTGCTTTGCTTTGCTTTGCTTACTTCATCGACGACATGGAACGCAGTGGCTGTGAGCGTAGCTGTGGATGACTCAGTGCTCACTTCACGCTATTTTTTTTAGAAAGGAGGAGTGTACGTGCTGACTCAAGGCCAGGTTTCAGTTGCACATAAATCGATAATCAGGTTGCCACCACTGATGGAATGTTGTAATCATGCACACGCATCAGATAATGTACCCCCGGATGCTGTACCTAAATGACAAGTTTCTGCCATGGTTCTGGTCCTGTTTCACTGCCATCACACAACTGTCTCCAATAAGATCTTTTTAAGCTTCTTGGGGACTTTCATTGTCGCTGGCTGTTGTCTAATGGCCATCATTCCCAGAAACCTTTGGGGATAATGTGTGCATTCAGTATTCAATTCCCTCCATCTGAATGCTGTTCCACCCTATAGTAATCCTTTTTGATAAGCGCACAGCTAAGTACTTACTTCTCTATGCAACGCTCTGGTTTGGCGATACCTTGGGCGGTTCCTGGGGGATATAATAAGTCTATCCACCTTGACTTGCACCTTCTCTAGGTCACCTAACCAAATGATTGGCATTCCCAGTATAATTTCCTTCTGCTTCATCTGCACACAGGCTTATGCGTCGTCTTTTGGTAATAAATTTACAAAAATCCAGTTGACCATCGCGAAACATTGACAGCAATGACAATAAAAATCGCAGAAACCAATTGTTCAGTCCGATCCTAAACTCCTCTCTCTCCCAGTTTCTAGAGACCAATCTTCTTGTTCGGCATGTACATGCACGTAGAATACTAGCCGGCTTGGGCGCTTGTTAATCCATTGAGATTAGCCAAGGGAATCTCAATAACATTAGATGTTCTCCATCTCACCATCCGTATGCAAAGTCGACCACATTGTGCCCATTCACTGGCAGTCCTACATATGCATCGGATAAGAAAACACAGCATATTCACTTAAAGCTCTTTGGGTATCGATTCATCAGACCATTCATAAAAGCTGACCTAATTCATCCCAGGTGAAGGCTTCACGAGATGGATCATGTGGGTCGGTGAACAAGTACATGCCAACCATGGTCATGGCCTATCATATGAACAATAATAAATATTTGGATGAGAATAATTGTCATGAACATATGCAAATTGAAAGCAGGATAAGGCATGGTAGCAGCCCAAGATAATCTGCATCGGAAAGAAGTAAATCAGATGTTAGCCGATAGGAAACAGGCCGGAGAAGTCACCCAGGATACTGCCTAAGAGAGCTGCAACTTGAACAACCTGAAGAGGAAACCTGAGATGACCAACGTACCAAAGCCATTGGGAGCCCCGGGCATCAAGAATCTTAGTTGTGTAAAGGTGAACACAGTCCCTATTGGGACTACAACAATCTCATTCCATTGTCGGTATCCGAAGACGACGGTTGTGATCATTATGAAGCAAATCATAAGAGTGACCATCCCTATCCACATAAAATAACACATGAGCTCAGACAGTCAATGGACAATCAGAGAAAAACTGAACAGAATGTGGCAGTAATGGCCAAACAGTATGCAATAATAAGGGAGCTGCATTGGAGGGTTATACGTGCAGTGATAATTTCATGTTCAACATCCGTGTCCTTCCAGTAAGGGGGATCTGCCCAAATATTGTGAGTTGTAATTTTCAGGTCGCTGAAACAAATGCGTCAGGTGGTCACTGGATGAGATGCGATAAGGAGACCTACACATTTAGTGGAGATGCCAAACCAAGGACTAGGTTGACAGAATTGTTTGTTGACACCTCTTGAGCAAAAGCAGATATGTTGGACCAGTAACTGAAACATCGATGACTAAGATGAACATTGTGAGACAAAGAGTGCAGTACACATCAAAAGGATAATAAGTCAGAGATTTGTGTCTGATATATAATCACTCTTGAAAATAGTGGAAAAATGGGTAGATGTTGAACTTCGTGCAGAATGTGGGAGAGTTGCCCAGGACGTCATAACTTGAATGGCTGATCAAAGTCATGCTGACAGTGGCGTTCCATATGAAGGTAGGATCCGTGGGTCTGTTGTTACTGGAAGGACCATCAATATATCTAGGCGATACATTTCTACAAAAGGGAAGATTCACATCGTACATTTTTTGAGAATTATAGAAGGAAGGGCTCATGCATCAAAGAAGATCTTAACTTCTTGGCAATCAACCTTGCAGGTATCATTCTCTATGACCCAATCCACGATGATAGTTTGAGGCATATCGGCTGAGACATAGGTAGCGCAGAGATAGATCTTCAGTTACTGTGAGTGGTGGATATCAAGGAATGGGCGATGAGTCTTACAGTTCTATTTCCCATCACACCCGGATTCATGGTATATGATGACTCTCCACCGGGATGTAGCCTGAGAATGAGAGCAACGCATGTGGTTGTGACAATAATGATGAGTGAGATGGATGTCGCGAAGCAATACGAAACTCTTAATGAGCTTCGATAGCTGGTTGTTTCCTCGGAGGACATGATTAGGAGTAGATAATGAGCTAGGGAGAAGAACATTACTGGTTGAAGACAAGGCTTTATAGGTAATACGTCGTAGATGCACCGTACCATTAAGTGAAATCGTCACCTGGTATGACATACTGCAGAGGCCACAAAACATGATAAGCACACAGGTTCAATGGAAGGTACTGCAATAATTCGTTCCTTGTTTTCCAGCCCGATGGTGGCATTGTGCTCTCACGCGGACTCTGATGCGAATTTAAGGCAGAATAAGGTTTATAATGAAGTCTGAGACTTGGCATTTGTAGGTCAAATGTGCCATACCGTTGATATAGTGTAATAGAAAATTTGCATGACATATTGACGCACCGCTGATACACTTGGTATCAGGCTACCTGTAGATTTGCGAATTTCTATCAAATAGCGCAGTCTACAAGTGGTACAGAGAGCTATAGTGAAGGCTTTACACTGATAGCTAGTATACTACATAAGATAGTGAGCAATACAGTGTCAGAACGGACTTAGAAGCGACATCTAGACAAGTCAACTCTATAAGCCTTCAACATTGAATGCTATTCCCTGCCCAAAACAAGACTGTTTACAGTCGGAACCAAGGGGCACATCGAGATGAGATACAAACAATAAAGCAGAACACAGAAGGACTAGATTACTCATCATCTCGACAACTTGAATAAACCTAGAAAAGGATTGCTAAGTCCACAACGATACACACAGTGAAATGAACTTAGTCTAGAACACGACTAAACCTAGGAATAACTGAATAACTGATGCTTGGCACCGAGATAGCTAATTAAGGTCGCATACTGATCGAAGCAATACAATCTCAGTCCAACGATTGATCACGATCGGTGGTTACATCCTCGAAATACTGCGCAAGCCGTAGTATTGAATAGGAACCCACGTGACAAGGCATGAAGGAGAAGCAAGGGGTTCCTACGGACCAGTAGGGCACTCCTCAGCAATAGAATGACCACTAGTCATTCTGCCCGACTGAATAGAAATCTTGGAATGGCGCAATACTTGTAAATTAATTACTCATCGTTTGTATTGATACCCAAAGCTCATACCATAATTACTTTTAGATACAAGCTCCTATACCTAGGCTAGAAATTGTATAAATTAGCAGCGACTAGATGCATAACGGCAGGAAAGCATTCCCCCCACGTTTGTGCTAGTAGCCTTATAGCTACCTAATCAATCACTGGTTTAATTGCATATCTTCGACTGAAGTGAATCAAGTTTACCAAGTCAACCCCAAAAGGGCAGCTATAAGTAATCTAGAAGAACTAAGTAGGAAGAAGAGTTGTCCCCATGTTTGTGCCTTGCTAGTTAATTGAACTGCTCCACATACAAAGGCCTCATGCTCTCTCACTGACTAAAGTGATCTAGACGCGCTAAGTTGATCACAGACCAAAGATGTTGCATAGTTGAAGTGAAATAAGCCCTAGAACACTTTAAGTTTGAACAGTTAACGAGTCTGTGTACTCTTTGCAAGTCTTGTACTTGAAGCCAGGACCTGTGTGTTCTTTGTAGAGTCTGTGTACTCTTTGCAGAACTTCGGTTCTTTGTTGCAAGTGCGTGTGCTTGTGTTGTAATCGAGTCCGTGTACTCCAGAGCAATTACGCTCTTTGTAGACCTCTAGGTCTTTGATTGTTTGATTGTTAAAGCTTCCCTAGTTAAAGCCTTACCAGCTCTTCTAGACAAAGTTGTTTTGAGTCTAAGCCACTCAAATTATACCTTACCAAACCCCCACGTCCATATACCTCGCTATCGTGATTAGTGTATCTCGTGTAAACACTTCTAGATTTGAATTGAAGTTGTTTTAAAAGCAAAACCCAATTGATTATCGAAATCTACGTACACCATGAGTGCTTCTATCGTACTCACCCTCGAACTTAATATTGGTGATTGTGTGTGTGTGTGTGTGTGACTTAGTATCTAGATTGACAATCTAGACACTTGTTTCATTTGTGCGCTGCCCGTTACCGAGCACATCACCGCATTAATTTGTTCCTTGTTTCCATACAATGAGTATGTCATTCTGCTCTCACATGGACTCTGATGCAATTTTAGGGCAGAAAACATCCAGTGTGCTGATGCTGCAGGTGTTTCTAGAATGCTAGAAAAGAATGAGTCAGATCATTAAATCTGAAAAGAACGAGAATTATGTGAAAACTTGAGTAAATTCCTGAGTTCCTATCTCGTCTACAGATTCCAGAGAGTTCCCATCATTGAACCTTCCATGATATTTATGTGTGCATCCATCGCTATTGGAGTTTCTCAAGAGAAATGAGTGGTCAGAACCCAGAAGACAGAGCAGTCTTGAAGCCACAGCACTTATCTTAAACGGGAGAAGTCAGTGGGTGGGAAGTCGTAGATGCCAGTCTGCAGGAAAAGCTGTGGTGTTTAAGGAACTGCATCGTCAATGTGACTGTTCTGTACACATTGTGTCATCCTGAATTTCACACAACCAGAGCGCTAGTGAGTATCGCCGTTATTTTTACTCATGGCCTCCTGTGTAAGTAGTGATCGAAGAAATGTTGATGTCAGCGAAGCGCTTCATCAATTTCATTCCAATCAGTCTAGTAGATCTGGGGGGCAAGCATCCCGGAACATGAATAAAAATTTGTTGACAGCGAGCGAAATTTTCATCATTCTCATTATACAGCACTGTATTATCGGATGGATTCATAGGCGCGCATACAGAGAGGACATAGATCAACCGAGAGTTACTGAGTAGAGAAGTAGATGGCCATTGATGACAATAAGACTGGACATGGGAAATGGAAGACTCTCTGATGCCATGTCTGTATGACGGAACAAGCTTCAGAGACTCACCCAAACAGGAAGGGTGAATGCAGTCATCTTCTTGGTGTCCGTGACATTGAAGCCCTAGCAATGAGAGATCAGTCTTCATGAGAGGATGTCGACCAATCCAGTTGGTAGAACAGATATGCCAGGGTGAGTAGATTTTGTTTCTGTTAAGAATATGGTTCATCAAGCCAATATACGAGTGGATGAGTACTCGAAGAAAGCCTGGTTCAGAGCGAGGATGTCCATAAGCTGAGTCCAATTACCAAGAGGGGCCCGTGAGTTTGTTAACGAGCGCTAAGCAAAGTGAACGGGGATCAGCAATCACTAATTGTAACCGATCTTGATCACTTGTGTTCACACAGGGACTGTGGAGGTTTAAAGATGAGTTGATAAGTAGTTGAAGATACAATAGTGTGGACAGTGTTTATATACTACATGTTTTGAGACATTCCTATTCTACAATGTTCTGGTATATTCTGGACCCTGGTAGCAGCAAGACGGTTAGAGAAAGTAAGAGACATTGCGAGCAGGCCACCGCAAAAACTGAGAAGACCGAGTGAAGGTGTATGTTGACTCAGGCCATACCGGCAGAGAGCAATATTCAGAACCTGTTCCACCAAGGTGCATTGATATAGATCGAGGCTCGAATATTTTTAAGGTCTCCTTACACTTGTGGTTATGTGGTCTCAAGAGTACCAAACATCAAATAATCTGAGGTAGCCACCTTTTGTTAGATGCAATGGATGCAAGATGGCATGGCTGAGCTTACCTAGCTTGGGTATATGCATGGAGTCACTGAAGAAAGAATGTAGTCCACACAGACTTGCTACCAGACTCCCTGGAATGACAGGTGACGAAACAATAGTCGAAGGCAAAAGGAAAGTCAGTCCGAGTGTCTACTGGAAAACGGGAGATGATATTGCTGCTGTCCTGTAATGATAGTTGTCTGCAGCTGCACATGTGCGAGAACCTAAAGACAATTATGATTGAATCATACAAGAGAGCCTATGCCACGTACTGCCTGATGATGTCAAGCCCACATATATGCTGACTAATGCCCCTCCTTGGCTTTCCATGCAGCGCACTCCCAATTTTGTACTCGGAAGGCCGAGATGAAGCAGTCCACGAGGTCTGGCAGGTAGGTACAAGATGAGCCTCTGAGTTGGGAGCTGTAAAGGTACCAGAGTCCTTGAATGACAAGCGATCGTACAATAGTCTAAGGTGAAAGGTGAATTAGTACAAGATCATGGTGGAGTTCAGGCGATCATATTCTGGCCATATTACGGCAACAGTTCATGAGGATGTGGTCTGCAGATACTAGGGAGTTGATTACCATCCAATCAGATAAAAACAGCATAGGCCACATACTGCAAGTTGACTTACTGTCAATTCTGCTTCAAAACCAAGACTGCTCCTTCTTGGTTATCGGCGCAGTGTCATTGCAAGGATCATAGTAAAATGACGAGATGAGGCAGTCTAAGAAGGCCAGTGGGTAGGCATGAGAGGACCACCAGGTGTTGTAACTGGCCTGTCTCCATAAATCAGGTACTTGTTGAAGACCGAGAATTCAATAGAACATACCTGAGACGACTGCGGAAAAATTTTACTTGATCCTGGAGGCTACCATGTATCATCCGAGTCCTGCCGATTGTAGTGATTGAGGGAGAAAATATGAAATGGGTAAGAAGCAAGTACATGTAGTCTGCAAACAGCAACATCATATCTTTTGTTCAAACGATCAAGGACAATGCCGAAATGGGTAAGAAGGCAAGCACACCTTGGAGTAGTGGAATCGAAAATATGACCACACAACATTGAATCACGGATCCATCAGTGCTTTGCACCTTATTTCGGCCAGGTACAAGCACACAGAAAGGTTGGGAACTTTTGAATTACAATCTGCATAAATAGAACTGAAACTATTACACAAATCAAAGATGTCATCAAATGAAAGGATATCGATGCACCGTGAAGTACACAAGGCGACGAATCTGTCGTCATGCAATATTCTGCATACCAAACGTGAGATATAGAGCTGGATGAACGGAGGGTAAATCTGCCCAAATAGAGGCTATATGCCTCGTAAAAATCCTTTGAAAAGAATGGATAGTGGTGGGGTCAGTGCAAGCAACGTCCATGGGCCTCCACGTGGCGATGGATGTAGAAACACGGCGTCAAGAAATGGCTGGGTGCCCTGGTTCGACCCATTGTTTTTTGTTCATCAAATTGAAGGAAACTTCTGCAGTAGCTAAGCAACAGGATGTCGATGAGACTTTTCAGATAGACAAGTGCTTGCCATGGTTAACAGCTAAACTGGCTTGATGACAGTAGCAAGCTCAATCATGTGGGCCTCCAACCACCTCTGACGATGACGACCAGGAGCTATCAAAGGATAATGGACAGCCAAGAAATGGCTGGGTACTCCTCTGACCCATCTTGTTCATGGAATCAGAGGAAGAAAACTTCTTCAGGAGTTACCATTTAACTGTTTAGCATGAGGGCTAGGGCTCACTGCACTGATCACTGACTGGAGAATGTAACCATCAGACGCCAATAGTGCCCTCAATGATGCGGGCCTCTGACAATGAGCTAGCTATCCATTTCTAACACAAAACCCATTTAACAGACCTTACTTTGCCTCTGTCGTCCAGGTCCAAGTCCGTGATGGAGTTTAGGTTTCAGAAATACATGGGAAAGAGAGTTGGGGTGGGAAATTAAGTCAGTGAGATCTATGAGCAAATGTAAAGCAGTGAGAGGACAGTGAAGGTGATAATTTGGAAGGAAGCCCCCATCAATCACTGCAGCCATACCTGGTGGGCATGGACCTGTGCTGAGGGTTGGCTGAGCGCTTACACACCGGAAATCCTGGAATTTAGGAAGTCCCGATTGTGATACCTATACCTAAGCTTTCGGATCATGAATAAGACTTGCTAGAATTCCATCCGATACCAAAAGTTCCAGGATATTGCGAAATCGATCCTAAATCAAAGAAACCAGGAATGGATCATGAGATTCTGGTGCTCGAGCCAAAACTAATTGTTCCCAGCTACCCTGAATCATTGCCGAAAGCATTTGTTTCGGTACATATTTTAGCACCACCAGTACCAAAAATGTGAGGGTTACCGAAATCTCGACCAGAATTCTTCATTTCAGTATCTGTGTTAAGGAAAACTGAAACTAAGGTTTCAGGCTTAGTTTTGGGCGTACTGTGCAGGAACATGGTCTGAAATCCTAATTTTGGTTTATCTGATGTTGGCATGGGAAACAAAGGTCTGGGCATGCATTCTGTACACCTGAAAACCTTAAGTTTTCCATCTGCCGAAACTTTACCCTAAACGGAAGCTTTCATAATTAGTTCAGGGAATTCCTGAATCCTTGCTTTCAGATCTCGATTACAACAGCCTGGATTCATATCCAATACCCTACATTCCAGAGATGATTCAAAGCTTCCTTGAACCTTTGGTACGGCTACAAGTATCAGTAAGTCCTGTTATTTACATGAAATCTTAGGTATAGGTAAGTAAATCAGACTGCCTCAAATTTCTGTATTCCCGGAGTGTTAACTATGATTCAATACGGATCGGTCCATGCATTGATCCGGTGCCTGAAGTACTGTGCCGTGTAACGATGAGATCAGATGAGATGATGGGACCGTCTCCAACACTCCCAATGAGATCTGGAGTATGTATAACCATTGATTTCTTCCCGCTTTTGCCCTCACTTACAACAACCTAGGTAAGTCATTTCATCCCTTTTGTATTCCTTCAAGCTCACCGGCATCGATAGACTAAATTTAAATTTCAATTCTTCCATGCGTTTTTCTTGTGCAAACCCGAACTCAACAAGAAGCAAACACCCGTAGATATCACTGAACTGCTGACTTGGACTATCCACCAGTGGATCTCATGACTGTTACTTGTTACTGAATCAGTCGGATGGCCATGAATAATGCTATCTTCAAGTTTGGCTTCTGCACAGAGCAGGAAATTGTCAGTATCCACAATAAAATGGTGTGGCCCGTCATCCAATGAAATCGGCATACTATTAGACACATCGAGTTTTAGCTCTTGGGATAGAGGAACACAGGCAGGTAAATTTCAAGTGCGTAGCTCATATTTACCATGGGGCTGTCTATAATGATCAACAGGTAGCAGTAATCAACACTCAAAACTATGCCTTCGATACCCCTAACAAATCCTTTTCTAGTTGGAGATTAGTGACCCCAAAATTTGTTACCCTTCATGGGCACATGTCCAAGTGGATGGAAGCGCAAGGGGAGGTACTTGACAATGGAGGAGGATGGACATTAGAAGATGTAGGAGGCAGAGATATAACAGGCAGGCACATCTTTTTCTATCAGACTTGTGTTTATGGTTTTTGCTAGAAGGCTACATTCTATGTTTATGAGTCACAGAGGAATGGAATCTCCGGCATCAAATGAAGGCTTGTCATGACCCACAAAGTGTTCATGGCCATTGAGGCCTGCAGGAGAAGTGGAACCTGATGCCTGTCCAGGCTCCATCGCTAGTCGGTGCAGAAAAGACTACACGGAGGAGGCATGGCCGAAGGCAAAGGAAGAGTCGGTTGAGCTTCAAGTTTGAAAGATTTATGTAAATTATCCGTCATTACGGGTGATCACATTCTAACTGTCTTTCTTATAGAAGCCCACCCATATCCAGCGTCAAAAACCAATGGAAACCAACCGTGACTGTTGTAAGCGCCAAGTTCTCGGTGTCTCTTTTCTCAGTATGTAAGATACCATCTTTGACACAGGAAGTGAATGACACCCCCTCCTAGTCTGTTCTTTGACCGAACTTGACTGTCTCAAGCGCATTCCTGTGGGGGAGCGATGCAAAGCCTATATTGTTTTCCCTCTGGTCAATTACCTCAGCAGGGTGCAGGCTCAATGCATAACACATGATATCTGTCGAGGAGAAGCGGACATGATGCATTCAGCAGTGTCTGTTATCGCTCCGGGGAGCATGAGAAACAATGCAGAAAGGCCTTTCCAGACTCCTGATGCCATAGTGAGCTCCTCCTTGTTTGTACTAGGATTAGGTTGATTGTCATGCTTACAGATAGCATTGCGAGCCGGCAGGGATATGAGGAAGGTGTTTCACCAATTTAATGAAAGATGCGCCCAGTAGAAGAGAGCATTTTCCAGTGATGGTCTTTTCCGTTTCCTCATAATTCTCAGCATAAATGTCGGTTCCAAGGGTGGGGAACATTTTTGTAGGCCTCTGCATGAGCTCAGAACATCGTTGTTGTTGCCGCCAGCGTCCTGGTGACCTCCGCCGGCTTCTCCTTTTGTTCCCAGTTAGGTGCCACGGTTGTGGCAGATGCCAGGCTTGGGATGACATCAAAATGGGTGCACCGTGGGTGATTCATCTTGATGTCCTTCATCACCATCATCACTGTTTCACCATTGTTGTTCTATCTTCCATAATTTAAAACTTTTTTTCGCTCACCCACCCACCTCTCCCATATATTTTATATGATTTAATGAATATGTCTACTCTTTGTTCTTTGTATGTACTTATAGCAGCTCTCTCAAGTCTCTACTCCTCACCAATTAACTTCTTTTCCCGCTTCAGTGGGTGTCCTCCTATTTCGTTTTATTAATCTATTTTATACAGTAAATGTTTCGTGCAATGCCCAAAGTGATCACTATGGCACAGTGAAGAATTATGATTGCAATATCTGCATTAAGCAACTGTGATACAGTCATATGGAGGCAGATGTTCTCAAAAGTGACTGTACAAAATGTAGAAGTCATGTACATAGGAGCGTCCCATGAAGCTGGGGAACGAAGGCTGTTGCCCAACAAGAGCCACAATCGGGGGAAGGGGGGTTGGGTCCAGTAGTAGATACCATGGTAAAGCGGTATATCACTGTCAACTGAGGCGTGATAGTATCAAAGCATAATTTTTGGTGACTGATCGTTCGCCAGTGTGCCCATTGTATGACCACTTGCATTCAATAAATAAATGAGTGGTGTGGCCTAGTAGAAGAACCGTACACTTACTGTCATTTCAGCATTTTGACCTGCCAGAGTGTATTCCTGTCAAACCTCGGTCTTTTGTTATTGGCCGTCGTTACCCGGCTTCATAGTCTGCCCCATCCCTAGTGGACACAGTGAAGCCGTTCATCGGTGCCATCATGTCGTACCTTACCAATCTTTTCATATCTCTGTAGAAACCTAAATTCTGAGGAGAGAATATGTTTGGTGTTATGTAATGCATCCTGAAAGTTGAAACAGTTTGAGAACTAATGCAAAATCAAAGTATGTGTTAGTGCATGTTGTGATATGCGCAGCAGTTGTTTCAGTGAAAGATTACTATTGAATGCCTTTTGGTTCCGCTCCTAGATCTGAGATTCACCCCACTGACAAGGAGAATGAATCATGATGATAGGTGCTCACTTAAGTGCTTGAAATTTTGAAATCCATGCTCCATGATTGATTGTCCGCATCCATGGGAGTGCACAGGGTAGTGGGGAGCAGGACAGAGGTGTAATGTACTGATGCATAATCACTGTGAGTGTTCAGAAAGGACTTAGTGTCATGACTGGACATTTCCAGCATCTGTGGCATCAAGTGATACATACTTGTTATGTTCCGGCGATGCTTTGCGGTGTAAGATCTTAGATGAATGTTTTAGTTGAATGTCAAGACCTTTCCATTCTTCCCCTGGCTGCTGCCATACCATGATCTTTGGAGCCACAAGATTTTTGAGTATTCTACAGTCCCTTACCTTCCGCTCTGTGGATTGGCTGAAGTCTTCCTCACATACAAATACCACTAAGAAGTCAGGACTGATGGTCCAGATACGTTGGGCTGGAGTTTGGATTATTACACCTTCTGGGACATCATACCATTGACAATGTATGGGAAACAATCCGAAACTCGACTTTGCAAAATATGGCCATGACAATGAACTCGAGGGTGCAATCAACTGGCATACTGGAATACTACACTCCATTATTGTTGCACTTGAAGAGACCGAAAGCACAGCCAATTACAGCTGTGAGTTCTATCCATTGTCCCATGTTCATTTTATTACAGCTATGTTCTGAGTATTTTAGTTTCCTTCCTGTTCCAACATATTGAAGATCTCGATGATCTCTACATCCATGACATATGACATATTCTTATTCTTCTTATTCATTCTTATTGGATAGGCGGTAGGAGAAACCCCATTAGAAAGGCCATCAGCCAATCATAGCCACGTCCAAAAGGAGAGGAGAGAGATGTGTAGATGAGGGGCAGTGGAAGTGAGCAAGAGATGGAGGCACCATGTTGGCTGCAACAGTGCTGGGACCATGGGTACATTGTGCTACATCCACTGCACATGACAGTCACATGCACATGCATGGATGCAGCACAATGTGTGTGCTGTGCAGCACCGTCAGAGCCATCCCGCTTCACTCAATGTCGATTGCTTGCACGTCTGTAGAGGTATGATGCATGTGCAATGGTCCATACACCTCCTTGGGCATTTGGTACTCCTCATTCAAGGAGAATTCCCAACCATGGCACGGTGCTGGACTGTGATGACAAATTGTCTCATCTTTCCTCTTTTCAGCATGCTGGAATACCTGCAAACATGTTTGCAAAAGAGCGCTTTGAACATCAATGGATTACCTGGCATCGATCGGCACCTTCAGCCACGTGGCAAAATCCGTGCCCAAATTGGCAGGTGCTGGACTTGCCACTAATCATGTCTCTCGCTAGTGCCGTTTCGCTCTGAGACAATGTGGCAAGCTAGGAGGACCTCAAGAGGATGCCAGATGGTCACTGGCAAGTGTTGGGCAGTACCTGTGAGGCAGCAGGACTGCATAATCAATGTGGGAGTTGATTTTGGTACCATGGTGTGCGATTTCACTCTTTTTTATTGCTGCAGCTAACGAGTTTTCATAGGATTGTTACTGGCTCATTCCCAGCAACCAATGATACACTTGGTATCAGGCTACCCATAGATTTTGCGAATTTCTATCAAATAGCGCGGTCTACAAGCGGTACAGAGAGCTATAGTGAAGGCTTTACACTGATAGCTAGTATACTACATAAGATAGTGAGCAATACAGTATCAGAACGGACTTAGAAGTGACATCTAGACAAGTCAACTCTATAAGCCTTCAACACTGAATGCTATTCCCTGCCCAAAACAAGACTAGTTACAGTCAGAACCAAGGGACACATCGAGATGGGTTACAAACCTAAAGCAGAACACAGAAGGACTAGATTACTCATCATCTCGACAACCTGAAATGAACCTAGAAAAGAATCGCTAAAGTCCACAATGGTTCACAACATGAAATGAACTTAGTCTAGAACACGAATAAACTTGGAATAACTGAATAACTGATGCTTAGCACCGAGATAGCTAAAGATCGCACAGTGATCGCAGCAAATACAATCTTGGTCCAACAATCGATCACGATTGGTGGTTACATCCTCAAAATACTGCGCAATTCGTAGTATTGAATAGGAATCCACATGGCAAGGCATGAAGGAGAAGCAAGGAGTTCCTATGGACCATTAGGACACCCCTCGGCAATAGAATGACTGCTAGTCATTCCGTCCAACTGAATAGAAGCCTTGGAATGGTGCAATCCTCATAAATTAATTACTCATCGTTTGTATTGATACCCAAAGCTCGTACCATAATTACTTTTAGATACAAGCTCCTATACCTAGGCTAGAAATCATATAAATTAGCAGCAACTAGATGCATAACGGCAGGAAAGCATTCCCCCACATTTGTGCTAGTAGCCTTATAGCTACCTAATCAATCACTGGTTTTAATTGCATATCCTTGACTGAAGTGAATTAAGTTTACCAAGTCAACCCCAAAAGGGCAGCTATAAGTAATCTAGAAGAACTAAGTAGGAAGAAGAGTCATCCCTGTGTTTGCACCTTGGTAGTTAATTGAACTGCTCCGCATACAAAGGCCTTGTGCTCTCTCACCAACTAAAGTGATCTAGATGTGCTAACTCGACCACAGACCAAAGATGTTGCATAGTTGAAGTGAAATAAGCCCTAGAACACTTTAAGTTTGAACAGTTAATGAGTCAGTGTACTCTAGAGTCTGTGTACTCTTTGCAAGTCTCGTACTTGAAGCTAGGACCTGTGAGTTCTTTGTAGAGTCTGTGTACTCTTTGTAGAACTTTGGTTCTTTGTTGCAAGCACGTGTGCTTGTGTTGTAATTGAGTCCATGTACTCCAGAGCAATTACGCTCTTTGTAGACCTCTAGGTCTTTGATTGTTCAATTGTTAAATCTTGTCTAGTTAAAGCCTTACCAGCTCTCCTAGATGAATTCGTTGCGAGTCTAAGCCACTCAAACTATACCTTACAAAACCCCCATGTCCATATACCTTGCTATCGCAATTAGTGTATCTCGTGTAAACACTTCTAGATTTGAATCGAAGTTGTTTTGAAGCAAACCCAATTGATTATCAATATCTAAGTACACTGCGAGTGCTTCTACCATACTCACCCTTGAACTTAACATTGGTGATTGTGTGTGTGTGTGTGATTTAGTATCTAGATTGACGATCTAGACACTTGTTGCATTTGCACGCTGCCCGTTACCGAGCACATCACCGAGAAACATTCTATGGGTGTCATCGACCCTCTTCCATGCCCCCCAGGCTCACTGTTCCCCCACGATTACAGGACAACTCTAGCATGACCACCCCCCACTTCAGAAACAACTGCGACTTTTTCCCTCCACTCCCGTTGCCTTGGCTGCGGTGTCTACTGCAGCAGGAGCACTTGGAGACATGATGAGGACCAGTTCTATGGTCGCCAAGCTCGTCGTTTGGTCACCGTTGCTGCCGATGTCCCATTTCCCCCAGTTTCACCAACCATGGTGACTACTGATTTCTTCAGTGCCTCCAGCACAGCGGCAACAATGTTCGCACCCTTGGAAGATGCAATGACTTGGGTGTAGATCTTCACTAATCCCATTGTTGTTGCAGGGTCGCCACTGTCTCCCCCCAGTATCATCCTGCTTTGCCTCCAACGGTGACGACGACTTTTTTGGGACGTCAATCACCCCGGGCAGGAATAGTGTTGACGAGGCTGGTGGCGGGCACCCATGAAACTGAGCATGGCCTAGCGTGAACACACTAACACCTACACTCAATCCCACTAAACACACCTACACACAATCTCCTTAAGTGCGGAGGGGAGCAAGGGATTTAATTCCAATTGCACGCCGACAATATCCCAATTTCTCTCAGCGAGCTCGCTAGAGCGATGCATGTAACAATGTATTTTTCTCAAGCCGTTCTCAAATTCTCTATCTCCTCAAAGCTTTTTACAAGAGAGCACGGTGAACCACACAACCCTCAAGGCAAAGGATATTTCTATAGCCGAAACACATGGATTTGCAGATCTGTAAAATGACCAAATTCAGTCAGTGAGCTCGCTAAGTGCTACCCGCTGCTAGATCTAATCCGCATGTGACATCGCCTGTCTCTTAGTTGCTAAACCTGACTCCCAAACTTGTCACGATTAGAGGCCCTCGGCACTCCCAATCAAGTCACAATTACTCTCAAAAACCATCCCCACAAGTCCTCACACACAGTGTGCTCACTCTAACAATGGTGCCGCGAGGTCCAACTGCGCACACCTGTCACACTCTGTGCAACTGCTAGAACAGCCCAATCTGGCTGATTCCCTTGCAAACCAACTCAAGACCTACACAGAGGCCGACACAACTCAATTTCTTCCTTACACTGAACCAAAAAAAAGGAACAGAGCTTTCTCTCAGATCTATCTGCAGCAAACTCTTAAGATGGGCACAGCATCACTGCCGCCGAATCTCTTTCGTATCTCAAGTAAACCGTAGTTTGTATCCAAAATGTTTCTCTTGTTCTATTTCTCTGTGAGCTCGCTAAACTTGCATTCTAGCCGAGACTCGAAGCTACTAACTCTTATGCGGCGCAACAAGTCCAGATCCAAACTGAAACTTTATTACTGTATGTGGGGGGTAGGTACCTTGTTCTACTATGTGCAATTCTACCTACTTATACTACAGGAGATTGATCATTACAAACAGTCCTTTAGTAAGTTAAATTCTTTGTCGGCCGATAATTCTTCGTCCAAACTGTTACAACACTCTTGGCAGAGTGCCGCTTGGTCCTCCTTTTAGTATCCTCAAAGAGCTAAACAATGTCGACATCGCTTGCCCTAGCAGCAGAGTAGCTTGCTGACTTGTACTCAATAGCTGCTTAATCCTCGATCACCAATCACACTTCATATTTGGCTTTTGGTTCTGCTCCAAAGGTGACAGCGTCATATTCTAGACTCGGTAACCAAGGAATGCTTCGGATTTCGAGCCCGCTCACTATTCCCATCAGCCAAAGTCTGTTTCTAGGCCATGCCCAGGGTTCTTTTGATTACCACTGCGTGTGATATCTTTTCTCCGGATCTCCAGGGACCACACGTCATAGATTACCGATGCATAGTTATCTAAATTAGTCCCAGCCTGCATACAAGCGCATCCCACTGAAAGTTGAATTTTCTATTGCAGATGGATATTTGCACGAGCGAGCTTGCTCTTCGGCCTTATTGCCATGCATGCCTGTAAGGTACAGTGCAATAATGAAGTCCTTATGTATTAGTTCCATTGCTTCTTTTTCTATCATAGAGCTTTCAACCTCGGTGACCTTGCTCCTTCACATGCCATTTGGACTGTTAGTCCGCTCTCTGTGCTTCTGCTTTGCTAACATGTAAGGTGTGTGAATCCACAAAATTACACCCTTAGACACGCTACGGGCATGACAGTGTCTCCCCCACTACTACTGTCCAACACTATGAACTACGCTGCTGGATTGGTTGTTGTTGATGTTGTCTTGGTGCTGTGGACAACTGTTTCATGATTTTACCCCCTTCCTCACATCTGACATCTACTACGACTCTCTTATGGCCTGAGATGCAGTGGCGACCACTGTACCAGAAGTATCACCACTAAACGCAACTGCGTGGACCGTCTATACAGCTCTCATCTCCATCGTATTGCCACCATCGTCATCTGAAGTGAGCTCACACACCCACCCCCCTTTCTACTAGCAACATCAACTTTCTCTCGGCATTCAAATGCCATGGAGACTGTTTTTTTGAGGAGACGACATACTGGCGGAGCTATGAGGACTGTGTCTATAGCCCTCATTGTCATCGCAATCACGCTGTTGCTGCCACATCTTAGAACTCCCACTTTCATGGATGTTCTCCATCAACAACAACGCATCCCTGCATTCCTATCTACCACAAGGCACAAGGCTGTCACAGGAGGGAAATCCTGTTCAATGGGGTCCCTTCTTGTGGCCATTGCCGTTGAGGAAAATAATTCCGCAACCATTCAGCTGCCCTAGTATGCCCACAGCGTGCAGTTTCCTAAATCCATGCAACAAGCAGGGCTTCCAGCAACCAAGCATGCCCTATTCCTCCTTTCCTCCTTGTCTTCTTCAAGGTGCAACTATTCCGCAACACCAACAAACCCTTGTTTCCATGAAGTACCATCAGCGGCAATGCATTCTCAACTCAGGACAAGAGTACATGACTGTTTGAAGGGGGATTTCAAGAGCAGGCAGCAAGAAGGGAGACTACGCAGACTGGTCGGGGGTCCAAGCTACAAGGTAAAGTTGCCATCATATGATAGACTTATGAGAATGCAACCAATTTGCTGAATGAAATGGGGATCTGCCCAATGAGTTTCTTCAGTTGATGCATTGATGTGATGTGCTGAACTGGACGGGTGTCAACAGTCGTGCTTAAGCCAGACATGGCTGAAAAGGGTTAGATTCTGAAAGAAGGATAAAAGAGTTATGAGGAGAGTGCAAAGAGGCTCAAGCTCCCATTTGTCCCTGCTACTTCAAAGCCTCGTACATGTTCAATGCAAGGTCCTGGGCTAGATAACGACACTCGACAATGAATGAGTGCCATTAAGAGAGAGTACCGGGAGAGTCCTTCATGGTGACGCTAATGAGTTTGCCGTTGGCTGGCATAGTTAGAAATAGTGATTTTGTAGCTGGCTTAGTGTCATCAGATTCGCATGCAGGTGGGTCAAGGCAGACGGAGCCCAGCTCACCTTCTTCCACGGTCAACAGCAACACTGACAATAAGTGAGACGATCTTTGCTAGGCATGTTCTAGGGCTGGCGCCGTTCCTCTTTTGCGACCCTCGAGTATAAACGGATGACACACTTCTAATCACCGGCTCTCCATAGGAATCATCTTGGGGCTAGTGTTTCTATGAGATATAGACGGGAGAAAGAACCATGGAAGTGATATTTTGAAAAAGTTTCCGTTTCTGTCAGCACCTAGATATTACTGCTGCTGTCGCAAAGCAGACGAAAGAAGAAGGAGACCACGAAAATTTGATGGTCATGTGTGGGACATGAAATTGACTGGCCAGTAACCTAACTTCACATCACCAGCAAATTGTCCCAAAAGTCCGAATCCAGGTTTGTCTCCGCCTATCACCATGACACACAGCAAGCCGCAGCCACCTCTGTGAAACTCAAATACAATATCTTCTAGCTCTCGATTAGGTCCTCCGCCTCCATACAGCGAAGATATTGAACATGGAGTGAATGAAACTAGCCCTTTGTAATATGTACTCCAGTAGCACTGCATGATGGCTTCAATAAATGAGGCTTAAATATTAAGTTTGAAAATTATTTATTTTTATTATATTTGAGCCTAAAATAGGTAAAAGATTTTGCTCATATCTTTTCTATATTTATGAAATTTGCCTCAAAACTGCATGAAATCTCAAATATTGTAAAGATATTTTACTTATTTCTTTAATATATTAAGCAGAAAATTGATTGAAAATAAATATCATTCGGACTCAATATTTAAGGCTCAATTATTGAGACCACCATGCAGTGTAGGTCACCATTATTTCTTTCCTCCTACACTCCTGTTATTATCATTCTACAGCAAATTCCATTCATTACACAGTTCCAAGGGAAACTACAGAGTCCATGATTTTTTTGTACCAGACTGAACAGTGTCCAGATGTCTGTTTGCTTAGCACTTATCGATACCAATCGACATCAGCATCCTCTTCTTGATATGTCTCGGTACTTCTTTATCTTACTAAACCTAATTGTAAATCGAAGTAAGACCCTTTGAACCATACTTGTTTTTTCTATCCTTGCAATCGTCTTTACACATTACCTCCATGAAAGGATGGAACATCAGCTCATCCTCGACAACCTTATGTGGACTGAACTTACTGTGTCAAACTGATGCCTCTGCTATAGCACCCAGGAATATTCCACTCTGCTGAGGGGCATACTGAATGACAAGGATGGTGTACAGTGGTATGGAGAAGAAGATCACCATTCATGGAATATATTTCAAGAAGCCAGCACATTGTACTATTGACATGGATAAATTGGTGATGAAACCATCATTTCCAGACACTGGATTGACTTATTTTTATTCAGGAGACCACCAGAGTTTACAGACATTGGATCATTGAGTCGAATGAGTTGCGTTGCATGACAACATGGGAGGCTTTCAAAGATAAGGCACATATCTATTCAGTTTCTTTGAGGTTCTTGGACTTAACATGTGATGGTCTCTGCAGGGATGTGCAGCCAATGGATCACATTACCATGTAGGTCTGTTACATCCATACAGTTACACCTATGTGATGATTTTCAAAGCACATCAAAGCTCATATGGGAAACCATCAGCCACCATGGGATAATTGGCAGGAGATGTGTTCTATGACTTCTGCAGACTATGATGCGAATCATTTTGATCGGCCGGATAGCTGTGACTGGGTAAGCAACTTTGTACTCCAAGATTATTCTCACACTGATGCATAGACTCAGAGCTTTTTTGGTGGTCTAGTGGGTGTTTCGTTCATCAAGGACAACAGTTGCTGAGCCATGTATAATCTCTTTACTTTGCTCAGTATCTCTGTACATTTAATAAGAAAGGTTGTGGTGCTCTGTTACTAATACCAAATCGTCCAGCCCCCTGGGAAGAGAGTCAACTGTGTCTTATTCTCACATCCCTTCACAGCTCTCGGTTGTCCAGCACCACTACAATACCCCCAACACTTGTTTCTTTGATATCACAGCACATGACTGACTTCTTTTTATGATGAAGTTGGTAGCTACACAAAGAGATGTAAACATCCAGGTATCTTCTGTGATACATGACACTACGAGCTCAGCCAAGTGCCATACTATTAGCTTGACACCACATGTGTACATACTGGGAATGAACTGATCTCCCTGTGTCACAACAGATACTAGTACTGAGAGTGTTTAATGGCAACATAACAGTTGATCGATACTAAGAGCCATAGATGACAGGACAAAATAAACAAGACACAAGTGATTTGACAATCCTTGTATCAAATCTGGTACATCGGTAGAAGAAAACAGACTTCTAAACAGAATATACATGCAAAATTTATGTACCCTGGGTCAGATAACAAGCACACAGGGAATCCTATGCAACATGAACTGTACAAACATAATAGCATCTGAGTTAGCTGAAGAACAATTCAATCATAAAGATTCGTTGGGTCAAGGAAATGAATTTAAACCAAGGGGGCGGTGGAAATAAAATTGCACATATGATGTATATTTTCATGTATAAGGCTGGCCCCTCCCCTCTCCCCCTTCCTACCATATAGGGTAGTAATATAGCTATATATGGACAGCTTAGTAATACATTTCAATCAATATGATGACCCAAAGTTGCCGGCCGGGTTGCCATGACTTCAAAAAGGTATTGAAAAAAGGATATAAAGCATATTGGATGCTTGAAAACCCTCACAATATATCCCATTGATATAAAACTATCACTTTATGCCTCATTAGGGCCTCTCACAGTACTATATAAGGTAAGTCAGTGTCATGTTTAAGGTCGGGACCCCTCCCCCCCCTCCCCCCCTACCTTCTTTGCCAGAATTTAGCTGTGCCTCCCCCTTGATTTAAATGCAGGTGGGGTCATAATAGGACTTTGTGACTGCACCCATAGAACCCTTGAAAGTGGCAAAGCTGGAGCAGTTGTCCTGGTTTGTGACAACCTCCTCAATGTGAACAGCCCCTACAGTCAGTCATTGGTCAGACTAGGAAAAATAAAAACAAGAGTGTATGAACATTTGTAGTGATCCTTAGTCTGGTCATTGTAGTTTAACCAAATCCAGCTGCTCACAAGGTAACAAATGTTTCCACTCGCTTGGATGTTACAGGTCTTGGTGCTAGTCTAAGATGGGAATCAATTAAACTGTGGATACTCAGCGGAAAATTTTGAACATAGTGGAGCAATGTTGTCCATCTTTAGCAGTCACCTTTACAGTCAACTTGGACACATTGCCATAGGACACTTTGAAGCTAATAGCTTGTCTAAGCCGACAAGCTCAAATCTCAAAGATGGTACAACGTACAAGCTTGAGGCAGTATCCATTACCTTGGCAGAGATGGTAAGCCCATCAGTGACTTGGGCTATGTCTGGAACACTGATCTGAGCAGTCAGAGCCTGGGAAACACTGATAGTTGAGGTAGCTATAAATCAGATCAGTAATGGAATAGGCATCAAGATAATTCAGAAGATATACTAGTGACAGTGTAAGAAGTATCAGTGTTGAAGCCATGGTCTACTTCAATATTGACCTCACCATAGGTACCAACAAATGTACCATCAGCAGAGGCATTGGACACCTTGCAGATGGGGTCACCTGGTCTGTAAATCAGAATTCAAATCGAAAAGATGATAAGGTCAAACATACTGGAGAAAGTGAGCTCTACAATGTTGTTGGTGATGCAGACCAAGGCAGGCTGGCCCATGTACTAGAAATATGGTCAGGAGTCACTGAATATGACAACAATGTATCTCACATGAGTAGGATTTGTAACAATATTGCAGGAGCTGTCACCAAAGTTATCATTGGCATATTTCTCAATGGCGTCCCACCTGGGAACTGTATAAATGTGGATTAGTGTTGTACAGCATAAAAGGGAAGTGCTGACGGACAGGTTTTGGCTTTGTCAACTGAGAGCTTGCCGCACTGGCTGGCGGTGATGAGCCTCCAGGCTCTGTACGCTCAGAATTTGCGGATTTTACCTGCTAGTTAACGTTGCTGTCCCATCAACGGCCTTTCAGCAAACCAATGATTGCACACCCACTGATACCACTTTCACCCTATGGCAACCACTCCTTACGCGCTTTGTTATCCATCCCATCTTGCCATGCATCATAATTGCCATATTTCATCATGGCAAGGTACCTTTGATCGGCAATCATCCTAATATGGAATCGTAGCATCACTCAGAAGCACCTAGTTGACGCGCTCATCGATCACTTAATGAAGATGATGTGATTGACGTGAGTACCCTCCCAGCTACGATAATTGCAGCTACGGCAACTACAGACTGTGTTTACTAAGGCTGTTACAATGCCAAGGCCCCGAGAAAACGTACCCCCACACGTACTCCTCAGCACAATGACTATCGCCCCGAAGTCCGCAGCTAAACAGCACCTAATGATCCACTCATCGCTCAACAAAACCATATGGCTCGCATCCATACACGGCAATGTCGACAAGTTGCTGTTACTTTAGAAGACCAAGGACCATATGTTTTCTACGACTTTTTATAAAGCCAAGGCCTTACAGCCTTACTAAGTCTCGCATATTTACTCTATTTATAAATTCGTACTTGTAGTATAAAAACGTAGCTAGGTAGTTCATGACCAGTCTATCGCAGTTCATCTCTAGTCGACCCCAGACTATGTCAATTATCATCACGCTCTAGTCTATCGCCAGTAAACAATGTTTATTCACCGTTCTACGGCAATATATCGTTTGCACCAGCATATTCTCGATTGCACATCGACTCTTGAGCTCACCAGAGTTATCCCACGGTTTTTAACTGTGAAGAGTCATTCACTACACGCTCTTCGCTCTTAACGCTATTGGTGCACGCTCATACTGTGCCAATACGTGATCGCCACGCTATACCTCGCCCCCGTTATCTTTTATAGGCCGTCATCGTTTCAATTTCACACCATTGGAGTTTTTACAGTTTCACTTTCGCCATCGTTATCATTGCCCACTTGGGTAGTCTCAGAGCAGACTTAGGATCAGTTTCAGCCAGTTTTCGTATAGTATCAGTCCCTCGAGTGGACTTGAAGGTTAGTTTGACATAGGATAGGATCGTTTCAGCACCAGACCAGTTTCGACATCAACACAGCACCCTTGCATCGTATAGGACCAGTATCGCCATCAGTTTTCGTAGTTCCATGTTTTCTCTCGCCAGTTCACCCTCAGCACCTCATTCCACGTTTATTTTGCCACGCGCAGCCCCTACGCCGTTTTCTCATCGCCTCGTTCACTCACAGACTATTGCAGACTGTTTAGTCTATCCCCCATCGTTCTCCCCGCTCAGATTACCATTGCATGACATTTTCTAGCCTCATTTCGCATTTTCACATGCGGATCCGTGGTATGGATGTCATACCTGCTTCCGTTCCCTCTCACTTCGAGAGAACCCTACCGGCTTATAGCCTTAGCATCTAGTACTCGACTACCAAGCAGTACTACTTCGCAGACTTAAAGTCGCAGTGTATTCTTGCGTATAGAGGAATTGTTCTACTGCACAGAGGTGCCCCAAACCACTCGCACACATGATCGCCTTGATTGCCGTGCTACTACGTTAATTACCCAATCTCCTTCCGAGTTGGTGTTGCCGTTGCCATGGAAGTCTAAGGCCCATCAGCGGCACAGCATTCAAGACTGTTGGACTCAACATCGACAGGATACCTGCCATACAGAGAACCATCATGCTTAAAAGCGAGGTAGTCTCCCTGGGCCTCATCAACAGCGACATGGGTAATGTCTCTGGGTAGGATTCTGATGAGCTCACTGAATGGCAAAGTGGTGATGCCAGACAGGGCAGTCAAAAGAGTTATGAACTACAGTTGACATGTGTTAGAACAGACATGTAATAGCATTGGTAATGGGATGGACACACAGTAGTAGGTGTGAACATCATCCAATAAAGTGCAGACCAGAATAAGGAGGGGGTAAGAGAAAGTGAAGGTTGATAAATCTCTAGACTTTATATTGAGCTGCTTTTATACATGTACAGACTGCACAGCTTACAGTGACTGCCTTTTCTGGTGATTACTCAATCCTTTGGGATATTCTGTCCTGCTGTTGAGTGCCCAGAAATATGGTATAATTAAATTTTCACAACATGAGACAAGTTACTTTTTGATCTGGCATGGCCATTGTCATACAACATGAACACTGTGACACTTTGGTAAATCATGGGCCATTGCAGTATGATTTGCATTCTGAAAGTTTCATTGCTGACTGCAATGTTACACTGGATCTAAACAATCATCCTTGGTCGACATCTTGATCTCTCCTTAATTTGTTGTTGTTTTTACATCTGAGGCAATACATGAAGGCCAAGCTTTCTGTCATCATTCTCACTGATCATGAAAGTCAAATCATCTCCAGCACTTGCATTTGATGTCTTGTGTATGAGTCATAAGTTCCCTCCTTTCCTTGCTCATGTCACGTAATAAGTTCATATAAGCAGATAACCATCCAAACTGAACCCAGTGAACTGTCGACACTGCTTCCCACCAGATTCATAATTCATAATATTTATCTTACTGCTTGAAGGTTAGCATCTCTAGTGTTGAGTCATCATGGTGGATGATGATCTTTCCATGCCACAGCATCAACCATATTGCTGCCATGTTTTGATTTGTACTGGACAGGTGGCTAGCATTATACATACCAGGCCAGTGCATGGGAACTCATGTGAATAACTCATGCGCTTCTCTGTTCATGGAACAGTCACTGCTCACAAATGGTCAGCAGGTTGTATCATTCTTACTGTAAAAAGCCCACTTGTTTCTTACATTTTGTCTTAGATAAACCTCATTCCTTACCTCTCTATCTGTGGGAGGATTTTGGTCATAACTTCATGAGGGTCCATGATCTGATCAAGACGTATAGCCTTGTATTTGCTCGAATGTATTAATAACTCAACAGCTGGAAGAGCATTAGAAGATGGAAAGCCCATCACAGTCTATGAAACTACAGAAGGTAATAGAAGCCTCTGCAGTGGAGAAATGTAGTAAGTGCTTACCAGTTCCTCATGCATTCTGTAGTGTTTTGGGACTAAAAAATGCCAGCCAAGTTGATGCATGTCACAAATATGACACCGCATTTCTTGGCAGTACTGGTTTTGTGCTGCTGTTAAGAGTATGCCATAATCTGGATATAAAACAAGCCACTACTAAAACGGTATGAAAAATTTGTCTCCTTATAGAACAACGGACTCAAGGTACATTTTCGTCCTACAGTGAGTAAAACATCCTCTTTCAATGGGGCATGTCATCGCACTGAGAGAGAAAGCTATGTAGTATTAAGAATCCACAAATACATCACATACAATCAAATCTCCACTATAGCACCCCTTGCTGTCAAAGCACCAAGCATTTGGGAACTCCTCACATATGCAGGTGCTGTGATCTTTAAGAGTACAGACTGTTGAGTAATCAGGGGTTACCACCTATTGTTGGAAGCAAGGATGCAAAATAGCATAGTTGAGGCAAGTAAGCTTAGGTATACATGCACAGTTGTTAAGGAAGAAGAGTCTATTCCACCTACAGCACCCAGCATACTCGTTTCTCTGTGATAGCAGGTAAGCAGATCGGTAGGCGAGGCATGTGCTGGAGCCTATAGATGTGATTACGATTTGATAAGACAAAAAGAGCATACAAAGAGCATAGGCCACATACTGTATTGTGATTAAATGCCAACTAAAGCTCTGCACAGTTCCCTACCTGAGTGCACCCGCACCCATCCCGGCAGGTCCTACAGGGTTGATTATTTGACCTGTAACCCCCACCTGCACCCAGGTTGCTGTTGACCCAGGTCCAGTGGGTATGGGTTGCAGGTCATCCACAGTTCCCCCAAAGTGTATAGCAGTAAATTTCTGTCTTTAATTGATGTACATAGGTGTTACTTCTTGCTATCATATACTTCATGCCTAGTACTACCCTAACTATCAGAATGAACAAGCACTAGACTACGGTGTGCCATGTAGAGCCAACCTCCCATCCCTTTATACATCATTGGAAGCCTATTTAATTGTCAATGCCATACGACAGGCATCATTGCCACACCAGCATGTAACTGAGAACAATCGGATGGTCTCCTAGGATTATAGCAAACAGACACCATGGGTCTACATGTGGCTGTGGTGAAAAGTCTCTTCAAGGCATGTTCTACCTTCAATCCAAACTAGAATTCATCATTCTGCTACCCATCCTCTAGGCTCTACCAGCACTCAAATGCCCAATCCTAATACAAATCAAAGCTCAGAGTGTCTCGACCGAATAGAAAAAAACAGAAACTCACTGTCCTCATCAAACAGTCGCCGTCATGCATTCAGATAAATGAGCTTACCATCCTCGATTCCAGCATTGCTCAGTCACTTGTTGAAGATGACATCTTATGAGCCAGACCTCTGCATGTTTCAAAACCAATGTTAGCCCCCAAAATCAGTAAGAGCACAACAAGTCCTCACCTCAAGCCCAATCATCTCCTTGCTAATCCGCTCCCTCGAGCCCAAATATCAAGTTCGTATCGACCTTTCTGGTGCCGATGCTGTTGCATCCCTCGTCGTCAACTCAAGGCAGCGCCAACTCTGCATCCACAAGGATTATGTTGTCAGTTACTGCACATCTGGTCATAGCTGTGAGGAATCTATTTAAATAATCCCAACATTCAGAGTACATACCTTTAATAGCGAGAAGGACTCTCAAGTCATCAACATCAACCGGAAATGCACCTCTGCATGTGCCATTATCACCATCATCAGAGATGACAATGTCAAGGGAGAAAACAGGGTTGATAATTGTGATACCCCATGCCAAAAATGGGGGATTTACAGAGATTGCAGGGTATTTTGGGCCTGGGGTGGGAGGTAGGGGCCAATATTGGTTGTTGGCTGGGGTGGTGGAGGCAGGCTGTCAGTGATTGTGTCGCCGTCAGCTTGGCGACATCTGTCTTGCCCGTGTGAGGGTATTCAATGCCTAAACTGGGGTTGTTGCGGCTATGACCGTTGGATGTTGGTGCCAGGATCTTCATCCCATCCTCCCGCTCATACCTTTCTGCCCCACAGCACATCCCAATGTCCTCGTCACAGCCCTACACCCTTCCCCCACCATATAACATCTTCCTCCATCACTCTCGAAGTCCCTTCCTGTTGTCTTCATTGCCATCATTGTTGCCAGTTGTTGGATTTGGATTCCGTGCAGCATGGGCTGTTGTCCTGGGGGATGGCGACCGATATAGAATCACTTGGTGAATTCTAGGGTCTTGATGTCCCCAAATTGCATACGTGATGGCGATTGGCGCCGATGTTCATGTGGGAGATGTGGGGTCAGTCGCAGCATGGTATTGGGGTTGTATGATCAAGCCAAAGGCAGGCAGAGATCACTGTGTGCATCAAGAACATACACAAAATACAATCTATGAGTCTGTCAGTGGGAGAAACTTCAGAAAGCTACAGAACAACGCACATCTAAAAGTAGCCAGCATATTTATGATACACCTGTCATTCTGCTTTGTTGGCACAATCTTTCATCACTATTGGATCCTCAAGGTCACAGCAAGCTTTGTCGCAGTCAGCACTGGTATGGGGAACAGATGAGGGTCAAATGCACCTCTGTGCCCCATGGTGACTGTTGGAACTGCATACTTCTCCCCTCCCCTGAAACTTGACAAGGAACCAAGCGTAGCCAAACCGTGTCGCCTTGATGTTCACCCTCAGATCCACCATGCACTGCATTGGTGTCCTGAAAGGAATCCCGTTCTCTCCCTTCCTCTAGCTCGGTCGCATAACCTCTAGTCTGGAATCACATTGGCTTGTCTTTGAGAGATGTGCCATGTATCACCATGCGTCAAGTGTACTACCAGACCAGTGTGTGTGCTAGGTGCTGTGCAGGTGCATTCAATGGCTATTTAGACAAAGGATGGATGTCTATGCTAGAAGAGAGTTAACATGTGACAGGATAAAGGAGGACAGTGCATACTAGTCATAATGTTTAAGCTAACAAGAACATCAGTCACGGCTTAGTTTGATAACAAACTGCTCACTGAACTGAGGACTGCATCCACCAGTGACATACAGTTTTCCACGGTGCTTTGGTGGCTCGGCGTCAGCCTTTGAAGGTAGGGCAAAGAGGTACAACAAGAGCTGATGACGTCAATATTGTACTGGGAGAACTCGGTAGCAGTGACAACGAGATGAAAAAGAGGACAGGTAGATTGCAAGTAGAGGCTGGAAGAGGGAGGAGGCAATATGAATGGAACAGATTTGGATGGATAGTCACGGTACGGTCTACGGTCTGCAGCACTGATGACAGTTGCCATCTTGACTTTGATGTGTTCCTGTCTCGCTCTTCCCTCTCTATCCTGGCTTTGACCTGCATGGGTTGGGCTAACTGCTTGACATTTCATCGACAGTTTTCATTTACTTTCATCTTTTGCCTTCAGAAACATAGTTGATAGATTCCCTCACTGAATTTTCGTATTATGCTTACAGGATATCAAATGCCGCCTTGTCTTTCAGGTGGTGAACAACATGTACTACCATATATGATGGACAACACAGGTCAGCGCAAACATCGCACAGAAGACAGCCATGCTGAAACTCCGGGTTGCGGTGTCATGCCTACAGCATGTCTAAGGGTGTAATTTTGCAAAAATGTCATACCTTACACATTAGCAATGCAGAGGCATCGCAAGCAGGCTGACAGTGCAAGTGGCACGCAAAGAAGCAAGGTCACCAAGGTAGAGAGCTCTATAATAGAAAAAGAAGCAATGGAATTAAAACATAAGGACTTTGTCATTGCACTGTACCTTATGGGCATGCAGGGCAACAAGGCCAAAGGGTGAGCTAGCTTGCCAAACCACCCGTTTGCAATAGAGGACTCAGCTGGAGTGGGATCCGCTTGTACATGGGCCGAGGCTAATTTAGATAACAATGTGTCTGTAATCTATGACACGTGGTCCCTGGAGATCCGGAAAAATGATATCACATGTGGGGTAATCAAGAGAACCCTGGGCATGGCCTAGAAACAGGCTTCGGCTGATGGAAATAGCGAGCGGACTGGAAAGCCAAAGCATTTCTTGGTTACCGGGTCTAGAATATGATGCTGTCACCTTCGGAGCAGACCCGAAAGCTGAATACGAAGTGTGATCGGCGATCAAGGATTAAGCAGCTATTGAGTGCATGCTCATGAGCTACTCTGCTGCTAGGGCGAGCGACGTCAACATCACTTAGCTCTTTGAGACTACTAAAAAGAGGAATGAGTGGCATGCTGCCTAGAGCACTGTGCGAACTCGGACGAGGAATATCCAGCTGAAAAAGAAGTAAATTACTAAAAATCTGTTTGTAACAATCAATCTCCCATAGTATAAGTAGAGTAGATTTTCATGTATTAAGGCAAGCTACCTACCCCCCATGTAACATAATAAAAGTTTCAGTTTGGATCTGGACTTGTTGTGCCACATAAGAGTTAGTAACTTCGAGCCCGGCTATAATGCAAGTTTAGCGAGCTCACAGAGAAATTGAATAAGAGAGAAATTTTGGATACACACTTCGGTTTACTTGAGATAAGAAAGAGATTTGGAAGCAGTGATGCTGTGCCTGTCTTGAGAAGTTTACTTGGTTACATCTGAGAGAAAGCTCTGTTCCTTTTCTGGTTCAGTGTAAGAAGGAGAAGTTGTATTGTGCTGGCCTCTGTGTAGGTCTAGAAGTAGTTGCAAGGGAATCAGCCAGATTGAGCTATTCTAGCAGTTGCATGAAGTGTGACAGGTGTGCACAGCTGGATCTCACGGCATTGTTGTTAGAGCGAGTGCACTGTGTGTGAGGACTTGTGGGGACGGTTTTGAGAATAATTGAGATTTGAGTGGGAGTGCCGAGGGCCTCCATTGTGACAAGTTTGGAAGTCAGGTTTAGCAACTAAGAGAAAGGTGGTGTCACGTGCAGATTAGATCTTGCAACAGGTCGTACTTAGCGAGCTCACTGACCAAGCTTGGTCATTTTGCATATCTGCGTATCTGTGTGTTTTGTCTATTGAAATATCCTTTGCCTTGAGGGTTGCATGGTTCACCATGCTCTCTTGTAAAAAGCTCCGAGGAGATAGAGAATTTGAGATTGGCTTGATAATACTACATTTTTTCATGTATTGTTCTAGCGAGCTCACTGAGATACTTTGAGATACTGTTGGCGTGCAAGTGAAATTAAAACCCTTGCTCCCCTTTGCACTTAAGGAGATTGTGTGTGTGTGTGTTTTGTGGGATTGAGTGTAGGTTTTGTGTGTGATCACATTAGGCTGTGCTCAGTTTCACGGGTGCCTGTCACCAGCCTCGTCAGCGGTCTCACTGAAGACACACTACCCTTCTCATTCCCATCTGCACTACAAGGTAAAGACTATTAATTGTTGTTTTTAGCTCTTTGTTTGAATTACATTGTGGACAATGTATCAGCCGAATCAAAGTAGGTCTTTAATCCATTGTGGGGTGGCACCTCTGACATGTTATATAACTCGATGACAGGGACACTGAGTCTCTTACTGCCCCCCCACCCCCTCTTACTGCCCTCACGATATGGCCAACCCTGCTACAACTCGCTGAAAGAAAACCACTGCGAATGAACCTGCGACTACCATTGCAAAACAGGTGACAAAATGCAAGCATGCGAATGATTTGACTGCCACCGACAATGAAGATCTTGTCGGTGACCACCCTTCAGCTCAAAAACACTCTTGACCTGCTAGCTCAGAGGCTGGTGACACTGTGTTAAGTTCTGAGGAACCAATTGACGTTGTTGATGAGGAGATAGATGATGCAGAGAAGGAGCTGGTGCAAGAGAACACAGCAGAGGGCAAGAAAGCCTGGGAGAAGAAGCTTGGTGCGCACATCTAGTTATTCCTCTTGACTATATCTAATATCTTGCAGCTAAAATGTGGAAGAACTGGTCTGCCACTGCCTATGACCATTTCCTCCCTGATGTGGAGGTTGTCTGGAGTATGAAGCACCATCAATAGCAGCAGGTCTTTCGCTGCAAGCAGTACATTTTTTTCTCTCCATTTGCTCAGTATTCTAAGCAGAGTGTAGTGATCCCTCAGTCAAAGTTCAATGATCATTCCATGACAATAGCATGCAAAATCTCCTTCGGCATGCCTGTGCATGCAAGGCTGCAGCCAACAATGATGAGCCCAAGCTGGTACAAAGCTCCCTGATGCCCTTTATGCAAGGCTCCACATATACTCCAGGGTGTCTTCATGCAAAGCAGGTGAAGCTTGCTGCAAGACATCACACTCTGTATTTCTTCATTGAGTATGAAGAATATCATGACATTTTGAGGATGTTCAATAAGGATGTCAGACTTTTTTCAGCTGACACCCTATCGCGTGACATCAAAGATGTATACACCTTGGTTAAGAAGCATGTTGCTGAGCTCTTACAGGTGTGTGAACCTGTCCACTTTCTTATTTCAACATGAAGTATTGACATTATCATGTAGAACGCCAGAGGATGGATTCATATTGCTCAAGATGGCTGGTCAGCACCACAGAAACTCTCACTTCTCGTGTTAGTTGCTGTCTGGTTTGCGGATGGCAACATGCAGGTCCTCACATTGGACAGGGTGCAGTGAGTCACCTCTTGTTCTATTCTATATTGTCATTGCTCATTATCTTCAGTTTGAAGAAGTCACATACTGGGGTGTATCTGGTGGAGGTCATCTGCAAAGCCCTTCGTGAGTATGGAATCATAGACAAGCTATTGTCCTTGCCTGGTGACAACACATCCAATAACGTTACCATGGCTTGTGCACTGAAAGGTCTGGGAAGGCTCCCAATTACCCACATCGCTGGCCTGAAGACACGCGTGCTCTGTGCAGGACATATTTTTGATCTTGCAAACAAGGTAAGCCTAGTTTGCTATTGTGAGTGGGATGATTGTAAATGTTGACTAGGCAATCTTTCATTACTTTGTGAAAAAAAGCAAAGTCCATGAACCGAGGCTTTCTTGAAGACAATGACCAATCATGGCTCGACAATGACAACAATGATGAACTTCATGAACTTGATGGGGGGGAGTTGGAGTTACTGGAAGAATTGGGCTCCAATGAGTGAGAAGATGAGGAGGAGGCCACACTTGATGATCTTCTCTCAGCATTAGATGACCTAGATGATCTCAAAGCTCAGGATGGTAACCTTGGACAAAATGCTGTGATGAAGGTGGACTTCCTTTCTGCCCTGTTATTCTCTACTCATCATGGGTTATTGCTGTAGATCTTCAAGCTTGGGCAGTGCATGTTCAACAGTGGTCCCATGCAAATTGACCTGGCCGAACAATGCAGACATTTCAAGGTTGAAATCCAAAAGATGATTCATGCTGTTGTTACACAATGGCTTACCCATGGAACTGTCTTACAGCATGCTCTTGAAATCTGACCTGCCCTTGATGGGTTCTGTGACCTTGAGAAGTGGAACAAGGACCCAAAAAAAGCTGTCAACAGGTTTAAGCTTAATGACAAGGAATGGATGTTTTTGGAGCAGCTTGAGCCTATTCTTCTTGTCTGTTCTTCCATCTTTGTCTGATGTTTCTAATATCATTCCAGATGCTTGCATCTGCTACATTTGAAATGTCGCAGTCAGGTGTTCCACTAATCCATGAGGTGATCCCAATGTTTGATGAGATGATTGACCAGCTTGAAGAAATGATCATGGATACTAAACTCTTTCCCGGTGTGCGAGCTGTGGCGATTCAGGCATGAGCAGTTTTATGCAAGTACTACTCCAAGACTGATGAATCATACATGTACCAGATGGCAATAAGTGAGTGATTTGTGATTGCTTTTTCTATTCCTAACATAGTATACAGTGATGCATCCTGTGTACAAGATTCAGTACTTCTGTGACCAAGACTGGGAGTCTGAATGGGTGGACCGATGCTTCGAAATTGTCCGAGAGATATAGACCAAATATCACAAGCCAACAATCAGTGTTGCTAGTGCAGAGAATCAGGTAATGTATCTGTACTAGTATCAGATATCATCTCATGTTCTTCTTTAGACTGCTTCCAAGACCTCATCAAAGAATCTGCTAGATTTGCTCAAGAAGTGTCGCTGCAACAACAATGAAGGTGATGTGCTGGAGAAATACCTCTGTGATCCTGTTCTCAAGGACCTTGACAACCCCCTCCATTACTGGACCAGTCTACTGGACCCTTCTGACAAGTCAGGCAAAATTTCCTTGATCATGCCTAGAGGTGCTCTGGCCCAGATGGTGTTGGATTTTCTTTCCGCACCAGGTATGTTCATATCTTCATGGCATCACAGTTGATTGATTGATTCTTTCAGCAATGTCAACTGATGTTGAGCGGCTATTTTCACATGGTAGCCTCAATGTGACCAAGCGGCAGCATGCTCTTTCAGCGGAATCAACAATTGAACAAACTGTTCTGAACTCATGGGTTAAGCGCCCTGGTCTTGTTGATAAAGATGAGCTTACTGAATTTTTTAATAACAAGTCGAAGCGTCCAAATAATGGTGGGAAGAAGCATAATGTTGTTGCTATTGATGAGTAGTTTAGTTTTACTTTAAATCTCTCTTTGGTGAATTACATTTTTGCTTCATTTATTGCACCAGTTCTGGCAGGTCTTTGACGGGTTACCTGTGGGTAAACCTGCTAGCACTGGTGTTGCCCCACACCCATATACAGACCTGCACCTGCGGTTCCACGGGTGCAGTTTTGAGAGTTTTTGAAAGACCTGGACCTGGGTCTGCCCACAGGTGTACCCAGGTTGTATGGGAACCATGTGGAGCTTTAATGCCAACACACCTGACCCTCTGCAGTACCGAAGTCCTTGGAATGACAAGGGATCACATGATAGTCTGAGGCACAAAGAGAGCCAGTCTGAGATCCTACTGCAGAAAGGGAGTCGAAATGCCAAAATGAAGCAGTTCAGGAAGGCTGCTGGTTAGTTAGGCATGAGGCAATCTTAGGGTGCCATAATAGCCCTGTTCTGCACCAGTAATGCACTTGTTGAAGAACACAAATTCAAAGAATGTTACTCATGCGACGTGGCTGTTATTACATCCAGAATTCTTCAAGCAGCAAAAGTCACTGGAACAGTTTAGGGCCGGTCTAGCATGTTGATTGCCAATGATTGTAATTTCAAATTCCCACCCTGCTTTCTCCTCCATCGCAATGCATGCAGTTTGAGATGCCCTGGTTGCCCTGAGTGACAGTCTCAATCAGCAATACACTGTCCTGCTCAACAGTCTCTGCATTGTTCAATGCCTGATAGATGAGGGGACCCAACAAACCTGGGATGAGTTTTGGGAGCTGGCTGGAGAGTGTTAGGATTCTGCTGAAATCGGATATGCAAGCAAGATGCAAGTAGCAATGATCAAATTGAGGTAGGACTAATTAGAAATGATGTACATCGTTAGGGAATAGAATGGATTCTGGCAAGGGTTCATGAGGAGACCCGAGTGGTCTGGTTTGTGAGGTTAATGAGATCAGTAAGTGTGAAGCAATTACTGTAAGACATAGCTGGTAAGTGCAGAGCTATTACTGAGGGGAAAACTGACAGAGAAGCCTGTAAGTGCGAAGCTATTATGGGCTGTAGGTGAAGGCAAGTGCTAAGCATAACCTTCGGATTGGTATTGGAAAGCGCTAGGTGTAGCTGAGGGTTCATGCAGTGTGAGGGTACTGAAAGTAATAGATTGGATAAGATTCACAATACAAGTTATCTACGAGTTTTTATACTAAAGGAAGGTTCAAGTCATTATTATTCTACAATGTTCCGTAACATTCTAGTATGAGTACAAAGAGTCAAGAAAGTGAGAGAAAGTACAAGCGCGTCACTGTCAAGTCTGAGAAGGCTGAGTACAGGCATGTGTTGACTCATGCACCGAATCAACAGAAACCCAATATCCATAACAGAGAGTGGTAATACCATGCTGTGTTGGTGAGTTTTTTTTGATGTACCAGCTTTCTGTTCCTCTGACATTGAAGATGGAAAGGGCAGAACCTTTGCCTTAAGTCTCTAACAATGTTGTACACAAACACGGCATCTGTACCAATCAATTTTGCCTCCCTAGCAGCCTTCAGTCTTGACCATATCCAGGATGCTCAGTCCATGTCCACATATCTCAATAGCCCAACGCTTGCCACACAGAGATGTGTTCACTCTCATGGATTGGGCTTCTTCACAAAGGTTCGATTCAGTGTCACATCTCTATCTCACACAACTGATGTCCCTTCAGGTTCCTCCCGTTATCCTGTGTCGTGTTGCCAATATCTTAATATTTTCTCTATCATGTCAAGCCACTGTGGAGGAATGTACTTTGAACTGGATGAATGCAGCAGCAAAGGGTGGAGACTACAAACAAGGAGCAGTTCCATCTTACTATGTACATCTTTCTCCTACCTTTTGTGAGCATGCTAAAGGGAAAGCTAGATTGATGTCAGTAACCATATGAATGTCACAGCAGCTTTTGAGTTCTCCAGGTGTACAGGTGTTCCTGTAGCCATTAAGAATACTAGGGTCCATCATTTTGATGTTTTATGGTTAGGCCCGGACTGACTGTTTCCTTAGAATGATTACATAGCTCACAGCAGTGGACCAGGGATGTTGCGCATCTGGGTACATATTTGGAACTTAATTGATGTCAAAAGAAAGTGTGATCTATGGTCATAGACCCACCACCTGAAATCAATCAGTCCCTTCCCTACCCAGGAACATTAGTGCTCATTACATCTGTGGTAGTATGAGTTGTCTCGCATGTAGACTTGACATCTCAGGCAGGCTGACTCATACTTCCTTTTTCAGTTTGCCATGTCTTTCTCTTCTCTTTCACCATTGTCTCTACTGCTTTCCCTCCGATTCTTTCTTACAGGTTCCTGTTCCTCCAAAGCACAATGCCATATTGCTCATGGACCGATGAGCACATATTTGTGCCTTGTTGCCTCAAGACTTATATTTCAAGATCTCAACACCAAAAATTGAGGTAGCTCACCTCCCTGACAAAGGAGCTGTTTCAAGTGCTGGTAGAAGGATTGGTATGGGTCATATGGGTGTCAACTGCATATACTAGTTCATTTTTACTTTCTTATTCACTGAATCTCTCTCTAGTTTTGTTTCAACACTATTCCCCTCCCTATCCCATCTGACGTGAAGGACCAAGGCCGATGGCAGACAGATCTGGCTCAGAATGCATTGGGAATTGAGCAATGACAGCTTGGACCACCACTCATATGCTGAGTAGGGCAGCAAGCTCTTCCTATTCCGTAGTTGCACATATCCCGGTCATTTTTGCTCTTGCTCAAGGTTTAGGTCTGTAGCTAGGATATTTCCCTTCTTCTGATACATTTATTCTTAGATATAGTCACATACATGAGCTCACTATCATCTATGGGCTCTGGCAATGTGAGAGCATGTGTATGGCTACCCCTCTCCCCTTATCTGTACCTGTGTCATGAAAATTTGAATTTCCTTTCTTTCCTTTTCTCTCCAAGTACTGAGCCATCGAGTGGGCCTACGAGCCTTAAAGATTAGAGCCCAGTAAGTGGTCCTTTGGCCTTCTATACTGATTTACTCCTAGGTACATTTTCATGTCTACAAAAACCTCTTCTCTCTTCCACACCCAGCTGAACTGCAAGTGACTCATGACCTCGCATAATTGTCTACATGCTCCAATGTATACTGCGACACCTCAAGTAGATATCTTGTAGCAGGACATTCATTCTGCAAGGATGTGAAACAACGGCGGGCCGTGTTCCTGCTGTGACTTTCAGGGTAGGCTGTTGATTAACTCTTTTGATTTGCATAACTCATTGTCTACTGTCAAGTGGAGCTCAATTTTCTGATCTATTGCAGTTTGAAAATGAGAAAAATGTGACAATACCTGGTGGATCTGTCATGACAGTCAGTGTTGGAGAGAGCTATATACAGGTTCATTCACTGCTTGGTTTGGCATCAACAATGCTAATTTCACTTATCAGGGTGGTCACAGGTCTGACCAGATACATTGCTCCATTAAATGTTGTTGGGAGGAGTACTGGTGTACTCTAGGACTTATTTGGACGTTGATAACGATGTGCTGCATTTTATGGTCTGATGATATTCACATGACTCTATGATACATATATATACATTTGCCCTTCTCTTTTACTCAGTCATTCTCTCTTTCTGTCCAAGACCTGAGGAGCTCACTGTCGTGTTCTTTGGTACAGGACTCAGTCCATTAGGTTATGGGTTTTTCAATCTAACTGACCTTGCCAATCCACAACTGGGATATTTGATGACTCGCCTTTTTTTTTCCTCTTTCTATCTCGTGTTTTGCCTCTGTGGCACCTATTTCAAAGTTTGCCTCCATGGTTGTCCTTTTGGTATACCCTCTCCAGCTCTGATGACCATTCCTGAGCTCACAGCCACTACAGATGATCTCCCTGTTCCCTGCCTACAGTCTTTTTTGATGTATACATCCACTTTTTTGATGCATATATCCACCTCTGTGACTATGTATTGTACCCCACATAACGGTGTTTGACCATCTGTTGCCCTGATGTCTTCTGGAATCATCCTCCTCCCCATCCTCCTCCGCCTACAGGTACTCAGCCCTCAGATCCTCTGTTTGAGCTGTGTGGATGTCCGAGACCTTTTTTGAATCGTTCTTTTGATAATACTTTTAATTTTACTCCCTCTGGCTCTTTACCTTCTCATCCTACTTTTCCTGTAGATACCTCCCATCATCAGCTGGTGGCATCTTTCCCTCCTCAACAGCCACTGCCCACTGGACCATTTCCTTATCATCAACAACAACAACCGTCATTTCATCAACAGTCTTCTCAACATAATAATAACTCTCATCATAACTACCAATATCAACAACTGTTTTTTCCTGCTTTTAATTCTAACAATAACAGTTCTTTTAATAACACCGCATCTTATATTGCACCTACACATTATCCTTATGATACTCATACTACTTTTACATCTAATTCTTCTTCTATCCCTTTGATGATGTCCATCATGGAGCTTTCAGGTAAGAGTACCTGGACACACTGGCTGCTTGGGGTGAAGTCCATCACTGACTTGCATGGAGTTCTTCCTCATATCATTGAGGACTCCCCAAATTTTGTCTCACCTAATCCATCTCATAGAGCGTCTTATCCTCCTGCCATGGACCAGTGGTCTACGCCTCAGGAGTGGGACATCTACATGGCATGGCGACGCATGGATTTGGTTATGATGCATATCTTGACATCACATCTTTCGAAGGAGGCCACATCCATTCCAATGATTGATGATTTAGAATGTACTGGCATGATCTTCACTGTGCAGGACATGCTAGCTCATCTTCGACGGCTTTATGGCTTTGGTGATCATATTCAGGCAAACGCAGCTAGGGAGGTCTTGTGCACCTTTATGGTTGATATGTGTAACATCCTGAAATATGTTGACAAATGGTGTTCCACTATACTCACTCTCCGTGCTGAGCAGTACCTGCTGATTTATACTGAGATGGTTTTGAACTTTGTTTGAAATCTTCCCAAGGATGACCATGGCTGGTTCATGGCCATCAAACAAGAAGTTACACATGACTGCGGCCTCAACCATGGCACCATCAACTATGAATACCTTATTTCCACCATCAACCATGTGGTCAATCTCAATACTCAGTGGCACCTCAGTAAGCAATCGAGATGTACCTTCCACTCTCAATGTGATCTTTGTGGTCTACAGAGTCACACCACAGATCAGCATGACCCAATGAAGATGAAATCCTCTGATGCTTTCTCTTCCAACACTAGACTGTTTACCCAGAACAATCATTGTCCATCTACGCGTCCCCCCAGTTGTCATTCATCTCACAGAGCAAATTTCGCCAATTCCCATGACACCACTTCTTCTGACAGTGAAGATCCTTCAGCAGAGGCTGATGTCTATGCAAATGTCACAGAGTTACCTAATTCCGCATGTACCATTGATACCCTTAACAAAGACAAATTTTTCATTTGCATGAGTGCCGTGATCATAAGTCCTTCCATTGACTCATCTACACATTATTTCAATGCTCTTGCAGACAGTGCACTTGTCTCCTTGCTAGTTTCAGTAAAAACTCTCTTGGACTCTGGATGTACTGCCCATATTTTTAAAGAGCAAAGGTTTTTCTGGTCTTATCGTGAAGATGAGGCTGTTGACGTGAAGACTGTGAACTGTGGTGTCCTCAGCACCATGGCTCATAGTGAGATCCGTATTTGGGTTTGCTGTTCAAATGGAAAGCACGTTATTGTGTGTCTCTTGGACTGCCTCCATGCTCCCAATGTGCCCATGAACCTCATTTCTGTTGGTGCCTTGATGGAGCAGAAGATGTTTCTCATGTTCAGGAACAATTAGACTTCTATCAGCTTCCTGAAGGATCACCCTTCTTTGGCTGGTGTCCGTTTTTCAGCTAATGTCCTGGGACATCTATCCTTTGTTGACTGTGAGATCCTGGTGCCTCCTCACTCCGAAGACTCAGTCAACTTGGGCTCTGTTGCAATGTCTGAACCATCTTGTTGTACAAAACTCTCCCATCACACTTGGCATTGTCGACTTGGTCATCTGGGACAAGATCTAATGTCTGAGGTACTCAGTGTGGATGCCATTACTGGTATCATTGTTCATGGTCCCAAGACTCACCTCATTTGTCCTTCATGTCTCATTGGCAAACATGTGCAGAAACCTTATGAACATAATGGTCATCGTGCTGAGTTTGTGAATGAGCTTGTGCACATTGATACTTGTGGTCCTTTTCCCACCACTTCTCCTCAAGGAGCTTGGTATTTCTTTGCCATGCTTGAGGATAAAATGACAGCTGCTGCAGTTCACATGATGCGACGGAAAAATAAGGTGTTCAAATACTTTGAGGCTACTATTGCCCAATGGGAATGGATCTCTGGCTGACCTGTCATGTTTATGCACTCCAACAATGCTCCCGAATTCGTCGATAGTCATATGAGTGAGTATCTCCAAAAGAAGGGTATATGCCATCAGGCTTGTATGCCCTATGCTCATCAACAGAACAGAAAAATTGAGAGGTTTATCCGGACTATTGAGGAGCATGCATTGACTATGCTTGCACACTCAGGTCTTCCTGCATCTTTCCTTGCAGAGGCCCTTCTGACTACAGCTTATCTCTACATGCAACTCGCCAACTCTTCAATTCCTAAAGGTACAACTCCTTACAAACAACTTCATTCCAAAAAACCCGATCTCACCCATTTGCACGTATGGGGGTGCCATTGTTGGGTCAACATCCCCTGTGAAAAGTGTGTGAAGGGTGGTTTGAAGATGTTCGAAGGGATCTTTGTTAGGTATGAAGAGGATCATATTGGCTGGTGGATTCGCAACCTTAAGGGAAAGTACCATTTTTCAAGAGACATTGAATTTGACAAAGACACTCCTGGAAAACTCAGTTCAAAGTGCAAGATGATGGTTCCTCCTTCAGATATCCTTTCCAACAGTTCACTTCCTAATGTTCCCCCACTCTACTTTCCCCAAAGCCTATTCAAAATGTCAAGCTCACCGAGAAAGGTTCTGCATGGTGACCACAACTTATAGTAACCAAGGAGTGTGTTGCTCAACAATGTCGTACCCCAGCTGCAAGAGCTGCTGTTGATGCTGCTGCCCTTCTTGTTGCTCAATCTGTTGCCCCTCCAGATGAGTATTTCTCTTTAGATTTGTTGGACTCATATATTTCTACCTCCCATCCCACTGTGTTCCTTATGCACATGCTCCCTTATCACTCTTCAGTGCCTTGTGTCTGGGATTTGTCAAAGCCTCCTGCCACGTATCAAGAGGCCATGGCACGCTTGGACCAGGATAAGTGGCTGGTGGTGATGGATACTGAGAAGTCTGCAATGGATGAAAAGGGCATGTTTGATCCCATGCCAGTTCAGATGTTGCCATCTGGTAAGAGGGCTATTGGTCTCCACTGGGTCTTCGTTTGGAAAGACACCGATGAAGGCAAAGTTGTGAAAGCTCACATTGTTGCTCAAGGACATTTACAACATCTAGATGATTATGGCAACATCTATGCACCTGTCGCCAAGATCACCAGCATTCGTGCAGTTCTCACCTATGCTGCTCATGAGGATCTGGAACTGTTTACTTTTGACATGCATATGGTGTTTATGAATGCTCCTTTGCATGAAGAGGTCTACTCTAAACAAATTCCTGGTTTTCCCCTCGACAATCCTTCATCTGTGCAGTGTCTCCGCAAGGCTATTTATGGCCTTAAGCAATCTCTGCATGAATGGTTCAAAGAATTCTCATTAGTCCTTTGATCCCTTGGCTTAGTATCTTGCCCTGTTGATGAAGCTGTCTTCACTGGGCATTGGTCTAGATCTCAGCCTCATCCTGTCATTTCCATGCCTGCTGATGGCTCTGATATTTTCATTATGATTCCCATTCATGTTGACAATGGTCTTTGTGCAACAAATTCTAAATCCCTCTATGTCTGGCTCATTGATGAGCTTAACAAGTGTTTTTCTATCAAAGATATGGGTGCCACTTCTATGTTTTTGGGTATTCGCATTGAGTGCAATCGTGCTGTGAGGAAGCTTTGGCTGTCACAGAAACATTTCGTGTTGGACCTCCTTGCGACACACAATATGCTGCAGTGCACTAAATCATCTGTCCCTCTCCATGCAAAGCTGGATAAGCTCATGCCTGTGGCTGAGAACACTTTACCTGATGTCCCTGATTCTGACATCCAAGCCCTCTATCAAAGTCTGACAGGATCGTACATTTATCTTGCCATGACGACTTGTCCTGATCTGGCCTTCACTGTGATGGCTCCTGGCCAATTCAAAGTGTCTCCAAATTGAGCACTCCTCAGTGCTGCCAAAGGTGTTCTGTGCTATCTCAATGTGACTGCAGACTGGGTGCTCAAGTATGGGGGTGGGTATGTTCAGGAGAAGGTTGGCCTGGACACCATTCTGTGTTCTGACTTAGCTCTTGTTGATGCTGATTGGGCATCTGATGAGCATGACAGGAAGAGTGTTTCAGGGTATGGTGTATTCCTCTACGGTGGCCTTGTTGCATGGTCCAGCGCCAAGGAAAAATCAGTGTCCCTTTCTTCTACAGAGTCAGAGTATATGGGCTTGACTCATGTCCTGAAGGAGCTCCTTTGGATAAGGATGTTCTTACAACTTCAAGAGCTTCCACTTCCACATCCATTCCCAATTGGCTCTGATAATCAGGCATCTTTGGAGGTCGCTTCGTCATATAGCAGTACTACCAGAATGAAGCACATCAATATTTGTTACCATTTTATTTGTGAACATCTGCATACCAACAAATTCACAACCCATTGGGTTCCTACTCTTGACAAGACCACCGACATTCTTACCAAGTCACTCACTTCTCTCCTCTATACCAAACACTGTCTTTTCTTGGGACTAGTTTTGAGGTAGAGACATCTGAATGGGGGTGTGTTGGGAGGAGTACTGGCATACTCTAGGACTTATTCGGATGTTGATGATGATGTGCTGCATTTTATGGTCCAATGATATTCACATGACTCTACGATATGTATATATACATCTGCCCTTCTCTTTTACTCCTCAGTCATTCTCTCTTTCTGTCCAAGACCTGAGGAGGTTAGTCTTTCACTTTACTTTGTATTTACCACTTAGCTCACTGTACCATTAGCTCACTGTCATGTTCTTTGGTACAGGACTCAGTCCATTAAATGTTGCTTATGTCCTACCATCTAGCCCACTTTCAAAGTTCAAACATATTTGGACTAGCATTGACCATGTTGTACGTACTGCTCTCATAGTCACCTAATGGTCACTAAAGTTCATGCATGCAGCCCGAATGTGAGATGATCATACCAACTGGTGACCTCCTCATTTTGATGACATCCAAACCTATGACATCTATTGAGAGGTTTTTGGAATTTGACATTCCTTACTCAGTCAGACAGGCGAGCAATGGTAAATCCTTTCTGATTGCAAGGCTTTGTTCTCTTACCATTCCCTTATTTAGGTTGGAGCATATACATATATGTGCACCATCATCTGTGTCCACTTCACCTTCTACTAGCTACTGATGCTGAGGTAGACTGTCGGGTTATTCCACCTAAGTATGAGTGATGCGTCAATTCTATATTGGGATAATTGTCAATCAAAGGTGCCTTGCTGTGATGAAGTATGGAAATTATGCTGTGTGGAAAGATGGGATGGATAACAAAGCATGTGAGGAGTGGTTGCCATAGGATGAAAGTGGTATCAGTGTGTGTGCAATCATTGGTTTGCTGAAAGGCTGTTGAAGGGACAGTAGCATTAATAAGCAGGTAAAATCTGTGAATTCTGAGCATACAGAGCCTGGAGGCTCATCACTGTTGGCCCTATCTAGTCCTTGTTCCCTCCCCTTCACCAAAATGTGTCCACTCATGCCTACAATGATGTTGTCGTGCCCGTATCCTTTAGTTGAGAACAGCACATTAGGAGAGAAAGAAGGAATTGAGCTAGCTCACATAACTTCTTGAAGCTCATTGCCTAAGTCTGAAGAAAGATTAGCCACAAAGCCCAGTGGTGATAGGGAGAAAAATTAGCCTACCTCACTCTGAGTTCTTCACAAGAGCCTTCCTCCTCCATTGAAACAATTCTCATCTACTGTCTTAGTTCCTGTTGAGGGCTGACTCAGAAGATGAACACTGTGCTTGGAAGGTCTCTTGAATAGCAGGCTAGGCTTCATGGCAGGTTGAGTAACAAATCTAGCAATAAGAGTGAGCTAGTAAGAAAATAAAAAAGATCAACATACCTGATACCTATTCAACATCAAACTTCTACTCAGTTCCAATCTAATCCCGGCTTCAAAGCATTTCACCGGCTGTATGCCATCTTGACCCTCTTCCTATCAAAATCCTCTCCTTTCTCATTGTCATACCATATTTGACATGCATTCTGTTGTTGGGTGTGCATGAAGGCTGAGGTTGAAGACCATTGATGCATGAGAAATCTTGTCTAGGCATGAAAATCAGGTGCAAAGTAAGCCAACAAGAGAAATTGAATGGGCTAATGAATGTACCCATCACCATCAATACATTCCAATGTTGAGCAGCTCTTCAGTCCTCATCAAAGCTAAATGCTATCCTGCTTGATGTTGTCATTGTCTTTGGAGAAAATTTCTATAGCCTTGAACAATGTTGCATTAGTAAAATAAAAAGAGGGAAAGAAAACCAAGTCAAACCCACCTGATTGATACCCTCAACTTTTCCAACTCATCAGCTAAATCCTAATTGTCTCTGCAGGGTGAACATAAGCTTAAATGTTGTTAGGAAGAATAAACATTCAGCTGCAGCCCAAATACCTTGTATACAATAGCATCTCCGAACCATAGCCTGGGGGAAAAAATCAGCAAGCTCCATGGTGATAGAGAAAAAGGCAGCTTACCATTCCTATATCAAGGCATTCATACAAAAATCCAAAGATGTCTGACATATTACCCAACGAAAGCCCAATGAGCTGGAATAAAAATGTATCAGTAAAAATCATGACCATCTCAAATCCTAACCAGCCCATATCAAACTGAGGTGATGACATTGACATTGAGGAAACCCTGGTCAACAAAAGAAAAAAGACCCAAAGTGAGCTTGTCATGGTGACAGTCAGAGAAAATTAGAACACAATGAACAAATCCCAAAAGGGTAATTGAAGGTGATCATGAGATCAAATGCATTGGAACACGTACAACAGTGAGGAGCTCACTGCCAATGGTTGGAAGAATGAAAATACAGCTCAAAAAATGTCTGAAGTCATGGGTATAAGAGGATGAGAGGAGGGGAAGAGGAGAGAACTGGGGATGATGAGAATCATTCACCAATCTTCCATAGGCCTCAAGCACATGAGTCATACACAGGGGATCATACCCAGTTTCCCAACCTCATTGGCTAAAGGGACTCCATGCTGTTTGGTAACCGGAAGATGCATTGAACAGCTTGTATGTGAAATATAGTTTGAAGGTACTACATCAAACTTACTACTGCCACTGTTAAACTTGAAGTGAGCTGAGGTGTAGAAACAATTTTGTGTCTTCATATTGTCACCTCCATGTCTTTCCTAGCTGAAAGGGTCACTATTTCAACCTCAAGTCAGGATATACTTATTGCACTCAGAATGAGCATGCACAGACCATACTAAGAGTTCACTGGAGATTCAAATCAATTTCTTCATAGGCTTGGAAACACCACTGATAGATGACTCACTACTACCACCACTCTAGACTGATGTTAATGCCAAATCTTTTGAATATTAGATAGTTTATACTTATATTCCCTTCACACCCCTTGTTCCCTTTCAATGTCGCCATCCATTGCAATATCAACCATAGCATTGCCTGGTCAATATGGGGATATACTGTCATCTTGAAGCCATTTGTGAGTGACTACCATAAGATAAAAGGATATACAATATACCTAGTAGGTATTAGAAATCCATATTTTTCATCCTGTTGGTAGCCTCGGCTTCTGAATAGTATTTAATATAGTTCCTGAATTGATGTACCTTCATGTTTGATGTCATGCACACATAGAGCGGGTAAATCTCAACATACACACATGGGGCTCCTATTTGAGAATAGACAGTGTCATGATCTCAATGTGTCAGTATATCAGTCTGGGAATTCATTAAGATAACATGTCAGATTAATGTTGACTTGAGGCTATCTGGATGGCCAGAGGTTGTGGGGGAGCACATCCACAAGATTGTCGAGATTGCACTGTATCAAAGAGTGCAGACATGCAGAGTTCAATGGTAGAGCTAAGTCTGAGTGCCAATTCCTCATTCATGCTACTCCTCTCAGCTTTCTGTTGTACTATGACAATATGTTGTACCCTCTTTAGTAAATCTCTACATACCTGGTATGTAGATGTGAATGCTGATTCTAATATATTTACCAAGGTATGCCACATCTCTACAGGTCAACATTCACAGGTCTTGATGTAGTTCAATTAAATGTTAACTTTTCGAGTCTCATTTGACTGTGTTTTATCTAGGATTGATGTAAACGAGGTGATCTATTCACAGAACATTTGGGACTGCAGATGGGACCTTCTAAATAGAATAGTTGAGATGACAGGAGCCCAGGCAATGTCCAAGCCAGTTTCAGGGTGGCCTGTGGTTCATGGAGATGCAGAGGGTAGGTGGCCAGCATTGTGCCCTAAAAGGCAAGAGATGTGAGAGAGATGCTGGAGAGGGACATGTTTCGTGGTGTGTTGAAGGGAGAGGGGACTGGCAGGGATAGCAGAGTTTGGGGTGTAGAGATGATGTCCTATCATGAAATTGTACCAGCCACTTGATGTCATTGGTGAAGGTGCATATGGCATTGTATGCTTGGCCATCCACCTCCTGACACTCTGCCTGCCATCACTACATGACTTGCCCAAAGTCTATCTCATCCAGGACCATGTCACTCCATACAATTGCACTCTGCAACCACATTGCTCACCTCTGTCACCCCCGACCATCCCACAGCTGCAAGATGTCTGGCCATCTACATAACCCTCCTGTCCATCTAATGATAGTGCACATCTGGAGACATCTCTCCCTGCACACCCCCTCTGGGCATGGGCTTCCCTCCCTGTACATGCCCCAGTCTTCTACATACTGTTCCTCCATGTCAACTCACAAATGACAGGTCCTCCATCCATTTGCATTTCACGCTGCTATAAAGTCATTAGATTGTATCAATAGAAGTTATTGCGATACTTACTAAATGGGTGGTGAATTGAGTTCGAGTTGACAGTGACCAAGAGACACATGTTGTACTGATATTGTCAGCCTACAAAACTAGTCAGCACTGCAGTGAGGATCCCAGGAATGTCAGCTTACCATGCCCATTACTCTCATCCCCATCACACACATCCATCTCTCTCCACAATGCACTCCTAGCTTCCCCCCCATGCCCCAACTCTTGCTGTTGCAGGATTGAGGGAATTACTGCCTGCTATCAAACCAAACACCCTGCTTGGCATGCCATCAACAAGATGAGACAGAAGAAAATGTCTTCTAGAATCCAAAATCAATTGTTCACACATTGACGACAGAGAAAGACATGTACCATTGAAATCCCATGACCATCCTTTGCCCAGATTGCCAGATGATGCTTGTCAGGCAGGGCTTTGACTTCAGGAAAACTGGACTTGAACTACAGCAGATCTTGCAAGTTACAGCGATTTAGCCTATCAAATCAGATTGTTTCTGCCTTCAACCGATCTATGAAGCTCTTTTTGTTTTGAAAATCGAGCGTCCATGCTCAAGCTTATATTGCAAAACAGCACTATGAAATCCCAGGTCGTATGGAAGACCCATCTTTACATCTGCTCCCTATTGACATCTTTGTCTGCCACAGTCAGGACACCTCACACCAAAACAAGATGCTATGAGTATAGTTACATCCATTGGTTCTAGAATCTGCACAGGGTGCTTTCAATTTTATTCGCTTGCGAGGATTAGCCAACACAAAATATGAGAGGTCGAGAAGTGTATCTGGTGAAAGGTTAGTAAGTAAAGGGAGGTAAGCAATCAAACTAACATGGAGCCAGGTCATAATATACAGGAAAAGCTATGGTTAGATTCCGCTCTGTAATTGATGTTGTCAATGTTGGAATCATCATTCTGCCTTTCATGTTAGCAAAAGGTTCTCAGCAGCAGTCAGTGGTGAAATTTGCTAAGGAAATGGAGGGAAAAAAGGATGAAGAACCAGTAGGATGACTTCAACATTCTTATAGTGCTGATGAGGGTTCACCATCTGTGATATGTGAAAGGACAATAACAGTGCATGTGCAAAGAATTTGTGCTTCTTGAGATTACCCATTATGAACTGTAGAGAAAGTGATATCAGTACAAGTTTAGCAGAAGGAGTATCCTGAACATACTGGGGTTGTAGCACAGTATTTTTCCTAAGCTATCCCAGTTCCATCCTCCAAAGTTGTCTTGGTGGACCATCATCTGCATAAACCAGACTCCAAGAATTATCCAAGTTGAAGTGTTGCCACTGTTAAAATGTACAAACTCAGAACTGTCTGGTCCTGGTTGGAAGGGTCCAAAGTCTGGGGTGATGGTGGTGGGGGGAGTTTTACGACTGTGGACCTCCTGTTCAGCCCAGGCTAGGCTTGAAGATTTGCATTGCACTGTGAAATGCTGAACAGGATTCAGCCAGTAAGGGGGATGATATGATCACTTTGGGTTTCCCAAAAAGGAAAAAGTGCGCAACAATGAGAGGGAGGGCAGGGGACCCTGACAATGAGCGGAGGGGAGGGTGGCAGTGCAACAGCCATCAAATGGGAGGGTGTGACAACATCCTGCTCTGGTGACAGTGACAGAAATGGATTATATAGGTGGTCAGTCAATTGACAGTCTGGATTTATCACTATGTCTGTCAATTGACAAAAATGATATATGATTTTGACTACTAAGGCTGATCTCTGAACTCATGGATAAACTATGGGGTGCAAAATACTTTTTTAAACTTGATGTACGATGGGGATACAACAATGTACGCATCAAAAGCGGTGATGAGTGGAAGGCAGCATTCAGAACAAACAGAGGCCTATTTGAACCAATGGTCATGTTCTTCGGACTTACCAACTCTCCTGCCACCTTCCAATGGATGATGAACGTCATCTTCAAAGACCTCATCACATCCAGGGCAGTGACCATTTACCTTGACAATATCCTTATCATGTCCAAGACAAAAGAGGAACACCACCGCATCACGCGCAAAGTTCTGAAGGTCTTACAAAAGAACAAGCTCTTCCTCAAAGCAGAAAAGTGTGAGTTCAAAGTCCTGGAAATGGAATACTTGGGAGTTATCATCAGCGAAGGCAGCATTCATATGGACTTGGTGAAAATCAAGGGAATAGCAGATTGGCCAGTACCAACCAAAAAGTAGCAACTCCAATTATTTCTCAGCTTCACCAACTTCTATCGACGATTTATCAAAGGACACAGCAAAATCGTCAAACCAATGACTCAACTAATAGGAAATGAAGCATGGAAATGGGGGATAGTGCAACAAAACACTTTCGATCAGCTAAAAAGGCAGTTGGCAGAGGATGTGGTACTAGCAATACCAATGGAGGAGGGCAAGTTCTGCGTGGAAGTGGATGCTAGTGAGAGGGCAATAGGCACCATTTTATCCCAAGAACAGGAAGGGAAATGGTGCCCAGTCACATTTTTATCCAAAGTGCTTACAGTCACAGAGCGGAATTACAAAATCTACAACAAGGAACTACTCGCCATGATGCTCACTCTAAACAAGTGGAGGCACTACCTGATGGGGGCTGCTCAAGACTTCGAAATCTGGACAGACCACCAGAATCTCCAGTACTTTCGAAAACCTCAGAGGCTAAACCACAGACAAGCATGCTGGGTTACTGAGTTGGCTGAATACCACTTCACTCTTCATCACAAAGCAGGTGCAGCAAACAAGAAAGCTGACTTGCTTAGTTGAAGGGCAGATCATGAACAAGGCAGAAATGACAATGATGAAGTCATGGTCCTTAAACCTGAGTACTTTCATGCTATGATCATGCCCACAATAGAGGAAACACAGAGGAAGATCAAGCATGCCACATGTGACCATTGCTGATGGGACAAAAACATCCTTGGCTTGCTCAATCATGACTGAGGAATGGAGATGAGAGAGGGATTGCTCTACTACGACGAGAGGATCTACGTTCCCCAAAACTATATGTTATGAGGAGAAATCATTACTCAATCCTACGACCACATCACAGAAGGACACCCAGGCATTGAAAAGACCAAGGAGCTCATACTATGAGAATATTGGTGGCCCAAGATGAAAAAGGACATAGAGACTTACATCCATGCCTGTGAGACCTGTCAATGAACCAAGTTGAGTCCACAAGCAAAGGCAGTGCCCCTACATCCAAACAAGATCCCATTGCAACTGTGGACTTATATTTCCATGGACATGATTACTGGTGAAGAGACTCTGTGTGTGCAGGTTAGAAATGCAACAGCATCAAAGACACTGATCACACTCACACCCAACACTACACACACAAACCCTCAAAGTTCTTGGGGGGATATTATGCGATAGAAGCAGATTGAAGCAAAACAACTAAACTCTCAGAATATATGATACACACATATAGCAATAGTGCTCATAGGGTATCTAGGTCTCTCTAAGTCCAAAGGCTTTTATAACAAGAGGGGCGACAGATGTCACTGGGCCTCAAGGCAAGGTGTACTACAATACACAACATGTCGCCACACACCAACAAAACCCTCAGTAAGTCTCGTGTGACACACACAGGTGACCACAAAGAACTTAAACACACCCTAAACATGACTTAAAGCTTGCCCTCTAAGCAGAAACCCTTCAAAACACATCCACTCAAGCCACAGGATTTGAACCCACATGCTCAAGCTTCCAAAACCAATCGTAGACCCACAGGGTTTGAACCTCTGTCACTTGCAGAATGGCATACCCAACTAAGTGCATGCCAATCAGACCAAAGGGTTTGAACCTCTGCCACCTGTAGCACCTTGTGTCACAAGAAAATCTCAAAACTCAAGAGCGCGTCTGCAAGGACACAAATCTCTTATTCTCAGGTTAGAGCGCAAGTCACTCAAATGTTATCAATAAAAGGTATATTCTCTTGCTTGAAGCTATAAACTAATCCCAAAGCTAGAGCGCTAAGCTGAGGACTTTTGTGCTCCAACCAGGGGGGTCCAAAACTTGTACACTATTACTATACTACAGTATTTATATATGATGCACTCTACCAATTAATACAACCTTAAATAGTAACTCTTGGCTTGCAGAACTTCCTTTTCTGGGTGCCATGCATGTCACCATAATCACGCTATTGCTTGGTGCTTACTCAGAGCTCCAGCTCGGGGCCAGATTCTGGTCTCTCAGTTGCATGACATCAGTTAGCCATGTTATCCACATGTACTGATGTCGCCTAGTATCTCCTCAGAGTTGTAGCCTAGTGTGCAACTTGTCTTTATGGTAATAATATCTTCTAGTGATTTCCATGGTCTTCTAGGACCACCAGCTTCTAGTCTAGGCCTTGCACACATAGGCCAAAATCAGAGTGTGACCCTTATGATATCATTCTACAGTTAAGCCATGCGCTCTACCAAACATCACTCAAGGTATTGCATTGCCTGCACTTAGGACATTGCGCTCTAAGGTATATCTCATTGCCTTGGTATCCAGGTTTCATAAAATGTATGTATTGATACATTTCGCAAAATTACATGTGTGAATGCTTTTCAAGCGTGTCACTGGTCTACCACTTTGCCATGGCTATGATGCAATCATCATGATTGTCGACCGCTTCTCCAAAGAAATCATTCCCATCATGTGCTCTACTGAACTCTCATCGGAGGGATGGGCAAAATCCTATGTGACAAAGTATATGCTAAACACAGAATGCTGCAAGTTGTCATTTTGGACCAGGGAACCATATTTGTCTCCAAGTTCATGAAAGAGCCTTATGATCTACTACAGATCAAGAGCAATGCTTCTACTGCCTACCATCCCCAGACAGATGGACAGACTGAATGAGTCAACCAGGAGGTTGAAAAATACCTTTGCGTCTTCATCAACCATCTTCAGGATGACTGGGCAGAATGGCTTTTACTTGCCACCTTTGCACATAACAACCAAACCCATTCCACCACTGGCAAGAGCCCATTCAAAGTCAACCATGGCTTCAATCCCCCTATTCTCCCAGGTGCAAAGACACAAGCCCCATTCAGAACTCCCGCCTCCAATACATTTGTCTCCAAGATGCAGGAAATCCATGCTACAGCAAGTGATCTCTTGAAAAGGCTGCCAATCAGATGAAAGCCCAATATGACAAGAAGAAATGCCCCACTGTCAATTACAAAATAGGAGACAAAGTATGGCTTGACACTACCAATCTTCATCTCCCCTGCCCAAAAAAGAAACTTGCAGACAAGTGAACAGGTCCCTTCGAAATCACTGGCAAGAAAGGTGTGTCAACATACACTCTTAAGCTCCTAGCCAACTGGCATATCCACCCCACATTCAATGAAGCCCTCCTCACTCCATATATGCCACCAGTGTTTCCTAATCAAGAACAACCTCCGCCACCACCACCAGACCTTATTGATGGTGCTGAACATTATGAAGTCAAAAAAGTTCTCAACAGCAGACTTCGTAAAGTCAGGGGAAAACAGGGAGAGCCATTCCAAACAGTTACCAACTACTTTGTCAAATGGAAAGGCTATGGACCAAGAGTCAAATAGTTTAGTATAAGAGGACAACATGGAAGCCAATGAACTCATTGAAGAGTTCCTTGCTGAACATGTTGACCTTGTCATCACCAATTATCCTCAATCTACCATCATCATTGATGCCCAACATAAAGATGACCATTCATTCGGTTCATGAGAGGAGTGTCAGTACCTGATACAACCTGAAGACGACCCCCTATATGGGCCAGCCACCAAGATGTGGTACTTTGAACACCAAGTACCATAATACTCTCACCTCATCAACAAGTATTGGGTGGAAAAGTGGTTTGACAACAACATCAAACCAGATGGAGGAGAGCCAGGCTAACAGCAGTCAGGATGCCTGCCTTAACAAGGGGGTAATGTTACAATTTATTCACTTTTTCTTATCTAAGCACCTCAGTGTCTATCTTATCTTCAGTGCTTCTCTTATCTCATTCTATCTAAAGAACAGCCATGTTTCTTGCCCATGTTCATACTTCTTTCTCTTACCAAGGACTTATTATTAGACCCTCACTTTTAGTATATAAGTAGTGTAGCTCTCGCTATATAGTCTCCAGCTTCGAGCTAACATTTATTCATACCAATCTCTTACTGCTTAATTCTCACCTAAACTGAGACATTAGTTCTTTACTCCATTCACCACAAGACTCAACAGTGACTGCCTGATGATATGCTGTCTACGCATTCACACCTAGATTTTGCGATTTTATAATAATACTATTGCATATCTATCTTACATTAGTGATACTTAGAGGACTATAGCTGAGGCTTCGAGCTGATAGTTAGACTAGTATGCGACTAGTAGAGCCAGGACTTAGATGCGATGCCACTAGTGGGTTAAATCTACCAGCCAGCCATACTAGTAACTTGAATGCTAACAGAGCTGAGTAAATGCGGCCACTAGCAGACAAGTAATGCGACTAGTGCACCAAACAAGAGGCAGAGGACACAAATCTCATGAAGTTTGGTCACTAGTGAGCTGATCTGGGCATAAACACCTAAGTCAGGTTAACTAATCACATGGCAATCTCAAAACAGAACTTAGAAATGAATTAGCAACGGATTAACCTTGCAGCAGATCCAACTAGTGCGATACAGATCCATTGCGATCAGCACTAGTATAGCCGGGCTGTGCCTTCGATCATGATCGACAGCTGTTACAGGCACGCTTGCCTGGCTAGTCATTTATCCTTGACACTAGTGGAGCATTGCTGGGCCCAGGACACAGAATACAACCACTAGTGGAGCTCCTAGGCTCACTAGTCAGCAAGTGACCATTTCTAGACCAACTATTGCATGATTATTCACCATTATTCATGACTAGCCAAGAAATCCTTATCAATAATACCCCTCTAGTCAGTTATTTATATCTTGATCATACCTTGTTTGTCAGTATATAAGTAGTAGAATAGGTGCACATGTGGTGGAGGCAAGCCATCCCCGCAATTGTGACCTACTAGTCAGTATCTAGTGTCCCAATTAAAAGCTTTTGTGCTTAACCTCGACGAAGCGGCTACTAGTTGCTAAGTTACCCATAGCATTGAGTGAATAGAAGTGTCTTAGAGCAATCTTTTGTGTCCTGCAAAGGCCAAGAGTGTTTTGAAGTTAGTTCAAGCAAGTTCTCGAAGTTTAAAGTATTATTCTTAGGCCAAGAGCACCACTAGTCTGCCTAGAAAGTGACTAGTCAAGTGTTTATTCACTTGTAAGACATTATAGGGCCAAGAGAGCCACTAGTTCAAAGCAGTCTCAGTCAGAGTGAGCGCAGTAGCTCAAGTCAAGTCACTATTCATCCAATTGTGTCTTACCAACCCTGCTAGTGCGAGTAGTATGCTTGTATAGCTCACTAGTAATGAAATAAAACATCTTTAAACAACTTTCCTTGATTATTGAAGTCTGCAGAGTGCTTCTATTGTACTCGAAACACCTGAATTCAATACATTGGTGATAAGTGTAGAGTTAGTGATTCGTTTAGTGTTGTTGGTGTTCATTGCCAGCCTCTAGTCCATTTGCCACATGCCGTTACTGAGCACATCACCGAACACGAGACAGCCATTGTTTACTCTTGATTGAAGGTTGGGTCTAACAATCTGCCTGCAAGAATTGACATAAGTAGAAGCCATATGTATAATACAGTGTACTCACAAATGAACATGTCTGCCATCAATGTCTTCATCCCTCTGCCATGATATTTGGCCCAAGATGGAATGAGATAAACAAGGCTTGACAGCTGCTCTGCTGTAGTGGCCAGGTCCATGAGCCAGTCAAAGTTTGTGACTTTCACATATGGTGGCTGTGCAAAGTCAGGATGATTCTTCTCTTGCAGCCTTGGTGAGACAAACTTGTCATACAGGTTGGTATACTCTGCTGTGTACCAGGAAACATCCATTCCTTTCTGTGGTGTAGGGGCAGACTTTTTTGGTTTTTGTACCACAGGTTTGGTTTGCACTGATGATGTCACATCATTGAACAAGTCATCACTATTGGTGTTCTTGCTATAGAGCTCCTCATTGAAATCAGTGGGTGTGGCCTTGGCCAATGCTGGGTCAATCAGTCATTACAGATGCTTGGAAACACACAGCAGAGTTACTGTGAAGATGTTGAGGACATTGCCCACATGGGAGGTAAGGTTTGATCTTTATGCATATATTCTCCCAACTGACCTCTACTAAAGTATCCTAACATCCATTGAAGTTCAAGCTGTCAATTTCCAGATTGACAGTGGAACAATGCCTAACCATTCTTTGTAGATTTCAAGAGCAGCATGTCCATTCGAGCAATGGTTTTTTGCATTTTGACAGTAGTATGCATCCTGTTTCCTTCTCACATCTGTTGTAGTTTTGGAATTTGCATTGCATCAAGGTATGCCTTTTTTTCTTCATGCTTCTCCATTTCTGATGAGCCATCCATAGATTTTCCAAGATATTTGGACTTGGAGCTATTCTGAAATGTATGCACACTGCTTGATATGTGGTTTTCCATGCCTTAAACATGTTGGTAGATATGACCAACAATACATTCAGTTGAAGACACATTTTGCCTACCTCTGCATTAGGGCTTCACACCCAAGGGGGTGCCGGAATGTCAGAAAAACACCTGGGGTTGATTAAGTATTTTCATACATCGGTGCTGGACCTACCTACTTCCATGTAACCAGTATGACATCATTTCACCTATTTTAGGCATCTTCCACCATGATTTTCCATATACCTCACCAGAAATAGCTGTATTCTGAATGCTCTAAAGTATTTTGAGTACAATTTGTATGTCATTATGTCCAATAAGCAGAGTCATTTTCAACCTCATTGAATGTCTGTCTACATTGCTCAATGTAATGTCCTAGGGTAAGTTCTATACTGATAAGTATATTTTGCATCATAAATGATTCATACATTGTGCCAAAAGTCCATTTTTAGGCCTCTAAAATAGTGGTCAAAATTTTTTTTTTTCAGGCCTGGTGGCCCAATCTACCTACCTACCCAGTGTGCTGGGCTGACATTCCAGCACCCCCTTGAACAACGGCCTCACTCACAATGTTGTTGTTTTATTCAAGACATCACTACAGTTATCTGAGATCCAGTCCTCTCCTTGCTCCCTGATTGAAATTTGAACACTTATGGTTTTTATTCAGAGTATGTTTTACTTGCAAATTTTATACATGATATTTTGACTATTTACAATAACATACTTGTGTATGTAGCTTTGGAATTATGGACAGACAGTTCTGCAATATAAAAGTAGTACACTAGCACATATTATCTAAGTCTCACAAATTTATCCAACTCCATGAGATATGCTTTATCCAGACAGCCAACATGATGTCACCTTGTCTGTCAATGATGGTGCAGAAATTGGTCTATGTCCTCTTGCAGTAACTACTACTATGACTACTTAAGTACTATTCCATCCTTTCAACAACTTCTATGAGCTCATCTGACTGCTCCTGTTGAGCTTCAATGTCAATTTCATGGACTGCACTCTCTATAGTGGATTCTTGGAAGCTTGTTGTGCCAACATCTGAAGGAGCCTGGAAATGAAGTGATGACACAGTATTTTCAGAGTCTCCATCATTGGGACGTGTATGTCCTGCTGCTGCCCGACCAATAAGGAGGGTGGGTGCTATTCCCTACATAAGGTGTTTGATCAATGATAAGGGAATTTTAGGGTCATGAACACACCTTTGCAATAGCAGCTATGAAATCAAGGTAATACTGTTTAAAATCTGCACGAATCTGGAGAGCCAAATATCCAATCAGAGATATTGAGTAGAGAGCTGAGGATTCAACCAGCACTTCAATGCAACGGTGATAAACTCTCCATTGACCACCTGCTCCATGCTGAACCCCAGCAACAGTCAAAATGCGGTAAATGATAAGGAGGGTACACCATAATGTTGTTGCCAGGATGAAGGCAATATAAAGTGTTTGGAATATTTCTTGGAATATATTCTTATAATCATAATATATCATGATGATTTTCAACACTACACAGAATGTTGAATACACAGAAAGAGTAGACAGGATTGGACACTTTACCAGATGCGGCAATTAGGGAAAGTATTGGAAGCAAAACAACAATCCAGTGCTGTCCCCAAACCATCCAGCAGCACCAAATCTAAAGCCAGAATGATGATGAGCTTATGTGAATAATTTTCATGGAGATGCATGTACCATATACAGGTCTGTGATGATGGTACTCATGACAGATGCAATACCTGTCACCAAGAAGGTTGGTCGGGCCAGATTAGTGCTCGAATATACAGTCCAAAAGCTTTTCCCATTTTTGATGAATGCAGATTTCTCATATGACCAAGTAGCAGCAAAATCAATAGTAATTAGACCATAGAGGAGGATGATAACCACAACAAGGCCTCGTCGGATCTGCCAACATTTATTGATAACTGTACCATTCAAATTCAGCTCAGATGATGTCATAGTGGAGATATTCCTGGCTCACAAATATTCCACAATGCAATAGCAAAAATGCCTGTATACATGCCTATTCCCATCATTGATCAGCACCTACATATGATGACACAAAATGATGCTGCTCACCATACAATAGCACATATAGGATCATTGAGTTCAACTCAGCATCAAGAATTTGAAACACAATAGCTTTGTCATTGTCAGTAAGATCTGATGGAATATCTGCCTGAGTTGACATAGGAGAAAGTAAGTGTGATGGGATAATGGTTTGTGGAAATAACATACCAAACCTCCCTTTATATAAAGGGCACCAGAAGTCTATCTAGATGGAAAAATATGGTCACTAAGGAATCTTGAGAGGAAAGATAAGGACAGGACTCCTAGATAAGTTTGATATTTTGGCCACTGTAAGCCCTAGTAGGTTACAGATATACCAACTACCAGAATCATCATAGAGGTGACAGTGCAACTCATGACACCTTTACCAGCTGAGGCATCTTGCAGCATCCATCTAAAAATGCAGTTGTAATGAGAATCACACATACAACCTTACAAGGCTTACATATTTCATCCTCCTTGGGCATCATCCCACTTCTGATGATGATGGATCAGGTGTATTTGAGGATTGTTGGTGGGAGAAGTTGACTGGAAAATCTCACTATATAGCTCTAAGAACAGTGATTGATGGCTTTGTCAACAATGGTGCAGAAACATTTGCTGATCCCTTGATCTTGCTAGTGTGAAGACTACTTACACCATAGCAGAAAGAGCTTGGCACACATTGGGCCTAGCATTTGAGTTTGCTGAGTCATGATTCCACTCTATGAAGCTAGGCCAATACATGGACATGACCATGGTAACCACAAATGAAGATGAATCTTAGTTCGGCAAGCAAAGTTGGTGGAGAGGTCTTAGCCAACTGCCTCAACTTGCTGATGGTTGAATGTAACTTGGTAACTAATTGAGTAGACCTCACTGCCTCATTTTTCATAAGGATAATATTCCCATGAGTAGAGATAACCATGATGTGTGGATGGAGAGCTGTGGATTTAATTGAATAGATAGATGGGCCAGGTAATTGGTCAAGGTCATAAATCTATGGTGTTTGGTAGGCATCAAGTCTTTATCAACATGTGGTTGTCACGTGTGCATGTGGCTGCTGTATCCAAGAATTGATCTGCAGAAGATGTTGGAAACTATACTATTAGCTGACATGTGCCTTTACAAGAGTTCTCAATCTATGTAGAGCTGCAGCCTCCTAGACAGTGCATCTGTGCATGTTGCTGAACTCAAACTAAAGACCTGTGTCTGCACTGTGGAAGGCTGCAGGACAGTGAGAATGAGATTTAGTCATGTTGTCACTGTGGACTTTTGGCCCTGATGCAGATTGGCATAGTGGAATCATATGGCTGAGATTTTGTTAATGGAATCGGGGTCAGAAGCACAAGATGTATTGGAAGAGAATGCAAGAACTCTGGAGACAAGGCTGCTGGATAATAAATTCCAGTACAAGAGGTGCACTGGCAACTGTAGTAATGGAATGGAAGTAAGATCAAATTAAAGGAAGATGGACAATAAAAGACCTTGTGGAGAATTCAAGAGCAGTGCAAGAGGTTATTTGATGGCTGCCATGTTGATAATAAGTGATAAAGTAAGGATACATTCTGTATTTCACAGCTGGAAGAAATAAAGGCAGATAAAGGCAAGTGGTTGAGATGACAGGAGCCTAGTAAACATCCAAGCCAGTTTCAGGGCAGCCTGTGGTTCATGGAGGTGCAGAGAGTGGGTGGCCAGTATTCTGCCCTAAAAGGCAAGAGATGCAGCAAGAGAGATGCTGGGGAGGGACACATTTTTGTGTGTTGAAGGGAGAGGGGACCAGCAGGAATAGCCAAGTTTGGGTGTTTATATGTTCCTGCAGCAATAAATGGGCTGGAAGAGAAAAATGACCCACCTCATGGTGAGCTTATTGTACCAGCCACTCAACATCATTGGAGAAGGTGCATATAGTGTCATCTGCTCAGCCATCCACCTCCCGACTCAGCACAAGGTTGCTATCAAGTGCATCACACCCTTCAACCACTCCATGTTCTGTCTCTGTACTCTCCACAAAATCAAGCTCCTGTGCCATTTTCACTACAAGAATGTCATCAGCATCCTCGACATACTCTGCCCACCTGTTACACACATGCCACCAGCCTCCACTTCACACCCATTCCAACTTCAATTGTAACTCTAGCATTCCTCACTATCGGACTCTGCGGCCTCCAACCACTTACCATTACTGTTCCATTTGATATTTCATTTATCATTTCATTTTACTATTTCACATATTAACTCTAGAACCCGAATCCAGTAGTGAACAGACCACCACCGGAGTCCATCGGACTCCAACTCGGGATTTACCTACTCATATATATACCATAGAATTACTTGTAGATACTCAGTTCAAATATCAACTTGGTTTAGCCAAATCTATCCCTGACTCCAAGTCTAATCCCATCTGCTCTCAAGTCCGTGGCCTCCACTCCATTGGACTATCTACTCTATCCAAACCTTCGCTCTCTGTGGACTCTGTTCCGCAATCCAATCTTAGGGCTTTGGCTCAAGGGTGACATTGCTAATAGCTTTTCCAAAGCCCACACACTCTGCAGACCTCCACTTGTGTGAGTTACCTTTGTCTATTTGGCATGTCCCTAACATCACCATCACTCCATCCTTCCCAAATTCCTTTCTCTTGTCCACTCCTGTTTTCTGCCAATTCCATGCAACTTGCATGATATCTATTGCCTCTATCACCTCCAACCATCCCCACAGCCACAACATGACAGTGCATCCTCATAACCCTTCTGTCCATCTAATAAAAGCTGGTGACACCTCCCTCTGCACACCCACCTCCTGACATAGGCTTCCCTCCACAAACATGCCTGAGGTTTCTGCATATGTGAATGCCCACATCCTTTCTGCACTGCCACATGACTACTCCAATCACCATCTCTCCCAGAGCCATCCATGTCATCCATGCTACCAGTGTCTAGCCTGTCTCTCCCTCTCCCCCTGCCTCTGTGTACTGAACAGCCTTGTAAAGGAGACAGCATTGCATTCCCCAATGTGGGCTCATATTCTGTCAACCGCCAAAGGTGTTATTCATCAAAATGGAGTGGATCTGAGCATAGTGTGAGATGGTGGGGAGGAGTAATGTCTATAATTGACATACCAAACACTCTATCTTGCCATTAACCCCAGTCCAGCCCTAGCTCCCTCCCCTTCACCAAACCATAATCACTCGTCAGCACAACATCATCATTCCCATGCCCTTTAGTCAAGAACAGTGTATTAGGAGAGGAAAAGAGAATGGAGTCAGGTCACATACCTTCTTGAGGCTCAATTCCTTTGTCTTGATATTTGTTGCCTAAATCTTAAAAAATATTAGCCACAGAGTAGTGGTGATAAGGCTAAATTTTAGCTTACCTCCATCTGAGTTTGTTCATCAAGTCTTCCTCCACCATCTGACCAATTCCCATCTACTGTCATGGTGTCTAAATCTAAGGACAACAATGGTGGTGGCTTCAGGAACTGAGCACTGTGCTTGAATAAGCTGAGGGGATCATACACCGTGAAGGAAGTGCAGTAACAAATCTAGTGAAAAGCTTGAGCCAGTAAGAAAAGTCTAAATGACCAACATACCTGCTATCCATTCGGCATCAAACCTCCTCTCATGTCCAATCCAATCCCATGTTCCAAATCCTTGCCAGGTATCATCTTTCTTCAGAAATTCCCTATCTCCCACAGCCATACCATATTCAACTGGTGTTCTATCTTTGCATGTGTGTGAAGTGAAGGCCATAGTTGAAGTTCATCGGTGCAGGCAAAAGCCATCTCAGTGCTAAATTTTGAGCAAAAAGTAAGCCTGCAAGAAATACTAAATAGTCTAATAAATGTACCTATTGCTGTCAGTACATTCCAACATTTAGCAGCTCTTCAGTCCATGTCAAATTAAAACCCTAGCCTGCTCGATGTCATTGTTGCCTTTGGAGAACTCCCTATAGCCAGGTTGCATTAGTAAAATAAGAAAAGATGGGAAGAAAACTGAGCTAAACCTACCAGATCGATACCGCCAACCTTTCTAACCTGCCAGCTCATCTCTCATTGTAGGTGTCATGCTGACAGAAGCTTAACTCTAAAACATTGTTAGTATGAATGGATAATCAGTCACAACCCATATACTGTGTACTCTGCACCATGCAAACTGATGGCTAAACAAGTATTGTTAGCAAGCTCATCAGCAAAGACAGAAAGATTCACCTATAGCTGCTACTTTAATGCTTAAAATAGTGCCAGTTAACAGTGGTAATTAATGCATCAGAAGTGTCAGTAGATAGACCAGCCTATATAGGGTATTTTCACAGTACTGCATGATCTACTAGTCAGCACAGAAACCTGGACTAAATCATGTGATTATCAGAAAATCCAGCAAATCTGGGAATTGAACCCAGGACTTTAAAAAGATTTACAATAATGTCACATGACATGGCCAAAGTGTGTATGTTAACTAGGGTTGAGGGAAAAACCTTTGAAGGATTGGCTGCCAGTATTTTACCTCAGTGAGCCTTGGAGAAGTTTTTTTACATAGTAAAATACTTCATCATGTGATTATATAATAATATTTATTTTCATATTTTCATAAATTTTTTTACTTTTCAAAATATCGTCTACATCTCCCAAAAATTTAAGAGACCTTACTATCATTCTTCATCATGCTTCAGTTACCTATCAGCATCTTAAAGCTATCATTCCTGAGCCTACACCTAAAAAATGCAGTGACTTTGTAACAATAATATATGCATGTGATTGATGTATTTTACCTTGCCAAATGCCCTCTGGACCCCCCTGTAAAATACCATGTATTTTACTATAAAACACTATTTTGGTAAATAACCTACCCTTTTTCCCTCAGCCCTAATGCTAACCACTATACTATACTGGTATTATATATTTATATAATCATCTCCCTATATAGCCTCTCTGATTTATAATATCCCAATTGAGGCCAATTTTACTGATTATGCCTAGCTATAAAATGTGCCACATGTACTGTAGAGGGGCCATTTGGGGGTTTTCAAGGTCAGGAAATTTATTGGTCAAGTTTTCGAAGTGATCCAACGCACGTAGCACCCCCCCCCCCCAAAATGTGAATTTACGGTGATTTTCCGCTATTTTTCACTATTTTACCCTTTTTACTCCCTCCCCAGGGCCTGCATACCTCACTAGAGGGTTTGCTTTTATGCTATTTATGTTTATGCATATACTAGTATCATTCTCTGACCCACCCAGTAGCCTGAGGAAGCCCTAAATGAGCCAAAATGCGAAATTTGTCCAAAAATGGCCTGATATTGATGCCATCAATGCCATGGCACAGTCAATTCTAAGTGCAATTGATGGGCCAATTTGAACAGCCCAATAAGGAAAAAAAAAATGCACCAAAGTGCACCTAAAGGAGGGCCCAATTGGGATATTATAAATCTAAGAGAGAAAGGCTATATAGGGAGATGATTATATAAATATATAATACCAGTATGGTATAGTGGTTAGCACTGCATGGAGAATCTGATATTTTAGCTTAAAATATTGAATTCTATAACTATTTATTTTTTCTAATATTTAAGCTAAAATATAAAAAAATTATTTTGAAAATTATTGGAAATTTCCTAAATATCACAAATATATTAAGAATATTATTGCAATATTTTAAGGTGTTATATTGAAAAAATAAATAGTTATAGAACTCAATATCTTAAGTTAAAATATTAAATTCTCCATGCAGTGTAGCATGCACACTTTGGCTATGTTATGTGACATTAGTGTAAATCTTTTTAAGGTCCTGGGTTCAATTCCCAGATTTGCTGGATTTTCTGATAATCACATGATTTAGTCCAGGTTTCTGTGCTAACTAATAGACCATGCAGTACTATGAAAATACCCTATATAGGCTGGTCTGTCCACTGACACTCCTGATGCATTAATTACCACTGTCAACTGGCACTATTTCAAGCATTAAAGTAGCAGCCAAGGCTGGAAAAATTAACTTACCATGCCCATGTCAAGTAAATTGTATGTAGATCCAAAGTGTCACTCAGTAAAGACTTGATGAGCTGGAAGAAATAGATCAGTTGAAAAAAAGACAACACTTTGAATCCAAATCCTTACCAAATGGAGGCGATGACATTGTTGAATAAACCTACACAACATCAGAAATTATCAAAACAAAAGGAAAGATAAAAGACCTACTATGAGCTCATTGTAGTGATGGTCAGAGAGAGAGGAACATATCAATGAATGAATCCCAAAAGGGTAACTAATGACAATCACGAGATCAAATGCATCGAGTTTGTATAGAACACATACAATGGTGAATAGCTCACTGCCAAGACTTTGAAAAGTAATAATATCATGCAGACAATGTCTAGGGACATAGGTATAAGAGGAGGGGAGGAGGGGAAGAGGAGGGAACTGAGGATGATGAGAATCCTTTTCAAAATTCCCCCTTATACTTATACCTATCTGCCATGGGCCTCAGGTGCACGAATCACACACAAGGGATCATCCCCGGTTGCCTAACATCAATCTGAACATCAGCTAGAAAAACTCCACACTGTTTGGAAACCAGAAGATTCATTAAACGGTGTTTCCATAAAATACAGTTTGAAGGTACTGCATTGAAATTACTGCTACCACCATTAGACTTGAAGTGAGCCAAGTTATAGAAAGATAATTCATTCTCTTCGCATCATTCCCTCCATGTCTTGCCTAGCTGAAATGTCTGCTGTTCCAACCCTAATATATTTAATGAGGTATGCTGCATCTCTACAAGTCAATGTTCACATAGTTCAACTAAATGTTAACTTTTCGAGTCTCATTCGACTGTATTTTGTCTAGGATAAAAGTGAATGAGGTGATCCATTCACAGAATATTTGGGACTGCAGATGAGACCTTCCAAATAGTTGAGATGATAGAAGCCCAGGCAATATCCAAGCCAGTTTCAGGGAGGCCTGTGGTTCATAAAGGTGCAGAGGGTGGGTGGCTGGTATTTTGCTCTAAAAGGCAAGAGATGCAGTAAGAGAGATGCTGGAGAGGAATGCATTATCATGTGTTGAAGAGAGAGGTGACTGACAGGAATAGCTGAGTTTGGATGCTCCCACTGTGATGGATGGGCTGGAAGACTTGTCATATCAGCCACCTGATGTCATTGAAGAAGGTGATTATAGTATTGTATGCTCAGCTATCCACTTCCTGACACTCCGCTCGCCCTTGCTGCACAACTTTACCAAACTCTATCTCATCCAGGACCATGTCACTCCATACAAGCATGCTCCACAACCATATTGCTGGGCCCTGTTGCCTCTGATCATCTTGGAGCCACAAGATGTCTGTCTGTCCACATAACACTCCTGTCCATCTAATAATAGCATGCTCCTGGCGAGATCTCTCCCTGCACACCCACCTCCTAGCATATGCTTTCCTCCCCATACACGCCTGAGTCTCCTGCATGCTATCGCTCCCCAAGCATCGACTCTGAATGACTGGTCCTCCATCCACCTGTATTTCACACTGTTATAAAGTTGTTAGCTTGAATGAATAGAAGTTATTGTGATCCTTACTAGGTGGGTGATGAATTGAGTTCATCAAATTGACAGTGACCAAGAGACACATGTTTCACAAATATCATTGGCCTACAAAACTAGTTAGCACCTCAGTTAAGATCCCAGTAATGTCAGTTTACCATGCCCATTTACTCTCATCTCTATCGCACACATCCATCTCTTTCCGCACACTCCTAGCTTCCCACCCATGCTCAAACTCTCACTGTTGAGGAAGGATTATCTCCATTCACATCTGCTGTCAAACTAAACTCCTTACTTGGCATGCTGGCAGGAAGATGAGAGGGAAGATAAGGACATCTAGAAACCAAAATCAATCATTCATATATTGACAACAGAGAAAGACATGCACTATTGAAATCCTACAACCATCCTTCACCCAGATTGCCAGACAACACTCACTGCAGGGCTTCAACTTCAGAAAGCCCGGACTTGAACTACAGCATATCTTGCAAGCTACAGCAATGACAAAATCTAAGAGCAATCAGCTAAATGATGAGCGGGCAACCAAACAGAACACGCACCAAGACAGACAAGAAATGTTAGAGCCCATGTGCCACTGCATCAGCCCATCCTCTCTATCCTACATGCCTGCCAACTTGTTGACCCTGATATCTCGCCCATCATTGTCAAGGAATCTACAGGATCATGAGCATGATCATTGAGAATAGCATCTTATGTACTGTACATCCAATAGTCATGCGTCTTTTGAATCGGAGCCCAATCTGAAGTGAAGGAGATGGCATCACATTCTCTGACTTGAGCTTGTGTTCTGTCAACCAAGAAAGGTGTTACCTGTCAAAATAGGGTGGATCTGAGTGATGCATGAGATGATAGGGAGGAGTGATGTCCACAATCGACATACCTGGCATAATTGAAACACCCTGCCATGCCATTGCCCTATCTAGCCCTTGCTCCCTCCCTTCACCAATAAGTGTCTGCACCATCATTGCCGTGCCCACATCCTTTGGTCAAGATTAGCACATCAGGAGAGAAAGAGGGAGTCAAGCCAAGTCATGTACCTTCTTGAGCTCAGTTCCTTTGTCTTGATATCTGTTGTCTAAATCTTAAAAAAGATTAGCCACAAAGCCCAGTGGTGACAAGGGTAATTGTTAGCTTACCTCAATTCAAGTTTGTTCACTAAGAGCCTTCCTTCTCCATCCAAGCAATTCTCGTCTACCGCTGTAGTTTCTACATTTGAGGGGCGAGTCAGGAGCTGGATGCCATGCTCAGGAGCTCTCTTCAATGAAGTGAGGTGGTCATAGCAGCCTGAGTAACAAATCTAGTGATAAGAGTGGGCCACTAAGAAAATACTAAATGGTCAAATATACCTGATACCCATTCATCATCAAACTCCCACTCAGTTCCAATCCTATCCCAGGCTCAAAGCAATTCGCTGGCCATACGCTAACCTGACACTCGTCCCATCAAAATTCCCTGTTTCATGTCACCATACCATATCTAACAGGTGTTCTATGGTTGTGTGTGCATGAAGATCATGGTTGAAGACTGTTGGTGTAGGCAAAAGCTCGTCAGGGCTGAAATTTAGGTGCAAAGTAAGCCAGTAGGAAATATTGAACGGTCTAATGAACATACCTGTCACTGTCAATATATTCCAACATCAAGTTGAGCAGCTCTTCAGTCCTCATCAAATCTAAACTCTATCTTGATCGATGTCGTTGTGGTTGCCTTCGGGGAAGTTTCCTATAGCCATGTTGCATTAGTAAAATAAAATAAAAAAAGGAGAGAAAGCTGAGCCAAACCCACTGTATTTGATTACCCCCAGCCTTTCCAATGCACCAGTTAATCCCTTCATTGTAGATGTTATTCTGATGGAAACTTGATTCTAAATATTGTTAGTATGAATAGATGACCAGCTGCAGTCCACATACTGTGTACTTTGTACCACCTTCCACATACAAACTGATGGCTGAACAAATATCAGTCAGTGAGCTCACTAGTGACCAGTGAAGACAAAAAAAAATTTAGCTTACTGTGCCCACATCAAGTAACCTGTATGTAGATCCAATAGCATTGCCTAATAAAAATTTGATGAACTAGAAGAAATTAGTCAGTTAAAAACAGAGCCAACACTTTTGAATCCAAATCCTTATCAGATGGAGATGATGACATCACTGAACAAACCCTAGACAACATTATAAATGATCAAACAAACGGAAAGAAAAAAGGCTCACAGTGAGCTCATCATGGTGATGGTCAGAGAAAGAGCATTCAATGAATGAATCCTAAAAGGGCAACTGAAGGTGATCATGAGATCAAATGCATCAAATTTGTGCAGAATGTGTACAATGGTGAGGAGCTCACCACCAACAGTTTAAAAAATGAAAATATAATCCAGACAATGTCTGAAGTCATGGGTATGAGCAGAGGTGAAGAGGGGACTGGGGATGATGAAAATTCTTCACCAAATTCCCCTTATACTTATACCAATCTTCCATGGGCCTTGAGCAGATGAATCACACATGTGGGATCATCCAGCATCAACCTGAACATCGGGCTAAGAACTCCATGCTGCTTGGAAACCGGAAGATTCGTAAAAGGGCTTGTAGTATGTGAAATACAGTTTGAAGTCACTGCATCAAAATTACTGCTACCACTGTTAGACTTGAAGCAAGCTGAGTTGTAGAGACAAATTGTTGTCTTCATATCATCCTCTCCATGTCTTGCCCAGCTGAAAGGACCGCTGTTCCAACCTGGAGTCAAAAGATGCATATTGCACTCAGAATGAGCATGCACTGGCCGCAAGAGTTCTGAGATTCAAATTGATTTCTTCGTAGGCTTAGCAATGCCACTGATTGATGACACACCACTACCACTGCTCTAGAACAATGTTAATCCAAGATGTTTTGAATATCAGATATTTTGCACTTACATTCCCTTCGCTTTCTTTCAACAATGCCAACCATTGTAATATCAACTGTGGCATTGTTTTGTCAATATGAGGGTATACTGTCATCTTGGAGATATTGTGACTGAATACCATGAGATAGAAGGAAGTGCAACATACTCAACATTGGAAATCCATATTTTTTTCATCCTGCTGGGAGCCTCGGCTTCTGAATAGAATAGAATAGTATTCAGTAGTTCTTGAATTAACATACCTCCATTTTTGGAGCTGTTCATGTGTAGAGCAGGCAAGTCTCAGCATACATGCCTGGGCCTCCTATTTGAGAGTAGGCAGTGTCATGATTTCAACATGTTGGTATTCCAGTCTGGAAATTCATTAAGATAATGTGTCAGACTGACATCAACTTGAGCTATCCAGCAGAGAGTGTGGGGGGGCATGTCATTTTGTGTGTGATCAAGATCACTGCCAGTGCGCTGTATTGACAACTTGGAAAGAATTGGGGCCTAGCTCAGATAAGTCAAATGCTTGAAGCTCAGATTGGCACAAGTATGAAGCAGGATTTAGCAATCAGTAACTTAGATAGTGAGTGCGGGAGAACAGTTACAGTACTTATGTTGGACATGCAGAATTGGGTAGAGCCAGGTCTGAGAGCTGATGCCGAATCCTGACTTCCTTTTTCATTCACACCACCATCTATCTTGCTAGTTCAACTCCCCTCTGTCCATTTGACTGTGAGAACATGCTATACCTCTTTGTTTAATCTCATCATAATTGGTATGTAGAGGTGCTCATTCTAATGTATCTGCTGAGGTATGCAGTTTTTCTCTACAGTTTAATGTTAGCTAATCTCATTGTAGATCAACTAAACATGGACTTTTCAGGGCTCATTTGACTGTATTTCGTTGAGGATCAATATGAACAAGGTGACCCATTCATAGAACATTTGAAAATTGAGTATGGGGTTGGATTTCAAAGGTAGTAAGGTGTTCCACTATTCTATCAACTTGACAAGTGTTCATGATTCCATTAATAGACTACATCTATTTCATTTCACAAGCACATTTCTATCTCAATGCTGTATGACCTTCACCTTGTCATTCAATTTCCCCATTGGATGGCATGGTCTCTGTAGGGTCATATTGTACCTTATTTCTCAAGCTAATGCACACAAGAGCCAGGTTTGGACAAGGTGACACCCTGTTCTTATTCAAGCTAATGATATTGATAGCTGCAAGGTCTGTTTCCATGTATTACAAGCCCTTCTTTGTTTGATAGGAAGGTTCTAATGATTGTACTACGAGAGGATGCCAATACTTTGCTGGGGACTGGGCTTTGCAGATTACAGGACCCTTTCCCATTTGAAGAGAAGGTTCTGATACAAGAGGATGCCAATACCTCTATTGAGGATGGGGGCGGGCTTTGCCCACCTATTGATGTCATAGATTTCATGCACTGTTCCATAATTTAATTGCTTTAACAAGTGCTCATAACTTGTGTAGTGTTCTAAAGCTATATTATCTATGTCAATACATATCTGAGTAGATCTCCTTCTGCATCCTCCAACCAGTTCCCCACTTCAAAGACCCAATCTGTGCCATTATCCACAGTTTGCTCATCTATAAATCAATGGTAAGTACCTTTTTAGATCAACAATTTGGATCCCAAACTCACTGATCGTCACTGCAGGCTGTATATGCCTTCTGCAAGCCTCTGAATCCATCCTCCAAACTAAAGAAGTTTGCGATGTTGAGGAGGACTTCAGTGCAGAAAGCTTCACAGCTGTTTTTCATCAATTACAACTTCAAAGTCAGCCCGTAAGTTGTATTAGTGGTGCCCAATGGCACTGAAGAGCTCACCAGAGTCAGTGCACAGCACTGTCGATCCTTGTTCTTCTCTGAAACCTCTTCAGACGTTGAGGGGCATCTATTTTGAATATTGTTGCAGGTATGGAGGGCAGCATAGGTGGAATACTGAGACAATGGTCAATTTCTTGAAGATAAATTGACTGTCAGCCCAGGAACATTATCTAGAGCTTATGTAAGGTAACACAACTTGGTAGAGTACCGTGTCGTCTCACAACACTCCCCCTTGACACGATACCTCTCAGAGTTTCAGGCTGAGTAATTCAATCATATGAATCATCTTCTCTCTGCTGAGAGCCTTCATGAGGATTTCCACTGGCATTTCATTGGTATGAAGGTGCTCTACACAAATGGCGCCTCAATCAACCTCATCATGCAGCCAGTAAAACCGGAGATCAAGATGCTTGATGTGACTATGATGGTCAGGATTTCAGGCAACCAATAGTGCCAATTGGATGTCAATGTGAAGGGTAGACAGCAAATGGCTCTTAAAGCCAAATTCCTTGAACAGGTTTTGTAACCATAGGATTTCCTGACCAGCAGCAACCGCAGCAACATATTCAGCCTCAGTAGTTGATAGAGTCACCATTGACTGAGGTCGACTCATCCAGCTCACTGCCCCCATACCCATTTTGACTACAAAGCCCGAGGTTGAATGTCCATTGTCCAGATTTCCACCATGATCCACATCTGTGTAGGTCTTGAACAATTCTGAACATGTTGCATCCAGTGAATAGGTCAATTTTAAATCAACTGTCCCTTTCAGGTATCAGAGAAGGTGCTTTAAAGCTTCCCAGTGCTGGATTCTGGGGTTTTTGCTAAACCAGGAGAGTGCACTGACAGTGAATGCGATATCAGGACACATCGCAATGGCCAGATATGCAACAGCACCAAGAATTTGAAGGTAGGGGATATGTCACATTGTCTCCCATTCCTCAGGAGTGGTAGGAGACCTGGAGCTGGATAGTTTTATGTGTGGATCAAGGGGTGTACTGACACTGTTGCAGTCAGACATTCTGGCCTGTTCCAAGATGTTCAGGATATACTGGCGCTGGCAGAGTGTGAATGTTCCATTAATGAGCCTCCAGGCTCTGTATGCTCAGAATTCGTGGATTTTACCTGCTAATTAGCACTACTGTCCCTCCAACAGCTTTTCAGTAAACCACATTATTCACTGTTCTATGGCAATACACAGTTTACCCCAGCATATTCTTGATTACACGTTGACTCTTGAACTCACCAGAGTTATTCCATGGTTTTTAACTGTGAAGAGTCCTTTGCTACTCGCTCTTTGCTCTTAACACTATTGGTGCATGCTCATATTGTGCCAATACATGACTGCCATGGCATACCTCACCCCCATTATCTTTTATAGGCCTTCATCGTTTCACTTTCACACCATTGGAGTTTTTTACAGTTTCCCTTTTGCCATCATTATCATCGCCCACTTGGGTAGTCTCAGAGCAGACTTAGGATCAGCTCCAGCAAGTTTTCATATAGTATCAGTCCCTTGAGTGGACTTGAAGGTTAGTTTGACATAGGATAGGATCATTTCAGTACCAGACCAGTTTCAACATCAACTCAGCACCATCACATCATATAGGACTGCAGTTTTTGTAGTTCCATATTTTCTCTCACCACATGCAGTCTCCACTCCATTTTCTCATTGCCTTGCTCACTCACAGACTATTGCTGACTGTTTAGCCTATCTTCCATCATCCACCCCACTCAGATTACCATCTAGCGACATTTTCCAGTCTCATCTCACATTTTCTCATACAGATCTGTGGTATTCATGTCATACCCGCTTCCATTCCCTCTCATTTCAAGAGATCCCTACCAGCTTAAAGCCATAGCATCTAGTACTTGACTACCAAGCAGCACTACTTCACAGACTTAAAGTCGCAATGTATACTTGCATATAGAGGAATTGATTTACTGCATGGAGGCCCAAACCCACTTGCACACATGATCACCTTGATTGCCATGTTACTACATTAATTACCCAATCTCATTCTGAGTTGGTGTTGCCATTGCCATGGAAGTTTAAGGCTCATCACCATTTGGGCAGTCTCTTTGGATTTCCACACCAAGGAGGTACAATGTAGGACCTTGATCTCAAAGCTTGAAGTGCTTTTCAAGATCTTCAATTACTTGTCACATGGACTCCATGGACTTTGCAGCAATGGTTACATCATCAACAAACACAGGGACAATGATTCAAGCATCATCCTTCTTATATACCCATATGCTGTGCTCACAATGTATTCTCTTGAAGTCCATCTTTGTCATCACCTCATGAAGCTTCTTGTCCCATTCGTGTCCCACTTGCTTCAGCCCATATATGGATTTGAAGAGGCGCATTACCAAGTTTTTGTCTTTGGTCTTGAATCCCTCTGGTTGTTCAAGGTATACTTCCTCCTTCAGTTCCCCATTGAGGAAGGCTGATGAGATGTTGACATTTCAGAGTTCAAGGTCTTCGAGTGCTGCAAGTGCAAGGACAGTACAGATGGCAGACCATTTTGGAGTTGGTGAGAATATTTTGGTGTAATTGAAGCCAGAGCATTGTTAGTACCCTTTTGCAACATAGCATGCCTTGTATCATTCAATTGATCCATCAGTGTTTTGCTTGACCTTGAATACCCATTTTCTACCAATGGCCTTTCGGCCTGGGGGCTGTTATAGATATCAGGCCTTTTCCAGTCATACATGAGTCAACACATGCTTTCTCTCGGCGTTCTTGGTCTTGACCTCGGCCTACTGGCATTTTCTCATATGTTCTCTATTCTTCTTGCTAATACTGGAATGCGATGGAATCTTGTAGAATAATACTGACTCAAGTCTTTACTAGTAGTGTATAAATATGTTAGACCCGAACTTCAATCAAAGATAAACAACGGCTGTCTCGCGTTCGGGCAGTCACCGATGAGTTCTTTATTCGATTGAGAGTAAAGGTTTAAGTCCTTAGCACTTAGCGATAGATAAGACGATAGTTTCGGTATAGATTAAACGTTAGCTCAAAGCTAGGGTATAACTAGCGAGAGCTTAGCTACTTAAATACTAAAAGTAAGGGCCTAAATATAAACCGTTTGTGAGAGTGGAAAGCTTGAGCACGCAATATCGAAGCGATAGACACTTCAACCTGGCACACTGTCACACGATAGGGTGCAAGGTGGAAGTGGCTACTACGCCATGTAGTGCGTAGTGTCGAAGCCACTGCTCGGTGTCTGTATGATAAGCGGTCCGGACGGTCTGGTGACCCGGGTTATGTAAGTAAAAGAATAAAAGTGGTTAAATCGTAACATTACCCCCTTCTTAAGGCAGGCGTCCCGACTGCCGCTATGGTCCGCTCCAGTCATTGGGGAAGTCTTGTTGATACATTCCTCTAGCCTCTCCTCCATATGGGTCGTCGACGAGATCTTCGTCTCCGATTGGTGGCTCTCCGTTGTCAGACTCGTTGTTCCAGTAGTCTTGTAGGAGTCTCCGCCACTCAAAGTTATATTGTTTGAGGGCTTTGACCCACTTTTGGAATCCATCTGTTCGTTGGACGAGGTATCGAACATTGCCGTCGCTGTCATATTCGTGATCTAGGATCATGGTGACGGCTTTGTTCGGTGTCGCAATTTTGGTGTCCACCCCGTCGACGTGTTCTGCCAGAAATTCTTCGATTAACTCGTCTGCATCCATGTCGCCCTCCCGTACCCAGCTATTTGACTCTGGTCCATAGCCCTTCCATTTGACAAAATAATCCATTGCGATTCTCGATGGTTCTCCCTGTCTCCCTCGAACATTTCGCTGCCTGCTGTTCAAGACCTTTTTGACTTCGTAAAGTTCATCGCCGTCGATCAGGTCCGGTGGTGGTGGAGGCGGTTGTTCTTGGTTTGGGAATGCGGGTGAGATGTACGGGGTGAGTAGTGATTCGTTGAAGGTAGGGTGAATTTTCCAGTTGGCTGGTAACTTTAGGGTGTATGCTGAGGCGCCCTTTTTGTTTTTTATTTCGAAGGGACCTGTGCGTTTGTCGTCAAGCTTCTTTTTTGGTCGGGGAAGATGGAGGTTGGTTGTGTCAAGCCAGACCTTGTCGCCTGTTTTGTACTCGACGGCTGGTCGTTTGTTTTTGTCGTACTGTGCTTTCATTTGTGACGCAGCCTTTTCGAGTGATTTCTGGGCGGTAGCATGGATCTCTTGCATTTTGGAAACAAAGGAGTCGGAGGTGGGGGTGCAGAAAGGGGTGGTAGATTTTGCTCCGGGTAATATGGTGGGATTATAGCCATAGTTGACTTCAAATGGGCTTTTGCCGGTGGAAGAGTGTTTTCGGTTGTTATGTGCGAACGCAGCGAGCGAGAGCCATTCTGCCCAGTCGGTTTGGAGATGGTTGACGAACATGCGAAGGTATTTTTCAACCTCCTGATTTACGCGTTCAGTCTGGCCATCCGTCTGTGGATGATAGGCAGTGGAGGCGTTCCCCTTGATTTGGAGAAGATGATAGAGGTCTTTCATGAATTTGGATACGAATACGGTTCCCCGGTCTGAGATGACGACTTGGGGCATTCCGTGTTTGGCGTATACTTCATCGCGTAGGATTTTTGCCCAGCCTTCGGAGGATAATTCTGTGGAACATGCAACCGGAATGATTTCCTTCGAGAAGCGGTCGACGATTACAATAATGGCGTCGTGTCCGTTGCTCTTGGGTAATCCAGTTACCATGTCTATGGAGATGTGAGTCCATGGGCGGGACGGTATTTCGTTGGGATGTAGTGGTGCTGCCTTGGCCTGATTACTGCTCTTTGTTCGCTGGCAAGTTTCACAGGCCCATACATAGGCTTCGATGTCTTTCTTCATCTTCGGCCACCAGAACTCTCGCAGGATGAGTTCTTTGGTTTTTTCGATACCTGGATGTCCAGCGGTGATGTGGTCATGGGATCGAGCGATGATTTCTCCTCGGAGTGTATGATCTCGGGGAACGTAGATCCTACCGTCATACCAGATGAGCCCGTCCGCCATTTTCATACCTCGGTCGTGGTCGAGGGAACTGGCGACAGCTCGGTCCCAAAGGCGATTGTTCTTTGTGGCGACTCGTACGTCCCGATGGGTTTCTTCGACGGTGGGCATGATCATTGCTCGGAAATGTTCTGGAGACAGGACTATTACTTGGTCGTTATCGTCCTGTCCTTTATCATGATCTGCGCGCCGTGAGAGGAGGTCAGCCTTTTTGTTGGCGGTACCGGCTTTGTGATGGAGGGTGAAATGGTATTCCGCCAGCTCGGTGATCCATCGGGCTTGGCGTCGATTCACCTTCTGGGGCTTTCGGAAGTACTGGAGATTTTGATGATCTGTCCAGATCTCGAAATCTTGGTACGCGCCCATGAGGTAGTGTCTCCATTCCTCGAGAGCGAGCATGATCGCCAGGAGTTCCTTGTCGTAAATTTCGTAGTTACGTTCCGTAACCGAGAGTGATTTCGACAGGAAGGATACGGGTCTCCATTTGCCATCCTGTTCCTGAGAGAGGACTGCGCCAATGGCTCCTTCGCTGGCGTCGGCTTCTACTCGGAATTTCCCTTCGTTCATTGGTATCGCAAGTATGACGTCCTCTGCTAATTGCTTCTTTAACTGATCAAAGGCTTCCTGTTGAGCCTCGCCCCACCTCCACGCGTCGTTCCCTGTCAGCTGGGTCATGGGCTTCACAATTTTGCTGTAGTCCTTGATGAAGCGTCGATAGAAATTGGTGAATCCCAGGAAGGATTGGAGTTCCTTCTTCTTGGTAGGTATCAGCCAATCGGCAATGCCTTTGATTTTGACTGGGTCCATGCGAATGCTTCCTTCGCTGATAATGACGCCTAGGTACTCCGTTTCCAGGACTTCGAACTCGCACTTCTCGGCTTTAAGGAACAACTTGTGCTTCCTTAGAGTCGCCAACACTTCCCTCGTGATACGGCGATGCTCCTCTTTGGTCTTGGACATGATCAGGATGTCATCCAGATAAATGGTCACCTTTCCTGATGCGATGAGATCTTTGAAGATATCGTTCATCATCCATTGGAAGGTGGCGGGCGAGTTGGTAAGCCCGAAGAACATAACCGTTGGCTCGTACAGGCCACGATTTGTTCTGAAGGCTGCCTTCCATTCGTCTCCCGTTTTGATTCGGACGTTATTATATCCCCATCGCACATCGAGTTTAGAGAAGTATTTGGCGCCGCGCAGTTTATCCATGAGTTCGGAGATTAAGGGAAGGGGATAACGGTTTTTAATCATCATCTTGTTGAGCTTCCGGTAGTTTTGGACAGGCCTTAGCTCGCCGTCTTTCTTTTTGACGAAGAAGAACGGTGAGGCCATAGGTGACTTGGATGGGCGTATTCTTCCACTAGACAAGTTCTCGTCAAGGAATTTGTCGAGCTCTTCCTGCTCCGCTCGGTTGAGTGGGTATACTTTGCAGTCGAGGTTGGCATTCGCGTTGGGAATGAGTTCGATGGCATGGTCCCATGGTTTAGGTTCTGGTAGGTCATCAAAGTTTTCTTTATCGAATAAATCTTTGAAGTCTCTACACCATTCGGGAACCATTTCTTCAAACGTTTTGGTTGCCTTTTTTGCGTTTGCCTCGGCCGCTAGGTCATTGGCCACATGCCGCATTGCCCTAATGCGAATAGCTTCTTCAAAGCTTATCGCTAGGATAGTGTCACCTTCCTCCAGCTCTTCGTCCCATTTGTCGTACGGATCTGCGTCAGGTAAGGGGAGTGGAATATGACGGCATTGGCAGCGGGTGAACGTCATCTTTCCGGTTCGCCAATTGATCAATGGGTTGTGCCTGATTAGCCAATCATGTCCTAAGAATATGTCACGATCTTTTAAGTCAGTGACGGCTAGATCTATGCGCTCGGCGTGGTCTCCGATGATGATGCGTAATTCAGCAAAGGCGGTGATCCGTCCCGCGCTGTTTTTTGATCCGTCCGCATTGTAAACGGTGATGGGCGCTGCCATGGCATGGGTAGGAATGTTGTGTTTCTCAACGAATGTTCGGCTGATGGCGCTGCTAGTACAGCCACTGTCGACTAGGGCAGAGGAAGAGATTCGGGGAATACGGCCAGACATTTCGATCTGGACGTCAGTCGTTAGGGCTTTCTCGCTTCCGCTTACTCGGCAGATATAGCGTCTGGGCTCCCGCAGTTCCTCCATCCATTCCAGCGCGTTGATGCGCGTGGCTCCCTTCAGTCCTTCTAGCAACCCATCCACCACTTCCTCTGCTCGTGCCTTATGAATCCAGTTCTTTAAGATCGCTTTTGCCTCCGATTCCGTTCTGGCGTCTTTAATTCCGCGCAGCGTCCACTCGGCTCCAAACGGCTTCAGCCACTCGTGTGGGACCTTCTCAGCCTTCGCACCGGAACCTGCTGGTTCGGCTACCGTCGGCTGGGTCACCTCAGGGGCTACAGAAGGGGTTCGGTTAGCTTCTTGACTTCGTCGGAAACTCGTGTCATCCTCCTCATCGGGAATCTCCTCTAACTGTACCTGAGGCCCCCTTTTTACCGCCTGGGCGCTAGCAGCTTCCTTCCGTTCGGCTGTCTTGGTCGGGGCCGTTGCACATCCAACGGTTCTTGCCACATGTGCGCCTTCGTTGGGATCGCCCGGTGGTGTGTTGGTTTCTAGCAGCAAGTTCGTCTTGACCGAGGAGTCGCCGCGAGTAGCGACGACGGGCTGCACTTGGACCGTAGCAGAATGCGGAACAGCCTCACCCTCCTCCTCGGGACTATGCGAATCGTTCCGCTCACCTGTTCCGGGGCCTCTGCCAACCTGGTCCCAGTCTTTGTCTTGTCGCTGGGTCGCGCTCCTGGGGCCCTCTTGTCGGGTTCGCCCCCTGCGCACGGTGTTCAGGTCGTCCTTGGCCGTGGATGGCCACGCGGTGTTCTCTGTTACCAGGGGAGGTTTCGCCGAAGCTATTTCCTCGATACTCCCAGCGAGGCTGGGACCCCGTAGAGCCGCCTCAGGGGAAACCGGTTCCTCTGCTTCAGGGGGGGCATGTCCCTTCAATGAAGGCGCTTGTTCCCCTGTCCCATCCAGTCGCTTATTAGGCGCTGTTACAACGGGTAGCACTATGGTGGGTGCTTTTTCGTTCGCCGCTTTCGCTCGTGGTGAGCTACTTGCCGAACGCTTAGTCGGTGGTATCCCGACGTCCTGTTTCGATTTCTCCTTAGTTTCTGTCTCGGTAGTAAAGTCGCAAGTTGGTATATTCGAATGCACGTTTGATACTACTGAAATACAATGAGCCTGACTAGCGGGCGACAGATGCGTACCGGATGAAACTAAGTCCTTGGCCGAGGCAGTCGAATCGTTTACTGCTCGGCGCTGTCTTTTACCTCCTCAACCTTCGATTCCGTCTTCTCCTTTGTTGCGACGTGGTCCCAGTAATATTCGACCCGTCGTAGATGTTCTTCCTTTGATCTGGCGCGCTTGGGACAGTCCCGCTTAAAGTGTCCGAGGTCCCCGCATCCAAAACATTTCGTTTTGGCGCACAGGGCGTCGATGTCCATGGGCTTCCCTCCGCCTCCGTAGGTAGTGCCAGTTCCGGTTTTCTTTTCCGGGGTGCCGGCCTGCTGCTGCTGTGGCTGGTTTCCTTTCCATGCCGTGTTTGGCTTCGCCTGCTGCTTCCAGTCTGCTACTTTAACTCCTCCGCTAGATTCTGCTTTCTTCGTCCTCCAGTTGTGATCAATGCGGAGTATGTGGCGCTTCCACTCGGGATAGTTACGTGGGGGGTCTGCGTCCGACGCATAGATGATGTCCTTGGTGGAAGAGCGGCACGCTTTCTTTACTTGTGCCACCATCATCTGATCGATTCCGATAACCCCTGCTTCGAACGCCAGCGAGTCGAACTGCTGGAAGAACAAGTCGCCGTCAGGGAAAGTGCTCTGTCGCAGTCGTTCCCACTGTGCGAACTTGATTTCCGCATTGGCATCCTTCCAGAACCGTCGCCTGACTTCGCCTACGAAGTTCTCGTATGCAGGGTACAGCTGATCTCCGTTGGCGTTCCTCCCGAGTTCCCTGGCACACAACTCCCACCAGACTTGAGCGTCTTTTCCGAATCGCGATGCGCAAAAGATGACCTTGTGCGGGTGGTATCGGAAGTATTGGTTGAATACGGAAAAGTACATGTCGCATTGGGAGAAGAATCGGGCGATGTCGTTGGAGTCGCCGTTAAAGTTCTCGGGGACCTTGACCATCTCAGGTTTTAACGATGCCCAGGGTCCTTGAGCATTTTCGTCGAGAACCCAGAGGGCAGGTGGATCTGGTGGTCCTGGCGGCGGGGGGTATTGCAGTGGCGCCCACCTCTGGGCTATGGGTGGGGCTGCTGGTTGTATAGGGCCGGGAAGTGGCTGTTGCGGCGGACCGGGTGGTCCGGCGTTGTCGTCTGCGGCAGCGAAAAGCCTAGGCGGCGCTTGCGTGCCTGGCGGTCCATACCCCCGGGGATAAGCGTAACTCGGTACCGGGTGGCGGGGAAGAGATATTTCGGCCCGTCGTGGCGGTACCGGTGGTTCGTCTGGCATTGGTTCGGGGTACTTATAATCGGGACGTTGGTAACGAGCGGGGACCTGGAGAGATTGATCCGGATGGATCATATTGTAAGCCTGATGGGCGAAGTGCCTGGCTTCTTCCTTTAGGATATAGTCATATCCGAAATGACCGTAGTCGAGTCCGGCTGGGGTTCTGGCCCAGTCTTGATCCGCTAATAGTTCTTCTTTGAAATGATTAAATAGGTCGAGTAACGTGGCATAAAAAAGTATTTCGGGGAGTCGGGTTAATTTACCCGTGGCGAGGAGGTAGAGAGCCTGGGGCATGGTTATCGGGGTGATCGGCCGGCGGAGTGGTTGGGGGCTCGGGAGGCGGGGGAGTTGGTGAGGCGGCGGGGCTTCCCCAGGGATTCCCGTTGACATGCTCTGCCTTGGGGAGTACCTCTGTACTGGTTCCGCTGCTCTCTCCCTCGCTGTCTCGTCCCGTGGCAACATTGGCCGTTCTGAGCCTTGCGATGACTCGCTCTGCTCCTCGTCTCTCCCTGTTGTACTGGTCACGGAAGGTGAAGGGGTCATAGCCGACGCCCTCTGCCCTAGGGGTGTCTGACCGTGCCCATGCGTCGTCGATCCGGTTTCTCTCGGCTGAGGTGAGCCCGGTGTCCGGATCGTACCCGATGCTATCCTCTCGTCTGTACCTTCTTCGAGGTGGGCGAGGTGGGCGGAGTCTTGCCTGGCTCGAGCTCTCTGGTCGCTGCTCGAACTCTGGCGTCGACTCTCTAGGCGATATTGGAGGTGGCGGAGGCTGCTCTGTGATCTGGACGGGCTGCTCTGGTACACACTCTGGCTCCGGAGTCCTTCGTCGATATGGATTTCCTCTTCTGGGGTAGAAGGCCGTGGGTGGAAGGTTGACGTTGTCCCATAGCTCGGTAAGGTTGAGCAAGGGGTCGGCTGATAAAGTCCCAATACCGTCGCTGGCAGATTGCTTTGGAACTGGAGTTGCTCCGTCGCCTCCTTCCCCCAGGCCGAGTCGGACGAGGTATCTTGCCAGGTCGGCTGCGGTAGTGGCGCGAGCTGGTCGATAGGGGGTATGGCCGGCGGAGCCGGTCGTAGAATCCTGTCCAAGAGAGTGCCTTGCTCTGGCAGTGTCTCCAACGCTTCCTTCTTGAACGCCTGCTTCCATTTCCCCAAGAACGTCATCTTGCGTGGGTCGCTGGTTGACGACGCGAGGGTGCTGGTCGACTGTCTCGGTTCTTCGCCTAGGTAAGGGTGGGTAGAAGTGGATCGGTGGTGACTGTGGGATGACATGGTTTATGGCGGGTGGTGGATAACGTATCTGGTTTCATCGAGGGCGAGGGTATAGTCCGTACTCATGCAATACTGCTAGCACTACTGCTGCTGCAAAGACGGTGGTTCCGACACCGAAGAAAACTGCAATTAAAACTGCTTCGAGTGTCGTTAACATGAAGGTTCTGGTTAAGGAACCAGGGGAAGCTTTGAGCTAAGTGTTAGACCCGAACTTCAATCAAAGATAAACAACGGCTGTCTCGCGTTCGGGCAGTCACCGATGAGTTCTTTATTCGATTGAGAGTAAAGGTTTAAGTCCTTAGCACTTAGCGATAGATAAGACGATAGTTTCGGTATAGATTAAACGTTAGCTCAAAGCTAGGGTATAACTAGCGAGAGCTTAGCTACTTAAATACTAAAAGTAAGGGCCTAAATATAAACCGTTTGTGAGAGTGGAAAGCTTGAGCACGCAATATCGAAGCGATAGACACTTCAACCTGGCACACTGTCACACGATAGGGTGCAAGGTGGAAGTGGCTACTACGCCATGTAGTGCGTAGTGTCGAAGCCACTGCTCGGTGTCTGTATGATAAGCGGTCCGGACGGTCTGGTGACCCGGGTTATGTAAGTAAAAGAATAAAAGTGGTTAAATCGTAACAAAATACTTACCTGACATTGTATTAATCTCTTAATCTAATTTCACTACTCTTCAATGTCCACTTAACTGTGTGATCTAAGCATATCTGATCGGTTATGCCTAGCGCTTGCCGTTCCGTTTGCCTTCTGACTATGCCTAGCGCTTGTTGGAAACCCCATCAGTTACACCTAGCACTTGCTGACAAACCTGTTAACTATGCCTAGCACTTGTTAGCACCCATATCGGATCCCTCTTTGTGGTTGGAACTTGGCTATAGGACATCCTCACTCACAACTTGGGTTTTACTCAAGTATTTATTGTCTTGTGTACTACTCTAAATACTCTGATTCTTAACAGGGGCAGTTGGACAAGTTCAAACATGCTACTTTCTTGCAGCACTGCTAGCTCCTGCTGAGCTGCTTCATACCACCAGGTGCCCTCTTCTCCTGGTCAATTCATCGCCTCCGCTAGAGTCTTTGACTCATTGTCAGGTGATAATGCTTTCATTGCAACTTCCACTGCTGCCTGGAACATGATCTTGAGAGTATTAGTGTAGGAGAGGTATTCAATGTCTTGGGATGCAAACACCATGCCAGCTAGGACATCGTCTTCTGTGAGTGACACTGTATTGTTTGGAGGATCTTCAGCATCTGGATTTTGAGGTTCATGCATGTTTCCTTCATTGGCAGGTGTTACATTTTGTTTATTTCAATTTCAGAACCCATGTCCAGTGTTTGGGGCTGGTATAATGAGGCCTTTAGAATCATACTGCAGCTCAAAACATGCATGAGGTCATAATAGCAGTGGTGTAGGTTCAGGAGATGCCAGCATGCTTGGTAGGGGTGTGTGAGCAGTGATCCAGGTGGTGTCATTGTGTCTGGTGGAGTTGCAGGAGTAGGAGATGTTGGCTGACATGGGGAAGACTGAGATTGCTCATTGATAGCAGTAATGTCTCCCTCTCGATGAGATACCATAACATCAGGTAGTTCTATATCCTGGTCATTTGAGCTTTCTTTTTTTATTGGCATGTGGATGTCACCAAAAGGATTAACAATGTTGGTGTGGTTTCCAGGGAATACATGCTCATCAAATATGGTGTGACTGGATGTAATGAATTACTGAGTTGAGGGATTCCAGAACAATCATGCTTTTGCCCCTTTGGGATAGTCAACAAAGATGCATTTTTGAGAATGTGATTCTAGCACTCATCATTTTTTCTTTTGGACTAGCATGTATGTGAGGCAGCCAAATACATGGAAGTAGGATATGTCAGGCTTGTGATGCCCAGGGTCTTGTTCAGTGAAAGGGGTTGAATTGGGAAGGTGATCTGTTGGTATGCAGTTTTGGACATAGATGAATGCTTCCACAGCATGACCCCAAAAGGATGGTGGAAGGTGAGATTCGTTTAGCATGGCAGTAGCTGCCTCAGCAATCATGTGGTTGACTCACTCTGCAACACAATTCTGGTATGGTTCATCAGGTTTAGTATGATGTCTCTTTATCCCATGATCAGCACAGAAGTCATTGCATTCCTTTCCCATGTACTCCCCACCCTTGTCCTCCTGAAATTCAACAATTTTCAGCCTGGGGTGGGCATTCTCAGCATATGCCTTGAACTGCTTGGAGGCTGCAAAGGTGTCACTTTTGTACTTTAGGAGAGAGACATCCCATATATCTGAAGCACTGCATATGAATGTGACCCAGTATCAGTAACCCTCTGGTGTCACAACTAGCATTGGACCTTTGAGATCACTGTAAACAAGTTCAAGCAGGCATGTTCTTTGCTTTGAGGGATCACAAGAGATGTTGTGGCAATGCTGTTTGCCAGTGAGACATGGTGGGCATATTGGATCTGCTGGAGGTTCTGACTCTAGTTTCATTCCTGTAACAAGCTGCTTTGCATGCATTCATCATATGGTATCAATGTTATGGTGACAGCATCACTCGTGCCAGAGTGTATCATCCATGTGGCAGGTGCTTGTTGAACTTGAGTTTGCTGATGATGAGCCTCCAGGCTCTGTACACTCAGAATTTGCAGATTTATCCATTCATCACCCAATACCTTCAAAATGACTCCATTATAATCCCCATATACTCCATAACACTGCCAACTCTTGATAATACCACAGATTTTCGCAGTATAAGCCACAAACACCCAGATACAATCCTAAAACTGTGATGTCTATACTCCTTCAATGCTCCGTTATCCTTCCCAGCTCACCTCGCATCACAATTACCATATCCCATCATGGCAAGGCACCTTTGATTGACAATCATTCTAAAACAGAATTTCCGCATCACTCAGAAGCACCTAGTTGATGTGCCCATCAATCATTTAATGAAATGATGTGATAGACATGAGTACCCTTCCAGCTACAATATTTACAGCCACAGCAACTACAGACCACATTTACTAAGGCTGTTACAGTGCAGAGACCTCAAATTATCATGGACACAAGTGTACACCTCAGCACGGCAACTGCAGCTCAATAATCCACAACTAAATAGCACCTCATGATCTGCTCATCACTCAATTAAACCACACAGTTTTCATCCATACATGGCAATGTTGAGGACTTGCTGTTACTTTAGAACCACAGATTCCATATGTTTACTACGGCTTTTACAAAGCTGAGGACTTACAGCCTTACTAAGGCTCCGATGAATATTCTATTTATAAAACCGCATTTTTTGAGGAGTTCTTACCCAGTTGATGAGGCTACAGCATTACCAGTCAGCTACAGTTACTCCAAGTTATCCATCCCCACTTGCTTTACTCTTAATGTTGAAGAGACTCTGTGCGCACAAGCTAGAAATGCAACAGCATTGAAGACACTGATCACACCCACACCCAACACTACACACACAAACCCTCAAGTTCATGGGGGATTCTGATGTGATAGAAGCAGATAGAAATAGGACAAACAAACTCTCAGAATATAGGATACACACATATAGTGATAGCATGCATCAAGTATCTAGATTTCTCTAAGTCCAAAGGCTTTTAATAACAAGAGGAGTGACAGTTGTCACTGGGCCTCAAGGCAAAGTGTAGTACAATACACGCAATGTTGAGAGACGTACACAAAACCCTCAATAAGGCTAGAGCGACACACAAAATGACCTCAAATGACTTGGAACACACTACACACGACTCAAAGCCTCGCGCTCTAAGCAGAAACACTTCACAAAACCTTCCACTAAAGCCACAGGATTCAAACCTATGTGCTCAAGCTTCCCAACTGATTGTAGATCCACAGGGTTCTAACCTATGCGATCCAGAGACACAAAGAACCTTATAAAACACCATCCACAAGCCAAAGGGTTTGAACCTATGCCACTTGGGAAATATATACCCTCAAGCGAGCACTAATCAAGCCAAAGGGTTTGAACCTCTGCCACCTGTAGTGCCTCACATCACAAGAAACCCTCAAAACACAAGAGCGTGTCCACAATGACACTAAACTCTTCTTCTCAGGTTAGAGCTCAAGTCAACCAATCAATCAACAGTAGTACAAGTGCTGCGCTAGCTTTCTATGCCTCACACACAACTCAGTTCACTTGAAATGCTATCAATCCCAGGTATATTCTCTCACTCAAAGTTACAAACTAATCCTGAAGCTAGGGCATCAAGCTGGAGGCTTGCGTGTGACTACAATGGGGGTCTGAAACTTGTACACTATGGTTACACTGTACTATTTATCTATTTTACATTCTACAAATTGATATCACCAAATATAGTATTATTGAGGTTGCTGAGTGCCTTCGCCTGCATCCTGTGCATGTCACCATTATCATGCCATAGCTTGGTGCTGACTCAGGAGTCTGACTCAGGGCCGGATCCTGTCTTTGAGTGTCGCAACATTGGTTAACAGTGTTAATACATGTGTATTGACATTGGTTGCTATCTCCTCGGAGTTGCAGCCTATCATGCAGCTCTTATTTTGCTTCATAATATTCTTCAAGGGAATTCTATCGTAGGGAATGCAACTAGCTCCTTGTCTAGACCTTGCGCACTTCAGCTGAAGTCAGAAACTTCAGATTTACTCGAATTCTGACATCACAAAGTCTAGAGTGCTAAGTGCCAGGTCGGCCATGCCTTGTGTGTCATAGATCAATGTTGCATGAAGTCTTAATTATCTCACAAGCATGTCCTGCTCTATTCTTAGTGCGCACATCCTATGCCCTGTCAGAGCACTTAGTGTCAAGCACTGGGACTTTATACCTAGTGCAGCCTTTCTAGTACCATTCTTAGGTTAAGTCATGTGCTCCACCCAGCTTTACTCAGGTAATCTTATTACTGGCATTATAAACATTGTGCTCTGTTGTGTTTCTTAGTGCCTTAGTATCTGGACATTGTAGCCTGTACTCATTTGTACAAATTGCAAAATTACACACATAAACACTTTCAGAGCATGTCAACAGAATCTGGTATGACTTGAATACCAAGAAACCATGATAGAAACTGTGAAAATGGTCTAGAAATCATGAAAGTGGATCTAGAAATCGTAGCAATGCTCCAGAAATCATGGGGGAGGACTAGAAATCATGGCAATGGACCAGAAGATGTCGAAATAGCCTAGTAAACATGGCTTGGGGTGTACCTAATATTGTGAGTTGAAACAATAGCAATAAACATATGGAAACTGCAAGAAACTGGGAGAAAACGTGGTAACTGAGGTGCTGAAGTGGGGTACTGCAGCAATGGATGCATGGCAACTCAGAACAATGGTGAAGATGAGGGTGATCCTATGGAGAATGGTGCTGAACTGGGCCTACACAGAGGCAATACTGAACTGGCAATGTAGAAGGTGAAAGTGATGAAACAATCCTATGTGGTGAAAGTGAAGTGATGCTGCAGCATTGAAAGACAAAAGCAAATTATTGACACAAGATTTTGTGTATTGGTGCAATTAACAAAGCTAACCAACAACATTGACATGCTCTGAAAGTGTTTATGTGTGTAATTTTGCAATTTGTACAAATGAGTACAGGCTACAATGTCCAGATACTAAGGCACTAAGAAACACAACAGAGCACAATGTTTATAATGCCAGTAATAAGATTACCTGAGTAAAGCTGGGTGGAGCACATGACTTAACCTAAGAATGGTACTAGAAAGGCTGCACTAGGTATAAAGTCCCAGTGCTTGACACTAAGTGCTCTGACAGGGCATAGGATGTGCGCACTAAGAATAGAGCAGGACATGCTTGTGAGATAATTAAGACTTCATGCAACATTGATCTATGACACACAAGGCATGGCCGACCTGGCACTTAGCACTCTAGACTTTGTGATGTCAGAATTCGAGTAAATCTGAAGTTTCTGACTTCAGCTGAAGTGCGCAAGGTCTAGACAAGGAGCTAGTTGCATTCCCTACGATAGAATTCCCTTGAAGAATATTATGAAGCAAAATAAGAGCTGCATGATAGGCTGCAACTCCGAGGAGATAGCAACCAATGTCAATACACATGTATTAACACTGTTAACCAATGTTGCGACACTCAAAGACAGGATCCGGCCCTGAGTCAGACTCCTGAGTCAGCACCAAGCTATGGCATGATAATGGTGACATGCACAGGATGCAGGCGAAGGCACTCAGCAACCTCAATAATACTATATTTGGTGATATCAATTTGTAGAATGTAAAATAGATAAATAGTACAGTGTAACCATAGTGTACAAGTTTCAGACCCCCATTGTAGTCACACGCAAGCCTCCAGCTTGATGCCCTAGCTTCAGGATTAGTTTGTAACTTTGAGTGAGAGAATATACCTGGGATTGATAGCATTTCAAGTGAACTGAGTTGTGTGTGAGGCATAGAAAGCTAGCGCAGCACTTGTACTACTGTTGATTGATTGGTTGACTTGAGCTCTAACCTGAGAAGAAGAGTTTAGTGTCATTGTGGACACGCTCTTGTGTTTTGAGGGTTTCTTGTGATGTGAGGCACTACAGGTGGCAGAGGTTCAAACCCTTTGGCTTGATTAGTGCTCGCTTGAGGGTATATATTTCCCAAGTGGCATAGGTTCAAACCCTTTGGCTTGTGGATGGTGTTTTATAAGGTTCTTTGTGTCTCTGGATCGCATAGGTTAGAACCCTGTGGATCTACAATCAGTTGGGAAGCTTGAGCACATAGGTTTGAATCCTGTGGCTTTAGTGGAAGGTTTTGTGAAGTGTTTCTGCTTAGAGCGCGAGGCTTTGAGTCGTGTGTAGTGTGTTCCAAGTCATTTGAGGTCATTTTGTGTGTCGCTCTAGCCTTATTGAGGGTTTTGTGTACGTCTCTCAACATTGCGTGTATTGTACTACACTTTGCCTTGAGGCCCAGTGACAACTGTCACTCCTCTTGTTATTAAAAGCCTTTGGACTTAGAGAAATCTAGATACTTGACGTGTGCTATTACTATATGTGTGTATCCTATATTCTGAGATTTTGGCTGTACTGTTTCTATCTGCTTCTATCACATTAGAATCCCCCACAAACTTGAGGGTTTGTGTGTGTAGTGCTGGGTGTGGGTGTGATCAGTGTCTTCGACACTGTTGCATTTCTAGCTTGCACGCACAGAGTCTCTTCACCATCCCATCTCATTTATCGAGATCCCTCCTGGCTTACAGCCAATGTCTACTAGTACTCATTGACCAGTACTACTTTGCTGACTGAAAAGTCACAGTGTATCTTGCATTATAGAGGAATTGACCCCACAGAGGTGCACCGAACCACTTGCACACATACAATGCCTTGATTGCCATGTTACCACATTAATTGCCTAAGCTCTCTCAGAGTTTTGGGTGTTGCCATTGCCATGGAAGTCTAGGCTCATCACCGATTCAAGAAAGGATTGCGCAGTTGCATTAACATAGCCAATATTGCTGTCATTCACTGTTGCAGTAAACCAAATCTTGTCATGTTGGTGAAAGGTGATGTCTGATCCAACAATAGAGATCTTGAAGCCTTTCTTGTGAGTGAGGTGGTAAGGTGATATGCCTGCCAGGCATACACCCTTTGAAAATGCATGTAATTTAACATTTTCTAGCAGTACAATGGTATTACATTGTACCATTCAGTAAGACATAGAAAGAAAGCAACACCTTGTAAAGCAGAAGGTCCACCTGGTAACTTCGAAATGGGCTGTTCCAACACTTGAATAGAAGATCAGGTATTCTACCCGGTCGACCAAAGGTCCAGGCTGTGGCTCATATGGTGTAATTGCCCAGCATCCCGGTGGAAGTTATCAGATCACCTGGTGATTGATCTAGTACGATTGATCAACCTGGCAGCTGCTGATGAGATAATATCTGCCAGGCAGAGAGTTTAGCCTCACCAGGCTGGGTCAGCAAGTATATTAGTCAGTCATAAAAACATTGGCAATAGTGTATCAGTAGAATAGTATAATTACAGTGCATGTATCTAGTGGGGAATCAGGTTTCTGACCCCCAGAATGCTACCAGGCAAATAGTATGGGTTTATTGGTTAAGAGCTTCAAGTTGTAGACTCACCTGGAATAGAAAGATTGTGACCTGGTCACTTCGTGTGTGCAAGAACAGACAAGCAAGTAAACAGAATTAAGCTAGAAACAGAAAGTCAGACCTGAAAAACAGTTCAGAACCAGTCAGTGTGTTTTAAGTTGCAACCAGGCACAAAGTATCAGTATTGAAACTGCACCAGGCAGCCAGCACGAGTTCAGAACCTGCACCAGGCAGTTATTCTGTATCAGTTTAAGTTTGTGTTCAGTGACACGTTGAACTTAGAGTGGAAATTGCAATATATTCTTTATAAAAATTGTATTCATTGCACCCAGAACTTGTATCATACAGTACAAAGCATCGTAACCTGGTATAACATACCTCCCTTTGAACCGCAATTACTGAGTGTTTAGTGTAGTGTAGTGTGTGTAGCACATCGCATCTTCATAGGCACTCAACACCTTTCAAAGGTGACAAGAGATTGTTGTGCAATGCAGGTACATGAAGTGTATCAAGAAGGTCAACAGCTGTAGATCTCTCCCCCTCAATCTCTGGCTCTAGTACCACTGTCCAACCTCCTTTTGAATAGATGACCGTATTATCTGCAGAATGAATCAGAATGATGCACAGGGCATATTCCTTGAACCAGTGGCAATGGGGAGTCATATGATGAGATGCACCTGTATCAGTGTTCCAATGAGACACAGCAGGTGATGATGGGTCAGTACTTGCATGGCTAGTGGTCTCCTCTTTGACCTCTGTGGAATTGGCAGCCTCCTTCTTCCCAGGCCCCCTTTGTTGGTGCTTTGCAGCCATGTGTTTGGCAGCATGCTCTCAATCATGTTTGAGAGAAAACTTCTTGGTCTTGCACTCCTCCTCAGCATGTCCCTCTCAAAGGCACCATGCACATGCAGTCTTCATGCTGGTGGATGTAAGATTTGCAGGAGATGGGGAAGTGGTGGCCTTAAGTGCAATGAAGATAGATGGATCACTGATATGGAGCTTTTGGTTATTCTCCTCATTATAGAATGCAGTACTGAGGTCTTCAAGGGTGAGTTTGTTAGAGAGGAGGAAGAGTGATGTGACAAAGTTGCTGAATTTGAGCTGGGGAAGAGCATGGATCAGAGCCATGACTAGGAGTTCTTCTTCTAGTTGCTGCAGTCCAAAATGGGATGGGCATAGAGTGTGAATGCAACTCATGATCTGCAAACTGTGGTTGACAAGATCAGGAAGAGACTCATCTGTCTCCTTCTTGAGGTTGAAGAAGTTGTTGTAGGCAACAAACTGAGTTGCTGGCTTCTGTTGCTGATGGATGGCCTTTAGAGTGTCCCACATCTCTTCCAGATCATCAAGACACTTTTTAACATGTGCCTTCTGCAACTCATCAAGGCAGAGGTAGATTGTGCCAGCAGCTGATACCCTTGTCTCCTTCCACTCTTTCCAATCCTTTCTCTCCTGGTATGTTTAGTGGTTTGGATTGACATACTCTGGCTCAGGGTCTTGTCCGATTGTGATGATGTACTCATGGCAAGTTTTGAGCAGGGCCGACATGTTTTCTTCCCATTCATTGTAATTGGAGGCATTCAGGTTCTCGAAGCCTTTTTCAGTTGAGTTGAAGGACAGCATGATGTACATGATGAATCTGGTGCTGTTTCGATAATGACGAGTGGTGGGAAAATTTTTGCAGAGCCTTTTGGAGGCATGAGCAAGACACAGAAATCTCAGAAAAAAACTTTAGGGCATGGGGCTCATAACCTGTTGCAGATATGGAGTGCAGCGTAGGTTGAATACTGAGATGATGGTCAATTGCTTGAAGAGAAATTGACTGTTGGCCCAGGAATATTATCTAGAGCTTATGTAAGGTAATACAACTTGGTAGATACTATGTCATCTCACAACAAATATACTACACTTGAATCTAAAAGAATAGTAGTGAGTGATTGCTAGTGAAGTGGAGGGGGGATAAAAATCCGCTCCTGCATCATCATAAAAGTGGTCTCTGACTTGGAATCACCACACACTGCATGGAAAATCCAATATCTTAGCTTACAATATTGAATTCTATAACTATTTATTTTTTCTAACATCTAAGCTAGAATATCAAAATATTATTTTGAATATTATTTTGATATTCTTGTTTATTGAAAAAATATTGAAAAATTCCCAAATATTACAAATATATTTAAAATATCATCTTAATATTTCAGAGCAACATATTGAAAAAATAAATAGTTATAGAACTCAATATTTTAACCTAAGATATTGGATTCTCCATGCAGTAACATGTAATTGCCTGGCTATTGGTCAGTGTGGGTTTTTTACTGCAAGAAATTCAATGCTTCAAAGTTATGCAACAAGAGCAGGTATCTCTGTGCTTTTGTCAAGGTCCCAAAGAGTGGTGATTCATTTATTGCCCAGAAACATGAAATTACTGGTCATCTAGATTCCAGTGTGATGCTGCAATATCGCAGCAGTGGATTTGGGATGTTGGACACGAGGAGCTTGTCTATTATGATTGAGCCTGGAATAAATGTCTGTCAAAGAATTATCAGCTAATCACTCTTCAGGAATTTCAGGTCCATGTGGTGGACACTGATCTGTACTGCAAATTTGTAACTGTATCACAGAAATGATATTTTACCTCATATTCACACCACTATGCTATCATGCAAATTACTTTCTGATTTGGAGTCTTTTCCCCTTGCTGCATGGAATTGAAGGTGCTTGGAGTCATTGAGACTTGCTCTCATGCTTGGAATTATATACAGCTAGCCATAGGAGTTTGTTAGGGAGTAGATGAAGGACACTGACATGGGGATTATGGAAAGACAATGGGTACCTACATTGTAGAACACGTTAGTCAATAAATTCTAATGGTTTTGGCTCATGCTTGAGAACAGGAGTGGGAATCTCAAGCATCATATTTGCATCGCTCTCAGGGTCTCTTCCAGTTTTCAGAATGATCTTCATGTTGTGGTGTCTGGGAGAACTCTCAACAGGATTCTTTCGTGTATCCTGCAAGGATGTCATAGGAAGTAGCTGCACATAAGATAAGTCAATTGAGTATACATAACTTTAATGTGTTCCAGTAGCATGGAAGAACTTGAGCAAGCATTTCTACACTTCTGGAAGAAACCCAGATTATAATAAAGGGCAAAAAGAAATGATATGCATGAAATACTGTAGACCAGTTGGTAAGGGAAAAAGTGTTGGTGATTGGAATAAGTGTTGGTGATTGGAATGAGTGATTGAGCAGAGAATTGCACATCTTGATCAAATGAATTACAAGCCAAAAAGGAGATCTGGAAGGGTATATAAGCTCAGAAAATAGATAATGGATCGTTCCATTTTCTTGCCTTCATGCTATCACTATGATCATGCACTACACAATCCCCCACTTCTATATGCTACATGTGAGGGTGTGTTGCACTTGTCATTGGTCTGTCTTTTTCTTTAAGCACATCATGTCAATGTTGAGGACATGGCAGGAGGTGAGTTCCTAAAAAGAAATATTTGGTGTCGACATGCTGTTTGGCAAGCATGTTCTTCTTTTCTTCCTTCTCCCACCAGATCATGTCTCTATCTTTGTTCCTCACTTACCTCATTCAAGCATGCCAGCATCCTTTCAGGTGTGGAAAGAAGATTTGACAGTCTTGGGACATATTTTTCCTCCTTTATTAGAGTTTAGAGTTTAGATAACTGGACAAGGTCCCAAAAAGGAACACTGGGGTTCTGTGCTGCCACCAAAGTCTCACAGACTACAACTCTCCATGCCACTGTGATATCCTCAGCTGCCAACCAAGAACATCTCACGGATTTAAAGTGTTGCAGGAACCAGTACCAATCCAACATAATCAATGGTAAACTTGGAGTGTATTAGAATGTGGGAAACAAACAGCCAAGCCAGTACACAATTGCATCAGGTGGCTTATATAATACATGTGATCACAGCTGAATCTCCACCCATCAATGAATAAAAACAATGCAAGAGTCAGCAAGAAGATAGACATGGCAGCTCATTAGGGGGAGGATCCCGTAGCATTCAATCTGGGGTAGACCCCAGAAGGGAAAGAGGACAGTATGAAGTGAAGCTGGTATCCAGGAAGAAATAGAAAATATCAAGAGAGAAATAGAATGTATCCAAAAAGAAATAGAAAATATTCAGGGAGAAATAGAAAGTATCCAAGAAGAAATAGGCTCATCCTCTACTGCTACTCGACAGAAGCAGCATAGATGCCAATCATGGGGAATGTATGGGTGATATTGCTCAGACCACCTCAAGACTTCCACTGTGAAGAAGAGGGCTATACCTAGGGATGGCTTCTGCAGGGATGTAATCAAGACAGACTTGGCAGACCAGAGGAGAGTGCTTGAGAGGCAGGAAGTATCAACAAATATGAAGTGAGGGAAAGATATTAATATATGCTGTTTGCTAAATTGGCTTCACTTTCAGTGTTCACCTGGGCATCAAAAAATCACCATCTTCAAGCCCAATTTTCTAAAAATCCAAGCCCCACAGCGAGTGCCACCACACTTTCAATGGACAAGTGTTTTCATTTTAATTGATGCCAGTGAGTAACTGCATCAATCATCACATCTGAGCTGAATGTCACATCAAGGTTTTTCTGCCTAAATCCTTCTCATTCAAGGCACAGAGTTGTTTTTGAATCTTGGTATGTTATTATCTCCATAATTTGCTCATGATGGGATACCTATTTTCCCTAGCTTCCAAGTCAAATCTTGTGTCAAAAATTTGCATTTATCAGGGCCAATTTTCCTGAGGTTGAGGCCCAGCAGTGAGTGTCATAATAGCTAGGAATCTGTGTCTATATGTTAGGGTTTGAGCTTGAATGGTATACACTCTGCATTGATTATACACAAACTTGTATTGATTTTTAATTCCAGATACATTGTCTAGCATTCACTGTTGCCCTCCCTCCCTTCCTCCATTCATGCTCTCCCTATTATTCCCAAATACCACCTAGCTTTAAGGGATCTCCCAGGTCAGTATATGTATTTGAGTCTTAGGACAGTGTGAAGTCAAGGGATGAGACCAACCAGACTGGTTTTTACCCTGAGGCAATGTATCACATTCCAGTGAGCAAGGAGTGGAGGGAGGGTTTGTGGCAAGAGGTGTATGTGAAGAGAGAAGCATGCTGCATGCATGGGAGAGGCTACATGGATCATATTCACCTTCAAGTGTGCAGTCCCACCCCTTAGGGAGGCATTTCACCATGATGCAACTCTCTCTTCCAGTATATGATGGTCCCCCCTGTTGTCACCTTCTCCATTTGTTTGTCATTCCAGCCTGCCATCTTTGCCGCCATCATTCCTCATCTTTGCCTATGGACAAGACCTTCAAGAACCAGGACACATCAAGCACAATTTTGCCCCATTGTAACATATTGATGTCCTGTGAGTGAGAGATGGGGGATGGGTTTGGAGGGAAGCACACTGTGTGTGGGGAGATCCACTTCAATGACAGCTGTCATCCTACTTCACTTCAGCCCATCTACAGAAGACCCCTTTTGACATCTCTGGCAAATCATTATTGCACCTCCACATATTCACATCTCAGGAGAGTAGGCCAGATGGAAGGTTTGGGGATTTCAAGAATGGCAAAGGTGTCAGGGATGTTGCCTGAGTGGGAGGTACAGTTTCAATCTTTATGGGTATATTCTTCCTGACTGACTTCTAAGTATTCTGACAGCTATTCAAGTCCAAACTGTCAATTTCCAGTGAGACAGTGGAATGGTACCTAAGGTACTTATTCTTAATTGTTGTGTTTTGACAATTCCTAACAATTTCTCCATAGATTTCAAGAGCAGTGCATCCATTCAAGCAGCAGTTTTTTGCATTTTGACAGTGTCATGCCTGCAGTGTGTCTAAGGGTGTAATTTTGCAAAAATGTCATACCTTACATGTTAACAATGCAGAGGCATTGCAAGTGGGCTGACAGTGCAAGTGGCATGCAAAGAAGCAAGGTCACTGAAGTAGAGAGCTCTATGATAGAAAAAGAAGCAGCAGAATTAAAACATAAAGACTTCATCATTGCACTGTACCTTATGGGCATGCATGGCAACAAGGCTGAAGGGCAAGCTAGCTTGGTAAACCATCCATTTGCAATAGAGAATTCAATTTCAGTGGGATGTGCTTGTACATGGGCTGAGGCTAATTTAGATAATGACACATCTGTAATCTATGACATGTGGTCCCTGGAGATCCAGAAAAATGATATCATGCATAGGGTAATCAAGAGAACCCCAGGCATGGCCTAGAAACAGACTTTGGCCGATGGAAATAGCAAGCAGGCTCAAAGTCCAAAGCATTTCTTGGTTACCAAGTCTAGAATATGATGCTGTCACCTTTGGAGCAGACCCAAAAACCAAATATGAAGTATGATTGGTGATCAAGGATTAAGCAGCTATTGAGTGCACACCCATGGGCTACTCTGTTGCCTGAGCAAGCGATGTAGATGTCGCTTAGCTCTTTGAAACTACTAAAATAAGGAACAAGTGGCGCACTTCCTAGAGTGTTGTACCAGTTCAGACGAGGGAGCATTGGCTGACTACAAATTAAATTAGTAAAAGGTTGTTTGTAACAATCATTCTCCCATAGTATAAGTAGAGTAGAAATTCATGTACAGTCACCTCTGAAGTAACCCATACTTGTATTAACCCATACTCTGCTGTAACCCATAGGTTTTGGTGTCCACTGACCTCATTCGTAGGTAAAATGAGTGCATAACCCATAACTCTGCTGTAACCCATAACCCATAGCTTTTTTCCAAAAATCCATCTGTATAGCCCCATAATTCCATCTATATTTAGACTTAATGGCTCAGTTGTTAGCCTATGGGTGATGATTTATGGGATGTTATGAGTTCGAGCCTTGATGCTTACATTGTTTTTATGAAATCGCCAACTGGTACCCACAGAGAAATGCATTTATTGCCGAACGGCAAACACTCCTTCCTTTTTGAGTTGCTGCAATTTCCATCTCTTTCCTGGGTGAAGCCTGTCAATGGCCCTGTTCTTTATCCTTGGTATGCCTTACAGCCACTTTTAAGTACTCTGCATGGTTGCTCCAAATCAGAATATCACGATGGCCGAGCTAAAGAGGCCCTGTCTTCATCAGTGTGAAGGTATTCTGGCTTTGTTTGGTTGGTAAACATGTCTTGCAGAGGCTCGCTCATCAAGGACACCAAAATCACAATGCATTTAACCTCTAACTATGTCTAGAATACAATTTACTTGTGGTAGTGGTCTTTGAAACCCTTCAGAGGCACCCTACAACGACCTCTGCCAAATCCCATACTCTGTAGTAACCCATAGCCCCAGGTGTCCACCAAGGGGTATGGGTTATTACAGAGGCAACTGTAATAAGGCAAGCTACCTACCCCTCACATACCATAATAAAGTTTCAGTTTGGATCTGGACTTATTGCGCCATGTAAGAGTTAGTAACTTCAAGTCTCAGCTATAACACATGTTTGGTGAGCTCACAGAGAAATAGAATAAGAGAGGAATTTTGGATACAAACTTCGGTTTGCTTGAGATAAGAAAGAGATTTGGAGGCAGTGATGCTGTGCCAGTCTTAAGAAGTTTACTTGATTACATCTGAGAGAGAGCTCTGTTCTGTTTCTAGTTCAGTGTAAGAGAGAGAGAGAGAGATTTTATTGTGCTGGCCTCTGTGTAGGTCTAGGAGTAGTTTGCAAGGGAATCAGCCAGATTGAGCTGTTCTAGCAGTTGCACAAAGTGTGACAGGTGTGCACAGTTGGACCTCATGGCACTGTAGTTAGGACAAGTGCACTGTGTGTGGGGACTTGTGGGGATGGTTTCTGAGAGTAATTGTGATTGGATTGAGAGTGTCGAGGGCCTCTATCATAATGTGTTTGGGAGTCAGGGTTAGCAACTAGGAGAAAGGCAGTGTTGCATGCAGATTAGATCTTGTGGCACATCGTACTTAGCGAGCTCACTGACTGAACTTGGTCATTTTGCAGATCTGTGTGTCCATGTGTATTTGTATTTTGAAATATCCTTTGCCTTGAAGATTGCATGGTTCACCATGCTCTCTTGTAAAAGCTTCAAGGAAAGAGATGAAAGGTGCTGAGCGCCTATGAAGATGTGACATGCTACACACACCACACTACACTAAACACTCAGTAATTGCGGTTCAAAGGGAGGTATGTTATACCAGGTTACGATGCTTTGTACTGTATGATACAAGTTCTGGGTGCAATGAATACAATTTTTATAAAGAATATATTGCAATTTCCACTCTAAGTTCAACGTGTCACTGAACACAAACTTAAACTGATACAGAATAACTGCCTGGTGCAGGTTCTGAACTCGTGCTGGCTGCCTGGTGCAGTTTCAATACTGATACATTGCACCTGGTTGCGACTTAAAACACACTGACTGGTTCTGAACTGTTTTTCAGGTCTGACTTTCTGTTTCTAGCTTAATACTGTTTGCTTGCTTGTCTGTTCTTGCACACACAAAGTGACCAGGTCACAATCTTTCTATTCCAGGTGAGTCTACAACTTGAAGCTCTTAACCAATAAACCCATACTATTCGCCTGGTAGTGTTCTGGGGGTCAGAAACCTAAACCCCTACTAGATACATGACCTGTATTTATACTATTCTACAGATACTCTATTTCCAATCTTTTTACTACTGACTAATATGCTTGCTGACCCAGCCCGGTAAGGATAAACACTCTACCTGGCAGGTATTATCTCATCCATGGCTACCAGGTTGATCAATTGTACTAGATCACCACCAGGTGATCGGACAACTTCTGCCGGAATGCCGAGTGATTACCTATACGAGTCACCAACTGGAACCTCGGTCTACCAGGTAGAATACCCGATCTTCTATTCAAGCTTTGGAACAGCCCATTTCAAAGTTACCAGGTGAACCTTTTTCTTTACAAAGTGTTACTTTCTTTCTATGTTTTTACTGATTGGTACAAGGTAATACTGTTGTATTGCCAGACAATGTCAAATTACACACATTTTTAAAGGGTGTACACCTGACAGGCATATCACAGAGAATTAGAGATCATCTTGATAATTATAAGTTGTTACATGCATCATTCTAATGAGCTCACTGATATATATTGGGATACTGTCAGCATACAATTGGAATTAAATTTCTTGCTCCCCCTCTGCACTTAAGGAGATTGTGTGTGTGTGCATATGTTAGTGGGATTGAGTGTAGGTTTAATGTGTGTTCCCACTAGGCCATGCTTAGTTTCACAGGTGCCCATCACCAGCCTCATCAGTGTGTATTCTCCTGACTGACCTCTAAGTATCCTGACAGCCATTCAAGTCCAAGCTGTCAATTTTCAGATTGACAGTGGAATGGTACCTAAGGTACATATTCTTCATTGTCATGTTTTGACAATTCCTAACCATTCTCTGTAGATTTCAAGAGTGGTGTGTCTGTTCAAGTAGTAGTTTTTTTTGCATTTTGACAATGGTATACATCCTGTTTCCTTCTCACATCTATTGTAGTTTTGGAAGTTGCATTGCATTGAGGTATGCTTTTTTTTCTTCATGCTTCTCCATTTCTAATGAGCTATTCATAGATTTTTGAGGATATTTGGACTTGGAGCTGTTCTGAAAGGTATGCATACTGCTTGATGTAGTTTTCCATGCCTTAAACTTGTTGGTAGATTTGACCAATGATATGTTCAGTTAAAGGTGCATTTCACCTACCTCTGCATGCACTACTTCATTTTTGTGGGAGATCAACAACAGGTATGGGACTTCCATTAAATGGGAGCCCACACCTGTGCATTGCAAGAACTGGAGAAGGCCCTTCTTGTTTGTAAGTCCCAGCTTACCTTTGGGGCTGCAAAGCTATTGACAAAATGAGTTTGAAATCAGGCTGGACTTGTGTGTTTTTCAGATTTCATGGTTGCAATAAACAAAGGCTTTTTTCTTATCTGTCACTTTCTCATGTTTATGTCTGCACATCCTGTACAATAGCACTCCTATTATACTCCTACTGTTTTGTACCTTCCTTTCCACCCTCTCATCATCCATAGAACATGCTTTTGTGTTGTGGCACCCCACTGCAGTCTGCATCACCACCACTTGATGCTGGCCTCTGCAGATGCCCATTCCTCTTTTTGAGCCACTTGAGCTGTTTTATTGTATGTTTTCTGTGTTTTCATCCTTTTTATAGGGAGATGATCTCATCATGACCATCAATGATGTTTTCAAGCTCACCAACATCATTAAGGTCAACACAGTCATCTGCCCACTCTTCAATGAGTCTTCACCAAAGGACTGCCTTCTCTGTGGCCTGTGGATTATACAAAGATGTTTCTATTCCTTGTATGCTTGTAAAGTTTGTGGCAGGTTTCCAAATACAAGACTTTTTAAAAAATCTCCCTGTCCTTGCACACTGTAAAGTGTTCATTCGACTCTTTATATTTGTTCACCCACAGAGAATTAAAGTTCTACAATGTATTATTACTCTTGTGTCTATTGCTGATGGTGTCTCGGCATTGCTCAAATACCACACTAACAATGGCCTCACTCACAATGTCATTGTTTTATTCAAGACATCACTACAGTTATCCAAGATTCAGTCCTCTCCTTGCTCTCTGATTGAAATTTGAACACTTATAGTTTTTATTCAGAGTATGATTTACTTGCAAACTTTATATATGATATCTTAACTATTTACAATGACATATTTGTATATGTAGCTTTGGAATTATAGACAGACAGTCCTGCAATATAGAAGTAGTACACTAGCACATATATATCTAAGTTTCACAAATTTATCCAACTCCATGAGATATGCTTTATCCAGACAGCCAACATGATGTCACCTTGTCTGTCAATGATGGTGCAGAAACATTAGTCCATGTCCCCTTGTAATGATTACTACTATGACTATTTGAGTACTATTCTGTTTTTTCAACAACTTCTATGAGCTCATCTGACTGCTCCTGTTGAGCTTCAATGTCAATTTCATGGACTGTGCTCTCTATGGTGGATTCTTGAAAGCTCATTGTGCTAACATCTGAAGAAGCCTGGAAATGAAGTGATAACACAGTATTTTCAGAGTCATTGTCATCATTGGAGCATGTATATCCTGCTGCTGCCCGACCAATAAGGAGGGTGGGTGCTACCTCCTATATAAGGTGTTTGATCAATGACAAGGGAGTCTGGGGTCATGAACACACCTTTGCAATAGCAGCTACTATGTCAAAGTAAACCAGTCCAAAATTGTCACAAAGATAAAGAACTAAAAATCCAATCAGAGATATTGAGTAGAGAACTGAGGATTCAACCAGCACTATAATGAAACAGTGAAAAACTCTTGATTGACTGCCTCCTCTGTGCTTAATCCTGACAACAGTCAAAATTTGATAAATGATGATGACAGTGCACTATAATGTTGTTGCCAGGACAAAGGCAGTGTAGAGTGTTTGGAATATCATATTGAATATATTTTTAAATTGATAATATATTGTGATGATTTTCAACACTATACAGAATGTTGGATACATAGAGAGAGTAGATGAGATTGGACACTTTACCAGTTGCAGTAATTAGGGAAAGTATTGGGAGCAGAACAATGACCCAGTGCCATTCCCAAATCATCCAGCAGCACCAAATCTAGAGTCAGAACAATGATGAGCTGATGTGAATAATTCCCATCAAATCACACACACCATATATAAGTCTGTAATAATAGTACTTATGGCAGATGCAATACCTGCCACCAAGAAGATTGATTGGGCTGTTTGGAATTTGTTAAGCCTCAAATATACAGTCCAAAAGCTTTTCTCATTTTTGATCTATGCAAAGTGGGTATATGACCATTGGACAGCAAAATTGATAGTAGTTAGACCATAGAGGAGAGTGATAACCACAACCAGGCCTTGTCAGATTTGCCAACATTTATTGATAACTGTGCCATTCAACTTCAGCTTGGATGTCATAGCAGTGATATTTCTGGCTCATACATATTCCACAAGGTGACAGCAAGAATGCTTGTGTATGTGCCTATGCCCATCATTGATCAGCATCTATATATGAAGACACAAAACAATGCTGCTCACCATGCAATAGTGCATATAGGATCATTAAATTCAATTCAGCATCAAGATTCTGAAACACAAGAGCTTTGACATTACCAGTAAAACCTGAAGGACTATCTGCCTGAGTCAACATAGAAGAAAGTAAGTGTGATGGAGTAATGGTTTCTAGGAATAATATACCAAACCTCCCATTATATAAAGGTCACCAGAAGTCTATCCAGATGAAAAAAGATGGTTACTAAGGAATCTTAAGAAGGAAGAGAAGGACAGGACTCCTAGATAAGTTCAATGTTTTGACTACCATAAGCCCTAGTAGGTTACATATATACCAACTACCAGAGTTATCATAGAGATGACAGTGCAACTCATGACATCTTTATCAGCTGAGGCATCTTGCAGCATCCACCTAGATATGCAGTTGTAATGAGAATCATACATACAGCCTTACAAGGCTTACATATATCATTCTCCTTGGGCATCATCCTGCATCTGATGATGATAGATTAGGTGTACTTGAGGATTGTTGGTGGGAGAAATTTGACTGACAAACCCCACTCTAAGACTCTAAGAACAGTGATTGATGGCTTTGTCAACAATGGTGCAGAAACATTTGCTGATCCCTGGATAGGGACTGCTTGCTAGTGTGAAGACTATTTACACTGTAGCAGAAAGAGCTTGGCATATATTGGGCCTAGCACTTGAGTTTTCTGAGTCATGATTCTGCTCTACAAAGTTAGGCTGATACATGGATATGACCATGGTAACCACAAATGAAGATGGATCTTAGTTTGGCAAACAAAGTTGGCAGAGAGGTCTTAGCACGAACTGCCCCAACTCAACATTTCAGCTTTTAAACTTGCCAACAGTTGAATGTAACTTGGTAACCAATTGAGTAGATCTCACTACTTTGTTTGTCATAAGGATGATGTCTCTGTGAGCAGAGGTTACTATGATGCATGGTTGGTGTCATGCCTACAGCATGACTAAGGGTGTAATGTTGCAAAATTCTATACCTTACATGTTAGCAATGCAGAAGCATAGCATGCAGGCTGGCAGTGCAAGCGGCATGTGAAGAAGTAAGGTCACTGAGGTAGAGAGCTCTATGATAGAAAAAGAAGCAGCAGAATTAAAACAAAAGGACTTTGTCATTGCACTGTACCTTACAGGCATGCACAGCAACAAGGCTGAAAGGTGAGCTTGCTTGCTAAACTATCTATTTGCAGTAGAGAAGTCAACCTTAGTGGGATACACTTGTATGCAGGCCAAAACTAATTTAGATAACTACACATCAATAATCTATAACACATGGTCCCTGGAGATCTGGAGAAACAATATCACGCTGACACACTTGTAAAGCATTCACACATGTAATTTCATGAAATGTATCAATACATACATTTTATAAAACCTAGATACCAAGGTAATAAGAGATACCTTAGAGTGCAATGTCCTAAGTGCAGGCAATGAAATACCTTGAGTGACATTTGGTGGAGTGCATGGCTTAACTGTAGAGTGATACTATAAGGGTCATACTAAGTATAAAGTCCCAGCATTTGACACTGAGTGCACTGACAATGCACAGGTGACCCATGCTAAGAATAGAACCAGAGACGCTGATATGCCACCTATGCATTCACACCTAGATTTTGTGATTTTATAATAATACTATTGCATATCTATCTTACATTAGTGATACTTAGAGGACTATAGCTGAGGCTTCGAGCTGATAGTTAGACTAGTATGCAACTAGTAGAGCCAGGACTTAGATGCGATACCAGTAGTGGGTTAAATCTACCAGCCAGCCATACTAGTGACTTGAATGCTAACAGGGCTAAATAAATATGGCCACTAGCAGACAAGTAATGCAACTAGTGCACCAAACAAGAGACAGAGGATACAAATCTTGTGAAGTTCAGTCACTAGCAGACTGATTTGGGCACAAACACCTCAGTCAGGTTAACCTGTCACATGGAAATCTCCAAGCAGGACTTAGAAATGATTTAGCAATGGATTAACCTTGCAACAGATCCGATTAGTGTGATACAGATCTATTACAATCAGCACTAGTATAGCTGAGCTGTGCCTTCGATCACGATCAACAGCTGCTACAGGCACAGTCGCTGGCCTAGTCCCTCATCCTTGACACTAGTGGAGCATCACTGGGCCAAGGACATGGAATACAACCGCTAGCAGAGCTCCTAGGCTCACTAGTTAGCAAGTGACAATTTCTAGACCAACTATTGCATGATTATTCACCATTATTTGTGACTAGCTAAGAAATCCTTATCAATAATACTCCTCTAGTCAGTTATTTATATCTTGATTGTATCTTGTTTGTCAATATATAAGTAGTACAATAGGTGCATGTGCAGGGGAGGCAAGCTATCCCCACAATTGTGACCTACTAGTCAGTATCTAGTGCCCCAATTAAAGGCTGTTGTGCTTAACCTCGATGAAGCAGCTGCTAGTCACTAAGTTACCCATAGCATTGAGTGAATAGAAGTGTCTTAGAGCAATATTTTGTGTCCTGCAAAGGCCAAGAGTGTTTTGAAGTTAGTTTAAGCAAGTTCTCAAAGTTTAAAGTATTATTCTTAGGCCAAAAGCGCCACTAGTCTGCCTAGAAAGTGACTAGTCAAGTGTTTATTCACTTGTAAGACATTATAGGGCCAAGTGAGCCACTAGTTCAAAGCAGTCCCAGTCAGAGCGAGTGCAGTAGCTCAAGTCGAGTCACTATTCATTCAATTGTGTCTTACCAACCCCGCTAGTGCAAGTAGTACACTTGTATAGCTCACTAGTAATAAAATAAAATGTCTTTAAACAACTTTCCTTGATTATTGAAGTCTGCAGAGTGTTTCTATTGTACTCAAAATGCCTGAATTCAATACATTGGTGATAAGTGTAGAGTTAGTGATTGGTTTAGTGTTGTTGGTGTTCATTGCCAGCCTCTAGTCCATTTGCCACTCGCTGTTACTGAGCACATCAACACTCAGGAGATAATTAATACTTTGTGTAACCTTGATCGATGATGCATAGGGCACTGCCATGCTGGTAACTAGTGCTCTAGACCTCAGAATGTCAGAATTGGAGCAAGACCAATGTCTCTGACTTCAGCTGATGCATGCGAGGCCTAGACTAGGAGCTGGTTGTCTTAGAAGACCATGGAAGTCACTAGAAGATATTATTACTAGAAATGTGAGTTGTGCAGTAGGCTACAACTCCGAGGAGATACTAGGTGACATCAATACATGTGGATAGCATGGCTAACTGATGTTGCACTGCTGAGAGACCAGGATCTGAGTAAATGCTAAGCAATGGTGTGATTATGGCAACATGTGTGGGACCCAGGAAAGGAAGTCCCACCAGACAAGAGTTATTATTTAAGGTTACACCTAGTATATAAATACTGTAGAGTAATAATAGTGTACAAATTTCAGACCCCCTGGTTGGAGCATGAAAGCCCTCAGCTTAGCGCTCTAGCTTCAGGATTTGTTTGTAACTTTGAGTAAGAGAATAGACCTTTTATTGATAACATTTGAGTGACTTGAGTATTGTGCATGAGGCATAGAAAGCTAACACAGGACTTGGGTACTGTTTGAGTGATTGGTTGACTTGCACTCTAACCTGAGAATAAGAGATTTGTGTCATTGTGGATGTGCTCTTGAGTTTTGAAGTTTTCTTGTGATGCAAGGTGCTACAGGCAGCAGAGGTTCAAACCCTTTGGTCTGGTTAGTGTTCATGCAAGAGGCCTTCTTTGTAATGCGCAGTGCTACAGGCGGCAGAGGTTTAAACCCTGCGGTCTGATTAGTACACGCTTGAGGGTTCTCATTTCTCAAGCAGCAGAGGTTCAAACCCTTTGGCTTGTGAATGGGGTTTATTTGGTTATTGTGTCTCTGGATTGCATAGGTTCAAACCCTGTGGGTCTATGATCAGTTTGGAAGCTTGAGCACATAGGTTCAAATCCTGTGGCTTGAGTGGACATTTTGTGAAGGGTTTCTGCTTAGAGCACAGGCTTTGAGTCATGTTTAGGGTGTGTTTAAGTTGTTTGTGGTCACCTGTGTGTGTCGTGCAAGACTTATTGAGGGTTTTGTTGGTGTGTGGTGACATGTTGTGTATTGTAGTACACCTTACCTTGAGGCCCAGCGACTTCTGCTGCCCCTCTTGTTAGAAAAGCCTTTGGACTTAGAGAGATCTAGATACACTATGAGTGCTATTGCTATATGTGTGTATCATATATTCTGAGAGTTTAGTTGTTTTGTTTCAATCTGCTTCTATCACATAATATTCCCCCAAGAACTTGAGGGTTTGTGTGTGTAGTGTTGGGTGTGAGTGTGATTAGTGTCTTCAACACTGTTGCATTTCTAGCTTGCACACACAGAGTCTCTTCAATGCATGAGGTAATCAAGAGAACCCCATGCATGGCCTAGAAATAGGCTTTGGCTGATGGAAATAGCGAGCAGGCTTGAAGTCCAAAGCATTCCTTAGTTACTGAGTCTAGAATATGATGCTGTCACCCTCAGAGCAGACCCAAAAGCCAAATATGAAGTATGATCAGTGATTGAGGCTTAAGCAGCTATTGAGTGCATGTGCATGTGCTACTTTGTTGCTTGAGCAAGAGATGTAGATGTCACTTAGCTCTTTAAAACTACTATAAAGAGGAACAAGCAGCACACTGCCTAGAGCACTGTGCCAGTTTGGATGAGGGAGTATCGGCTGACAACAAGTTAAATTACTAAAAAGCTGTTTGTAACAATCACTCTCCTATAGTATAAGTAGAGTAGAAATTCATATAATAAGGCAAGCTACCTACCCCCATATACTGTAATAAAGTTCCAGTTTGGATCTGGACTTGTTACACCACATAAGAGTTAGTAACTTTGAGTCTTGGCTATAATCCAAGTTAGTGAGCTCACAGAGAAATAGAATAAGAGAGAGATTCAGAGGTTACCTGGTTACATCTGAGAGAGAGCTCTGTTCCTTTCCTGATTCAGTGTAAAGAGAGAGATTGTATTTGTACTGGCCTCTGTGTAGGTCCAAGAAGTAGTTTGAAAGGGAATCAGCCAGATTGAGCTGTTCTAACAGTTGCATGAAGTGTGACAGGTGTGCACAGTTGGATCTCGCAGCGCTGTTGTTAGGGTGAGCACACTGTGTGTGAGGACTTGCAGGGATGGTCTTTGAGAATAATTGTGATTTGATTGAGAGTGCTGAAGGCATCTATAGTGACAAGTTTGGGAGTCAGGGTTAGCAACTAGGAGAAAGGCAGTGTTGCATGCAGATTAGATCTTGTGGCACATCATACTTAGCGAGCTCACTGACTGAACTTGGTCATTTTGTGGATCTGTGTGTCCATGTGTATTTGTCTTTTGAAATATCCTTTGCCTTGAGGGTTGCATGGTTCACCATGCTCTTTTGTAAAAGCTTCAAGGAAACAGAGAATTAGAGATCAGCTTGATAATTATAAGTTGTTACATGCATTGTTCTAGCGAGCTCACTGAGATATATTGGGATACTGTTGGTGCACAATTGGAATTAAATTCCTTACTCCCCCTCTGCACTTAAGGAGAATGTGTGTGTGTGCATGTGTTAGTGGGATTGAGTGTGGGATTAGTGTGTGTTCACGCTAGGCCATGCTTAGTTTCATGGGTGCCTATCACCAGAATTAATCTGCAGAAGATGTCAGAAACTATACCATTAGCTGACATGTGTCTTTACAAGAGTTCTCAATCTATGTAGAGCCACAGCCTCCTAGTCAGTGCATCTGCACATGTTGCTAACCTCAAACTAGAGACCCATGTCTGCACTGTGGAAGGCTGTGGGATAGTGAGAGTGGTCAGCTGTACATTGTCACTGTGGACATTTGACCCTGATGCAGATTGGTGTAGCAGAATTGTAGGGTTGACATTTTGTTAATGGAATTGGGGTCAGAAGCATAAGAAGTATCAGATAAGAAAATGAGGACTTCAGAGACAAGACCACAAGACAACCAATTCCAGCATGAGAGGTGCACTAGCAACTGTGGTAAGGGAACAGAACAAAGATGAAATTAAAGTGAGACAGACATCAGACAACAAAAGATCTTGTAGAGTCAAAGATTGTATAGAAAATTCAAGGGCAGCATAAGAGACTTCTTGATGGCTGTCATGTTGAAAATAAGAGATAAAGTAAGGATACATTTCTATTTCATGACCAGAAGCAATAAAGGCAGATAAAGGCAAATAGTTGAGATGGCAGGAGCCCAGGCAACACCAAAGCTGGTTTTGGGGTGGCCTATGGTTCATGGAGAAGCAGAGGGTGGGTGGCTAGTATTCTGCCCTAAAAAGCAAGAGATGCAGCAAGAGGGATACTAGGGAGGGACACATTTTCATGGCATGTTGAAGGGAAGGGGATAGCTGAGTTTAGATGTTCAGATGTTCCTGCTGCAATAGATGGGTTGGAAGAGACAATGACTCACTTTATGGTGGGCTCATTGTACTAGCTGCTTGATGTCATCGGAAAAGGTGCATATGGTATTGTCTGCTTGGCCATCCACCTCCCAACTCAGCACATGGTCACTATCAAGCACATCACACTATTCAACCACCCCATGTTCTGCCTTCGTACTCTCTACAAATCAAGCTGCTGCATCACTTTCACCATGAGAACATCATCTATACTCTGCCCACCCTCACTCCATCCTTTCCAGACCCCTTTCCCTTGTCCACCCCTGTTCTCTGCCAACTCCATGCAACTTGTATGAAATTGCTCACCTCTATGGCCTCCGACCATCCCACAGCCACAAGATGACTGTCTATCCTTATAACCCTCCTATTTATCTAATAATAGCTAGTGACACCTCCCTCTGCACCACCTCCTGGCATAGGCTTCCCTCCACATACATGTCCAAGTCTTCTGCATATGTGAACATTGATGTCCTTGCTGCACTTCCACACAATCACTCCCATCTGCCATCCCCCCAGAGCCACCATTCTTGATAATAGTAGTTTAGCTTGTTGATGAGCCTAGACTTCCATGGCAACAGCAACAGCAACTCAGAATGAGATTGAGTAATTAATGTAGTAGCACGGTGATGTGCTCAGTAACAGGCAGCACACAAATGCAACAAGTGTCTAGATTGTCAATCTAGATACTAAATCACACACACACACACACACACACAATCACCAATGTTAAGTTCGAGGGTGAGTACAGTAGAAGCACTTGTGGTGTACTTAGATATCGATAATCAATTGGGTTTGTTTCAAAACAACTTCGATTTAAGTCTAGAAGTGTTTACATGAGATACACTAATCACAACAGTGAGGTATAAGGATGTGGGGGTTTTTGTAAGGTATAATTTGAGTGGCTTAGACTCGCAATAACTTCATCTAGGAGAGCTGATAAGGCTTTAACTAGACAAGCTTTGAGAATTGAATAATCAAAGATCTAGAGGTCTACAAAGAGCATAATTGCTCTGGAGTACATGGACTCGATTACAACACAAGCACATGCACTTACAACAAAGAACCAAAGTTCTACAAAGAGTACACAGACTCTAGAGTACACTGACTCATTAACTGGTTGAACTTAAAGTGTTCTAGGGCTTATTTCACTTCAACTAGGCAATGTCTTTGGTTTGTGGTCAACTTAGCATGTCTAGATCACTTTAGTCGGTGAGGGAGCATGAGGCCTTTGTATGCGGAGCAGTTCAATTAACTAGCAAGGCACAAATGCGGGGATGACTCTTCTTCCTACTTAGTTCTTCTAGATTACTTATAGCCACCCTTTTGGGGTTGACTTGGTAAACTTAATTCACTTCAGTCAGGGATATGCAATTAAAACCAGTGATTGATTAGGTAGCTATAAGGCTACTAGCACAAATGCAGGGGAATGCTTTCCTGCCATTATATGTCTAGTCACTGCTAATTTATATGATTTCTAGTCTAGGTATAGGAGCTTGTATCTAAAAGTAATTATGGTATGAGCTTTGGGTATCAATACAAATGATGAGTAATTAATTTACAAGGATTGTGCCATTCTGAGGTTCCTATTCAGTTGGATGGAATGACTAGCAGTCATTCTATTGCCAAGGAGTGTCCTAATGGTCTATAGGAACTCCTTGCTTCTCCTTCATGCCTTGCCGCATGGATTCCTATTCAATACTACGAATTATGCAGTATTTCGAGGATGTAACCACCAATGGTGATTGATCGTCAGACCGAGATTGTATTTGCTTCGATCACTGTGCAATCTTTAGCTATCTCAGTGATGAGCCTCCAGGCTCTGTGCGCTCTGAAATCGCGGACACCACTTACAATTTATTGCCTATCTCCCTTATGTGGACTTTCAGTAAACCAAATGTTGCAAGACCAGCACAGGTCGAATCATATTAAATTCCCCACTACACGCAAACTTTCACTTCAATATCTATGAGTCATTGTGCCTCAAGGCACATTGATTGCCAATCCTTCCACAGTAAATTAAACACGCATCATTATTCTAGGCCTTCGCACGTGGACAGAGCCATATGGTCACGTGGATTGACTACGCATAGGCTATACATAGCTATGGATTCTCAAGGAACTATATGGATATGCCTCTACAGCTTAGAAATATAGCAGGAATTAGTGAGCTATTAACTATGGATGAGTAAGTAGTAAGTAGATTAGTAAACCTTCTGAAGCCTTATTAGGCTATGCAAACTTTTAATAAGTATGCACAGTAGAGTAGCATGTAGCATACACTGCATGGAGAATCCAGTATTTTGGCTTAAAATATTGAATTCTATAACTATTTATTTTTTCAATATACTGGATTAAAATATTGAGATAATATTTTTAATATATTTGTAATATTTGAGAAATTTCCAATATTTTTTCAATAAATAAGAATATTGAAATAATATTCAAAATAATCTTTCAATATTCCAGCATGGAAGTTGGAAAAAATAAATAGTTATAGAATTCAATATTTTAAGCTAAAATATTAGATTCTCCATACAGTGATAGTGAACTATGGTTACAAATAGTTCACTATGCTATGGAATACAAGACTGGTATGCTCTATTTCAAATGCATCTGTGCCTTAATACCCTGGATACTGCTGTATTGCCAAATATAGATATGAATTCTTTATAAATATAATAAATACAACTATTTTGGGAAAACATCTTTAGTACTATAGCTCCATGTATGGAAGCAATAAAGGTAAGGAATAGAAGAGGATTGATTGTGTTGCTTATAATCATGGTGGAAGGAGTGGTCAGTTTCTCAGGTTAGAGTTGGAGACATTAGACATGTATAAAATTCTTAATGATGTCTGGTTAGGCCAAGGGGGTGCTGAAATGTTGGCCAGGAACAGGTAGGGACCTGCACTGTATCTTATAGACCGGTAGGACCTAGCATATGGTAGACATGGTCAGAACTAAGTACTTGTGTGCTAGGTAGAAAGGATAACAGGAATACTGACCTTCTGAGTCACCAAGGATATAGTGAACAACTGAGCAGCAGTAAAGTAGAAACAGTATGGAAAAGGTGAAGCAGAAGCTGTAGGTAAACAGGAACAAATACAAGCCGATAAGAATCATAAGAGAGAGGGAGAGGAAAGCTAGATGCGAGACCATACAAACAAGCAATGATGTATCCATCTTTTGATAATTCATCTAGTGAAATAACAAAATAATAATTTTTAGTTTTATATTTTATAATAATGAAAGCCCAGCTCGATGACTATAATGTATGACTAAGCAGGCATCCAGCTTGATGTGTGATGGTCACACAATGTGACAAAGAGTGTCATGATGTGTGACTTTAGTCACAGTCACAATTTCAGAAGATCTAAAGGTACATCACAGTTCAGTTTATTTGCTTTAATTGCTATTTATTAGACCTATCACATTATATCTTTCATTATCTGACCGATCTTAAAACATATTTTATGCAAGTCTAATTGCCATAAGAACATATTAGCCATGAGCTTTTGCTGTCAGGACAAAGAAGTTGAAGTGAGTTCAAAATTCACAAATACTGGAAAAATATAATGATTGCAAATGTCATTCTGGTATACATAAAATAGATTTCAAACAATAACAAGTATGTGCAGAGGTCTACCAATTTATGCTTTGTCAATGATTTCAATATGACTGTTAGAGAGAGCACTGAACACCTGCAATAGTGATGTTCTCTGGGGAATTGGGATACATGCACCATGCCATGGTAAAATTCCATGTGAAGTCGATGGGGGGGATTGTAGTGTTGTACACTGCAGTGTCTATGGTGTTGTTTGTACTCCAGAGGATTGCAGAAGGGTTAGAGGGGCCTGAAGAACTATCACCATCGTCCAGTATCTTGTCTTGACTGATATCTGAACACTGTAGGGCTGGTGTGGCATACTTGATTGTATAATTACATGTGCTACCACAACCTGCAGGTGCATTCCACTGAAAGGCGCTGAGCACCTATGAAGATGTGACGTGCTACACACACCACACTACACTAAACACTCAGTAATTGCGGTTCAAAGGGAGGTATGTTATACCAGGTTACGACACTTTGTACTGTAGTTTACAAGTTCCAGGTGCAATGAATATGATTTGTATAAAGAATATATTGCAGTTTCCACTCTAAGTTCAACGTGTTACTGAACACAAACTTAAACTGATACAGAATAACTGCCTGATGCAGGTTCTGAACTCGTGCTGGCTGCCTGGTGCAGTTTCAATACTGATACATTGCACCTGGTTGCGACTTAAAACACACTGACTGGTTCTGAACTGTTTCTCGGGTCTGACTTTCTGTTTCTAGCTTAAAACTGTTTGCTTGCTTGTCTGTTCTTGCACACACAAAGTGACCAGGTCACAATCTTTCTATTCCAGGTGAGTCTACAACTTGAAGCTCTTAACCAATAAACCCGTACTATTCGCCTGGTAGTGTTCTGGGGGTCAGAAACCTGCTTCCCCACTAGATACATGACCTGTATTTATACTATCCTACTGATACACTATTACCAATCCATTTTACTACTGACTAATATGCTTGCTGACCCAGCCTGGTGAGGATAAATGCTCTACCTGGCAGATATTATCTCATCCACGGCTACCAGGTCGATCAATCATACTAGATCTCCACCAGGTGATCTGATGACTTCCACTGAAATGCTGGGTGATTACACCATGCGAGGCACAGCCTGGACACTTGGTCTACCGGGTAGAATACTCAATCTTCTATCCGAGTGTTGGGATCGCTCGTTTCGAAGTTACCAGGTGAGCCTTTTTGTCTTACAATGTATTTCTTTCTTTCGGTTTCTTACTTGTTGGTACAATGTATCCAATATATATTGCCTGAAAATGTTCGTTTACACACATTTTTAAGGGTATGCACCCAGCAGGCATATCACCACCCAATGAGTGAGTCAGATTGGAAGGAGTGTGAAAAGGCAGCTAGATATACTTAGGAGAGTAGCAGAATTTATTCCTTTGTGCTTTTAGCAAGTGAGATTAACTGAGATTCTAAGTACATTATGCATGCTTATATAGTAGCTGATCTGAACCAGCTCCTGCTCTGATAGCCCTGAATGTATCCTCAAAAGCTGATATTTGACACAAACTGTCGCACTGAAATCCACTGCATGAGCTACTCCAGCATCATCAAGCGCACTCTGCAACACCTTCCTCATCTGGTTTGGTTCGAGAATAGCCATATATGGCTATCCACTGTCAGCCACTCTTCAAGGATAATCCTTCTGCCATCCACTGGCACGGGCGCTTCAGGTTGATAGCTGTCAGCTCCTGGAGCCTAGGCTAGTCAAATTTCCATGAAACGAGGCAGTTTTGTAGCAGATAGCATATGGCCAGGCAGACAATGCATTGCTTGGCAGACGTGTAGTGGATGGGCGGTTGCCCGGGTGGATTCTGTAGGAATTCCATTTTTGAATGGTAGGAAAGTGTGGCTGGAGGAGCAGTGAGTGAAAGTAGTTTTAGCATAGCATCTAGTCGCTGTATCAAGGTGAAAGCTAAAATTTGGTGCACACATAAATGTGGTGCAGCACATCGGTCCCATAACAGTTACCAATCTTTGTAGATCTTATTTATTTCTGACTCAGACTGACTGTAGTATGGACATTGTTATGTTTCTGTTCAGGAGCACCAATGACTAGTAAAATCACCTTCCTTCCTTCCTTTCAAGATTTGACTGGTTAAACATTCCCATTAAGTCTTAACTTTTTTGACTTGTCAGACCAGGTTTCTGTTGGTTGTAAGGGGTGAAACTGAATAAAATCAAGCCAACTGAGATAAGAAGAGAAAAGATGAAGATCTGCAGTATAAATGCCAATATTTAAGCACAGTCACAGATGCATGCATCTTAGTCACAATTGATATTCTTTCTATATTTGTATTAATATAGCAAAATCAATGTGTCTGAGGTCCTACTACTTTATATAGTAAGAACAAATATACACATACACCAGCTATACATATAACCGGAGCGTACCAGTCTTGTATTCCATACTATGCTCACAAATCATGTACTGTGGTTATCAAGCCAAGGTAAAAGTTTGCTTACTTAGCAAGTACAATTCTGTAGTATAAAAGATGACAGACAGTAGATAGAAAAAAAAATTTCCCCTAAAGGATACATACACCATGCATATCACCCAATAAACGTGAATTAAAGTTATTATCTCTGTGTACTTAAGAGATATAACACTTAATGAGCCTTCAAAACTCGTTACCTACCAAGTGTACAATAACTTAATTCATGTCCTCTCATCTAAAAACCAAGCAAGGATATCATATAAAGACTACCTTGTTTGTCATCTTCCCATCGTAAATTCACATACCTGAAGACTTCAAAAGGGTAATCTGTAGCTAGGATTCCAAACTTTTAGTCTCTAACATCAACAGCCTACTGTTCCTACTAGGAACAATACTAATTTGAGTTTCTCTAGTTAAGCCAGCTTCATCTCTGCATTTCTTAGAAAGTACGTGAGTATAGGACAATATATTCTACTGGAACCGTAGCCAGGATTCTGACACCACATAGTTTGCGCTGCATCTAGGTTGCCCCTGCTCAGCATACATCCACATTTACGCATTCCTTCCCTTCTAGGAAAGTTCGCGTATCTACTTTGAGCCTCTGAACAGCCTTCAGAGAATCATAACAAAGCATAGCAATACTTTGCTACACCACTAGGAAGCTATAGTCACCGCACAGAGGTGCAAGACTAGACTCGCTAGAACCTGCCTTCAGATTCTGTGTTTGGTTACACTTGCCATTACAGGTCTTGTGTTTTCTGCATGCAGGAGTCTATAGGTTCATCATCAGCGCCAAGCATTGGTTATTCAGTTATTCCAAGTTTACTCATGTTCTAGACTAAGTTAATTTCATGTGGTGAACCGTTGTGGACTTAGTGATTCTCTTCTAGGTTCATTCAGGTGGTCAAGATGATGAATAATCTAGTCCTTCTGTGTTCTGCTTATGTTTGTAACCAATCTCGATGTGTCCCTTGGTTCCAACTGTAACTAGTCTTGTTTGGGCAGGGAATAGCATTCAGTATTAAAGGCTTATAGAGTTGACTCGTCTAGATGTTGCTTCTAAGTCTGTCCTTATACTGCATTGCTCACTATCTTATGTAGTATTCTAGCTATCAGTGTAAAGCCTTCACTATAGCTCTCTGTACCGCTTGTAGACTGCGTTATTTGATAGAAAATCGCAAAATCTACAGGTAGCCTGATACCAAGCATATCAATGGTAATCAAGGTGATCATGTGTGTGAATGGGTTCAGGACACCTCCATGTAGTAAATCAATTCCTCTATATGCAAGTATACACTGCAACTTTAAGTCGGCAAAGTAGTACTGCTTGGTAGTCAAGTATTAAATGCTCTGGCTGTAAGCCAGTAGGGGTCTCTCAAAACAAGAGAGGATGGAAGCAGGTATGATGTGAATACCATAAATCCATATGAGAAAACATGTGACAAGACTAGAAAATGTCGCTAGACAGTAATCTGAGTGGGGTGAACTATAAAATAGACTAAACAGTCAGCAATGGTCTAAGAGGGAGTGAGACAATAAGAAAACATGGGGTTGGGACTGGGTGTGGCAAAAGAAAATGTGGAAAGAGGTGCTGAGGGTGGAATGGTATGAGAAAACATGAAACTACAAAAACTGGCAATGATACTGGTCATATATGGTGCAATAGTGCTGAAGTTGATGTCGAAACTGGTCTTGTACTGAAATGATCCTATCCTATGTCAAAACTAACCTTCAAGTCCACTTGAGGGATGGTCCTATACTGATACTATATGAAAACTTGCTGAAACTGATCTTAAGTCTGCTCTGAGACTACCCAAGTGGGTGATGATAACAATGGCAAAAGAGAAAATGTGAAAACTCCAATAGTGTGAAAGTGAAACAATAATGGCCTAATAAAAGATAACATGGGTGAGGTATGTCATAGCAATCACATATTGGCACAATATGAGTGTGTACCAATAGTGTTAAGAGCAAAGAGTGAATGTCAAAAGACTCTTCACAGTTACACTGCATGGAGAATCTAATATTTTGGCTTAAAATATTGAATTCTATAACTATTTATTTTTTCAATATACTGGACTGAAATATTGAGATAATATTTTAAATATATTTATGATATTTGAGAAATTTCCAATATTTTTTTCAATAAACAAGAATATTGAAATAATATTCAACATAATCTTTCAATATTCCAGCATGGAAGTTGGAAAAAAAAATAGTTATAGAATTCAATATTTTAAGCTAAAATATTAGATTCTCCATGCAGTGTTAAAAACTGTGGAATAACTCTGGTGAGTTTAAGAGTTGACATGCAATTGAGAATATGCTGGGGTAAATGGTATATTGCTATAGAACAGTGAATAAACATGGTTCACTGGCGATAGACTAGAGTGTGACAATAATTGATATAGACTGTGGTCAATTGGAGATGAATTAACTTTTTACTATGTTTTCGCAAAATTTATATACAATATCTTGATTATTTATGATGACATACTTGTGTATAGCTTTGGCATTGTAGAAAGACAGTCCTGTAATATAAAAGTAGTACACTGGCATATATATCAAAGTCCCTGCAAATTTATTCAATTCTATGAGATATGCTTCATCCAGACAGCCAATGTGATGTTGCCTTGATGGCAGAGAAATATTGGCTTATTTCCCCTTGCAGTGCCTACTACTATGACTATTGCAGCACTATTCCATCCTTTCAACAACTTTCACAAGCTCATCCAACTGCTCCTGTTCAGCTTCAATATCAATTTCATGGTCTGTGCTCTCTATAGTGGATTCTTTGAAGCTGGTCATGCCAACTTCCAAACTTGCTGTCTGAAAATGAAGTGATGACACAGTATTTTCAGAGTCATAGTCATCATTGGAGTATGTCCTACTGCTGCCTAACCAATAAGGAGTGTGGGTGCTACTCCCTACATAAGGTGTTTGATCAATAGCATGAGTATGGAATACAAGACTGGTACACTCTGGTTATATGTATAGCCAGTGTGTGTATATATTTGTTCTTACTATACATAGTAGTAGGACCTCAGACACATTGATTTTTCTATATTAATACATATATAGAAAGAATATCAATTGTGATTAAAATGCATGCATCTGTGACTATGCTTAAATATTGGCATTTATACTGCAGATCTTCATCTTTTCTCTTCACATCTTAGTTGACTTGATTTTATTCTGTCTTTATGTTTTCCTATTCCTCTGCATAGCTGTTTTGTGCTCACACATTCCAGATATTGTGCAGCTGATTGCCTCTGTGGAACTTGTAGGGATGTCCACTGTTACTGTACATACAGTGGAACATTTGCAATCATTATATTTTTTCAGTATTCCTCAATCTTGAACTCACTTCAACTTCTTTGTCCTGACAGCAAAAACAAACAATCCTCTTCTATTCCTTACCTTTATTGCTTCCCTACATGGAGCTACAGTACTGAAAGGGTTTTCCCAAAATAGTCATATTTATTATATTTATAAAGAATTTATATCTATATTTAGCAATACAGTGGTATCTAGGGTATTAAGGCACAGATGCATTTGAAATAGAGTGTACTAGTCTTGTATTCCATACATGAGAGTCTGAGGTCATGGATGCACTCTTGCAATAGCAGCTATGGTATCAAGGTAAAACTGTCCAGAATCTTTGCAAATAAGGAAAGCCAAAAATACAATCAGGGATATTGAGTAGAGAGCTGAGGAATCAGCACTTCAATGCAACAGTGATAAACTCTCCATTGATCACCTGCTCTACTCTGAACTCCAGAAACTGTCAAAATGCGGTAAATAATAAGGAGGCTGCACCATAATGTTGTTGCCAGGACACATAATATGTAGAGTGTTGAGAATAATACTTTAGATATATCCCTATAGTCATAATATGTTTGAATGATTTTTAACACTACATAGACTGTTAGATACACAGAGAGAGTAGATGAGACAGGTTACTTTACCAGATGCAGCAATTGGAAGCAGAACAACAAGCCAGCACTGTCTCCAAACCATCCAACAGCACCAAATCTAGAGTCAGAACAATGGTGAGCTGATGTGGATTATTCCCATCAAGTCACACACACCATATATAAGTCTGTGATAATGGTACTCAATAATGGTACTCATGGTGAATGCAATTTCCTGTGTCAACATAGTTGTGCATTAGAAAACATCAATATTGCAGTCTAAAAGCTTTTCCCATCTATATATTAAGAGAGGTAGTGTTGATGCTGATATAATAAGCTGACTTTGAATTTTCTGGCCATTGTCATACTCAGCCAATGCTGACTGAGTTTGAATTTCATTGTACTGCCATCACTGCCATCTCTTTACAGTGACAAGTTTCAATTTCACTGTGTTGCTGCCTCTGCAATCCCCCCCATGACACATAATTGGCATGGCTGGCACTCAGTGCTCACTGAACATAGACTGTTCACTAACTATGTATGCTGTTGGCTACAAAGTGAATATCGAGCAAGTTTAACAATCATTGTGCAACATTGAACATCAAATGACAAATTAGCAGGTAGGACTAGAAGCCAGGAGACCATTCAAGGACAGGTAAAACATATACATGTACTGACTATGCTATAATTTGGTTATTATGAGGCTTGACAAGGACAAGGCTCAAGCCTTTTGTTAGGGATGTGCCAAATAGATAAAAGTAACTCACACAAGCAGAGGTCCATGGAGTGTGTGGGCTTTAGCGAAGCTATTAGCAATGTCACTCTTGAGCCGAAGCCCTGACTGGATTGCAGAGTGGAGTCTATGGAGAGTGAAGGTTTGGATAGAGTAAAGATAGTCCAATGGAGCAGAGGCCATGGACTTGAGAGCAATAGGATTAGACTTGGAGTCAGAGATAGATTTGGCTAAACCAAGTTGATATTTGAACTGAGTATCTATAAGTACTTCTACAGTATATATATGAGTAGATAATCTGAGTCAGAGTCTGATGGACTCTGGCAGTGGTCTATTCACTACTGGATTCAGGTTCTAGAATTAATATGTGAAATAGTGAAATGAAAAGATAAATGAAATATCAAATGAAGCAGAGTAATGGTAAGTGGTCAGAGGCTACGGAGTCTGATAGCCAGGAATGTTAGAGCTAGGGTTAGAGTTGGAATGGGTGTGAAGCGGAGGCTGGCAGCATGTGTATAACAGTATCCCCCCCCCTCTTAGTGTTCTTGCCCTTAAGAGTGCTGATCCTGATGGCTGATCAATATGGTATGCCTGACAGAATTTTTTGAGTGTGGGAATTTCACTACTTAACTTTATACCACCACCATCTCTCCACCTCCCAGAACTCCCTTTTCCTCATTGTTTGCTATGTTGAGCTCTGTCAAATACCACCTTTATGTCACCCCCAAACCCTATGAGTTGGTGCTGACTTCTGAGGATATTTCAGTCAAGGAGTTTGAGGTGTGGGCTGCTACTGAAGAAAAATATGTGGAAGCTATAGTGAAGCATGCAGCCTGGAAGGAGGCTAAGGCAGCCACAGATCAAGAGGAAAAGTTGAGGTTATCTTGGGAAGCGTGGGCAGCAAAGGTTGAGGCCATCAGGCAGAAGGCAGAGGAGAAAGGAGGGCAAAGGAGAAAAGGCAGGAGGAAGAGCAGCTCTGTTTGTTGAAGGAGCAGCAGGAGGCCATGGAGAGGTAGAGATTGGCAAATCTGAAGGCAAAATTGGATAAGACAGCCATGGATGCCATGGCAAAGAAGAAGCTGCAGAAGGAGAGGAAGGAAAAGAAGGAGAAGGCTGCCACAAATTGAAAGAATGTCACCAAAGTAGAGGAGGGTAAGGGAACAGATGCAGATACTGAGGCAAACATGCCAAAAACTTCAAAGAAGGCAGCCCTCAATAAATTGAAGGATATTCATGATGGGAAGTGGAGGGCAATGGAGTCCATGGTTTCTACTGTGAACAGTAACAAGTGGAAATGACCCACTAAATCTGTGAGTGTGGTGGAGGAGAGCAGAGAAGAGGGAAGAGCAGGGCCTAGCAAAAAAGCTAAAGTGGAATTTACAGACCCTGCAGAGAATGAGGAGGAGTTGGAGGGGAACAGTAAGTGAACTTTCATTGATCCCTGCAGTGTACTGATCAGCTTGTAGGGTATTGTATATGGTGTTGCCAGGATGGTGCTAGATGTTATGCTCATCCTGGTTCTGCAAAGACTACCTGGGGCCATACGTGTTCCCATTGCAAGACCAAGAAATCCATGTGTTTCTTTAATAAGGGCACATCTTCTTCCATTGCCGTTGGCTCTGAGGAAAATTTGGACGCACTTCAAAAATTGACAAGCACTGTTGATGCTCTTGTGAACAAGGTGGACAAGTTGACTGAGAAGGTCGCTTTCCTGTGGGGCCATGTTGGAGACTTTGTTGATGACTACAAGACTGAGTCTATTGAGTCTCCTGAGGATATCCTGTCAGCTTCCGATGTGGATGAGTGGGATGCATCTTGTATCAAATTGCATGATTTGAAGGGGGTCAACTCTGAGGCCCTCTGGCAGGTTATGCAGTGGCATTTGGACAAGGATATGGTGCAATTGTGGGTGAAGGGGCTGGCAGAGCCCAAGAATATGGACGCAAATGATCCCTACGAGCTTAGCAATTGCAAATTCTGGTACAGTCTCAGGGGCCCAGAGAAATTGGATGAAATGAATTTAAAACATGATTACTTCCAAGCCATGCGAAACGAGTTCTACAAGTTAGGCAGCTGCCAGTCTGAGTGGAGGATTTGGAAGGCCTACCTTTGCAAGCATGAGTGCGAAGAATTCATGGTAGAGAATTTGGATCTGGTGGAGGAGGTTCGCACTGGGAAGGTACACAAGGCGTGGAAGCCATATGGATCAGACTTGGGCATTGAGGCTCTTGACAAGTTATTTGTACTGGCTGATAATCCTGTGGCACCATCTATGGATGGGGATAAGGAGAGTGGAGAGAGTGAAGAGGATGAGGAAGGTGGTAGTGGTTCAGGATCTGCAGAGGATGAAGGAACTGGGGCTGCAGTAGTGGCTGAGAATGTGGACATGGATGGAGTGGTGAACACCATGGAAGCCGCTGATGCCTGATCTCCTTTGGACACCATTCTTGATAATTATTTATATGCATACATGATTTTGTATTTTGTATTTTGAATGCATCCAGGCCCCACAGGCCTATATCTTGTTGACTTGTAACTTGGAAGAGTGAAAAGAGTAGGAATTTGAAATAGAAAGCAAGAAATGAATGTGAAATACAGAGCACAGTTTCTGCTGGAGTCTGGTCTCGATTAGGAAATGAATTTGTAATAGTTTTTGTGGATTCTATCTGAAATAGAAGAGGTCGGGGCTGTTGGAAACTGAGATGAGAGTGAGTGGGGGAAGGTTATTACAGAAGCAGAAGTTAGGTAGTGGATTTTCAGATGGTGACTTTGGCTAATGGTCCTAGTTTGTCTGGGTAATGATGGTGGAAATCTTCAATGAAATTGTCAGCAGAGAATTCGGTGGCTGGCAACTAAGCAAATTCTTTGTCAGTGCATTCATAGCCTAACCATTGGATCCTGTAGAGAAGAGGGCACTAGAACCAGCAGTCAAGCTTGGAGTCTAGGATCTGAGCTATTTCATACTGCTCTTCACCATTGACTTCCACCAGAAGCAGTCCATGGGAGTATTAGAGGCCACAGCAAGCCTTCATAAATACAGCAGGTGGATTGGGTGAGTCGGGCAGGTCGGGTAACAGAATTGTGACCTGAGCCCAGCCCAAGCATATCCCAACCCAGCAACCCAGCATGACCTGGGCTACCTGGGCTGTACACTAGATGCACAGTATGTGGAGATACCCAGAATGTCCTTCAAGCTTAACTGCACCCTTGAACTGTACTTTACTAGCCAAGGGCTGCTTCACCAAAGGAAGACTCCAGGCTAGTTGAGCCATCACACACATGTGTCAAGCCTGAGGGTAGTCTATTTTGATGGCAATGCTGGGACAAACAGGCAAGAATGGCATGACCGCATTTACTGAGATTTGCCAGCAGTTCAGTGCATTTCATCTCACAATGATTCCTACCAGGTATGTGTGGGGCTTGTTGCTCTTTCATAATGTTGATATTTGCATAGAGTGTACAAGCCAAGATGGTTCATGTCTGCTATACATTGCATACTGCAAGATGCATATCTTCAATGATATCAGGGTGAAGAAGGTGGTCACAATGCATTGGGGGTGAGCACTCTTTTATGCCCTTTTGTAATATGCCTATTCTCTTTTAGGACATGAATACTAACAAGGGAAGATGTTATCAAGCCATGAAAGAGTCTGATGAAGAATGTAGGAAGATTGGTATAGACGAGTGTAGGTTTTCTGTCAGTGATATCAAGGAGACAAAGCATTTCTATTGGTATTTACTATGATGTGACTGGCAGTACATTCCAATCGAGATGGAAGGAGGCAGGAGTTCTAATCTGTCATACTCTTTGAATCAGCTATCTTTGTTGGTCTCAATGCAAGGAACACATACATGAGACAGAAATTGATGGCTCCAGCAGAAAAACAATTGGTAGAGATTCATGAATCATTCAGACCTGATGAAATGAACCCCAGACAGACATGGTAGCACTCGTTATTTCACTGTCTTTCCTGATAAGATGGTTATCTTCCTAGAGTTTGGCCATGCAACAGTTCTGAAGCATGATGTGGTGACAAAAAACACCAAGATCTTTAACAATTACTATTTGAATATAGAGAATTGAACCCAGCTGGGACAGGGAATAATACCCAGCTGATTATGCCATATCTGAGACATTTGAATCAAGTGCCAACTGGTCAGAATGAACATGAGTGTAAACTCTGTAGTGCTCTACTCATTGATCGGAGGTGTGGTTTCTATTGTGCTGTGGCAGAATTGAGATAAGGATCAGTATTTGAGTGTAGATCTCACTGTGGAGATCATCAGTCTTAACATGAGCTGAGAACAAAGTGGACAGGACCTGCAATATACACTCCTCTCTCAAGGAATTGAATCATCGCTGTTAGCTGACAAGAAAAAGTATGATTTTCAGATTTGGCCTCGACATTGAGAGAAGGTGTACTACCTGGTTTTGGTCTCCAGGGGTAATGCTGAGAAGATAGCCAAAAAATATATATTTAGGACAGCTTTTGTCACTTCAGTTATTTCAGGTTTCCTCCATACTTGAACCCTCTAATAAATAGAGAACCTAGAACTGAGAGATGTTTCTACAAAAGGAACTATATCAACTTCGGTGATAATTACATGGGGAATTGAACCCCAGGTCTCCATGGGTAGTATAGCAGTTGCTGCTATACTATATCTGGATGGAGAATGTTCAGAAACACCAGGGTTTGCTCATTCATCTGTTGACATTCATACATTGGCAGATACTTGAAGGAATTTCATAGAATCAAGTGAGAAAGAGGAACAATTGATGAAACCATTGGAACAGAGAGGTGAGCAACAGTTAGAAACACACACCCCAGTGGGTAGGTCCAGGAAACTGTATTGAGTTGAACAGTTTGTTCCATCCTGTGATGATCAGCAGGGTGATCTTTGCTTTGTAGCTTACTACATAGCACATGCATGTAAACAGGCAAGTTGACTTTCAGATATTTGCACCCTAGCAAATTGAACCCTGAGTATCCAACAAGCCATATGTGATAGGGAACAAGTCAGCATGAACCTATGTCTGTAAGAGCAATAAAAGAATTTTGGGGATAGGCCCTCATTGTCATTTATTTGGTTTGCTGATGTTGACTAGCATGAAATGAAAAAGGCAGATGATTTTAAGAAATATCATGAACACCCTAGGGAATCAAACCCCAGTTATCCAACTTGCCATTGGAGTGAATAAGCCACTGGAACATGTATTCAAGCACAAGAGGATGGTCTCATATTTTCAATTGTGTGATGGTTAGTTGTTTCTCTTTTTCTGAGGTCAAGTAGGAGCATCTGTTAAGGCAAGGCCTCTTAAAAATAGAATCCCCAAGAGAAAAATTGATTGCTCTTGAAAAAAAAACCTTCTCCCAGTGAATTTGTACTCAGGGAATTGAACCCCAGAGTTTGGTGTGTAACATTCACTGTACCATCAAACCAGAGCAGCATTGCTGACTCATAATTGCAGTCCATGTTGAGTTCATGTGCTTGCTTGATTTGGAATCATTAGCATTATTTCTTTCTTTTCACATGTATACATTTTACAGCTATGCGAGTGTGGGCAAGAATTAATACCCTGAAGCTGAATTCATATATGGGGAATAGAACCCCCTCCCTAGAGCGGGTCTTCCATCATAATATTGCCACTTAAAGAGAAGTCAAGAAAACAAACTATGACTGTTAGCCTCGGATCAGCTGCTGCTTTCATTTGTGAGCCAGGTTGGGTGCACGAACACTGGCAGTTAAAAACAAACAAATTTCATTTCATATTGGATGTAGGGAATTGAACCATCTCTGCTAGTAACATGCTATTGATTGAACAATATCCACTGGTTGGAGAGAAGGAAATAGGATAAACAACAAGTCAGCCAGATCAAAAGCTTAGGGCTACAATTGATCCCCCAAAAAAATACAAAATTGACACACAAATGTAGGATAGAGGGCAGAGCAGTGTGATAGATATAGTGCTCACCATTAAAGCTGGCACTCCTTCATGGCATAGAACAGGGGCAGTTGACCTGCATCCTGCCAAAAACCAAATTAGATACAGATGTCCCATAAATAGAGCTGAATATCTAGTTCTAACATGTGTCATTTAAGAATGTCTGTGCTAGGATGGAAAGAAATCCAATGTAGGGAATGGAACACTGAATAGTAACCCCGAAGTGTGGTCTGAAAACTATAAAACCATATATACAGAATAACTGACTAAGGTCCTACTTTAGGTAGAGACAAGACTTGGAATTAGTTGATATTCATTGCAATACCTGGAAAATAGGGCGAGGGCTACTGGATATGAATGCAGACGATGCCTGATTAGACAGCCACGAGACCAGTAGAAAGGAAACCATTATGTGGAGGAGTTCCCTCATACCTGTGCAGTGACTCAGTTGAAGAAAATAGGAAACAAGGCAATGGAATGCAGGTGGTGGAGAAAGTGTAAGTCAACGAAGAGCGACAGCAGAAGGACCAGCAGTGATAGGCTTGTGACCAGCCATGCATCACCACGTGGCTGCACTTGTCACTTTGGCAAAGTGGCTGGTCAAATTGGGTACAAATTTGGCAGGACCTGCCAAAAGTGAGTCTGCACTTAGTTTTTTTGGTGTCCTCAACATCAAAAAAAAGTGTCAAAATTGATATAATAAAAAATGGATATTTTTCAATTCTAAGATGATTGAGATCAACATGATTTTTTTTGGTAACATAAAAAAATTACAAGTCCCTCATGCCCAATGGCCCACATTATGTACCTACAACATTTTTTCTCTCTCACCACACTGTTGATGCCTCATCCGCATTCATAGGCTGGACCCTGGAGACAATGGGTTCATTTATGATGATACAGATTCCAAAGCAGACATTGATGTGGAGGCAGATGAGCATGACAAGCCCTAGCACTAGATACAACTTAGAATTTTCTCATGTACCAAAAAAAAACATGCTGGCTTCAATGCACTTAAAATTGAAAATATCTACTTTCCATTATATCAATTTTGACACTTTTTTTCATAATTATACAATGATGAAAACTTAAGTCTAGAGTCACCTTTGGCGGGTCCTGCCAAATTTGTACCCAATTAGACCAGCTGCTTCGCCAAAGTGATAAGCACAGCCACATGGTGATGCATGGCTGGTCATGAGCCTAGGCAGCATGACAGAAGCTTGTCACATCATCCAATAGGTATATGTCATCATTGCCGGTCACTTGCACAGACCCACCATGAACCAAAGCTTGAATCAGTACATACATTGTTCCTTTGTACAAGGACAGCTCGCAGAGTTAGCACTGCTTTATATACAGCTATGCTTTCTACCACCTCCATCTGCATCGTTGATGAGGAAAAGAAAGAAAAAGAACATTGCTGAGCATGTTGAACCTCTGACAGGCATTGAATATTTGTGGTTCCAAATCCACAGTCAAGCGCTAGCTAGAGGATGAGTGGTAAGATAATTGCACTGATCAGGGTGCATGTTTGTGCTCCTGGCCTTTTGTCATTAATTGTTTGATAGCTTACCTATATCACACGGGATGCACAATGCATGAAAATAGCCATCACATCCTTCAAGCTTACTTGCACTCCCACCCAGTGTTTCACCAGATGGGGGGTGCTCAACCAGGGAAAGACCCCTGGTTGAGCTGGGCTGTTGAGGGTGATACATTGTGTACCAGTAAGATCCCCCAATACCTTTGGATGCGACACATTTTCACAGTTCTTTCAATGTTCATTGCCAAAAGAAATTTCCAAGGCCGCAAGAACTGAATGCCGCCACAAAGATTGGTGAACAAGTGATGGGTTGTTCAGGGTCAATGCGCAATTGACGTGTCATGTCTTCTCCTTGTCTTTTTCACTTGTCTTTCCTCTTGTCTTTCCCATTATATCCTCCTGTTAGATATTTGATATTTGATCATCATTTTTGTCATTGTCTTGTGCAATTTCCCTTATATACAGACTGGCAAGCAGCAGCAATCCTCACCCTTGTACTCACTGCTCACAGTACATCGTAACACGTAGATAATTTCTTTCCCTCCCACCTCCCTAAACATCAAAATCTTATTTCTTATTTAGTCTACAGTCCCTGTATCCTGCAGCTGGCTTGGGTTGTCCAATTCAGGTGCCTGAGAACTCGGTTCTCTGCCGCAAAGAACAAGAAACCATTTTGATATCCAGTGTTCGGTAATGTTCAGCACTGATCTTCTGATGGCCCTTAAGATGATCCCACTTACAAAGCAGGTACAAGGGCTGACACATCCTAGTATGATCATGCTCAGATCTGAAGTGTCCTTATCTGTGACCATTCACCTTCTGTCATATTCAACAATAACCTTGGCATGTTATATAATTGACTAAATTTGATATCGAACCATGGCCTGCACACGAGCTCCTCCTGTTGAAGTTTGAGCATGGTAAGGGACGAAAAGAGCAACTTGTTTAACCTATGTATGTCAACATGATGGTAAATGGTAAAGAAAGGAAAGCTGCGGGTACGGTAAGTAACAGGTTCGGAGCCAGTTGATGCGGAGGGCTTGTACAGCCACCAGTAACTCCAATACCTCTGGAAACTTCTGAAACTTACGATTCATTCCTTTATCTCCCCCTTTTTCCTGGATCACAGATAGATCCCTGGTGATACTTTTTCCAATCACTGACAAGTCCGACAGCATGCCAGCAATGTAAGTTGATCACTTCGCGCTTGGCTTCTATTCGTTTGAGTTCCTGATACTTATACCCCAACTAGAGACGAATCAATTCATATGGCACTTGATTTGTGCACCTGGAATGGGGGCTACTTGATGAATCCTCTGGACAGTCTGAAAACATCATTATAACTGGAGGTGGTAAATCATCCAATGGCAAACCCCATATACTGACTGATATCAATGTTCTCTTCAAAGAGTCATATATCATTGTCGTCATCACCAAAAGCTGAGCAAACCTCTTGACCTGAAGTCTGGACTCCAGGATCAGAACAACGATCACAACTTGCCTCGATTCCTTCCTATACCCATGAAGGTCATTGCACCAGAGAAACCTGCTTCGATCCATAATATTGTGCCAGTGTTGTATTCCCTGATGAAGCGGAATGTCACTCACAAGTCACACTGGCGTATCTGTTCCACTAACCGGACCAGTCGACATCCTCTCACAAGGATTCATCTCTCATTCGCAGGGCCTCAATGTCGCAGACACCAGCACCGTTTTCCTTATCTATCTGGGCGGATTTCTGAGGCTGATTCTATTATACATGTTTCCAGACATGGCATTAAAGAGTCTTCCATTTCCTATGTCCAGTCCCATTGTCGCCATCTGCTACTCTTAGTTGCTCTATGCCCTCCATGTATGTGCACCTACGAGTACATCAATACATATAGTGCTATATAATGATAATGATAAGATTTTCCCTTGCTGTTCTCAATTTATCCATGTTCCTGGATGCTTCCCTCCCTCAGATATGCTGATGAGGAGCTTTTGCTGACATTTCCTCCAACAACTATTTACCCGAGATGCCAGAGCAAGAATAATGGTAATACTAATTAACACTTTGGCAGTGTGTGAAATGAGACCATATATCGTACAGCACAGTTATTGACAAAGCACCACCTTAAATATCAGTTCTACCATGGCGAAGCCAGCCTTTCCCGCTAATGAGTGTCTCTTGTTATACACACCTTTGCTTCTCCCGTGTAAGATAAGCGCTGTGAGCTCATTGGAATATGTATATTAAATAGGGACTCAGGAACATAAATTTTTCCTTCCCCATGAACAATGCTGTGAAACTTTCCAGTAATTTCACTGGCTAAAGTGTCTCATGGATACTGAATACCTGCTACTTACCCAGGACCTCAAGTATTGGACTCTCATTTACTCAAACTTTGGGATAAATCTAATTCATTTCAGATTTGATGGTCTCACTCGTTCTTTTCTAGGATGCTATGGTGCAAGGCACTTAGTCACATCCCCTGATGTGCAGTGGCCAAATTCCTGGAGGGAAATTTTTTGAAAACTTGCACAGTGTTTTACCCAAATTTGGCAGTAGATTTGATAAAAATCCATTTACAATGCACCCCAGCAATTAAGTACGTTAAATAATTGAGATGCCTCAGTATTCAAACCGGTTTGACAAGAAAAAATTATTCAACAGGTAGAAAATTTTCCTGTTTTATGATCAAATTTGGGTCAATTTGGGGCCTAAACACAACATCGGATACCAGGAAACAGTGGGAGAGGCAGATATTACCGTATATAGAGGCTACAGCCTGCTGATCTGCCATGGCCAAATTGGTCCCAGATGACATTCTGTATCTCAGGCTACAGGTAATTTTATCAAAATTCCTCTTGCCAATCATCTTGTCTTATTGAAAGAAAGTGTTTGGTGAGAGCAAAAAAACGACTAACTCCGGCTTTGGTTCCTGGCTTTGCACAACAGAGGCGGTCACTAAGCGCCTTGCACCATAGAAACACCCGCAATCAATCCACAGCATCAACACACTGTCACAGTCAACACTACATTCTGCCCTAAATTCGCATGAGAGTCCGCATGAGAGCACAATGGCACACCCATCGTGTGGAAAACACAGAACGAACGACTGCGGTACCTTCCATTGAACATATGTGCTTATCATGTCCTGCGGCCACCACAATATGTCATAGGTATGGCACTACAACATCCTACAACGTATTACCTATAAAACCTTGTCTTCAACCAGCAACGTTCTTCTCCCTAGCTCATGATCTACCCCTGAACATGTCCTCCGAGAAAACAAACTGCTATAGAGGCTCATTAAGAGTTTCATGTTGCTTTGCTACCTCTCTCTCTTTTGTCATTATCATTGCAATCACATGCATTGCTCTCATTCTCAGGCTACATCCTGGTGGAGAGTCATCATATACCATGAAACTGAATTTAACGGGTAATAGAACCATAAGAGTCATGGCCCATTCCTTGATATCCACCACTCATTGCAACGGAAGATCTATCTCAGCACTGCCTTGGTCTCAGCCGATATGCCTCAAACTATTATTGTAGATTGGCTCATCGAGAATGATACCTGCAAGTTTAATTGCCCAGAAGTTAACATCTTCTTTGACACGTGAGCCCTTCTGTCTATGGTTCTCAGAAATGTACGATGTGAACAATCCCTTTCATAGAAATGTATTGCCTAGAGATTGCGACAGTCCTTCCAGTAACCACAGACCCATGGTCCCTACCTTCATATGGAACGCCACTGTCGGCATGACTTTGATCAACCATTCAAGTTATGACATCCTGGGCGACTCCCCCACATTCCGCACGAAATTCAACATCTACCCAATTTTCAACTATTTTCAGGATAGGTTATATATCAGACACAGATCTCTGACCTATTATCCTTTCGACGTGTACTACACTCTTTGGCTCACAATGTTCATCTTATTCATTAATGTTTCAGTTACTGGTCCAACATATTTGCTTTTGCTCGAGAGGTGTCAACAAACAATTCTGTCAACCTAGTCCTTGGTTCGGCATATCCACTAATCGTGTAGTCCTCCTCTCCCCATCTCATCTGATGACCTGACAGGATTTCTTTCAGTGACCTCAAAATTACAACTCACATTATGCAGCAAGAACCCCCTTACATGGACGACATGGACATTAAAGAAGGGGTTATCCGTGCACACATAAGTCTCCAATGCAGCCCACTTATTATTGGATACTGTTTGGTCATTACCGCCACGTTTTGTTCAGTTTTTATTCTGTTTCTTCATTAAATGTTTGAGCTCATGCATTTTCATTATATGGAAAGGGATGATTACTACTATGATTTGCTTTATAATGATCACAATCGTGGTCTTTGGATACTGACAACGGAACGAGATTGTTGTAGTCCCCGTAGGGACTGTGTTCACCTTTACACAACTAAGATCCTCGATGCCCGGTGCTCCCAAAGGTTTTGGTGTGTCGGTCATGTCAGGCTTCCTCTTCAGGGCAGTTGCTTAAGTAGCAACCCCCTTAGGCTGTATCCTTGGTAACTCCTCCAGCCTGTTTCATATCGATGGCTACCATTTGATTTACTTCTTTCCGACCCAGATTATCTTGGGCTGCTACCATGCCTTATCCTGCTGTCGATTTGCATATGTTCTTGACAATTATTATCATCCAAATATTCATTATTGTTCTATAATAGGCCATGACCATGGTTGGCATCTACTTGTTCACCGACCCACATGATTCGTCTCACGAAACCTTCACCTGGGATGAATTAGGTCAGCTTTTATGAATGGTCTGATGAATCGATACTCAATGAGCTTTCAGTGAATATGCTGCGTTTTCTTATCCGACGCATGTGTAGGACTGTCAGTGAATGGGCACAATGTGGTCGACTTTGCATACGGATGGCGAGATGGAGAACATCTAATGTTATTGAGATTCCCTCAGCTAATCTTGATGGATTAACAAGCACCGAAGCCGGCTAGTATTCTACGTGCATGTACATGCCAAACAAGAATATTGGTCTCTAGAAACTGGGAGGGAGAGGAGTTTAAGATCGGACTGAACAATTGGTTTCTGCAATTTTTATTGTCATTGCTGTCAATGTTTCGCAATGGTCAACTGGTTTTTTATAAGTTTATTACCAAAAGACGACACGTAAGCCTGTGTGCAGATGAAGCAGAAGGAAATTATACTGGGAATGCCAATCATTTGGTTAGGTGACCTAGAGAAGGCGCAAGTCAAGGCGGATAGACTTATTATATCCCCCAGGAACCGCTCATTGAATTCGTTGACCTCCAGGATTTCAACCACCTCCATGCTCACTGTTTCCAAATCATTGTGAAATGAAGGAAACGTAGGAATACAATGACTGAAATCCTACAGTGACCCGGATGATAAATCGCCGTTGAAATTTGTTGTAAGTTTATCAATACGTTCGATTTGTGAAGGAATTTTCATGACATCCACAGCTCAACCAATCAGTACTAGTGTGCATCCGCTCGGTTGTCATCCAGACTGACGAGCTAACTCTTGCATTTATATAGCTGACACTTTCCCAGGAAAAGTCAAACATTTTTCTTCAAGAGCTGAAGGACACTGATGGGCACAATCTGGCGCTGATCTCGTAACCGAATGAGGAACAGGTGAAGTAAGGCAAACAGGTTGCCCTGCGATTCATAAGATCTCAGAAGCTCAACAGATTACATGTGCGTACACGTTATTCTAGTTCAGTTTCATGCTAAATTTATGACATATCTTCGCCGTGTATAATCACGGCAGCAAGGACAAGATGAGGATCAACGATACCGACGTATTTGGCATACACTTCAAGTAGGTCACTTGAATCATGTTCGCAGTTATTATTTCTCTCTTTAGGATCAGCCCAAGATCTCAATGGCCTTCTTCAAGACTACAACCATGAGAGATGGCAAGATTTAACCATTAAGATGTCGCAGACTCGCCAGAAGTGTGATTGCCAGGTCTCTCTCTTGTCTCGTCTCTTTTCCACCTCTGGAAGAGTTTTCCCGCACTGAGCATACAGACAGGGGCCAGATAACGTGGTTGAGGCAATGTGTGTTTCCTCATTGTGTTGCCGTCAAAACACCCTGGGAACGTTGGACTGTCGGGGGATGAGTGCCAGGTATCCTGCCTTCAAGCAGATCGGCGACAGGTTTGGTGGACCTCATGTGTTGATGATTCCTATTGGTCAATAGTCATGCATTGGGGGTGGGCCTGCATTCATGTATTTTTCGGTGTTCGAAAAAAAAAACACACTGTATCTGTATCTGAAGAGGAATGGGAATATAGGGAATAGAATCCCTTGCCAATGACGCGCGAGCGGTTAGGCCATATCCACTAGTTGAAGAGACAACAATTGAGCTAATTTGGTGTGGAAGAATCATGGGGTACGTTATCAACAACAAAAAACGGAAGATGTGAATCAAGCCAACAGGTCAGATAACGGGAATTGAATACATAGTCAAAGTGGACTACCTATTATGCCATATCTGACTTAATACTAAGATGCAGAAATCCACATTCCGCACGCGGCACAAAGATGCAGGTACCAAGGACTACTATACAATGGAAACAATTCTAGTGTAGTGAATCAAGGCCAGTAGACGATACGACGAACTGCCAGAAAAATATTCTCCTAGGACCGCAACCACTCGTTTAGTCGACGAAGAGAATTCGCAAGTTGAGGCCGTCACCACCCGCATGAAGCATAGAGAAGTACCTGCAAACCTGTCAAAAAGGTTTAGTCTAGGTTGGCAGGGCACTCGGATATAGGGAATCGAACCCCGCAGGCTCTTGGGAAAGATAGCCATCAGGCCATAGCTGAATAATGTCGAAGAGTAGGTTAAACGGGTTGGCATCAGGGTAGATGCTTAGGATAAGTCCTCGTCGCCCTGCTCCCATGCTCTGATATATGATTTTCCTCCACATCCAGGCGTAATAGACAGGCTGCCCAGCGCATGCTTTCTACGCCTGGAACCTGATATCATTGGTGATGATTGGCTAGTTTGAATACTTCTTCCTAATGTCGGCTATGGAGGAGGAACAAGAGCAAAGCAACATGGGCGTCAAGCAGCCATTTTTCACATAATTGCGAGGGTACTGTCTGACCTAGCTACAAATGCGAGGTACAGTGAGGTAATACATATCTTGAATTTGATGTGGTGCTTGCCATTACCACTATCCATCCTCCTGCTACATACACACCCCACGCAAACAACACCCAATGGACATGGACACTCGACGCATCGGAATGTTCCTTTCAAGTCAACTGGTCTTGCTTGCTGTTGTTTCACGCTCCGAATAATAAACGGTCACAGGATAGGTTGAACCTTGGTGGGACTCGGACTCAGAAAAATATATGCCTAGAAAATATCATGATTCGTATCCTCCAGCTGTTGCACCATGTACGATTGTGGCAATATGATTGTGCTCAGGAGCAATAAGAGACTTCAATGTATCTCAAGGGTAGAGTATACACAGGCCGAGTACCTTATTCGATAATTTTGAGGCGGGTACGACTGGCTGATCCCGGAAGAAAATAATGTACAAGATATATTCATCTTTATGATTCATAGCAAGGGAATTGAACCCTGCTCAGGCCTGAGCACTGAGCTTTGATGCTCGCCATTTGCTGTTGCACTAGACAGGGATGGGTATTTAGAATAACGTAGGGTTTAGGATTCATGGGTTTGCTCTTTTTCCACATATATTTTTGGGCATGAAAAGGAGACATATTCTGCTGCCGGATTCGCATATAGGGAATTGAGCCCCTCCAGAATATTGATTTTGAGTCACAAAATATTGTACCTAGAGGGCAAGACTGGTAATGCATGCCTCGGTTGCTCGAACGTTGATGGGCCTTAGACTTCCATGGCAACGGCAACACCAACTCGGAACGAGATTGGGTAATTAACGTAGTAGCACGGCAATCAAGGCGATCGTGTGTGCGAGTGGTTCGGGGCACCTCCGTGCAGTAGAACAATTCCTCTATACGCAAGAATACACTGCAACTTTAAGTCTGCAAAGTAGTACTGCTTGGTAGTCGAGTACTAGATGCTATGGCTTTAAGCCGGTAGGGATCTCTCGAAATGAGAGGGAACAAAAACGGGTATGACATGAATACCACGAATCCGTGTATGAAAACGTGAGACGAGACTAGAAAACGTTGCTCGACGGCAATCGGAGCGGGGTGAACGATGAGAGATAGACTAAACGGTCGACAATAGTCTGTGAGTGTGCGAGGCGATACAAAAACGACGTAGGGACTGCGCGTGGCGAAATAAACGTGGAACGAGGTGCTGAGGGTGAACTGGCGCGAAATAAACGTGGAACTACGAAAACTGATGGCGATACTGGTCCTATACGGTGCGAGGGTGCTGAGTCGATGTCGAAACAGGTCTGGTGCTGAAACGATCCTATCCTATGTCAAACTAACCTTCAAGTCCACTCGAGGGACTGATACTATACGAAAACTGGCTGAACTGATCCTAAGTCTGTTCTGAGACTACCCAAGTGGGCGACGATAACGATGACAAAAGTGAAACTGTAAAAACTCCAATGGTGCGAAATTGAAACGATGACGGCCTATAAAAGATAACGAGGGTGAGGTATGGCGCGGCGATCATGTATTGGCGCAGTATGAGCATGTACCAATAGTGTTAAGAGCAAAGAGCGCGTAGCGAAAGACTCTTCACAGTTAAAAACCATGTGATAACTCTGGTGAGCTCAAGAGTCGACGTGCAATCGAGAATATGCTGGTGCAAACGATATATTGCCGTAGAACGGTGAATAAACGTTGTTTACTGGCGATAGACTAGTGCGTGACGATAATTGACATAGTCTGGGGTCGACTAGAGATGAACTGCCCTGTAACTACGTTTTCTAGCTAGTTTTTATACTACAAGTACGAATTTATAAATAGAGTAGATATGCGAGTCTTAGTAAGGCCGTAAAGCCTTGGCTTTGTAAAAAGTCGTAGGAAACATATGGTCCTTGGTCTTCTAAAGTAACAGCAACTCATCGACATTGCCGCGTATGGATGTGAACCGTATGGTTTTGTTGAGCGATGCACAGATTGTTAGGTGCTGTTTAGCTGCGGATTACTGAGCAATAGTCGTCGTGCTGAGGAGTACACGTGGGGCAACGTTTTCTCGAGGCCTTGGCGAAGTAACAGCCTTAGTAAAACACGGTCTGTAGTTGCCGTAGCTCCAATTGTCGTAGCTGTGAGGGTACTCGCATCAATCACGTCATTTTCATTAAGTGATCAATGAGCACGTCAACTGGGTGCTTCTGAGTGATGTGTCAATTCCATATTGGGGTGATGGTCGATCGAAGGTGCCTTGCCGTGATGAAGTACGGCAATAATGATGCGTGGCAAGATGGGATGGATAGCAAAGCACGTAAGGAGTGGTTGCCGTAGGATAAAAGTGGTATCAATGTGCGTGCAATCATTGGTTTGCTGAGAGGCCGTTGAAGGGATAATAGCGTTAATTAGCAGGTAAAATCCGCGAATTCTGAGCATACAGAGCCTGGAGGCTCATCAACGTGCTGTACATTTCATTTGTGAATTTGGCAATCCAACACGGGACTGTTGTGGTGAAGAGAAACGAGTGGGAGGATGGGGAAGATTAAAGGACGTGCGTGCTGAGAGCAATGCGGAAAGTGCCGGCAGCCCGGCCGATCGTTATCCCAGGACTACGTCATCATTGCCAAGACACTTGCGCCTTCCTTGTACAGATACCGAAGAAGAGCTCGAAGACTGAGCACTGCTTCATATGTCATCAACGAGGAGGTCAGTTAGTACGTTGAAGTTGGGGAATGCACGGGAGGACGTATATGCTGAGCATGGTGCATGTTTGTGCTCCTGGTCTTTTGACGCTGATCGTTTGCTAGTTCAACGGCACCGCCTCACCTAAAGTCGGAGCGACTTGTATTCCTGTAAAGCCAATGACATCGGGCAGGCGACATCAAAGCAATGTGGTTGGCCTACGTGTGGTTTCTTGTTGATCTGCCATTGGTTGCTGCACTAGGGAGAGCCATGTTCGACCCTATGCTCAGTGACAGACACTCGCCTAGTTGGTGTCTTGGTCTGAAGACGTACACTAACCCGCCGCACAAGAATCCAGAGGCTGATGGAGTCGTTATCTGGGTGAGCAGCTCATTCTTCGATTTAGCCGTTGCTAATGTGTATCCTTACAACCAGCATGCGTCGTTCTCTTCAGCCCTGTCTCCTGCTAGACATGCTCCTCAAACATACCCGCCCACCTGATATCACCCCTCTACTCGGAAACAAAGACTATTTCGAGCCGATGGGGATACTTTGAGGTCACACACAATACACTCGACTGGTAGGACGACCGAAGCGTAGAGATATCCAGAAGTCCTTCAAGTTCACTCGTACTCCCGCGCAGCACTGGACCGGTTCAGAGGGCAAGACTCCGAAAGTTTACTCAGCACATTGGACCTCTGAGTACTTATGAGCGGTTGAAGTATGTCATCGTCATCAGCCCGGTACCTGGCTCACATCTCCTAGCATAGATCTACGCACAATAGGCATACTCTTTGAACAGAACCATGCACCACAAAGGCAACACTTCACTTGGGAACGAAGAGTACTTTAATTAGCATAATGGACATCCACGTACACTCGGTTTTTGGTATGCCCCACTTGTGGAGATACCCAGAACGTGCTTCTCAAGTTACGCCTAGCATTGGACTGGCCGAGACCCTACAGTCATAGAACGACTCGGGTGCGAGCATAGTTTGTTAGCCATGCTGTTTATCTATCCGTCAAAGATGGAGGAGATAAGGAGGGTGTGACATGCGTTCAAGGAGAGATTAAGGACCAGATTCTAGCTGGGTTTGATTACCACCGGGTATGTGTGCACGTGCTAAGTGCTTGTTTGCGTTCATGTGTCTCGTATCCTTCTAGTGCTCATGAATAGAGTAGGTTCATGACTACTATACATTGTGCGCCGCAGGATAGAGACTGCATTTTCGAGGATGTGCCGACAACGAAGGCAGTCATTATTCATTGGTGGTGCGCCGTCTTTTATACCTTTCATCCATATGTTTATACTCATCTAGGACGTAAATATGGAGAATATAGGATATTTTGGAGCCATGTCGATTGTAAAATGATTGGCCTAGACAACTGGGACTTTCTTCGTAAAATGTATTTTCATTGCTTACCATACTTTAGGCAACGCTGCAGGAAATATAGACAGATTGTTGCTCTACACTGATTTTTATCAGCGCCAGCGGCACATATGAGACCAAAATTGATGGCTCATGTAAAAGATATTCTGTACACACTTCATTCGGACATGGGGAATTGAACCCTGAGCTTGCAATGAGTACAACTTGCCGTTACATGACATCCGAATCATAACCTAGTTCCCAGGGATTGTCAACACTTGGTGTATGTTATTTGGCTATGTGGTTCGAAACAGGTTGGAATTGCGCCCTTGTCCATGATTACATGTCCTGGGTGGGGAGTTTGAATTCTAGGGGAACATTTTCATATATTTGCGAGAGCATGAAAGCCATTTAGTGAAACTGTAATATGCTAGGCAGGCCTGGCTGGCACGATAAACTGGAAATTGATGTTCAAGAAACATGTCTCTAGCGAGTTAGGTTGTACGTTTGTTCTCAACTTAACAGGGTTGAGTGCTTCACACGATTCAAACACGCGCATACAGTGGCCCGACGGAAGAAAAGAATGAAGTACTGAGCACAAAACCTATACAGTCTAGGAGAATCAAACCCATACTAAGCCTATCATAAGAACGGCCATTACACCACACCCATATAGATAGGATCAAGGAAGGAATAAGTACAGGTCTGACGTCAATACGTGCTTATAAGGATTCCTTTCAACTGTAGTTCCTAGTATGAATATACCTGTTCAATGTCAGAGACCGGAGGAAGAGGCTTTCGACTTCTTAAGATGCACATATGTCGGTACGACTTGGAAAAAGCTTTCTTTTGACATCCAAAAACCGTACTCTATGGAATCGAAGCCCAGGCATCCCTCCTGCATAGAAAACTAGCTGTTAGACTAGCATACAACAAGGCATTAGGAATCGGTTCCATGGTTGTGAGGTTTGAAGTTCATCCTTACAAGCCATGTCCCTGTGTAACTGAGTCACTGGGGAAAAAGGTATGCCGTCTGGGCAGTATCATTCGGATATTGGGAGATGAACTTACTCTGTGATTCAGTCTTCAGACAAAGACGCTGAACGCTTACACTATGTCTGGGAATGAGCATTAACAGTTCGGAAAAAAGAATGACATTGGCTCACCATGTACTACTATGACATGGAATCAAACTTTGATCGTATATGTATTTTGTCATCGAAGAGTACAGTGCCGGATCAGTCTATCAAATGCTTGCATGCCACGTGGGTAAGTAGTCCTCTTGTCTGCGAAAGGTAATCACAATCGAATTGGTCGGGAGAATGCAACAAGGGAGGACAGGTCCAAGGTTGGTTCAAGATGCCAGAATGGAGTCTAATGTGATACTTCTGGGAAAAAGCTTTACCCAAAAACCGGAAGACACTGCTGTCCTAAAACATGGCTTATAAGATACAAATCGGAACGGCATGCAACTTGGAATGATACCATGTGTCCTGGTCAAGAGTCGATGAAGCGGCTGATGATTGGACGAAGATGATATCGTTGATCAAATGTTGTGCTGAACGTATAGACACATTGAGGGAGCAAATACCTCCCTGGATGAGAAACAACATGCGAGTACTCTCGGAAATAATATTATCATACACAAATATCATGCAAAGGCTGGTATTTGAGGACACGGCCCGTTATCGTCTGCTGAGAACCCGTTCCTCCTGCCCATGAGGACATCTTTCAAGCTGAGTCTTCGGCCAGGAGCAAGGGACTGGGCAGCGGTCGCCTTGCATAATACCCTGGATTTCAAAGGTCCAAGAGATAGCAGAATTGCCTCGACATGATAAATCATTGGACAGTACAACGCTAGGCGCCCAAAGTCACTCACCTTTGCTCAACAATAGCCTACTCTTGATCTCGCCAATAAAGTGCAGGTATTGCTGTTACACATCGATTGATATCAGCTCCTTCTCTTCGACATGGGTATTCTCCAATCACTAGCGCATTATGAGCAGAGGCAGGGGGAGAGTTCGATTCCCGACATCCAGGTTGAAAGAATGTTCTTCAGTTTCAATCAAGGCAGTGCTCAGTTCATGCTATCCTTTATAGAAAGGAGGAGCACACAAGCCCTGGGTACCTAGTCATTCATACCCAATGGAATAAAGTGTAAGCGCACCCGCACAATCGTTCGAGGTGCAGCATGTTACATATGTGAACATGAAGTGACTGAATAATGCATGGACATGACTGGACCAAAGATCCGAGATAAGTGACGTACCTCTTCCATGACATCAGAGCTAAATCTCACCGCTCCTATAATTGCAAACATGGTGCCGGTTCAGCCGGTAAGATGATCTTGGCACCGACATGGTTGACCCCAAAATAATGCTATGGCGTATCTTCATCCTGCACAAAGTAGTATCGAAATACCATCATGAATAAGAGACCAAATGAAAATTTGCCTTGAGATGATTATACCAAACAGGCCGGATTTTTGTAGCGAACAATTCCTCATGTAATAGTGACCAGGATTTCAATCGTTGACAATGATAAGGTCTTGAAGATTAATTACCAAAGGAATCAGTCTTGTTGTCGCCAAACACAAGACAGGAAATAATGTAAACAGTGACAGCCAGGGCCCCTGAGCCAAGTAGAGATCCCCTTGGTTCCGAAATTTCCTAGCAGTAGTGTGATGAATTACCGGTGATACGCTTGGTATCAGGCTACTCGTAGATTTTGCGATTTTCTATCAATTAGTGCAGTCTACAAGTGGTACAGAGAGCTATAGTGAAGGCTTTACACTGATAGCTAGTATACTACATAAGATAGTGAGCAGTACAGTGTCGGAACAGACTTAGAAGCGACATCTAGACGAGTCAACTCTACAAGCCTTCAACATTGAATGCTATTCCCTGCCCGAAACAAGACTATTTAAAGTCAGAACCAAGGGACACATCGAGATGAGATACAAACAATAAAGCAGAACACAGAAGGACTAGATTACTCGTCATCTTGATGACTTGAATAAACCTAGAGAAGAATTGCTAAGTCCACAAACGCTACACATAGTGAAATGAACTTAGTCTAGAACACAACTAAACCTAGGAATAACTGAATAACCGACACTTGGCGCCGAGATAGCTAATTAAGATTGCATACTGATCGAAGCAATACAATCTCGGTCCTACGATCGATTGCAATCGGTGGTTACATCCTCAAAATACTGCGCAAGCCATAGTATTGAATAGGAACCCATGCGACAAGGCATGAAGGAGAAGCGAGGGGTTCCTATGGACCAGTAGGGCACCCCTTGGCAATAGAAATGACTACTAGTCATTCTGCACAACTGAATAGAAACCCCAGAATGGCGCAATACTTGTAAATTAATCACTCATCATTTGTATTTGTTAGACCCGAACTCCAATCAAAGATAAACAACGGCTGTCTCGCGTTCGGGCAGTCACCGCTGAGTTCCTTAAGTGATTGAGAGTAAAGGCTAAGTCCTTAGTCTTAGCGATAGATAAAGCGATAGTTTCGGTATAGATTAAACATTAGCTCGAAGCTAGGGTATATCTAGCGAGAGCTTAGCTACTTAAATACTACAGTGAGGGTCTAAGTATAAACCGTCCATGAGAGTGGGAAGCTTGAGCACGCAATATCGAAGCAATAGACACTTCAACCTGGCACACTGTCACACGATAGGGTGCTAGGTGGAAGTGGCTACTACGCCATGTAATGCGTAGTGTCAAAGCCACTGTGCGGTGTCTGTACGATAAGCGGTCCGGTGAGCCGGGTTATGTAAGTAAAAGGAATAAAAGTGGTTAAATCGTAACATTACCCCCTTCTTAAGGCAGGCATCCCGACTGCCGTTACGGTCAGCTCCAGTCATTGGGGAAGTCTTCTTGATACATTCCTCTGGCCTCTCCTCTGTATGGGTCATCGATCTGGTCTTCATCTCCAATTGGTGGTTCTCCGTCGTCTGATTCATTATTCCAGTAGTCTTGTAGAAGTTTCCGCCACTTGAAGTTATAGTGTTTGAGGGCTTTGACCCACTTCTGGAATCCATCTTTTTGTTGGACAAGGTATCGAACATTGCCTTCCCCGTTGTATTCGTGATCTAGGATCATGGTGACGGCTTTGTTCGAGGTTACAATTTTGGTGGCATTTATCCCGTCAACGTGTTCCGCAAGAAAGTCTTCGATCAACTCGTCGGCATCCATATCGTTCTCCCGTACCCAGCTGTTTGACTCTGGTCCGTAACCCTTCCATTTGACGAAGTAGTCTGTCGTCATTCTTGATGGCTCTCCAAGTCATCCTCAAACTTTATGTTGTCTGCTGTTTAGGACCTTTTCGACTTCGTAAAGCTCGTTGCCGTTTATTAAGTCGGGCGGTGGTGGAGGAGGTTGTTCTTGGTTCGGGAATGCTGGTGGAGCGTAGGGAGTGAGTAATGACTCGTTGAAAGTAGGGTGGATTTTCCAGTTGGCGGGTAATTTCAGAGTGTACGCGGAGGCGCCCTTCTTGTTCTTGATTTCGAAGGGACCTGTGCGTTTGTCGTCGAGTTTCTTTTTTGGTCGGGGAAGGTGGAGATTTGTTGTGTCAAGCCAGACCTTGTCGCCTACTTTATACTCGACGGCTGGGCGCTTGTTCTTGTCGTATTGCGCTTTCATTTGTGCCGCCGCCTTTTCGAGTGATTTTTGGGCGTCAGTGTGGATTTCTTGCATTTTGGAGACAAAGGTGTCGGAAACGGGGGTGCAAAAAGGGGTAGTGGATTTGGTTCCTGGTAATACATTTGGATTGAAGCCATAATTGACTTCGAATGGACTTTTGCTGGTAGAGGAGTGTTTGCGATTATTGTGTGCGAATGCAGCGAGAGAGAGCCATTCTGCCCAGTCGGTTTGGAGGTGATTGACAAATATGCGAAGGTATTTTTCAATTTCTTGATTCACCTGTTCGGTCTGTCCGTCTGTCTGTGGGTGGTAGGCGGTTGAGGTGTTTCCCTTGATCTGGAGAAGATCGTATAGGTCCTTCATGAACTTGGACATGAATACGGTTCCTCGATCTGAGATGACGACTTGGGGCATCCCATGCTTAGCATATACTTCATCTCGAAGGATTTTCGCCCATCCTTCCGATGATAATTCCGTGGAACATGCGACAGGGATGATTTCCTTCGAGAAGCGGTCGACGATTACGATGATTGCGTCGTGTCCATTGCTCTGCGGCAATCCAGTGACCATGTCCATGGAAATGTGGGTCCAGGGGCGAGATGGTATTTCGTTGGGGTGTAATGGTGCTGCCTTGGCTTGGTTGCTGCTTTTCGCTCGTTGACAAGTTTCGCAGGCTCGTATGTAGGCTTCAATGTCCTTCTTCATTTTCGGCCACCAGAACTCTCTTAGAACGAGTTCTTTGGTTTTCTCAATGCCTGGGTGTCCCGCAGTGATGTGGTCGTGGGATCGAGCGATGATTTCTCCGTGGAGGGTACGATCTCGTGGAACATAGATCCTGCTGTCGTACCAGATGAGTCCGTCTGTCATTTTCATTCCTTGGTTGTGGTCGAGAGAGCCCGCAACAGCTCGATCCCAGAGACGATTGTTCTTTGTGGCGACTCGTACGTCTCAGTGGGTTTCCTCAACGGTTGGCATGATCATTGCTCTGAAGTGTTCCGGAGACAGGACTATTACTTGGTTGTTGTCGTCCTGTCCCTGATCATGATCTGCGCGCCGAGAGAGAAGGTCAGCCTTTTTGTTGGCAGTGCCGGCTTTGTGATGAAGGGTGAAATGATATTCTGCCAACTCGGTGATCCATCGGGCTTGGCATCGGTTTACTTTCTGGGGTTTTCGGAAGTACTGGAGATTTTGATGATCTGTCCAGATTTCAAAGTCTTGGTAGGCGCCCATGAGATAGTGTCTCCATTCTTCAAGGGCGAGCATGATGGCGAGGAGTTCCTTGTCATAGATCTCATAGTTACATTCGGTAACTGAGAGTGACTTCGATAGGAATGACACGGGTCTCCATTTTCCATCCTGTTCCTGGGAAAGGACTGCGCCAATGGCTCCCTCACTAGCGTCGGCTTCTACTCGGAATTTCCCTTCATTGGTTGGTATCGCGAGTATGACGTCCTCCGCTAGTTGCTTCTTTAGCTGCTCAAAGGCCTCCTGCTGCGCCTCTCCCCACTTCCATGCATCATTCCCTGTTAACTGAGTCATGGGCTTCACAATTTTGCTGTAGTTTTTGATGAAGCGTTGGTAGAAATTGGTGAATCCCAAGAAGGACTGGAGTTCCTTCTTCTTAGTAGGTATCGGCCAGTCGGCAATGCCTTTGATCTTGACCGGGTCCATGCGGATGCTCCCTTCGCTGATGATGATGCCTAGATACTCCGTCTCCAGGACCTCAAACTCGCACTTTTCGGCTTTAAGGAACAACTTGTGCTTCCTTAGAGTCGCTAACACTTCCCTTGTGATATGGCGGTGCTCCTCTTTAGTTTTGGACATGATAAGGATGTCGTCCAGATAGATGGTCACCTTCCCTGATGCGATGAGATCCTTGAAGATATCGTTCATCATCCATTGGAAGGTGGCGGGTGAATTGGTAAGCCCAAAGAACATGACCGTTGGCTCGTACAAGCCACGATTCATTCTGAAGGCTGCCTTCCATTCATCTCCCGTTTTGATTCGGACGTTATTGTATCCCCATCGTACATCGAGTTTGGAGAAGTATTTGGCGCCGCGCAGTTTATCCATGAGCTCGGAGATTAAGGGAAGAGGATAGCGGTTCTTGATCGTCATCTCGTTGAGCTTCCGGTAGTCTTGGACTGGTCTTAGCTTGCCATCTTTCTTTTTAACGAAGAAGAAGGGCGATGCCATGGGTGACTTGGATGGGCGTATCCTTCCACTAGACAAGTTCTCGTCAAGAAACTTGTCGAGTTCTTCCTGCTCCACTCGGTTTAGTGGGTATACCTTGCAGTCGAGGTTGGCGTTCGCGTTGGGAATGAGTTCGATGGCGTGGTCCCATGGTTTAGGTTCTGGCAGATCATCAAAGTTTTCTTTATCGAATAAATCTTTGAAGTCTCTGCACCACTCGGGGACCATTTCCTCGAACGTCTTGGCTTCCTTCTTCGTGTTTGCCTCGGCTGCTAGGTCATTGGCTACATGTCTCATTGCCCTGATGCGAATAGCTTCTTCAAAGCTTATCGCTAGGATAGTGTCACCTTCCTCCAGCTCCTCATCCCATTTGTCATATGGATCCACGTCTGGTAGTGGGATTGGGACATGACGGCATTGACATCGGGCAAATGTCATCTTTCCGGTTCGCCAATTGATCAACGGGTTGTGCCTGACTAGCCAATCATGCCCTAGGAATATGTCATGGTCTTTTAAATCAGTGACGGCTAGATCTATGTGCTCGGCGTGATCTCCGATGATGATGCGTAGTTCAGCGAAGGCGGTGATCCGTCCTGCGCTGTTTTTTGATCTGTCCGCATTATATACGGTAATGGGCGCTGCTGTCACGCGGGTAGGAATGTTATGTTTCTCGACGAACGCTCGGCTGATGGCGCTACTGGTACAGCCACTGTCGACTAAGGCTGAGGAGGGGATTTGGGGAATACGGCCAGGCATTTCGATCTTGACGTCGGTTGTTAGGGCTTTCTCGCTTCCGCTTACTCAGCAGATATAGCGTCTAGGCTCTCGTAGTTCCTCCATCCATTCTAGTGCATTGATGCGCGTGGCTCCCTTCAGTCCTTCTAGCAACTCATCCACCACTTCCTCTGCTCGTGCTTTGTGAATCCAGTTCTTTAGGATTGCTTTTGCCTCCGATTCTGTTCTGGCGTCTTTAATCCTGTGTAATGTCCATTCGGCTCCAAACGGCTTCAACCACTCATGCGGGACCTTCTCAGTCTTCGCGCCGGAACCTGTTGGTTCGGCTACCATCGACTGGGTCACCTCAGGGACTATAGAAGGGATTCGGTTAGCTTCTTGACTTCGCCGGAAACTCGTATCATCTTCTTCATCGGGAATCTCCTCTAACTGTACCTGAGGCCCCCTTTTCACTGCCTGGGCGCTAGCAGTTTCCTCCCGTTCGGCTGTCTTGGTCGGGGCCGTTGCGCATCCAACGGTTCTTGCCACATGTGCGCCTTCATTGGGATCACCCAGTGGTGTGTTGGTTTCTAACGGCAAGTTCGTCCTGACCGAGGAGCCGTCGCTAGCGACAGCAGGCTGCACTTGGACCATAGCAGAATGCGGAACAGCCTCACCCTTCTCCTCGGGACTATGCGAATCGTTCCGTTCACCTGTCCCGGGGCCTCTGCCAACCTGGTCCCAGCCTTTGTCTTGTCGCTGGGTCGCGCTCCTGGGGCCCTCTTGTCGGGTTCGCCCGCTGCGCATGGTGTTCAAGTCATCCGTGGCCGTTGATAGCCATGCGATATTCTCCTTTACCAGGGGAGGTTTCACCGAAGTTATTCCCTCGAAACTCCCAGCGAGGCTGGGACCCCGTGGAGCCGCCTCAGGGGAAGCCGGTTCCTCTGCTTCAGGGGGGGCGTGTCCCTTCAATGAAGGCGCTTGTTCCCCTGTCCCATCCAGTCGCTTTTTAGGCGCTGTTATGACGGGTAGCACTATGGTGGGTGCCTTTTCGTTCGCTGCTTTCGCTCGTGATGAGTTACTCGCCGAACATTTAGTTGGTGGTGATGTCCCAACGTCCTGTTTTGATTCTTCCTTAGTTTCTGCCTCGGTAGTAAAGTCGCAAAGGGGTATATTCGAATGCGTGGTGGAAACTACAGATGTACAATGAGCCTGACTAGCGGGCGACAGATGCGTACCGGATGAAACTAAGTCCTTGGCCGAGGCAGTCGAATCGTTTACTGCTCGGCCCCGTCTTTTACCTCCTCAACCTTCGAGTCCGTCTTTTCCTTTGTCGCGACGTGGTCCCAGTAATATTCGACCCGTCGTAAGTGTTCTTCCTTGGTTTTGGCACGCTTGGGACAGTCCTGCTTGAAGTGTCCGACCTCTCCACATCCGAAGCATTTTGCTTTGGCATGTAGGGCGTTGATGTCCATGGGCTTCCCTCCGCCTCCATACGTGGTGCCAGTGCCCGTTTTCTTTTCCGGGGTGCTGGCCTGCTGCTGCTGCTGATTTCCTTTCCATGGCGGGGTTGTCTTCGCCTGCTGCTTCCAGTCCGTCACTTTAATTCCTCCGCTAGACTCTGCTTTCTTCGTCCTCCAGTTGTGATCGATATGGAGTATACGACGCTTCCACTCGGGATAGTTACGTGGGAGATCGGCGTCCGATGCATAGATGATGTCCTTGGTGGAGGAACGGCATGCTTTCTTCACTTGTGCCACCATCATCTGGTCGATTCCGATAACCCCTGCTTCGAATGCAAGCGAGTTGAACTGCTGGAAGAACAAATCGCCATCAGGGAAGGTGCTCTGTCGCAGTCGTTCCCACTGTGCGAACTTGATCTCCGCATTGGCGTCCTTCCAGAATCGTCGTCTGACTTCGCCCACGAAGTTCTCATACTCTGGGTACAGCTGATCTCCATCGGGGTTCCTTCCGAGTTCCCTTGCACATAATTCCTACCAAACTTGAGCGTCTTTTCCGAATCGTGACATGCAGAAGATGACTTTATGCGGATGATATCGGAAGTATTGGTTGAATACAGAGAAATACATGTCGCACTGGGAGAAGAACCGGGCAATATCGTTGGAGTCGCCGTTGAAGTTTTCAGGAACCTTGACCATCTCGGGCTTTAGCGACGCCCAGGGTCCCTGAGCATCTTCGGCGAGAACCCAGGGAGCGGGTGGCTCTGGTGGTCCTGGCAGCGGTGGGTATCATGGTGGCGCCCATCTCCTTGCTATGGGTGGGGCTACTGGCTGTACAGGGCCGGGAATCGGCTGCTGTGGCAGGCCTGGTGGCCCGGCGTTGTCGTCTGCGGCAGCGAAGAGTCTAGGCGGCGCTTGCATGCCTGGCGGTCCGTATCCCCGGGGATAAACGTAGCTCGGGGCCGAATAGTAGGTAACGGGTATTTCGGCCCGTCGAGGCGGTACTGGTGGTTCGTCCGGCATGGGTTCGGGAGTGTCCACTTCTGGATATGGGTAGTCTGTCCGGATGGATCATATTGTAAGCCTGATGGGCGAAGTGCCTGGCTTCTTCCTTTAGGATATAGCTATATCCGAAGCGCGTGTAATCAAGGCCTGCTGGGGTTCTGGCCCAGTCTTGATCCGCTAATAACTCTTCTTGGAAATGATTAAATAAATTGAGTAGAGGGGCATAGAAAAGTATTTCGGGAATTCGGGTCAATTTACCCATGGCGAGAAGGTAAAGAGCCCGGGGCATGGTTATCGGGGTGATCAGCCGGCGGGGTATTTCGGGGCTCTGGGATTGGTGGAGTTGGTGAGGCGGTTGGGCTTCCCCAAGGGTTTCCGTTAATATGTTCCACTTCGGGGAGTACCTCGGTGCTGGTTCCGCTCTCCTCATCCTCACTGATTCGTCCCGCGGCGACGTCGACCGCTCTGATCGCAGCGGCTCGCTCTGCCTCTCGTCTTCTCCTGTCCCTGTCATGCTGGTTGAGGAAGGTGATGGGGTCATAGCCGACGCTCTCCTCTGGCCTGTATCCTGGCCTAGGGGTGTCTGACCATGCCCATGCGTTGTCAATCCGGGCTCTATCTGCTGAATTGAGGCCGGTAGCAGGGTCGTAGCCGACGCTCTCCTCTCGCCTGTACCTCCTTCGGGGTGGACGAGGTGGACGGAGTCTTGCCTGGCTCGAGCTCTCTGGTCGCTGCTCGAACTCTGGCGTCAACTCTCTGGGCGAGATCGGGGGAGTGGGAGGCTGCTCTGTGATGAGTACAGGCTGCTCTTTTGGACTCTCCGGCTCTGGAGTTCTTCGTCGATACATATTTCCTCGTCTGGGATAGAAGGCTGTGGGTGGAAGGTTGACGTTGTCCCAAAGGGTAGTAAGGTCGAATGTGGAGTCAGTTGGTAAATTCCCAAGACGGTTGCTGGTAGGTTGCTTTGAAACTGGGGTTGCTCCGTCGCCGACCTCCCCCAGGCCGAGTCGAACAAGGTATCTTGCCAGGTCTGCTGCGTTAGCGGCGGGAGCTGGTTGATAGGGATGGGGGGTATGGCCGGCGGAGCCGGTTGCAGAATCCTGTGCAGTAGAGTGCCTTGCTCTGGCAATGTCTCCAATGCTTCCTTCTTGAACGCCGTCTTCCATTTCCCTAAGAACGTCAACTTGCATGGTTCGCTCGTTGACGATGCGAGGGTGCTCGTCGACTGTCTCTGTTCTTCACCTAGGTAGGGGTGGGTGGAAGTGGAACGGTGGTGGATGCCGTGGGATGACATGGTTTATAGCGGGTGGGGGATAGCGTATTTGGTTTCGTCGAGGGCGAGGGTATAGTCCGTACTCATGCAATACTGCTAGCACTACTGCTGCTGCAAAGAGGGCGGTTCCGACACCGAAAAATACTGCAATTAAAATTGCCTGGAGTGTCGTCAACATGAAGGTTCTGGTTAAGGAACCAGGGGAAGCTTCGAGCTAATTGTTAGACCCGAACTCCAATCAAAGATAAACAACGGCTGTCTCGCGTTCGGGCAGTCACCGCTGAGTTCCTTAAGTGATTGAGAGTAAAGGCTAAGTCCTTAGTCTTAGCGATAGATAAAGCGATAGTTTCGGTATAGATTAAACATTAGCTCGAAGCTAGGGTATATCTAGCGAGAGCTTAGCTACTTAAATACTACAGTGAGGGTCTAAGTATAAACCGTCCATGAGAGTGGGAAGCTTGAGCACGCAATATCGAAGCAATAGACACTTCAACCTGGCACACTGTCACACGATAGGGTGCTAGGTGGAAGTGGCTACTACGCCATGTAATGCGTAGTGTCAAAGCCACTGTGCGGTGTCTGTACGATAAGCGGTCCGGTGAGCCGGGTTATGTAAGTAAAAGGAATAAAAGTGGTTAAATTGTAACAGTATTGATACCCAAAGCTCGTACCATAAATTACTTTTAGCTACAAGCTCCTATACCTAGGCTAGAAATCGTATAAATTAGCAGCAACTAGACGCATAACGGCAGGAAAGCATTCCCCCGCATTTGTGCTAGTAGCCTTATAGCTACCTAATCAATCACTGGTTTAACCGCATATCCTCGACTGAAGTGAATTAAGTTTACCAAGTCAACCCCAAAAGGGCGGCTATAAGTAATCTAGAAGAACTAAGTAGGAAGAAGAGTTGTCCCCACGTTTGTGCCTTGCTAGTTAATTGAACTGCTCCGCATACAAAGGCCTCGTGCTCTCTCACCGACTAAAGTGATCTAGATGTGCTAAGTCAACCACAGACCAAAGATGTTGCATAGTTGAAGTGAAATAAGCCCTAGAACACTTTAAGTTCGAACCGTTAACGAGTCAGTTACTCTAGAGTCTGTGTACTCTTTGCAAGTCTCGTACTTGAAGCCAGGACCTGTGTGTTCTTTGTAGAGTCTGTGTACTCTTTGTAGAACTTTGGTTCTTTGTTGCAAGTGCGTGTGCTTGTGTTGTAATCGAGTCCGTGTACTCCAGAGCAATTACGCTCTTTGTAGACCTCTAGGTCTTTGATTGTTCAATTGTTAAAGCTTCTCTAGTTAAAGCCTTACCAGCTCTTCTAGACAAAGTCGTTTCAAGTCTAAGCCACTCAAATTATACCTTACAAAACCCCCACGTCCATATACCTCGCTATCGCGATTAGTGTATCTCGTGTAAACACTTCTAGATTTGAATCGAAGTTGTTTTAAAGCAAAACCCAATTGATTATCGAAATCTATGTACACCATGAGTGCTTCTATCATACTCACCCTCAAACTTAATATTGGTGATTGTGTGTGTGTGTGTGTGTGACTTAGTATCTAGATTGACGATCTAGACACTTGTTTCATTTGCGCGCTGCCCGTTACCGAGCACATCACTGGATCCCAAAAAAGGATGGGATTTGTTCCATATTTAGATTTTAGCGGTGCATCGTGATGATACTGACACGTTTCAAGCGACTTCACTGTTTACCTCCATCTCTGATACCTACTGAATGCTTCATTACTGTAAATATCTCAATCACAACCATTAACGGTCCAATCACTGTCTTTGAATTCCTCGAAGGCTTCTGGAATGCTGGCTTTGATCATCTTTTCAGCATATCCAAACTCACCTTCGTTGATGTGAATTGCGTTCTATTGATATACACATCTCCATGTTCATGTGGTCAACGATTCTTATCCCGTCCTTTTCTCTTGGCATACGGTTGAACGCCTGGCCAAGCCAGGCCAAGCCCTACAAAGCGCCTTAAAAACCAAGGCCGCTTGGGAGCCATGACCACTTCAGCATTGCCCTACATCGTTTCAAAGGCTTGGTCCACTCATTCCTCCCTTCTTATCTTCCCACTTATACAAAGTATGACAAATTTATCTTGAGGGCGCTGTTGTGAATGCTGTAACATGACAGCATGCTGTATTACCCAGACATGTATCCTATAAAATCAGTCTTTCAAACCGAAATCTTTTTCTGTCCTCAGTGCAAATGGCTAACTGTCAAAGCCTGTCAAGAGTTCTCTGTTGCTTCCTCACCTCTCTGGCTTTCGTCATCATTGTTCCAACCTTATGGATTGATCTTGTTCTGAGGCTACCCCCAAGTAGTACTAGCGGCATATCCAATACCACCGTCTGGGATACAGACTCAAAGTATATAAACAGAACTGTAAGACTCCCTCCTTCTTCAAGTGACATATACTTATCATACTGCCGGAAGATTATTCTCCAAGCTAATGTGGTCTCGGCTGATATCCTTCAAACTACCATGGTTACGGAATGGTCCGTCATCTGGGATACATGCATCAACCATGACATGAATAATAATTGTACAGTGATCAATATATTCTTTGACACGTGAGCCTTTGTTGAACCTGTATCGAAGACCACACTGTACTTAGGATCCCTTTTCTATCCAAGACACGATAATGGACCCTACAGTAACAACAGACCTACTGATCCTATCTTTATATGGAATGCCACTTACTTCATGCGAGGACTTGACAATTACAACAGCAATAGCCTCACGTTCCACGCTGAGCTAACCCTTTTCACGCATGATGTTTCCTACCTCAGCGCTTACCCATTCGATAGGTATGGCCTCCAAGCTGGGACAGTGTTCTAGTCTGAGGAAATTAACCCTCGGCATTCCAGTTACTACGCAGACGTAGTCATATTTGCTCAAGATGTGCTAACAAACAATTCAGTTTCCATAGACCTGTCAAGTTCATATGGACTCATTACGTTGATACGCTTGAAAAGCGTTCACACGTGTAATTTCGTGAAATGTATCAATACATACATTTTATAAGATCTAGATACCAAAGCAATGAGATATACCTTAGAGCACAGTATCCTAAGTGCGGACAATGAAGTTCCTTGAGTGATGCTTGGTGGAGCGCAAGGCTTAACTGCAGAGTGATACCATAAGGGTCACACTAAGTCTAAAGCCCCAGCACTTGACACTGAGTACGCTGACAATGCACAGAAGATGCGTGCTAAGAATGGAACCAGCGAAGCTCAGGAAATAATTGATACTTCGCACAACCTTGATCTATGACACACAAGGCACTGCCATGCAGGGAACTAGTGCTCTAGACCTTAGAATGTTTAGAATTGAAGTAAGACCGATGTCTCTGACTTTGGCTGATGCGCGCAAGGCCTAGACTAGATGCCGGTGGTCCTAGAAGACCATGGAAATCACTAGAAGATATTATTACCATAAATAAGAGTTGCGGGGTAGGCTACAACTCCAAGGAAATACTAGCCGACGTCAGTATGCGTGGATAGCGTGGTTAACCGATGTCATGCAGCTGAGAGACCAGGATCTGGCCCCGAGCTGGAGCTCTGAGTAAGCGCCAAGCAATGGCATGATTATGGCAACATACCCGGGACTCAGGAAAGGAAGTTCCGCCAGCCAAGAGTTACTATTTAAGGTTGTATTAATATGTAGAGCATGTAGTATAAATACCGTAGTGTAGTAATAGTGTACAAGTTTCGGACCCCCATTGTAGTCACACGCAAGCCTCCAGCTTGACGCCGTAGCATCAGGATTAGTTTGTAACTTCGAGCAAGAGAATATACCTAGGATTGATATCATATTGAGTGAATTGAGTCGTGCACGAGGCATAGAAAGCTAACGCGGCACTTGTGTGACTGTTAATTGGTTGGGTGACTTGAGCTCTAACCTGAGAAGAAGAGTTTAGTGTCATTGTGGACACGCTCTTGTGCTTTGAGGGTTTCTTGCGACGCGCGGTGCTACAGGCGGCAGAGGTTCAAACCCTTTGGTCTGATTAGTGTTCGTACAGAGGCCTTCTTTTAACGCGCAGCACTACAGGCGGCACAGGGTCAGACCCTGTGGTCTGATTAGTGCACACTTGAGGGTTCTCATTTCCGCAAGAGGCAGAGGTTCAAACCCTTTGGCTTGTCGGACGGGGTTTATTTGGTTATTGTTTCTCTGGATCGGCACAGGTTCAAACCCTGTGGGTCTACGATCGGTTTGGAAGCTTGAGCGCGTGGGTTCAAATCCTGTGGCTTGAGTGGACCTGTTTTGAAGGGTTTCTGCTTAGAGCGCAAGCTTTAAGTCGTGTTTAGGGTGTGTTTAAGTTCTTTGTGGTCACCTGGGTGTGTCGTGCGAGGCTTATTGAGGGTTTTGTTGGTGTGTGGCAATGAGTTGTGTATTGTAGTACACCTTGCCTTGAGGCCTGGCGACATCTGTCGCCCCTCTTGTTATTAAAAGCCTTTGGACTTAGAGAGATCTAGATACCCTATGAGCGCTATTGCTATACGTGTGTATCGTATATCCTGAGAGTTTAGTTGTATTGCTTCAATCTGCTTCTATCACATAATATCCTCCCAAGAACTTTGAGGGTTTGTGTGTGTAGTGTTGGGTGTGGGTGTGATCAGTGTCTTCGACGCTGTTGCATTTCTAGCCTGCGCGCACAGAGTCTCTTCAATGTATGTTTACTTGTTGCTTCTGATTTATCTGTCTGACAGAACCTCATTCAGCGGCATAAAAACTACAACTGACGCTTTGGAGTACTCCTTGTGGCGGCCCAAGGATGAATCAGTCTTTCTACAAGGTCTACAAGGAGCCATCCACATATACATGAACCTCGAGCGCAGCACTCTCATTATCGCGTACTGCCTCATCATCACCATCACATTTTGTTTGTCTTTTCGCCATAGATTACCATCCACATATTGACCTCATATCTGTACATGTATAGGGATGGTCACTCTCGTGATCTGTCTGATCATGATCGCAACTATCTTCTTCAGCTTCCAGCAACGGAATGAGATCGTTGTAGTGCCTATTGGGACCCTGTTTGCGTTCACTCAACTGCGAGCATCCATGCCTGGAGCTCCCGATGGTTTTGGTGCGTCGTTTTTGTCCCTCTATATGCATCGATTCAAACACAAATTCATGCAGGTGATATCCTTGGTACGTCCCGCTTCACGCAATTTTTGTTCCGCTGATTTACATCTGTGAAACACAGATTTTGCTGGGCTACTTCCATGCTTTGTCCTTCTGTCGATCTCCATGCGTACATCGGGTTTCTGTAATCCAGATGTTTTACCTTTTGAATCATAGGCAATCACAATGGTGGGCATTTATTTGTTTACCGACCCAGATGATCCGTCTCGTAGAGTTTTCACATGGAGCGAATTGAGTACGTTTTGTCAATGCGCCGATGAAACGACACACTCAATACGCTCACAGAAAGTGCATTGTGTTTCTATATCCAGAACATTTGGGACACTTCCAATGATTGGGTATGGCATGCTCGACTTTGCATATTATCAGAGAGATGGAACTGGAAGAGCGTCTCGCAATATTAATGTTGAAATTCACATCATAGATATCGTCTCCAAATCTGCGCTTGAGCATTAAGATCTGAACAGGTTCACTAGGTGTGACTGGTTCGAGTCCTATTCCTGTAATCTACTTTCCTCTCAGTACCTGCGGCACCCACACTAAGAATGACGATGTTGTCAACGACATCTATGCTTGGGTAGTCATCAAAACTGCTATTTAAATTTCACCACCGCACTATACAAGGTTGTGCGCCAGATACTTTGCATTCATGTTCGTACTTTTCAGCTGGTAAGTTGTGTTCATCCAAGTATCTCGGATGTCATGTAATGAGGTGGTCGTTATGCATTGGGGGTGAGTCGTTTTTTATACCTTTCATCCCTATCCTTATTCTCTTGGATCTCGAGGATGTAGGAGATTATAGAGCCACCAAAGAGGCTGGCTGTAGTGACAATTGGTCTAGGCAATGGAGACTTTCTTCAAGAAAGAATTTCATTGCTCGCTGTACATCATTTAATACAGATGAGTGCTCTAAACTATGATCGCCACCAGCACCAGCTGCACGTCTGAGACCAAAATCAATAGATCGTGTGAAAGACACATACAAAATTGCGGACAAAGGGAATTGAACCCTATGCTTGCATGAGTACCACTTGCCGTTATGTGACATCTGAATCATGAAGTAGTTCCCAGGGACAGGGGCACTAGAAATTCAGTGTGGTCACCTGCGTAGTACCACACTGGCGTGGTACATGGCCACGCAACCACGCAAGTCGTCGGTTTAACTCTAGGGCTTTGGGCCGTACCGTATATGGTATACAGCCGTATTGAGGACGGCCGTCAACCATCAGAATTTTGGCTTCGACGGAACCATGACTGTGACGGCCGATTTAACTCCAGTTGAACTCAACTATATTTAATATATGTACTGCACCTACGGCGCTTGTGAGCTTTTGTAATGATATCCTCATGTTTGTTTTGTTTTTATTCTTGAATATCCTCCAACAAAGATACCCGGTTGGAAAATGATACCAAAACTGCACTTCCGATATCCGCCAATTACAGTGTTTCACACTTCAGGTCTATGATTTTCGGTGACCAGTATATCTTAAATGTATATTTTTATAAGTGGGAGAAGCTTAAATGTTCAAATTTTGGTGCTTTTCCGTACCAAGTACTCAAAGATCATAGAGTGGTGTTGTAGACATCAATTACCTATCAATACAGCTTCAATATAGCTTCAAAGTGTCAAGTACTGATACACTGGTCATGGAGACTAATTTACTGATGTCCGTATCTTAGGTGAACATTTACCTTGACCACGCAACCGACCATGCCAGCGTACCACGCAGCCATGCAGGCACACCATGCAGGCTGACCACGCACAGCCATGCGGATTAACCACGCAGCCACGCAGACTACACAGGCTTCAGATTGAGATCACATTGGTCCGTACAAGGTTGCCTTCAGAAAGTGCATCACTCATGTAATTGCATTTTAAGTGGTTTGTTTCTTTGGTGTTGCTCATATCAACTACAGAATACTGTATTCTTGTCACGGTGTGCTCTTCACAGGGAACCCCACAATGTGTACCTCATTACTTCTAGCTTAGATAACTGCCTCTAAGGCATTTTATACTGTCAGGATACTCATAAAATTATCTACTTCGGCTACAATGCTTTTGATGCTCTTAAACTTGGCAATCCCCTTCAAATGATATTTTCATGCTATTGACCACATTTTGAAGTGCTTCAATATCCTACCAAAGCATTCATATGCAAACCTTACAGATCATAAAGAAGCTGGTTCTATGGAAGAAGCAACAGAAATTAACGGAACGTGTCGACTCTCGTCGCGTTTGATGGACTTGATCAACTTTTGATAGGAGGGAGGCGATGTGTCAACCACGCTGACAACCACGCAGCCACGCAGGCTACCACGCGGAATTCTCCTTGCCCCAGGGACGGTTAACGCTTTTGTCTGGGGGGTTAGAAACGAGTTAGAATAAAGGAAGTTGTACCCTCACAGACAGAGCAGTTAGAACAATGACTGGTGCGGTGATGCTAATCCCTTGGAAATTGATGTTCAAGAAACATGTCGCTAGCGAGTCGCGCTGACCCTTGATTTTCAGCTCGACCGGGTTTAGAGCTTCATAAGATTTAAACACGGACATGCAGAGTCGTACGGAAGAAAAGAATAAAGTACTAACGACAATCTCCACCATACAGTCTAGGGGGACTCGAACCCCTACTATGCCTATCGTAACAACAGCCGTTCCGCCACACCTATATACATAGCAGCATGGAAGGAGTAAGTACGAGCCTCGTGTCAACCTTGAATACGTATTTGCAAGGATTGAGCACATGAATTTGCAACGGTGATCCTAGTATCGAAGAGGTTAATCCTGGCTTTCGACGTCTTACTTACCGATACATACCTGTTAGTAAAAACGGAGCAACCCATAAAAACGATTTGGTTGCCAAATTTGGAACACGTACCCATAGGGAATCGCACCTCAAGCGTCTCTACTCGCCATTAGACTAAGTACAAGCTGGCTGACAATGCATTGAGAATAGCTTGCGTAGTTGTGATGTCGAAATTCATCCCTACGAGCCGTGTCAGCTTGGGACTGGGCTACTGGGAAAACGGTACGCCATCTGTAAAGTATCACTTCGGTATAGAGAATTCAATCCCCATCCGGAGGCATTGGTATGCCCGAGATACATCACGAGGACATAAGTATTTCTGCTGCAAAACCGGCATTGTCCACGAGGAAGTGTATGAGAATCATTTCGGTTATGGAAGGCGGAAACAATATAAACATCTCGACGTACGCAGCACGCAGCACGCTCGTGTGAAAAAAAAGGTATGCTAATTTTCGTTGCTACTTATTCGTACCCTAGGTATTGAACCCGAGGCATCTAACATGCCGTTAGACCATATACGACAATGTAATAATGGAGAGGAAAAGCAACAAAACGTACATGCAGGACAGCTTTCGTCTCTTTTGTTCCTTTGGGTTTCTTCCAGACTAGAACCGTCTAAGAATAGAGAACCTGGAAACAATATAGAGACCTTCTGACGAAAAAGACACATCGTTACGACAACAACAGTACAGAGGGAATTGAACCCCAGGTTTCAATGTATAAACTTTCCGTTGTACCAGATCCTGATAGAGAAGTCCAGTAACATTCGGGTGGTCTGTTCCTATGCTGACGTTCGTAAGGTGGTGCTCATACTTGGGAGGTGTTTGAAAATTGGAGCCGAGTGTCCTCCTGAGAACTAAAAAAGGCGCTCGTGCAAAAAGATGTGCGAAAGAGCTGTGATTTGCACCGTAGGGAATTGAACCCCAGGCGTCCGGCAAGCCGTTGGACCATATCCGGTAGGGTACAAGTCAACATAACCATATGTCTGCGAGAGCAATAAAAGGACTTTGGGGATGATCGAGGAGTCTCGACGTAGAGCCGTTACTTATTTGCTCCGCTGAGGTTGACTAGCCTGAAAGCATGAAAAAGAAGGTTTCGAGAGATTCAGTGAATGAATACCCTAGGGAATCGAATCCCAGGCATCCAGCTCACCGTTAGACAACTAGACTACACATTGAGGATAGTTCCATGACATTGATTATGAGGAGGTTACTTGTTTTGCTTCGAGGTGGAGCGGCTGTAAATGCCAAGCTCCTTGAAAATGGAAGATGTGAGACAAAAATTGATCACTCCTGAAAAACGGATATTTGGCTCTTAGTATTTGTACTCGGGGGTTCGACGTGTAACAGTCGCCATTGCGCTAGATCTGGATCGAGGATGGCCTAGCTTAGGAATCTTTGTGTGTTTAGTCCATTTGCAATAACGGTCTTGTTATTTACAGGGATGCGAGCATTTGAAAGGTCGAAACCGTTTAGCTGAATTTGAATATGAGGAATTAGATCCACAAGATTTGAACGAACCAAGCATCGGACCAGCTGCTGTTTTTTTGCTAGCTGGGTTGGGAGCGTGAATAAGGGCGCTTTAAAATAAGTAGAAGTTTAATGTAGGGGTCGGCTGTCCCCAGTGACGCGCTAGCGATTGGACGATATCCACTAGTTGAAGAGTCGGAACAAATGGGATAAGTAATCAGTCAGCGCGTAACAATGAAACCTTACGATTTTGGCCCAATCCAGAGTAGGTGTAGGGCAGAAAGATGGACTTTCACATGAATCCTGACGTTCAGCTGATAAAAGAGGCAAAATTGTTGAAGGAGATGTCGGATAGAGGGAACCGAACCCCAGAGCGGTGTGACAACCGTTACACAAAGTCCGACCCGGAATAGAATACTCACTCACTATTCAAGATACCGCTCATTCGTAGTCGGATATGAGCTAACATGGAAAGCTGAGAGTTAAACCAGGTTGGATACATGACGAGACTCGGAGCCCAGGTATCAAGAAGTGAGAGCGCGACAGCTAAAATGAACTACTTGCTCCAGGGTGAAGAAAATAGATCAGGATGTAGGTGATTGAAAGTAAGTGCGAGCCCTGACGCCGATGCTGAAGGCCTTTGATTGTTAATCCATCCTGTGAGTTAGGCGTTTGAGAAAGCGCAAGTCGCACGGCAGGCACCGTCCTTGTCATTTTGGGACACGTCATCGGACCGGTGTACGTCATGGTTGCCGGGGCACTTGCGCACGCCCACCATGTCTCGGGTTTTGAATTGGTCCGTATGCCCTTCCTTTCTATAAGAGCAGCTCGAAGACTGAGTGCGTCTATATCTACAGCTATGCTTTCCACCACTGCCATCCGTGTCATCGACGAAGACAAGAAAGAGAAAGGAGGTCGCCCTGCGCATTGGACATCTGACAAGCCTTTATGGTTCCAGAATCCATGGCCGAGCTGGAGGTCGAATGGGAGGATGGATACTCTTCGCATAGTACGTGTTTTTCCTCCCGGTCGGCGGTTGCTAATCCTCAGATAGGTCGGCCATGTCACGCGAAACAGCCCTGCCTTGCCAAAAGTCGGAGCTGCTGGGATTCCTGTTAGGACACCGACGTGGGGTTCAGATGAGGAGCATCAAGGCGAGATAAAGGCGACGTGGTTAGGTCACGCGTGTTACCTCGTCGAGCTGCCGTTTGTGACTTCGCTAGGGAGAGGCGCGAGGATACTCTTCGATCCAGTCTTTTGGTCCGAAGAGGTTCACGGAGCCTCCGTGCAAGATCGAGGATATACCAGAGGTGGATGCGGTCGTCATGAAGGTGAGTAGATCATTATCAGACTAAGCCGCGGCTAACGCTGTTGCTAGCATAATCATTACGACCAGTACGTGTCACCCTCCTGAGTGCCGTCACCTACTAACCTCTCCTAGCCTAGACAACCAGACTTTATCCACGCTCTTCAAACGATCCCGACTACCGCATATCTTCGCACCGCTAGGCAATGAAAAGCACTTCAAATCGATCGGAATACCCAACAGACACACACATACACTCGACTGGTGGGACGCACGACGCGTGGAAATACCCGGAACGTCCTTCAAATTGACGTGCACTCCCGCCCAACATCTTACTGGCCGAGGGCCGCTCGACCAGGGAAAGACCCTCTGGTCAAGCTGGGCTGTCGAGGGCGAGGGCAAGAAGGTGTACTTCGCCGGCGATACTGGGTATCGATCCGTCAAGGATGGAGAGGATGAAGCGGAGAGACCAGTGTGTCCGGCCTTCAAGGAGATTGGCGAGCGCTTCGGTGGGTTTGACCTGGCGATGATTCCTATTGGGTACGTGCAATTCTCATCTGCTTTTCTTTCCCTTATGTCCTTCTAGAGCGTATAATCCGAGATGGTTCATGTCGACTATACATTGCGCGCCGCAAGATAGCGTGCGTATCTTCAAGGATATCAGGGCAAAGAAGGCAGTTGCAATGCATTGGGGGTGAGCTATCATTTATACCTTTCTTTCCTAGTCCTAATTTCTTCTAGGACGTGGATTCTAACGACGGAAGATATCACAGAGCCACCAAAGAGGTTAGCTGACGAGTGCAAGAAGATTGGCATCGACGAGGCCGACTTTCTCGTCAGCGATATCGGCGAGACGAAATACTTCTAGTACTCAATTCGTTATAGGGCATATTTCGGTAGCAATGGAAAGCTGATGGACCATACAACGTAATGCTCACTTCTCATCGGCTATTTCAGCACATACGTAACATAAAACTGACAACTTTCGCAAAAAAAAAACCAAGTATTTCGCATTCGCCGCATATAATTCAGACGCAGGGAATTGAACCCCAGGTGGACATAGTATTACTCGCCGTTATACCACCCTCCCTGGCAAGATAGTCTTCGTCCTAGAGTTTGACCAGGGCCAACTTCTAACGCAAGACGAGGAGCGAGCTACTCAAATTTGTATTCGTAGGGCACTAGTGATTGGTCTGGTGTACTTTGACGACCACGTACTAGATGATGAGTACAAACACGTCAAAATCTGTGGCTTACTCACAATATGGGGAGCGTGATCTTGGGCAGTGCGCGCTTTATTGAATATGGAGAATTGAACCTTCTCGGTGTCGCTACTCCGGATTTTTAAAAAAGAATTAGAGCGACGTGTAGACAACGCCCCTCAAAAAGGTTGCAGGTTACTTTGTAGTTCTGATACAGGGAATCGAACCCTATTGATACATGATAGCAATAGCCTTTACACCACCTCCGAATGACAAACGAAGGGTGAATATGTGTATCTTAGCCTGCTCTTCATATCTGGCAGGATAGTACATGTCGGTAGTCGAACTCAAGAGCAAGAGGTGATGACATGATCAGGCACCGCTTCTTCCTCTCTCACTGCCATCATCATGCATCCTTTTTCTTTCAGATTCGTTCCCATACTCACCTCTGCTTCAATTCAAGTGTTGTTTCATTGCTAACTCGGAGTTTTCAATGCCTTAGATGACACGGTAGCTCCTCGGTTTTCACTCGTTTACTATGTCTTTCTTGGACTTGGGTTTCGCTCATTCAACCCAGGCTCTTAGATATCTGACGACTGCTGTCTGTCGTGGCTGGCATCCCTACATCGTCTCTTGGAGCATCTCAGGAAGCAGATTGCAAACCACCAGGTGAGCCGTGCTGATCTTCATAGTTTCTGTAAAGGCCACTGATCAGGCGCGCGTCTAGCCGTCGATTTGAGGTATTTTCTATGCACGTCAAAGTGATGCTGCTTTGATTATTCATTCGCTTTTAATTCCTACTAATTAGCTGCAGCAACATGCGGCTTCCCGAGATCGAGACGAACAGAAGCGCTGGCCTTGATGGCGGGCCCACCTTGTTTTCCCAGCTAGCGGACGATCGTCTCTCATATATGGTTCCATGGTGAAGATAAGCCACCATCCAATGTATTTCCACTTTTGACTCAGCCTCTTCACGTCAGTCTCTGGCTTTCTGGATTGTAAGCCAACATCGCAGGTCCGATTGTAGGTCTTCCATCAGGGTCTTTTTCGTTCCTCATTTGACCAAATATTTAAAGTCACTGAGATCCAAGTCTGAAGGTCGAAGCCCACTGGGGGCAATGCCACATGCAGGTAAGATATCACTGAAGCTTCTCTGAATGACAGATAGGCTCATCGATGTTGGACGTCCTGATTCCTACAAGCGTTCTGTATCAGGTATGTCACTGTAAACGGGATTATTCATCTCGCATCTTACGATGGCTTCTCTCACAAACAGCATGACACGCATTGAATTACTTCCTTCATTTCTCTTCAACAAGTGGATATTGTCTGGTCGCCAGCGTGTCATTGACAAGGGTTCAGTTCCCCATATCCTCATATGCCGCTATAAATTCGGAATTTTTTCAAAAGCCCATGTTCGCCGGTACATTTGATCTGGCTCCGTCATCAGGTTTTACATTGGCTGAAGAGAACAGACATACGTACTCTTTCCTCCTCTCATTTGCGACCTGGATCATCTCGGATTTACGATGGGGCTATGCCTCCTAGTATGCTCCTCCTTTATATCGGAACAGCTTGAGAAATGAGTCAGGGTCATCCACACTTATGGCTACCGTCTGTGTTGTCGACGAACCAGCCGAGGAATAGAAAGGGCCACGCAGCGCGCCAAGCTAGAGGACAGATGACCTGAGAATGCGGTATGTTTAGATCTCTTTCCAGTTTCGTCACTGAGCGAACGCTAATTGAATCGCAGACTAGCTTGCCTATCTTACCTCTCGCACGATGAAAGCGGCGATATTAGCTGCTACACTGTGTTCGAGTGGTACATTAGTGAGTTGTAATGTAAGAATGAGTGACTGCTCGCACCCATTCCAAAGCTGACACTGATTCAGATATCAGGTGAATTCATCGGAAAGGGACATCTGAGCTCGTAGGGAAATACAAAGAAGGGAGTGGATGCAGTCCAAAATGGCATGAAATCGAGGATACATGTCGGATAGAGGGAATCGAACCCTACCCTTCAAGAGTAGCGCTGGCCGCTACACCTTGTCCGAACAAGTGCCAATAGAAACATGTATCATTTCAGCAATGACGTCTCGTTGAAACGGAAATGAAATTCATTTTCGATTCGTTCTCAACGTAAAGTAAGTGATACGAGGTGTAGACCTGCCAATTAAGATTGGCGCTGGACATATGCACCATACTTGGGACGTCAACCAATGTAGACTTCCCATATCTTCATTCTTCGTGGTGTCGAACAAAAGTTACAAGTGGAGGCATTCTCATACACTCAGAGATAGTGAGTCGAACCCCGACTACTGATTGGCCATTACACAATTACCCTCTCGATCTGTAGATCAATCTACTTCAGTACCGACACGAGGACAACTAGGAACTCTTCTTCGGTACGTTAAATCAGGGGGGAAGGTAAACTCGTGGCCCGCCAAAGACAAGAATGCTCAGCCTAGTGTCATGGAGATGATGAGCGGTACGGCGTGGAAGTTGGCACGAGATGATTTCTTCATCGGTAAATAGCTATTATTGAAGTGGTACAAGAAATTTCGGAGGTAATAGGACAACCTTGGGACGTCGAACAGCTCCCGATACAGGTGCTTAACATTTGAACCATGATCTCAACGACGAAAGTATGCTTGAATAATACCCTGTGAAGTAAAGGGGGAAGAATTTCTACTCTGCGCACCAATAGCAAGGCTTACCCATAGCAGCAAACCCTGCCCGCCTCTGAGCGCCCCTCCAGTGGATTGAATAACCAGACACGGCGCAAGGACCATACGCCAGGGTGTTTGGTTTCGCGGCCTCCCTTTGAACGGTGGAAGCTCCAATCAAGTGTCGATCCGGACATTAGCGTTGAAATTCCAGGGTGCTGATGTCGACCTGTACATCGAAATGTTTGCAAAATATCTCATCACTCTAAGGAGTCTTGTACATTTTTACACGCTGATACTTTGAGGTTCGGATACAGGAATGCGAAATGGGTGGGTATGGATATCTGCTAGGAGTCAGTCGTCCATCTCTGCATTAGAACCAGGGTCACAAACCTGTAGTAGCAACCAGAGAATGGACATAAGCTGTAGTATGCCGGCTTCTCTGGCCTGTATTCGCAATACTGTTTGTCGGAAAAGACCCACTTTCTTTCTCCAACTCCGTGGGATAGGATTGGAATTCATCCCTCCAAGCCGTTGGGTTAACGAGATTGCGAATCGGGTACTAGTAAAAAGGTATGGCAGCGATAAATCCCCAATCCGGATTGGAGATTAAACCCCCGTCCCTAGAGAGACTGACAGTTATGCCATATGCGAGATATATGCAGAGGATGGATTTCCGTCATACAGCCGGCACTGACTACGAGGAAGCATAGGAGAGCATACTTTTTTAAGTAGGACGGACGGATGTAAGATAAACAGTTGGATTTATAGAAAGTGCGCTCATGCGAAAAAGGTATACGAAGGATTTGTCCCTAATTCGTACCCAAGGGAATTGAACCCCAGGTGTCAAATAAGCCGTTAGACCATATACGATAGGGCATAAGCCATCATTTCTTTGGCGAGAGCGATAGAAGGACATTTGAGATTGGTTTCTTGACTTCGATACTTATTTGTATCGACTAGTGTGAAAGATGTCAATATGAGAAGCTGTAAGCTTGAAACAGACATGCGAGCAGAATATGAATTCCCTAGGGAATCGGACCCGGGGTATCCGAATGGCCGCTAGACCAGGCTAATGCTATAAGGTGTTAGAACACATCTGGGATAGCTTTGTCATTTCGTACCATGAATTGTGAGGTGAATCCTTATTTTGCTTCTCTGGTACGGCCGTACGTGAATTCCCTACTCCAAAAATGATTCCTCCCGAAAACAGAGTTATCCCTAGAGTGCCGTACTTGATAGAATGATAATCTGGTTAGGATTCATAGGTTCGTTCCGTTGGAAATGGCTATTTCGTTTCCTTAGGTATGACAGTGTTGGAATATGGAAAGAATTAAATGCTGCATCTAGATTCAAACCAAGATTTTTTTAGCTGGAGAGAACGAGACATGACGCGTGCCTGAGATTAACTGGTTGTCTCATCTGTGAGCTAAACAGCGGGCGTGAAATGCTTAGGTACGCATTCTAAGCAGGCCGAAAGGAGCAGACCATGTACAAGGAAAGGACGCAGATATGGGAGCCAAAGTAATGCCACACCGGTTTGAAAGTATTGACCGGGTTGGAACGAAGTTTAGATGCAAAGCGTTGGTATTGCATGTAACGTTGAACATTCACTTGAAGCCCAGTTTGAAATATGGCCGGTAGACAGTAGACTATAGATTACGAAGACAACCCTTCAGCCAGAGCAATACCTCTTTGGGATCAGAAAATGAGGTTCGAAGTGATCATATTGAGAATTGGTTGTCACGGCTCTAATGCCACCTTCTATTTATACCTATTTACCGCTTACTTTACACTTTGACATTTCGTACCTATATCTTCTTGACTACAAACCACCACAGCCTCCGTACACTACGACAGAATATACCTGCCCTTCGAGTCAACCACGTCCTGTCTCCGAGTCGCTACCACCTAAACTCCAACAGATCAGACATGTAGTGCAACACCAGGGTGGACGGGAAATAACCTTGAAGCCTCGCAGACTAAGACGCATTCCCATGCAGGGCTAGTTAGCGGCATATTTGTGAAAGTAACTCCATCCGGATTATGTATATGAGGCGTTGAGAACTCGCAAATCGAGGCTGATAGACTGAGTAAATTATCGGCTGGGAGTTTGGAAGAAGAGCACATCGGAAAGAGCCGGCATCACGGCAGACGCTCTGATCTAATGGTTGTACGTCATCGTTGCCAAGGCACCTGTGCGCACCACCAGGAACCAAGGCACAAATTTGTATGTATGCCATTCCTTTCCATAATGAGTCTGACAGCTCGAATACTGCACCGCTTCGTGTACAGCTATGCTTTCAACCGCAGCCATCCGTGTCGCTGACGAGGACGTTAAAGTGGAAGCGGGTCGCTCAGACATCTGACAAGCCATTACGGTTCAATGACTGGCCGAGCTGAGGACTAGTGAGGTACGAACGGGAGGATGGATGCGCTCAGTATGGTGCATATCTATCTTTCATTGCTAATCGTTTGATAACTAATCTATCTCACACGCAACAGCCCCACCCTGCTGAAAATCGGAACGAGTTGGATTGCTGTCAAGCCGCCGATGAGGAGCACAGCAGAGGAGCATGAAGGTAAACGCATGGCGACGTGGTTGGATCAGGCGTGTTTTCCTCATCGAACTGCCATTTGTGACTCCGCTAGGAAGAGGCGCGCGGGTGCCGTGCGAACCTCTTCAGTGATCGCCTAGTCAATCTTTCGGTCCGAAGAAGTAGACCGAGCCGCCGTGCAAGGTCGAAGGCATATCAGAGCTAAACGCAGTCATTATCTCGGTGAGCAGCCCATCATCAGACTAAGCCGTGGCTAATGTCGTTGTTAGCATAATCATTCCGACCAGTACGCGTCACCATCCTCAGCGCCTTTGCCTGCTAATCTTTCTTAGCCTAGACTATGACACATTAACCACGCTCTTCAAAATGACCCACCCGCCGCACGTCTCTGGTCCGCTAGGCAGCGATAAGCACTTTGAATCGATCGGGACACCCAAAGGACATGCGTGTACATTCGAATGGTGGGACGCACGGCACGTGGAGATACCCGGAACGTCCTTCGAGCTTTGCTGCGCCCCCGCACCACACTTTACTGGTCGATGGATGCTTGACCAAAGAAAACTCTCCAGGCGAGCTGGGCCGGCGAGGCTGAGGGTAAGATGGTCTATTTGCCGGTGATAACGAGACGGACAGGTGGGACTGGTACGCCCTGCATTCGCTGAGATTCGCCAGCGGTTCAGCGGGTGTGGTCTCGCGATGATTCCTATCAAGTATGTGAGATGCTTGCTTCTGTTTCATAATGTTGATATTCGCATAGGATATACCAGCCTTGATGGTTCATGTCCGCTATACATTGCGCGCTGCAAGACGCATATCTTCAAGGATATCAGAGCGAAGAAGGCGGTCGCGATGCGTTGATGGTGATCCCACTTTTTTGCCCTTTGGCCATATGCCTATTCTATTTTAGGAGCTGGATCCTAATGAAGGAAGAGTGGTATAGACGACGGTGATTTTTCTGTCATCCATATCGGCGAGACAAAATATTTCTAACGGTATTTCCTATGAGGCGACTGGCAGTATATTCCAGTAGAGATGGAAGGAGGCAGGGGTTCCAACCTGCCGCTCTCTCTAAACCAGCTATCTTTGTTGATCTCAGCACAAGCTACACATACATGAGACCAAAAACGTCGACTCCCGCAAAAAAACGATTGGTATAGATTCAAAAACCATTCAGACCCGGCGAATTGAACCCTAGACGGACATGGTAACACTCGCTGTTACACCATCCTTCCTGACAAGATGGTTTTCTTCCTAAAGTTCAGCCGGCGACAGTTCTAAAGCAAGAGGAGGTGATGAAAAAAACTAAGATTTTTAACTGTAATTCAGATATAGGGAATCGAACCCAATTAGGACGGCGAATAATGCCCTCGCGATCACGCTATATCAGAGATACTTGAACCAAGTACCAACTCGTAAGAACGAACAGTAGTGTAAATTCTGTGGCGCTCTACTTATTGCTCGGAGGAGCCGTTTGTATCGTGTCGCCGCAGAATTGGAAGGAGGATCAGCATTTGATGGTAGAATTCACTGCGGAGATCGTCAATCTTATGAGCTGAGCCCAAAGTAGACGGGACGTGCAATATATAATCCTCTCTCAAAGAATTGAATTATCGCAGTTAGCCGACGAGACAAAGTGTGTGATTTTCGGCTTCTATCTCGACGTTGGGAAGAGGTGTACTATCTGATTTTGATCTCCGGGGATGCTACTGATGTTCCCGCAAAAGAAACTGTATCAACTTCGGTAATAAGTACGCGGGGAATCGAACCCCAGGTCTCGATGGGTGGGTGGCATAGCGCCGTTGTACCAGATCTGGACGGAGAATGTCCGGAAACAGTAGGGTTTGCTCATTCACACGTCGATGTTCATACATCTCCAGGTCCTTGAAGGAATTTCATAGAGTTGAGGCAGAAAGAGGAACAATTGATAATGTAACCGTTGGAACAGAGAGGCGAGAAAACCGTCAGAAACACACCTCCCAGCGGGTAGGCTCAGGAAACTGTATTGTGTTGAACAGCCTGTTCCATCCCGCGATGACCAGCAGGGTGATCTTCGCTTTGTAGCTTAGTGCACGGCGAATGCGCATCAAAAGGCATATTGACTTTCAGATATTTGCACCCTAGCGAATTGAACCCCCAGCGTCCGACAAGCCATATGCGATAGGGTACAAGTTGGCATGAACTTATATCCGTAAGAGCAACAAAAGGATTTTGGGGATAGGCTCCGGTTGTCATTTATTTGGTTTGCTGAGGTCGACTGGCATGAAATGAAAAATGCAGACAACTTTCAGAAATATCATGAACACCCTAGGGAATCGAACCCCAGTTATCCAACTCGCCATTAGACCGAATAAGCCACTGGAACACGCGTTCAAGTACAAGGGGACGGCTTCATATCTTCAATTGTGCGACGGCTAGTTGTTTTTCTTTTTCCGATATCAAGTAGGAGCATTGTTAAGAATCAGAGTATTTAGAGTAATACACGAAGTAAAGAATACTCGAGTAAAACCCAAGTTGTGAGCGAGGATGTCCTAAAGCCGAGTTCCAACCACCAAGAGGGATCCGATATGGGTGCTAACAAGCGCTAGGCGTAGTTAACGGGTTTGTCAGCAAGCGCTAGGCGTAACTGACGGGGTTTCCAACAAGCGCTAGGCGTAGTCGGAATGCAAACGGAACGGCAAGCGCTAGGCGTAACCGATCAGAGATGCTTAGATCACACAGTTAAGTGGACGTCGAAGAGTAGTGAAATTAGATTAAGAGATCCTAATACAATGTCAGGTAAGTATTTATACACTACTAGTAAGGACTCGAGTCAGTATTATTCTACAAGGTTCCATCGCATTCCAGTATTAGCAAGAAGAATAGAGAAAATATGAGAAAATGCCAGTAGGCCGAGGTCAAGACCGAGAACGCCGAGAGAAAGCATGTGTTGACTCATGTACGACCGGAAAAGGCCCGATATCCATAACAAGCATCCGTTAAGGCAAGGCCTCTTAAAGATAGAATCCCCAAGAGCAAAATTGATTGCTACTGAAAAAAATAACCTCTCCCAGTGAATTCGTACTCAGGGAATCGAACCCCAGGGTTCGGTGTGTAACACTCACCGTACTGTCGAACTAGAGCAGCGTTGCTGCGGTCCATGTTGAGTTCGTGTGCTCGTTTAATTCGGAATCGTTAGCATCATGTCTTTCTTTTCACGTGCATACATTTTACGGCTATGCGAGCGTGGGGGGAATTAATACCCTGAAGCTAAATTCATATATGAGGAATACTGCACTATTACGACCGGATATTCACATAACGCATAACACAGCACAGTGAAGATGTTACTTTTTGTATCAATAACTAGCCTTTTTCGCAGTTAAAATCAAAAAATTCGCACTGCTGTGTATTGTAATATCTGCAGTGATATTCTTCAGTTCTGGCTCCGGAGTATCTTGATGTGATGTCACTAAGAGAGTGTCCGAATCGTCTGGTTCTGCAGTTTCCCTTTGATCAGCGTAATGGACATCCATATACACTCGATTCATGGTACGCTTGACATGTGGAGGTAGCCGGAATATCCTTCAAGTTAACTTGTAGCTCCACCTGGTCGAGGCCATTCAGTCAGAGAAAGGCTCTCCGGTGATGGTGTAGTTCGCTAGTGATGATGTTTACCTATCCGTCGAAGGGAAGAGGAAAAGGCGGTGTGCCGGGCGTTCACGGAGAATGAGGAGCGGATTCCAGCTGGGATTGATGGTCATCGGGTATATGCAGCGTTCATTGGCGTTTATGTCCTTCCAGTGATTAGCGCTTATGAGTAAAGTTGGCTCATGACCACTATATATTGTGCAATAGAGTCTGCATTTTCAAGGATGCATGGACGAGAAAGGTGATCGTTATGCATTGGTGGTGAGCCATCATTTATACCTTTCATCCCTATGCTTATTCTCATCTAGGACGTATATCTCGAGAATGTGGGAGATCAAAGAAGCTGGCTGTAGAGTGTAAGATGATTGGCCTAGACGACGGGGGCTTTCCTCTGAAAGTATATTTCATTGCATATTTAATATCAGAGAACACTGCAGGAAGATGATTTCTCCACATCGAAGCGCCAGCGGCACATATCATTGATGGCTCATGCAAAAGATACTTAAGTTTATCGACATCGATTGGAAGGGAATCGAACCACGTACTTGCATCAGTACTATTTGCCGTTACATAACAACCGAATCATAAAGTAGTTTCTAGAGACGGTTAACGCTTGGTGTGCGGGGTTCCCATGTTATTCGGTTGAGGTAGTTCGAAAGGGTTGGAATTGTATTCAAATAAAGGGAATTGTGCCTTCGCCTGACAGAGCAAGTTGGAGCGCAGTAATGCTAATCGACTTGAAATTGATATTCAGGAAACATACCGCTAGCAAGTCAGGTTGACGCTTTGTTCTCATCTCCACCGAGTTGAGAGCTTCATAATTCAAGCAAGCGCATACAGTGTTCGGACTGGAGAAAAGAATAAAGTACTAACGGCAGTCTCCATACAGTCTAGGGGGACTCGAACCCCTACCATGCCTATCATAACAACAGCTCTTACACCACAGCCGTATACGCAGAGCTTAAGGATGGAAGGAATAAGTACGGCCCTACTTAAACACGTTCTTGCAAGGATTGCGCACCAGAACATTCAATCGTTATTCTAGTATCCAAATCAGCGACTGGAGGAAGAGGGAAATCCTGTACTTACTTGACAGAGATACACATCTGCTGGTGCGACTCGCAAAAACAGTTTGATTTCCATATCTGGAATACGCCCTCTTGGGGAATCGAACCCCAAGCATCCCTACTCGCCGCTAGACTCAGAACAAGCTGGCTGACAACCCATTGAGAATAGGTTTCGTGGCTGTGATGGAATTCATCCTATGAGCCACGTAGCTGGTGATTAGGCTACTGGGAAAACGGCATGCCGTCTGTAAAGTATCACTTCGATATAGAGAATTCAATCCCCATCCGGAGACATTGGCATATCCGAGAAACATCAAGAGGACGTAAGTATTTCTGCCGCAAAAACATTGTCCACAAGGAAACGTAAGAGAAGGTTTTTGGGTTGTGGCTGGCAGAAACAATATAAACGTCTCGACGTACGCAACGCACTCGTCCGAAAAAAAGGTATGTTAACTTTCTGTACCGCAGATTCGTACCCTACGGTATTGAGCCCGAGGCGTCCAACATACCGTTAGACCATATACGACATGGTTATGAATCAGAAGAAGCGCAATGAAACGTGCGTCTAGGACAGATTTCCTCCCTTTTCTTACTTCGGGCTTGCTCCATACTTGAACCCTCTTAGAAATAGAGAACCTGGAGACGAGAAGAGACGTTCCTGCAAAAAAGGCAGATGCAAGGCACTTAATAAGTACGCAGAGAGTTGAACCCCATGTCTCCATGTGTATGGTCGTTGTACCAGATCTAGATGGAGAACAACAAGATTCGTTCATTCCTACCGAGTCGATATTCATACTGGATGTTCAGTCTCAGGAAGAATTGAGTGCCTATACCGGGCGGACAACCTGTTCCATCCCGCAATGACAATAGCTTGGTACATGGTGTGTATGCGTAAAAATTTACCGCAACATCCTATTCGTACCCTAGGGAATTGAACCCCAAGCGAGTAAATGGCCGTTAGACCATATGCGATAGGGTACAAGTGAATATGAATCTATGTCAATAAAAGGGCCAATTTGGATAGGCTTCAATGCTGAGCGGCTACTTATTTGCTCCGCTGAGGTCGACTAGCCCAAAAGTATGAAAAAAACAGACTTAAACGATATTATGAATACCCTAGGGAATCGAACCCCAGGCATCCAGCTCGCCGTTAGACCACTAGACCGCACATTAGGGATAGTTTCATGACTTCGATTGCGAGGTGGTTATTTGTTTGCATCGAGTTGGAGGCGAAGCTTCTTGAAAATAGAAGACCCGAGACCAAAATTGATTGCTCCCGAAAAAGAACACCCTTTCTTTGGAATTTGGACTCAGGAAATTGAACCCCGGGGTTCGATGTAAGACTCGCCATTGCGCCAGATCTAGATAGCAAACGGTGGGCTTAGGTCTCTTCGTAGCTTTGTTCGATGATTTCATTCTTCACAAGTACGCGAGACGTAGAAACCGTGCAGCTGAATTTGAATATGAGGAATTAGAGCCACAAGATTTGAACGAACCAAGCCTCGGATCAGTTGCTCTTTTTATTTGCTAGCTGGGTTGGGAGCGTGGACGAGGGCGCTTTAAAATAAGCAGAAGTTGAAGGTAGGGAATCAGACCTTCCCCAGTAACACATTAACGATTGGACGATACCGACTAGTTGAAGAGAAACAAATGGGATAAGAGATTAGTTGGCGCGTAATGATGAAACCTTACTACTTGGCACAATCAAGAGTAGGTCTTGGGCCAACATATGCACTTCAGATGGAACCTGATGTTCACCCGTTAGAAAGAGGCAGATCTATAGAACGGAATGTCGGATGGAGGAAATTGAACCCTAGAGTGGTGTGATCGCCGTTACACGACATCAGACTCGGAACAGAATACTCACTAGTGAAGATGCTACACATTCTCAGTAGAGAGCCAGAGCCGACATAGCCTGCGGACCGTCGAACTAGGTCGGATACAAGTGTGCCTCAAACAAGAGCCCAGGTATCAAGAAGTGACAGCGCACCAGGTAAAAAGGATTCCTCCAGGGTGCCGAAAATAGATGAGAATGTAGACGATTGAAATTACGTGCGATCCATGAAGCTGAAACTGAAGGCTCTTGTAGAAGCGAGCATTCATTAGACTATAGCCGAAGAAGAGGGCCCTTTAGCTAGAGGTGGAAAGAGATGACGGACATCACATAGAAATGGAACAAGCAAAGCGTCCAGACGTGTGGAATAGCCTCTTGGTCGCAGAAGATGAACGTCACCATTATGCTTGCATCCGGCGAGTTAGGCGTCTGAGAAAGCGCAAGTCAAGCCAAGTCGACGAAGAACCGCGGCCGGCACCGCCTTTGTCATTTTGGGACACGTCACCGGACCGGTGTACGTCATGGCTGCCGCGGCACTTGCGCATGCCCACCATGTCTATCGCAAACCGGGTCTTGAATTCGTCCGTATGCCCTTCCTGTGTATAAGAACAGCTCCGACTGAGCACAGCTTTATCTACAATTATGCCTTCAACCCCCGCCATCCGTGTTATCGAGGAGGACAAGAAAGAGAAGGGAAGCCGCCCAGCGCATTGGACTTCTGACAAGCCTTTATGGTTCCAGAATCCATGGCCGAGCTGGAGGTCGAATGGGAGGATGGATACTCTTCGTATCGTACGTGTTTTTGGTCCCAGTCTTTCGTCGCTAATCCTCAGATAGGTTAGCCATGTCACGCGTAACAGCCCTACCTTGCCGAAAGTCGGAACTGCTGGGATTCCTATTAGGACACCGACGTGGGGTTTAGAGGAGGAGCATCGAGGCGAGATAAAGGCGACATGGTTGGGCCATGCCTGTTACCTCATCGAGCTCCCGTTTGTAACCTCGCTAGGGAGAGGCGCGAGGGTACTGTTCGACCCTGTCTTCAGCGATCGGTGCTCGCCTAGCCAATCTTTCGGTCCGAAGAGGTTCACCGAGCCGCCATGCAAGATTGAGGATATACCAGAGGTCGATGCAGTTGTTATCTCGGTGAGCAGCCTGTTCTTGGTCTAAGCCGCGGCTAACATCATTGTCAGCATAATCATTACGATCAGTACGCGCCGTCCTCCTAAGCCCCTCCACCTACTAACATTTCTTAGCCTAGACAACCACACTTTGTCCACACTCTTCAAACGGGCCCGTGCACCGCACATCTTCGCTCCTCTAGGCAATGAAAAGCACTTCGAATCGATCGGAATACCCAACGGACACGCGCATACACTCGATTGGTGGGACGCACGACGCGTGGAAATACCCGGCACGTCCTTCAAATTGACTTGCACTCCCGCCCAGCATTTCACCGGTCGGGGGGTGCTCGACCAGGGAAAGACCCTCTGGTCAAGCTGGGCTGTCGAGGGTGAGGGTAAGAAAGTGTACTTCGCCGGCGATACCGGGTACCGATCCGTCAAGGATGGAGAGGACGAGGCGGAGAGACCAGTGTGTCCTGCCTTCAAGGACATTGGGGAGCGCTTTGGTGGGTTTGACCTGGCGATGATTCCTATTGGGTACGTGAGGTTCTCATTTGCGTTTCGTTCTCTCATACCCCTCTAGAGCGTACAATCCGAGATGGTTTATGTCAACTATACATTGTGCACCGCAGGACAGCGTCCGCATTTTCGCGGATATCAGGGCAAAGAAGGCGGTTGCGATGCATTGGGGGTGAGTACTCTTTTATGTCTTTCTTTCATGGTCCTAATTTCTTCCAGGACGTGGATCCTGACGACAGAAGAGATTACCGAGCCACCAAAGAGGCTGGCTGAAGAGTGCAAGAAGATTGGTATCGACGAGGCCGACTTCCTTGTTAGCGATATCGGCGAGACGAAATACTTCTAGTACTCAATTCGATAGTACGCATATTCCGATAGAAATGGAAGGCGGATGGACCATCGAACGTAACGCTCACTTCACATCAGCTACCTTCTTTAATCTCAGTGCGAGCCGATGGTCTTTGTCCTAGAGGTTAGCCAGCGACAAACTCTAACGCAAGAACTGCTCAGATTTGTATTCCGATAGCTGCACTAAGCATATTTTCCGCTCATGAACCTACTAGATGAGGAAAACAAACACGACAAATTCTGTTGCATACTCGCAGTATAGGGAGCGGGCGCTTGATTGAGTATGGAGAATTGAACCTTCTCGGCGTTCCTCCTCGAGATAAAATTCAGACTTAGAGCCACCCGCAGGCAACACCCATCAAAAACGAAGCTCGTGCGCGATAACTCGGATACAGGGAATTGAACCCCTACCGATACATGATAGCAATAGCCTCTACACCACCTCCGAATGAGAACACAAAAATGAATGTGTGCATCTTAGCCTGCTCTTCATATCTGACAGGATAGTATACGTCGGTGTTCGAACTCAAGCCCAACATGATCAGGTACCACATTTTCTCCTCTCACCGCCATCATCGTGCATCCTTTTCTTTCGAGTTCGTTCCCATACTCACCTGTGCTTCGATTCAAGTGTTGTTTCATTGCCAACTCGGAGTGTTCAGTGCCTTAGATGTTGACACGGTAGGTCCTGTGTTCTCTCGTTTTCTAGGGCTTGCATTCAATGGCTCTTGTGTGTCTATCTGTCGTGGCTGGCGTACCAACTCTCGGAGAAGCTCGGGAAGCGGATTGTAAACCATCGGCTGAGCCATGCTGACCTTTATAGTTGCTGTAAAGGCCACTGATCACACGCGCATTTAGTCGTCGATTTAAGGCGTTTTCTACCCGTCGGTCCGAGGTTGGTAGGTTGACACTCTGAACACATCGCTTTATAATTACCATGCATCGTATGTCTCTATTAATTCTTTTCCTTATATGCCTTCGATATAGACCTTTGGTATCCGAGATGGCAAGATCATTATCTCGGGAAGAGGATCCTCACCTGCTCCTTGTATCTTTTCAATTTCCGGTGATACATACAGACAGGATTGAACAATGAACTGGGGCCATACCGTCTGTAGACGATTGCTCGTCGCCTGGACATTGTAAGTTGTTACTACCCGTACTTTTCTCCTTCCATCTAACGAGCTTCTGATATTGGTATATTGGTGTGCATGCTATCAACTTCTGATGCTGCATTGGTTATTTATGCGCTTATAGTCCCTTGTACTCCGCTGTGGAAACATATTTTCCTGAAGTCGAGCGGAAGGGCCTGCCTTGATGGTGGACCCACTTTGCTTTCCCGCCAACGGATGCTCGTCTCTCATACGTGATTTCATGATCAAGGTAAGCTGCCTTTCAGTGCCTTTCCATGCTTTAATTCAGTCTCTCGACGACAGGCTTGGGCTTTCTGCGTTGTAAGGCAACATCGCGGAGCTCATCGCTGGCTCGATTGTAAGTCTTTCTATTCTCCATTTTATAGGATATTAGTCGCTGAGATCCAGGTCTGAAGGACGAAGCCTACCGGAGGCAATGCCACATGCAAATAAAGCTATCTCTTGTATGTGTCTTTCCTGACACTGAAGCTTCTCCAAATGTATGATCGGCTCGCCGATATTTATCATCCTCACTCCAACGAGCTTTCTGTATAAGATATGTCGCTGTTAACGGTATTATTCACCTTACATCTTAAGATGGCTTCTCTCAGAAGCCGCATGAATTCAAATGATACGCGCTGAATTACTTCCTTCCTTTCCCTTCTTCCAGTGGATATTGTCTGGTTGCTAGCATGTTATTGATAAGGGTTCAATTCCCTATATCCGAATATGCCGCAAGAAATTTGGTATTTTTTTTTTTCAAAAGCCCATGTTCGCCGGTACATTTGGTCTCACTCCGTCCCCAGGTTTAAGATTGGCTGAAGAGAACAGACATACGTACTCATTCCTCCTCTCATTTGCGACCTGGACCATCTCGGATTTACGATGGGGCTACGCCTCCTAGTATGTTCCTCCTTTCTATCGGAACAGCTTGAGGAATGAGTCAGTGTCATCCCCAATTATGGCTACCGTCTGTGTTGTCGACGAACCAGCCGAGGAATAGAAAAGGCCACGCAGCGCGCCAAGCTGGAGGACAGATGAGCTGAGAATGCGGTATGTTTGGATCTCTTTGCAGTTTCGTCGCTGAGCGAACGCTAATTGAATCGCAGACTAGCCTGCCTATCTTACCTCTCGCATGATGAAAGCGGCGATATTAGCTGTTACACCTTGTTCGAGTGGTACATTAGTGAGTTGTAATGTAAGAATGAGTGACTGCTCGCACCCATTCCAAAGCTGACACTGATTCCGATATCCGGTGAATTCATCGGAAAGGGACATCTGAGCTCGTAGGGAAATTCAAAGGGAGTGGATGCAGTCCAAAAAGGCATGAAATCGAGGATACATGTCGGGTAGAGGGAATAGAACCCTACCCTTCAAGAGTAGTGCTGACCGCTACACCTTCTCCGA